>CM035849.1:214572175-215772175 GCA_020510985.1 Pholidichthys leucotaenia | reverse complement strand
TGGAAGTAAGTATTTTGAAAATACATCATGGAATGATACGGTAATTTCAGGAGTATGGACAGTATTCTTTACTGACTTTGACTGGATGGATTTATAACGTAATTACACAGAAATCATGGCAAACTTACAATATACTAATCACACTCTATTTGCCCATAGTTAGGCTCTAACTACAGTGTACTTACAGTGTAAATGCAATATACTTACACCATAATAAGATTTAAAATTTTAAAAAGGTTCGTCTTTTATTTATGTTTCAGTTTTAGCATCTTCCAGCCTCCCAGCTGGAAAAGCAATGGCTGGTAATGCGTGACACACTTCCGTTTACTCAGTTCTTGACAGAATTTGGCATACTCCTTTACTGCAATACTTTTGCAAGTGTTTTATCAAGTTGGTAGTGTTAAAATTGTAAACATTGGTACCACCCGGTGAAACAGTTCTGTAATTTCACACACCAAACATACCGAGGCAAGTCCCACAGACAGGCTCCAGTGACATGTGACACTACTTGCTTCTGTTTAAGGAAGCCATGCACAGCATGGTTGATAATGGTGACCGCACCTTCATTTTAATATTGTTAATACTGTGGAGAAGGAGGTAGGCGAGACCACGAGCTGGATGACACAGTTACTCTATTCTTTATCCAGCGTATTTACAGCAAAAGAGCTAACCCGGGTCTCTGTGTATTCCTCTTATATAACTTTATTTCCATGCATCAAGACCCGGACTTCCAACCATAACACATTGCTGTTTGAACAAAGAACTGTGTGGCACATTAACATAACATAACGCCAGCACCGCTTCGACACTCTTCCTCTCCCAGCAGCACCAGCATTTTACTCCTCTCCCCAGGGGGCGCATAGTCCTTACTGTCCCATCTGGTACCCCCTGGTGGCACCTGCTCTTTCAGTCCATTGTTCCCTGGGTGGAGAAGTCCAATACCATACCTTGCATACATTAAAGGAGTGAAGCCAAGTACATTATTGGAGGTCCCCCAGCAGTCTAAATCTATTAGCAGCAGAACTAAGAGAGGGTTTAGAGACACATGATCCCTCCCTAATCATAGGCGATATCGAAAAGGAAGGTTTTTACCCTATTCTTAAAAAACAGAGATCGAGTCTGACTCCCAAATCCAGATTGGCAATTGGTTCCACAGGAAAGGAGCTTGATAGCTGAAGGCTCTGCCTCCCATTGTACTTTTGGAGATTCTAGGTATTACAAGTAATCCAGCATTTTTGGAGCATAGTGCTCTGTTAAGATGATAGGGTAGTATCAGATCTTTTAAATAAAAAGGGGCCTGGTTGTTTAGAGCTTTGTAAGTGAGAAGAAGGATTTTAAACTTAATTCTAAACTCTATGGGAAGCCATTGAAGGGAGGCCAAAACCGGAGAGATATGATCTCTCTTTCGAGTACCTGTTAAAACTCTTGCTGCAGCATTTTGGATCAACTGAAGACTTTTTTAAAGATATTTTAGGACAACCTGATAATAAAGCATTACAATAGTCTGATCTAGAGCTAACAAAAGTGTGAATCAGTTTCTCAGCATCACTTTGAGACAAGATGCTCCTAATCTTGGCAATATTACGCAAATGATAGAAGGCAGTCTATTATTGCTAACAAATTTTAAAACTGCTTTTAAAACTGCCCTTCATGCAGGTTAGGTTAATTGGAGACTCTAAAGTGGCCCTAGGTGTGAATGTGTGTGTGAATGGTTAAGGGATAGCGCCGTATCGTGGCTGCTTCATCCATCCAGGTGGCGGATGCCCTCAATTTCCCCTCTGGGGATCAATAAAGTATACTAAATCTAAATAAAATCTAAATTTAGCAATGACAGAATTTAGAAACAAATTTAATATGTGAAAAAACAGAGCTTGATCAAAAATAACTCCCAAGTTCCTCACAGAACTATTCAGAGAAAGAGTAACCGCATCCAAACTAAGAGTTTGATTTGGAAAGGGATTTCTAAGGGTTTTTTTGGACCAACAAGAATGACTTCAGTCTTATCTGAATTTAATAGCAGAAAATTACAAGTCATCCAAGCTTTGATTTCCTTAAGACAGGCGTCTAACTTGGCTAATTGATTACTATCATCTGGCTTCATTGACAAGTATAATTGTGTGTCATCTGCATAACAATGAAAATGTATACAGTGCTTTCTAATAATGTTGCCTAACGGAAGCATATATAAACTAAAAAGAGTAGGGCCTAGCACAGATCCCTGTGGAACTCCATGACTGAGCTTTGAGTTGGAAAAAAACTCATTATTGACATGAACAAACTGGAATCTATCAGACAAATAAGATCTAAACCACTGCGGCGTAGTTCCATTAAGTCCAACATAGTGTTCTAATCTATCAAGTAGAAAATCATGGTTGATAGTATCAAAGGCTGCACTAAGGTCTAAAAGGACAAGAACAGAAACAAGTCCATTATCAGATGCGATAAGGAGGTCATTAGTGACCTTCATTAAGGCTGTTTCAGTACTATGATGGATTCTGAACCCAAATTGAAACTCTTCAAATAAACCATTTCCCTGCAAGTGGTCAAATAATCGCATAGCAACAACTCTTTCTAAGATTTTTGAAATGAAAGGCAGATTAGAGATTGGTTGATAGTTAGCTAAAACTCCTGGATCCAGCGTTGGCTTTTTGAGTAAGGGTTTAATTACAGCAGTTTTAAAAGCCTGCGGTACATGGCCTAATGTTAAAGAAGAATTGATTATTTGAAGAATACGGTTACCAATAAATGGGAAGACATTTTTAAATAACCTGGTAGGAATAGGGTCTAAAAGACAAGCTGAAGGCTTGGATGAGGAAATTATTTTATCTAACTCTAAAAGGTCAGTTGGAGTAAACTTATCCAAACAGATATCAGTTGAAGGAGTTGTAGTAGTTATTGTATTTAAGTTTGCGGTGGGAAGAATCTGACTGATTTTATCTCCAATAGATGAAATTTTATGATTGAAAAAGTTCATAAAGTCCTGACTAGTAAGCTCTCGGGGGATGCGAGGATTGACAGAGTCCTGACACTTTGTCAGCCTGGCTACAGTGCTGAAAAGACACCTGGGATTATTCTTGTTCTCTTCTATTAATGCAGAGTAATAACTTGTTCTAGCTTTCCTAAGTGATTTTTTATAAATTAAAAAATGATTTCTCCAAGCTGAATAGATTTCATCTAAATTAGTGGAATGCCGTTTTCTTTCTTACTGACGAGTCTTCTGTTTTAAGCTACAAGTTTCTGTGTTAAACCAAGGGGTTAGAAATCTCTGATTGGACTTTTTTCTTTTTTAAAGGGGCCACCAAGTCTAGAGTCTGATGCAGAGAAGCTGTAACACTATCTACCATGCTATCAATTACGGAAGGAGCAAGCTCTCCATTGCTTATTTCCGTTGTGTTGACACATGGCATAGAGGAGACAATCTGCATAAATTTGGTAACAACATCATCTGAAAGACATCTGCTGTAGTAATATTTTTCTTTAGGAATCAAATAGTCAGGAACAGTGAAATCAAAGGTTAATAGACAATGGTCTGAGAGTACAGGATTATGAGGAGACACTACCAGATTTTCTATTTCTATGCCATATGTCAGAACAAGGTCCAATGTGTGGTGGAGATAATAGGTAGAATTTTCTACTTTCTGGGAAAACCCCATCGAGTCTAATATTGAATTAAATGCCACATTAAGACAGTCACTATCTACATCAACATGTATATTAAAATCCCCTACTATAATTATTCTATCTGATTTCAGCACTAAATCAACTAAGAATTCGGCAAATTCGGATAAAAACTCTGAGTAGGCTGAGGGAGGACGGTAAACTGTGGCAAATAAAATTGGGTTTAGCCTAAAATTGCTAAAATGCCCAATACTGAGGACCAGGCCCTCAAAGGAATTAAAACATGTTTTTTGCTTTACATTAACTAGTAATTTAGAATGGTAAATTGCCGCTACTCCTCCTCCATGACCAGAACTTCTGGGATTTTGATAGTTTAGATAACCAGAGGGAGTTGATTCATTTAAAACAACATAATCATCTTGCCCTAACCAAGTCTCTGTAAGTGATATTAAATCAATATGATGATCAATTAACAGATCATGGACTAGCAGAGACTTGGGAGTTAGAGACCTAATGTTTAACAAACCACATTTAATTTTTAAATTATGAGGAGGAAGGGAGGCCAAATCATTAAATTTAGAGACTTGATGTTTAATTTGAGTTTTACCAACTTTTTGTTTAATCACTTTGGGATGCTTATAGATTATATTTTTATTAACTTTGGGGGGAGTAGACAAAGATTCTCTGATGGGGAAGACAGTGGCTAAGTTGAGGGGTGGCGGATGAGAGACAGAGAGGTGTGTATTTATCAAGTTATGTTGTATTTGTCTTGGGTTATAATGTTTTGGGTAACGTAGACAGACACAATCTCTATGGGGTTAACAATTAACCCCTTGATGCCTGTTGTCGCGAATTCGTATCAAACCACTTCTGCTCCAAATGCAACCAAAATACCGTCTGTAGGACTTCCGGTCTGGACGCCATGGTGATAGCAACCTAACGCTGAAACTCCCAGACCCCAATCGAAGGAAAACATCTTCAAAATCAGACCTAACGGATTTTTGGAAGATTAAAAATCAAAAGACAATAACACCATGCCTAACCAAAAGCAGAGGAAACTGACATTCCCCAGGTCAGGATGCACAGTGACCGCAGAATCTGAACCGGAGGACCTCCGTTCAGAAGACGAGGACCTGGGCCTAGCTAAGAAAAGGATTAGCTTGAAATCGCTATTTGACGAATTACAACGATTTCGGGCCAAATTTCTTGAATTCAGAGAGGATCTAAAAAGGCCGAACAGCAGAATGGACCAGGCCGAAAACCGAATCTTGGAAGCTGAAGAAAGAGTAAAAGTGCTTGAAGATTCTGTGCTGGATTTACACAGAAAACAGTCAAGGCTGGAGGCTAAGCTAACCGACCAAGAAGGAAGACAGAGACGAGATAACATCAGAATTCACAGTCTGAAAGAAGGAGCTGAAGATAGTTTCAACACAATGGCGGAATGCGTGGAATCCTTATTGAGAGAGAAGTTGGATATTCCACAAACCACCGATCTGAAGATAGAAAAAGCCCATCGTACATTAGCTGCTAAGCCAGCGCCGGAAGCGCCCCCACGTTCCATGGTGGTGAGATTCGCCAATTTCAAAATAAAACAAGACGTTGTAAGACGGGCTTGGCAGAAAAAAGGATTTATGCATCATGAGAGAAAAGTCTTCGTGGAGCACGATTACGCCCCTGAGGTTCTTAAAAAGCGACGGGAATATAACGACGCCAAAAAGGTTCTACGGGAACAGAATCTACGCTTTCAGACGCCATTTCCGGCGAAGTTAAGGGTCTTTTACGGTGAAGAGTCATGTCTCTACAATTCAGCGGAAGAAGCAACAACTGACATGGCAAGGAGAGGGCTCCTGGTAACGGTGTTTAAACCCGCAGCGAATCTGAGTGAGAAAATCAGAGCTCAAACGTGGTCCACTCAGAGACCTTCAAAATCCACGGGCCAGCAGCGGGCAACCCAGCCCCAGAGCTACAAAGATAAGCTTTCCAGTTCCAGGAAGGAATAGCAACCTTTTTGTCTTTTTTTTTTTTTTTTTCTTTTCCGTCACTCTGCACTTCCACCCCCCCCCCCTACAAGGTAACAAACATTAAAGGAGATGCAGAATCAGCATGTGGTAAAACCTTTCATGGAGCAGTTTTAGCATTAGAAACAAATGTCTTCTTAATTTAAAGGGGGAAAAAAAAAATCATGTTAAAATAGAAACGTAACAATGACCCACATGTTCTCTCCACACTAACATATACTGTATTAGAGTGAATGTTTGCTGTGATGGGGGTGGGAGGGTGCACACAATCTCATAGGGTATAGGCATAAAAAAACAAAAAAAAAGTTTTGAAAAGTAAGAAGTTTTGAAGATTTGAAAAAACAAGGTCTAATAAATCAAGATCTTTACAGGTTCTTTCAGCTTAGACACCACATAAACAATATACTTAAAAAGGAGGATTTGGAAAGGGCCCAATCAGGTGTTCTGAAGGTCTTCTTAATGGCATATAAAGGGATCCCAGGGATCAGATACATCTCTAAAATATACCAAGGTCTTCAAGACTTAAAAGGAGACAACACATCATATATAAAAGAGAGATGGGAAAAAGAGGGGAATTTCACTTTACAATTGGAAATATGGGAAAAGCTAAATAGACAGCAATGGAAAAGTACCTCATCCCTGCAGTGGAGAGAATTTGGATGGAAAAACTTGGTAAGATTTTTCAGAACACCTGCACAAAACAAATTTACCCATAAGGGGTTGAACTGTTGGCGCCTGTGTGGTGAAAAGACTGCAAATCATTTTCATGTGTTTTGGTCATGCCCAGTTATCCACCAATATTGGACCAACATACAGACAATATTGGGGAAAATATTCAAAATAACAGTTCCCTTTTCTTTTGGAACTTTGTATTTGGGTTTACTACCGGACTCACTGGAAAGACGAGGAGATAAATACTTATTCAATGTTTTAATATTGGCAAGTAAAAAAGCCCTAACTAAAAAATGGATGCTGAAGGACTGTCCTACACCTGAAGATTGGATTAACGTGATCCAAGACATTTACTCAATGGAAAAGTTGACATTCGCACTGAGACAGGACATGGATGGGTTCATGAACTTTTGGCAACCCTGGATCGCATATGTATCTTCCATTAGATCTAATCTTTGACAAATACCATTTCAATAATGGCACCCCTCTTTGTTCCAAAGCTACTCAGATGCTCTTTTACTTTTAATTACTTAATTTTCTGTTTGTTTGTTTTTTGCTGTTCTGTTTGTTTGTTTATTCGGGGTTTTTTTTTTTTAATTTAATTCTCCTTATTTTCACTGTTTCTTTCACTTTAAAAAAAAAGGGGGTGTTGTAATAACTATCCTACCAATGTTGTCAAATAGCAAAAAATAAGGGAACATGTGATGAAAATGTAAACAATGCAATGCTGTAATGACCTGTATACCCTTTACAAAAACTTAAATAAAAAAAAAAAAATACCGTCTGTATTCCTCCACTTCCGGTTGGAGCACTTCCAACACATACCTAGGAACCTTTTTGCAAGCATTAGTTTCTCGTAGGAACGGTGAGAGATGGAGCACCATCCATTTCCTGATTGCTAGGGTTAGGGTTAGGGTTAGGGTTTGGGTTAGGGTTAGGGTTAGGGTTGTAGTTTGGCAGTCATGAGAGTTGAAAATACTGAAAATAACTTTGTTGCATAAATAAAAGATTCTTCATACTTGAGATGGGAACAGGTGCTTTTTTACCATTTTTTTTTTTACCATAGATGCCTGTTTTCGCTAATTTGCATCATACCTAAAATTATATCTATTTTATGTGCTATAGTCAAATTAACTTTCTCAACTTAATTTAGCATCCACTTGAAAGCAAAAACACAAGTGAATTTTTTTTTTCATAATTGGAAATAAATTCAGGCATTAAGGGGTTAAAGACTGATCTAAACAGTGAGAATTATTTGGATTAATAGGATTGATATGAGAAGTGGAAGCAAAGAAGGGCTGGTTGGCAGACTCAGGAACTTCGGGGTGAATTAACACACCAGATTTCAGTCACTGTACTAAAAAACGGTGAATGGAATAGAACAGATTGTCCCTTAAAACACGTGCACCAAGTCTATTTGGATGGATGCCATCTGGCCTCATAAATGATGGGCAGTTCCAAAACAGGTTGAAATTGTCTACAAAACCAATGTTAAAAGTAGAACATGTAGAACACAACCAGGTATTAAGGCTGAGTGTTCTGCTAAAATGATTGCAACCTCTTCTGAAAGGGGCCAATGGCCGAGAAATAAACACACATCTGCCACAGTTCTTAAGAGTGGACAGAAGCCTTCTGAAGTCTCTCTTTAAGATCTCCGACGTTTCATCTGGGATGTTGTTGTATCCAACATGCACAATGACAGTTTTAGCATGGAGGTATTCATTTAATAGGTCAGGGGTAAGAACCTCAATGTCTGACACTTTAGCCCCAGGAAAAAAGTTAGTGGCACAGTACCTGTTTCTGACATTCCTCATTATTGAATAACCAATTACCAGCATTGTCTGGGGGGGGGGGGGGGGGGGCTTTGTCGGTGACTTCTGAAATGGTGGATAATTTTGCTGTTGTTGTTGCAGTGATGGTGGGGTGATGCGCTCTCTTCTTTTTGGAGTTGGTGTATAGTTTGGCACACCTAAAGTAGTTTTAATCCAGGGCTTGCGGATTTGGGCCGCTGCTAAAGGAGGAGGGGCAGCCATGGGAGGATGATCAACGTCCAGGTAGGGGAAATCTTCCAGGGAAAGGATGTCGAATCTATTTTCCAGCAAAAGGGGAAGGGAGGAGGCCTGGCCATGTCTGGTCAATCCCTGATGTTTGCTAGTTGGCCCAACCAAGGTCCAGGGCACGCAGTGAGGCTGGGAAGAACCACCCGGGGCTTTGGATTTAGCTCCGAGCTGAAGTCAGTGTTTATCGCTGAGGTTCTGGACAGCTGAGGTGACCGGAGCAGGGGTGGAAGTGGATGGCGATGTGTTAATTTCACCCGGGTAAGTAGCCATCTCTGCTAGCTGAGAGTCAGTCACCGTGGCTGATGTCCGCCCAAAAATAATAGTATCTATGTGGTCTTCAGCCTCCCGAATCTTATAGAGGTTGGAGAGTCTCAATTCCAACTCAGAAACCTTCTTAAAGAGGGACACACAGCTGACACACGTCGGGGATGAAACCATGGCTTTCCAGGCAAGAAGTGGCTAGCTAGCTAGCTAAAACAGGTTAGCCTAACCTGGTGAACAGCCCTGCCCGGGGTCTGATTCAACTGTGTGCCTGTTCGCTCTTTTGTATTTACTAAGCTAACACTAAGTAAAAAGTTAATATGAGTAAAAGAGAGATAAAAAAAAATTAAAACGGAGTTAATAAAAATAAAGCAGAGTTAATAAAACAAACAAAAACAGACAAGATAATGCTTTGGTAGTGCGGTGAATTTTGACCCCCAGACTCTGGGTCATCGCGGACCACAGTTCTGAAACTAATTGTGAACCCCTGTCGGACATGATGTCCGATGGAGATCTGAAATATGCTGACATAATTCTCGGCCCAGGAAACATGCACGCAGGCTCAGGTTAGATTTGATAGCTTTATTCAACAGTAAAGGGATGTTTGGATGAGTGTATGAGATATGTATGTGGATTGTGGGTGGACGATGTGAGTCGAGAACAGAGCAGCATGCCGTGCGGCCAGGCAACCTTGCAGAAGGGAAGGTGGCTGGCGTTGGCTAGGATCTTCGGCCTGGGAGACAGCGCCTTGCTGCGCACACGACGAGGCGTGGAGATGCGGGAGAAGGAGATGGCGAAGATGGGAGAATCCGCCGCCAGGGAATCCACCTGTGCACAGGGGAAGGCTGATAGACAGGTAAGTGATAAACAGCTTACGTGTAGTAGCGAAGAGTGGCAGGATGGAAGAGACGATCCTGCTGAGGGTTTGAGTGCGTAGTAGAACAGACGGCTCCAGACCGATGCTCAGGGCGGAGTGGAATAAATAGCCCATCACTGACGAGGCGCAGGTGTGCGCACAGCTGAGGTGGATGCCTGAGAGCGGCGAGTTGTGACACATGCAACCCAGGCCAACAAAAAAAGCATGTGCCACTTCCGTGGACGTGGTAGAAGCCAGCAGGACCACTTTAGGCCAGCGCGTGGTGTGGTCCACGATTGCTAAGAGGTGCGTAAAACCTTGCGACGGCTGGAGGGGTCCCAACAAATCCACGTGGACGTGGTCGAACCTCCTGGCCAGGATTTTGAATGGCTCAAGGGGGGCTCTGGTGTGCTTGTGCACTTTGGCCCGCTGGCACGCGACGCAAGCTGCAGTCCACTTTTTCACATCCTTGTGCAAGTGCAGCCAGACAAATTTCGCCCCCACTAGCTTCACTGAAGCGCGCACTTCTGGATGCAAAAGGGAGTGGACCGATTCGAAAATGCGACGGCACCAAGAACTCAGAATCACCGGGCGCGGGTGGCTGGTGGAGACGTCGTAGAGCAAGGGAGGGCACCCTTCTTCCACCACCCTGCTCTCCAGCCTTATCCTCGTTGGCGCAGACTGGAGCGCACAAATGTCCGTGTCCCCAGCTTGCTCCACGGCCATGGCAGGGAAATCTATTCCCATGTAGACCGGGGTGATTAACATGTGCGACAGGCAATCGGCCACGACGTTGAGCTTACTGGCGACGTGTTGAATGTCAGTAGTAAACTCCAAAATTGAGGCCAACTGCCAATGCTGCCGGTCCGACCATGGTTCCGAGACCTTGGCCATTGCATACGTCAGTGGCTTATGGTCCACGAATGTAGTGAACTCGCGCCCCTCTAGCCAGAACTGGAAATGGAGCGTCGCCAGGTGGACAGCCAGCAATTCTCTATCGAATGCGCTGTACTTGCATTCGTTGTCGCACAAAGTGCGGCTGAAAAATGCGAGCGGCTGCCACGAATCAGAGATGTTCTGCTCCACCACTGCCCTGATGGCGACGTCACACGCGTCCGTAGTGAGCGCTATCCATGCAGACAGGACCAGGTGGGCTAACAATGCGGCATCCGCAAGCATTGTTTTGGCGTTAGTAAAAGGCTGGACTTGCTCGGGAGTCCAGTCAATGGCTTCCGTGGGCCTCTTTTTTTAAGCATACAATGGCTGCATCAGCTGGGCTGCCTGGGGAAGGAAACGGTTATAAAAAATTAACCATTCCCAAAAACTTCTGTAGTGCCCTCACGGGCTACGGATGCAGAAAGTCCAACACAGCGTGTATTGTCCGGTAACGGGATCACGCCCTCCAGCAAAATGCAGTGGCCCAAAAAGTCAATCACTCGCACACCAAACTGGCACTTCGCCGGGTTAACTATTAGCCCGTGCGCTTCCAACCTCTGGAAAACTGTCCTGAGATGGGCGATGTGCTCCTCCTCGCACGCACTGGCTACCAGAATGTGGTCTAAGTAGACAAAAACAAAGTACAAATCACGAAGCACTGCATCCATCATCCTCTGGAAGGTCTGCGCCACACCTTTTAATCCGAACGGCATGCGTAAAAACTTGAAAAGGCCAAAAGGAGTTATTACCGCTGTTTTTGGAACCTCTTCCGCGTGCACTTGGACCTGGTGGTAACCGCGGACCAGATCCATTTTGGAAAAAACAAGCATCCCGGCCAGGTGCATGGAAAAATCCTGGATGTATGGAATAGGATAGCGATTGTGTTCCATAGCGTTGTTCAAGCACCGGAAATTGCTGCATGGTCGCCACATCCCGTCGGCTTTAGGCACCCTGTGTATTGGGGATGCCCCCGGGCTGTTGGAGCACCTGACGATGCCCAACTGCTCTCAATTGGCATACTCCTGTCACGCGCTGGCCAGTTTAGCTGCGTCCAAACGCCAAGGATGCGTGAACACCGGTGGGCCTTTTGTTGTTATAAAGTGTTCAACCCTGTATTTCATTACCGTAGCTGAAAAAGACGGGACTGTGAGTGCTTGGAACTGTGCAAGAAAATGTTCTTACTTACCCCCTGGAGCTATAACGTTAGCCAGTGTTGTCAACCCAGCTCCCCAAGCTGTGCAGGGCAGTGAGGTAAAAGAGACAGCGTCCACTAATCTCCTATTAGCAATGTTGACTAACAATCCATAAGTACATCGAAAATCTGTTCCTAAAATGGGGCCGGAACATGCAGCTATCACAAAGTCCCACTGAAACTATGTAAGCATATCATCAGTGTCCGCTCGCCAAATGTCCTGATGGTGGATCCATTGGCGACTGTGAGCTCGGGACCGCTGCGTCCTGCCACCCTGTCTGCGTTGACCGCCAGGATGAGGCTTTTCTGGGAGTCAGAGTCTACCAAAAGCCTTCTCCCCGAACGTGTGCCCGTGACATAAAGCAGTCTGTTCCTGTCACCATCGGTTGCAGCTGCCACTGAATTCCAAAAGTGCCGTCTTCCCAGCTTCTTGAATTGGCATGGCGACAGGCAGCATTGAGCATTTGAGCCAAAACGGCGATGATAAAAACAGATCACCCTGTTCCTTCATCTTCTAGTGTCCGTCCCTGCTACCACGAACAGCTCCTCGACCTCGATGGAGGTCGAGGAGCTGTTCGTGGCACCAGTGTCGTGGTACCGTACTGTCTGTACGCTAAGAGTTCTGATCGCCAAAAGGATGCGGTCCGCTTCCTGCGCCAGGGCGCAGTAGTCCTTAGCAACCAGCCGCAGTGAGTTGGCCAGGATCACCCTTGCTGTAGCCAGTAGGTTCCTGAAGAACAAGTGGGCGAACGGGAAAGATTCGTTGTCCTTCCTCCTCAGCGCCAACATGCTCTCCATCAGCTCCACTGCTGATTTGTCCCCTAACTCTGAACGCATTAAGAGCATCTCTGCCTTCTCACTGTCAGAAAGGGTATAGCGCTTCCTCTTGAGTGCCTCATACTTTCCTTAGGCTGGTGGCTCCTGGAGCAGGTTCATCACCTGTTGCGTGGCATGCGCATCCAATAATACCTGGTATCGTCCATTGTTATCCCACGGAGTGCGAACTGGGCTTCTATGTGCAAAAACCACACGGTCGGGTTGTGAAGCCAGAAGCCTGGGAGCTCAATTGGGACCACACAGGCGGCGCTGGTGCCCTCCCTCCAGGCAGCCTCTGGGCGGTGCTTGGCTCGCTTTCCATGGCACATCTTCGGGTCACCAATGTGGAGAAAGGAGGCAGGCGAGACCACGAGCTGGACGACACAGTTACTTTATTCTTTCTCAAACATATTTACAACAAAAGAGCTAACCCGGGTCTTTGTGCATTCCTCTTTTATAACTTTATTTCCATGCATCGAGACCCGGACTTCCGACCATAACACATTGTTGTTTGAATTCGAACTGTGTGGCACATTAACATAACATAACACTGGCAACACTTCGACACTCTTCCTCTCCCAGCGGCACCGGCATTTTACTCCTCTCCCCAGGGGCACATAGTCCTTACTGTCCTGTCTGGTACCCCCCGGTGACACCTCCTTTTTCGGTCCATTGTTCCCTGGGTGGAGAAGTCCAACACCATGCCGCCACAATACATCAAATCGGAAAGTTACTTTTATTCTTTACCGATACCGATCCAGCCATTTTTCCTGGATTGAACCCGAACGCTAGTTCTAAGCTTTCTCAGTTGCTGCTTGGCATTTTAAAATTTTAAAATGGCATAACTCATTTTGGACCATAGGCTTGAATATTCGTTGGCTAAAGATTGAGCTTTAAATTGACAGGAACAAATGTAAAGAGCGTGAAGTGGTGACACTGCCCCCCATATGTCAACTTTTAGGGAGTAAGTGACAGTATCAGCATGGCAGATAGAACAGAATGAGGAGAACCTGAATGAGAGGTTTTGATTCTGCTGGATATTTTTATTTGAACTTGCAGTACAGCTATCTTAGGGCTTCCAGTTTGTGTCGGACACAACACACAAACTTATCACTCCCACTTTGTTCCATGGCAACCAAACCAATAAACGCAGGTGAAAAACCTCTGAAGAGATGAATGGTCACATCAGTGTTGTTGAGGGGTGACCACCGCCTCTTCTTTTTTTGGAGAGGTACGTCTTTACCATGCTCAGGAGGTATTTCCAGTTTTTCCCTAAGATTGCTGAAGAGCATGAAACCTCACCCACAAGAAATTACAGTATCTTAAAAAAGAATTCTGCTGAGGCTCTGAATCAAGCCGTTTAAACAAAAAATTCTGTTTCTCAATTATTTGCTTCATCTTTGTTTTTATTTATACTACATTGAGACTATTTAGCATTATTATGTTTTTATGCTGGCTGTCCAGATATATTGTACATTTTTTTTATTTTTAGTGAAATAACCCCTTGCTCAAATTCACCATAGAAAATACATAATTACAGCCTGCGAAGATTAGAGACATCAGTTTAAGCTTGCAGAGTCTAAAATACAGTTCATGGTATGGAGTTATTCTTTTTGTGCCACTGAAATATAACTTTGCACTATTGGTTTGGGCAAAAATAAGAAACTAACAGTATATTGTTTTGATTTAAATGAAATGGAAATTTACTCAATAAATGTGTACATGTTTGAAAAGTGTAATATTAATACTCAAAGGAGCACTTGTTTGAATGTGTTGTGGTGTCTGGCAGCAGCGGGCAGTACTTGGATCATGGTTTGATGTAGTAAGGCGCTCCAGCTCGTAGCACTTCCACAAGTGTTACCAAATATTAGGAAAATGGTATAAATATCTCTTCAGATACCTATTTAGATTAACAACAAAGTAACATCTCTCAGATCTTGGTCCTGTCCTTACCCATCCGCTTTGGTCTACTGATGTTTTTGCATTACTTCCTGGTCAGCAGATGCAGCCAGACACTTGGCTCATGTAGATGCTGGATGAGGTTTGAAATGAGAGGAGGATACGGTTCCAATGGGCCCCTGTGCCTGCAGGCAACGCTGACCCCACCGTCCTCCTCCGACTGTCAGCAATGAGGGGCCGATGCTCGCTGCAGGCAACAAACATGCAAGAGGGGAATGGATAGTTGGAGGAGGGTAGGAGGAGTGCAAAGGCAGCATGGGGCAAAGGCTTAATTTGCCTGTTTTGTCACTAAATTTACGAAAGGGGCTGTTCAGAAGTCTAACATTGTACACTGTGTTTAATCCCACTCTGTCATGGCATACAAGGGGCTAATGGGGAAAAATGGGGCGAGAGAGTCAGAGTGTGGGTGAATGAGCTCTTTTCTTTGTGTTGTGAGGAGCTAGTTGGATGGTGGTATGCACTGATATTTGCTTCTGGCACACAGCTAAATCACCATTTATTAATGTATAACAGCTTATACGTTTCATAAGAGGCATTAAGACGTGTGTCCTCATCACCAGAGTTATACCTCATGCCCTATACAAAGTTAATTTGAGTATCCAAAAAAACACACATGCTTGATCATAATAGTGAGTTGCAAAAAGATTATTAGATGTACTTCATGGCTAGGTACTTACTTTTGTGCTTACCATCCACTGTGGCCAGAGGTTTTCTACCCACAATAAATAGCAAGTAGGCACTTGCCCTTTCATTAGCCAATGGGTCAGCATTAGCAATAAGCAAACATTTTTGACTTAAAATTAAATGCTTTTTCTTGTAGATATTTGACTTAATTTACTTGTGAACTGTCTTTTTTACATTTAAAATGCAATTTACAGTTTTTAGATATAAAGTTGCATCTTTTTTACATACAAGTTCATTAATTTTTTGCACTTTACAACTTTTTTGTGTAATTTTAGGGCTTTATTGTTGTACATTTGTCACCTTTTTACACTTATGTTTTTTTCTCATAAATACGCCTGAATGCTTTTTATAATAATGTGACATTTTTTCATAAAGTTGTTACTTTAAAAAAAAATAGCTTTTTCATGATTAGTTTTAAATCATAAATTAGCTTCTTCATAGATTTCATAGATCTGGCCAGTGATAACATATTTAGCTGCATGTCATCCTTCATCTGCTTGTTGTCTGTGTGGTGTCCAACAAATGATGTGCGCTATATAGACAACTGAACTCCTTTTGTGGAAACCCTGGTCTTGTTAGGTGAGACGACTTCCATCCCACTTTGGATGGTGTGTCTCATTTATCTAGCAATGTGGCATCATTTTAAACAAAGTTCCAAAGGTTTGACTACTCAGAGTTGGGACCAGGAAGCAGAGTCGCAGTCTTACACGCCTCTGTGCAGCTTCTCTCCATCCAGCACCCCTCACTTTAGCCTCCCACTTCCCCATCAGAGAATCACTGTCTGCTCCATCTAAAGTACATAAAAATAAAACGCATACGTATTCTAAAGTGATTAAATACAAACCATAACGTAAAACATCCATCCATCTATCCATCCATCCTCTACCGCTTTTCCAGAGGTCCGGGTCGTGGAGGCAGCCGCCACCTGCTCCAGCTCTTCAGAGAGAATACCAAGCCGTTCCCAGGCCAGCTGAGAGACGAAGTCTCTCCAGCGTGTCCTGGGTCTGCCCTGGGGTCTCCTCCCAGTGGGACGTGTCTGAAACACCTCAAATGGGAGGCATCCAGGAGGCATCCTGATCAGATGCCCAAACCACCTCAACTGGCTCCTTTCGATATGGAGGAGCAGCAGTTCTACTCTGAGCCTCTCCCAAAAGACTGAATTCCTCACCCTATCTCTAAGAGTGAGTCCAGCAATCCTACAAAGAAAGCTCATTTCAGCCACTTGTCTCTACAATCTCATTCTTTCAGTCATTACCCAAAGCTCATGATAATAGGTGAGGGTAGGAATGTAGATTGACCGGTAAATCAACAGCTTTGTTTTAGAGCTCAGCTCTCTCTTCATCACAACAGACTGGTACAACATCCGCATCACTGCAGATGCTGCTCCGATCCATCTGTCGATCTCTTGCTCCATTCTCCCCTCACTCGTGAATAAGACCCCAAGATACTTAAACTCCTCCACTTGGGACAGGAGCTTGTCCCCAACCCGGAGAGGACAATCCACCTTTTTCCTGCTGAGGACCATGGACTCAGACTGGAGGTGCTGATTCTCATCCCAGCCGCTTCACACTCAGCAGTAAACCGTCCCAGGAAGGGACCTGTAGGTCATTGCTTGATTGATGAAACCAACAGGAGAACATCATCTGCAAACAGCAGAGATGAGATCCTGTGGTCACCAAGCATGACACCCTCCAATCCTTGGCTGATCCTAGATATCCTTTCCATAAAAATTATGAACAGGATCAGTGACAAAGGGCAGCCCTGGCAGAGTCCAACTCTCATGCAAAACATAAAATCTAAATTAAACATACAGGCTGTAATGGCTTGGCCTCTGTTTCTCCTCATAATCTAAACCAGGGGTGTCCAATCATGTGCTATGGAGGGCCAAGACCCTGCAGGTCTTCTCTTCTACCCAGTCTCTTCAGCAGGTGTTTTCACTTATCCGCAATCAATGGGAAGAAATTCAGTGGAATCTGCTATTGAAGACACTGTTTGGAGGTAAAGCCTACAGGGTCTTGGCCTTCCATGGCACATGATTGGACACCCCTGATCTAAACATTAAATGTGGTTTGTTAAATATTAGGTCACTAACTCCACTTCAGAAAAAGTCTAATCGGAGATTTGTTACTCCTTGGTTCAACACAGAAACTCACAGATTAAGACAGAAGATTCATCGGTTACAAAGAAAATGGCATTCCACTATATAACAACAAACAAGAGTAATCCCAGGTTTCTTTACGGCACTGTAGCCATGCTGACGAAGAGTCAGGGCTCTGTCAAACCCAGAGGTTGTGTTAACTGAAAATTGTCATTCATTGGCAGATTTTTTCAGCAGTGACTGAAAATTCTGAAAGCTGTCTGTCATTTGACAGGAGGTTTCTTCCTCCTAAAAGGGAGTTTCTCCTCTCCACCATTGCCAAGTGCTTGCTCACAGGGGACTGCCTGATTGTTGGGGTCTTTTCTGCAATCGTGGGATCTGCCCTACAGTTGAAAGTGCTATGAGACAACTGTTGTTGTGAATATGCACTATTTAAATAAGTGAAATCGAATTATTCTTACTTATAAATGCGCATATTTTGTGCATGTGTGACTTGCTTATGGCAAATTTGTAAATTTTCATAAATTTGTGACTTTATTCCTTGAAATTTGTTTTATTTTCTTCTTTAGATTGTGTGATTGTTATGAGAAAATTGTGGCCTTTTCTCTAAAAGAATGTTACTTTTAAAAACAAACATACTACTTTTCTTGTGTAAATACTATGGGTTTACTAATCCTATCGTCTTTTTTGTGGAGACTATACTGTATAACAGAATATTTCACTGGCCAAAGTGGTTATAAAAGTGAGTGAGCTACAGGTCTCAGCTGATTTCTTCAATATTTTGTGGACCGGTGTTCTGCCATTTTACCATATCAGAACGGCCATACCCTGGGTTACTACGCCGTTGGGTTATGTAGTTACTGCATGCGTCGTAACAGGATATACGCTTCCGCCTATAATTTCAGCATATGATACAGCTGACGGAAACAGCTGTCGGAAGGTAAGCAATGCACATGCGTATAACAGGAAAGGGGCGGGGTGCTGCACCGTGATTGGCTGATCCAAAAATGTGGCGCCATTTCAGTTTGTGTCTATTTATATACATTAATATTCCTGCTGTTAAAAATTACTCGATACAGCTAACAGAAGGTAAACAATAGCATACCGCAGCCCAGCTGACGGAAGGTGAGCAATTATGTAATGTTAGTGGCATATTTGCAGTGTAACTGATTCTGACTAAGTATGTTAAATCAACAGCTATATCTAGCGATTTGCCGTATGGGTGTGATATTCTGATAAAGTATAATAAAATGGTAGAACACCGGTGCTAATGTTGAGCCCTGATGTAGATACATATTTTTTATAAAGATATTTACTATATAAATACTTTCAATGATTTGTGTTAAATTACTGAAAAACAGAGAAAGGTGATAAACTGCTAAGTATAATCAATATTCTGTTGAGCTCACCAGAGTAATTTCTTGTTGACTGTGTAGTTAGCTGTAACTCTCTTTCTTCTTTATTATGATAGAGCTCTTATTCTCGTAACTGTGAATGATGTGATAGCAAACAGAAAGGTAGGTTTTTCTTTTTTTCAACAGCACCGCCACATTTCTCTTTGAGTGACAGCCAGCAGTATTTTCAAGGCTTTCCTTCCCAGTGAAGCCCAAGCGACAAACTGCACATCACAAGCCGGCCAAGATGGCATACATCACATAGCCCTGCCACTGATCTCACTGCCATCACCGCCAATCAGACTCATCACATAGCTGCCTTCTGCTTGTTTACAGGAGCCAGGGCCAAAAAGTTAACTCTTACTCCTCTGGCATGGATATAAAAATGGTACTGGCTCTTTCTCTGTCTGTCTTCCTCTGTTTCTGGTCAGATTTTATCTGCAGAAGCCGGGATTGAACCTCAGCAAGCGATCACTCTCTCCAGGATCCACCTCAGCCTCCTCACTGTCACTGGGACAGCATTGCAGCTGTGTTTTCCCCTCCATCCTTCCTTTTTTTTTTTCCACACAGCCAGACCAGCCTTATCATCTCAGTTTGCACACACAACACTGTGGTAAATTATTGTGTGAATGTGCATAGTGAACATTTCTAACTTAATTGGGAATATTGAATAGCAGATAATTAGATATTTGATGTGACACGTGGCGTCTAATGGGCTTGATGCAGTGGTCTCATGTTGTTCCCATAGCGAGAGGGATTTTTGATGTGTTGTCAGGCTCCAGTGTAAAAATAACTGAAGTGACAGCAGTGACTTGGTTGTCAGTGTTGTCGAGGCTGGTGCGGATTTTCACAGCCATGGGTCCTGTGTGTGTGTGCGTGTGTATACGCCTGTGTATATGTCTATTTGTGCCTCTGTGTGTATGTATGTGTGCTTGCATGCACTTGTATACACGTGTGTGTTGGTGCACTGCAATGTTGTGGGTGACAGTGCTGATCGCTGTGTGATGACAGCCTATCATTGTCGCTGTGCAAGAGTGAGAGTGGCAGGGGGGCCTTTTTGGCATGTGATTTCTCCACGCCTTCATCTGTGTCTGTGGCACTCCGAGCTTGGCTTAACAAAGGAGAAGCAGGGTGTTGTTGTGGAGGGGAGTGCACTGGGTGCTGGTTGCTGAAGGCTGGGTGGGGCTAGCAGTCACATGGTGTCACTTCCACCCAGGAACAGGAAGCAGAATTCACAGGATTTGTGCTGTAAATGTTCCCCACAATGACCAACTTTGATTAAACTTTATTGTTATTATCCTCTCTACTCCCTATATACTGTAGTGAATTCAAATGTAGTGGACTATACAGTGGATTCAATATAACAATAAAAGAAATAATTGAGCTTTTGGAAATTGCTCCGCTTATTTTCTCGGCAACGTTAATGACATCATCACGATGAGACAGTAAAACAGATTAATGGTGTTAAAAAGTGAATACCTCCATGTATTTTATATTAAATCAAATCAGTTTTACTGTATTAATCAAAAAATACCTTAAGGCAGTTGATGTTGTAATGTGAAGCTCTCTTCTCGCTGTTTTGCTGTGCATTGCATTATGAGATACGTTGACTAAGGTTGTGACTATCGGGTGTACACTGCTTTTCAAAATGTATTGTGGGATATTTTGAGTACACTATATAATGAATGAAATTATCATTTAAGATTTCAAACAGCCCTACAAAATGTCTGATTCACTATATAGGGACTAGGTAGAGAATGAGTGAACACTCTGAACATGGCTAACTGGAAGTTAACCTTCCGATAACTTCCAGTTAGCAGGCCACTCGCTGAAGATTAATTCTCTGTGATTGCTCTTTTTAATGGCTAATTAAATATAATCCATGGTGTAAACGTCTACATAGTATGACAACATGGGGGCTGCACGGTGGCGCAGTGGTTAGCACTGTGGCAGCACAGTTTACCCTCGGCCGGGGGATCGCGGGGATCGTGAGATCGTGGGTTCGATCCCTGCCCCCAACCAACAGTAATCTGTGTGGAGTTTGCATGTTCTCCCCGTGTTGCGTGGGTTTACTCTGGGATTTCTCCGGTTTCCTCCCACATACCAAAAACATGCAGGTTAGGGATACGGGGCGCTTGCGCATGCAGCGACCGGCAGCTGGTGGCTTGTCACCAGACTGCAAAACAAATCTACCTACGGGTACAAAATAAGTAATAAAAAAAAACAAAAAAAAAAAAAACAGCAAACTGATTTGAATACCCAGAATTAAATAAGATGAGTAGTTTGATATTGTTGCATGTTTCAAGTTAAGCTATACTGTAACAGGAAGTGCTGTGTTGTGTTGTGTGTGGTGTTCATTTGCTTTATTATTTTTTTAATCAGTTAATTGGACTATCATGATTAGTTGTGTTAACTTTATACAAGTGCATCTCAATAAATTAGAATGTCATTGAAAGGTTGGTTTATTTCAGTAATTCAGTTCAAAAAATAAACTCCTATAGATTCATTATGCACAGAGTGATATGTTTCAAGGGTTTATTTCTTTTAATTTTGATGATTATGGCTTATAGCTCACAAAAACCCAAAATTCAGTTTCTCAAAAAATTTGAATATTTCATAAAATTATTTTAAAAATTGATTCTTAATAGAAATGTTAGCCAACTCAAAAGTGTGTACCACACTCAATACTTGGTTGGAGCTCCTTTTGCATGAATAATTGCATCAACGCTGCGTAGCATGAAGGCAATCAGCTTGTGGCAATGCTGAGGTGTTATGAAGGCCCAGCTTGCTTTGATAGCGGACTTCAGCTCATCTGCATTGTTGGGTCTGGTGTCTCTCATCTGCCTCTTGACAAAACTCCATAGATTCTTTATAGGGTTTAGGTCTGGAGAGTTTGATGGCCAGTCAAGCACAGTGATACCATGATCATTAAACCAGGTTTTGGTACTTTTGTCAGTGTGGGTAGGTGTCAAGTCCTGCTTGAAAATGAAATCAGCATCTCCATAAAGCTTGTCAGCTGAGGGAAGCATGAAGCGCTCTAAAATTGACCGGTAAATCAATAGCTTTGCCTTACAGCTCACCTCCCTCTTCACCACAACAGACCCATACAATGTCCACATCACTGCAGATACTGCTCTGATCCTTCTGTCAATCTCCTGCTCCATTCTCCCCTCATTCGTGAACGAGACCCCAAGATACTTAAACTCTTCCACTTGGGGCAGGAGCTCGTCCTTGACTCGGAGAGGACAAGCCACCCTTTTCTGGCTGAGGACCATGGACTCAGACTTGGAGGTAGTGATTCTCATCCCAACTGCCTCACACTCAGAAGTGAAAAATCCCAGTAAGACCTGTAGGTCATTGCTTGATGAAGCCAACAGGACCACATCACAACCAGTTTGAGTGTTGGCAATAAGAACCAAACTCTTGCAATGGTCATATAGAGATCGGATAACTCATAGTAACAAGCCAGATACTCCATGCTCCCTGAGCACCCTACACAAGAGACTGCAAGGGACGCCGTGGAATGCTTTCTCCATGTCCACAAAACACATGTGGACTGGTTGGACAAACTCCCACAAGCCCTCGAGGATTCTCAAGAGGGTTAAGGGTTGGTCCAATGTGCCACGGCCAGGACGAAAACCACATTATCCTGCTGAATCCGAGGTTTGATCAACGACCGGACTCTCCTCTCCAGTACCATGGCATAGACCTTCCTAGGGAGGCTGAGGAGTGTGATCCCCCTGAAGTTGGAACACACCCTCCAGTACCCCTTCTTAAGAAGAGGACCCACCATCCCAGTTTGCCATGCCAAAGACACTGTCCCCATTCTCCACACAGTGTTGCAGAGGCATGTCAACTATGACAGCCCTGCAACATCCAGAGCCATGAGGTACTCAGGGAGAATCTCATCCACCCCTAGGGCCTGGCCACCAAAGAGTTTGTTAACCACTTCATTGACCTCAGCCCCTGTGATGGGTGAGTCATCCCCTTTATCCTCAAGCTCTGCTTCCACTGTGGAAGGCATGTCAGTGGGATTGAGGAGATCCTCAAAGTATTCCTTCCACCGCTTGACGATGTCCCCAGTTGAAGTCAGCAGCACCCCATCTGTACAACACACAGTGTGGACAGCAAGCTATTTCCCCCCTCCTGAGCTGCTGGACAGTTTGCCAGAATCTCTTTGAGGCCGACCAAAAGTCTTGTTTCATGGTCTCACCAAACTCTTCCCACACCCAAGGTTATGCTCCAGCAACCATCCCAGCTGCACTCCACTTGGCCTGCCGGTACACCTCAGCTGATTCAGGAGTCCCACAAGCCAACCAAGCTTGACAAGAGACACATGTTTTTACCACTGTGGATGACCGTTTCGCGTTAATTTTCCAAGTAGTTCAGCATTTAATGTGCTCAGCGCCCTCAGCGCTAAAACGCTCTCAGTGGTCAGTGTATTTTGGTGGAGCACCCACGGCACTGAAAGCTGAAAGAAGTTCAAATTTTGGAGCACCACAGCGCTCATCAGCCGCACATCTCTCTCACCAGCCAATCAGAATCATACTAAAACTACACCATGATAAATATTTAACAGCAAAATCTTGGAGGGATGTGTATTTTCTTACCAGTTTGATGCAGTTTAGTCCAGTGAGAGGAGCGTTTCAGAGCGAAATGTGTGACAGGTCAGGCAGTTGCTAGAATACCAGGCAGAGACCTTTTTTTAATGCTCGCATATAAAACGCTCAGGAAAATGGGTTGAGAGTGTTTTTACATTCCCTGTGGACATGCAGCCTTAATCTGAGGACTACCTTTGTCTCTCAGAAAGCTGGCTACACAGGAACATAGACACTAATATGATTGATATTGTGGGCTACCAGTGTTTTAGACAAGACAGGCAGGTAGGGAGGGGAGGAGGTGTTTTAATTTACATCAAAGAGAAATATAAATGTCAACTGGTTGATTTGAATACTTCACTTGAATGTTTAGCTGTTAATGTATGTCTCTCTCCGGTAATGAATTTCAACATTGCAGTAGTGTACAACCCACCGTCACACAACTCTTCCTTTTATAATGAATTAAGTGATCTGGTTAAACAACTTGAGAAGAACAGAGAAACAATAATTCATGGTGACTTTAATATCAACTGGTCTGATAAAAAAGACAAACAAAAACTGAAAAGCCTCATGACTAAATTTAATTACCAGCAAATCATCAAAGGACCCACCAGGATAACCAAACAATCCAGAACACTTATTGACATGGTATTTACTAATAAACCAGAACGAATAACCAGAACCTATAATCTTGTAACTGGTCTCTCAGATCATAACATGGTTCTTGCTGTCAGGAAACTTACTAAAAAGCGACTACAGTATTTTGGAGGAGTCGATATTGACAAATCAAATTTTATTATCCCCAAATCAAAAAATGAGGAGTTTGAACATTACTTAGAGAATCACAATTGGGAGCAGCTCATGTCAACATGTGAAGTAGATGATTGTTGTAATTTTATAACTGCAACAATCACAAAGTCTATAGAAAAATTTTCAAAGCAAATTAAAAGTAGACAACAGAAGATTAGCCTACCATGGTTAAATAATGAAATAAGAAAACTTATGAAGAGGCGAGACTATGCACTGAAAACATCACTAACCTCCAAACTACAAAATGATCACCTTGTGTACAAAAGTTTAAGAAATAAAGTGGTACATGAGCTGCGAAAATCAAAAATATCTTATTACAATAAACTGATAGATCATGCAAAGGGTAACAACAGTTCCTTATGGAGGCATTTAAATAACTTAACTAATAAAAAAAATGATCAGAAGGGGGTAAAGGAACTTAGAATCAATGGCAAGACCGTCAGTGACAAGGCTACTTTGGCAAATGAATTTAATTCACACTTTGTGGGCTCTGTGGAAGACTTAACAAAAATTTTTGTGCTGCCAAATGTGCTCAACAACACAAATTCCATACTTCCAACAGATACTTTTCACATCGATGAGGTAAATGAGAAGTTAATTGCTGGTATTGTTAAAACACTGTCAAACTCAAAAACTAATGATATCTACAATATGAGCACCTCCTTTCTCAAAATGCACAGCAAAATATTAATCAAACCACTGACCCATCTCATTAATCTCTCCATTAGGTCTAGTACATTTCCATCTGGCTGGAAAAAAGCTGTCGTCATACCAGTTCATAAATCAGGCAGTAAAGACGATATATGCAATTACCGCCCAATCTCTATCTTACCAGTCCTATCTAAGGTTCTTGAAAAAGTTGTAGCTACACAGCTGATAGACTACTTCCAAGACAGTCAACTTCTTCATCCACATCAATTTGGTTTTAGACCAGGATACTCAACAGAAACAGCAAATTGTTGCCTTATTGAAAACGTCAAACAGTCCTTGGACAGGGGTAATGTGGTAGGAGCTGTTTTTCTAGATCTCAAAAAGGCTTTCGATACTGTAAACCACAGTTTGCTTTTATCCAAAATGGTATCTTTTAACTTCTCCCCAAATACATTAGAATGGTTTGCATCTTATCTCCAGAATAGAGAACAGTGTGTAAAAGTTCACCAGGATAAATCCTCATTTTTAAACAACCGCATGGGTATCCCACAAGGGTCCATTCTTGGTCCTTTACTTTTCAGCATTTTTATTAATGACTTGCCGTTACACTGCTCAGCTGCAACATGCCAACTTTATGCAGATGATGCAGTTATTTACACAGCTGCCAAGACTCCAGCACAGGCTGCAGATGTACTGTCTACAAGTATGGTTGATGTCCAAGAGTGGCTCCTCAAGAACCATCTATTGCTGAACCTTCAGAAAACAGTCTCAATGTGCTTTTCAATCAAAAAATGTAACCTGCAACATTTTAAAGTTAATATACATGATCATGACATCAGTTTAGCTACAGAATTCAAATACCTTGGCATTGTACTAGATCCTCAACTCAAATTTAATCTTCATATAAAGAAAATTTCAAAAACAGTAAAAAAAAATCTGAACTGCTTTAAATTAATTAGATATTACATACCTTACGAAGCAGCTGCACTGTATATGCATTCTATGGTTTTTTCTCATATATCATACTGTTTGACAGTCTGGGCTCAAGCAGCCCCTTCCACAATAAGACATATAGGTTCATTATATAATCAAACCCTAAAAATCTTGGACAAAAAGCCCATTAGGTGGCATCACTGTAATGTTTTAAAAAAATACAACCTATTGAGTTTTGAGAGCTTCATTGACCTCTGTCTTCTGAAATTAACGTTCAAATGTTTCCATAAATCAGCACCCGAGCCACTTGCTGGTTTCGTCCAAAGACAGGACAGCAGCAGAGCCACCAGGAGTTCTGTTAACAATAACTGTAAAATATTCCACCGCAGAACCACATTTGGACAAACAGCCTTCTCTATAAAGGGCAGTCACATCTGGAACACAATGCCAAATGAAATTAAAATAATAACGGACTTTAAAACATTCACTAAAAATGTTAAAAACTGGCTGAAAAATAAACAAGAATGTACTCATGTATGAATTAATTGTCTGCAAAGTGAGAGTGAATGAAGGGAAGGAATAAATGTGTTTGTTTATAGTGAGTGACGGAGGGAGGAAGGCCTGAAATAGGCAAATGTGAGTTATGTTATATGTGTTAAATGTGAGTCAGGCTGTTATATTTGTGTATTTATAATATTTATAATATTTATGTTAAATGTGAGTCAGGCTGTTATATTTGAGTATTTATAATATTTATAATATTTATAATTGTGTATTTATAATTTTTCTGCATTGATGTATGTGGTTATTGTGTATATTTTATTTTATTTTTTTTTTCCCATCTTTACTTGATTCTTTTTTCTAAAGCCCATCCAGGGACAAGAGTTGCAAATTAGCTAACAGCTATACACTCTATGTGCAACACATCAGATTGATTGTCTTTGATTAATTGTCTATGTTTATTGCACTGTCCCTGTCAAATAAACTAATCTACTACTACTACTACTATCATCAGAATTCTAGCACTATATGTGCAGAATCAGCTTATATTGCGAAAACTAAGGGTAGTAGATAGATAGATAGATAGATAGATAGATGTACTTTATTGATCCCAAACTAGGAAATTACAGTGTAAGAGCAGCATGACAGTTGACTGCCAAACAACAGAAACACACACGACAGACAAAGGGATTACCCATGGAAAGTAAAAAAGAAACTAACACAACTATAGAACCTATATACATCATAGCTTAATATATGATGACCCGTATAAACACATGATCATCCCATTGCACAAAGAAGGACTATCAGGAGCAGAGAGAAATGTGAGGTACCAGTTAGTCTGTAAGGTGCAGTGTGGCAGCATAGCTATGACCAGAATACAACATCATAGTGAGTTATTGTACAGTGAAATTGCATGTGGCAGGAAAGATTTCCTGTACCTGGCCGTTTGACAATGAAGCTGTAGTAGTCTACTGGAGAAAGTGCTTCGCTGCCTATCTAGTGTGTGGTGGAGGGGATGATCAGGATTGTTCATGATGGATCGCAGTTTATTTAGTGTTCTCCTCTCCACCACTGTCTCAAAGGTCTCCAGTCTGAGACCAATTACAGAGCCAGCCCTCTTGATAATCTTGTCAAGTCTGTTGGTATCTCTGGCCCTGATACTGCTATCCCAACAGACAGCAGCAAAGAAGATGGCGCTGGCGACAACAGTCTGGTAGAAAAGCTCCAGCATCCTGCTGCACACGTTGAAGGATCTCAGTTTTTTCAGGAAATAGAGTCTGCTCATCCCCTTCTTGTGCGCAGCGTCGGTGTTGGATCTCCAGTCCAACCCGTTGCTGATCCTGACACCCAGATATTTGTAGTCTTCAACCACTCCCACATCCTCCCCCCTAATCTGCAGTGGCTGAGAAGGAGCCTTCCTCTTCCTGAAGTCAATCACCATCTCCCTGGTCTTGCTGACATTCAACCTCAGGTGATTCTGTTCCGTCCACTCCACAAATCTGTCTACCAGTGCCCTGTACTCCCCCTCCTCTCCTCCTCTTATACACCCCACAACAGCTGAGTCATCAGAGAATTTCTGCAGGTGGCATGACTCAGTGTTGTACTGAAAGTCCGTGGTGTATAAGGTAAAAAGAAAAGGAGAGCACAGTCCCCTGTGGCGCTCCCGTATCACTAGCCACCACTCCAGACAAGACACTGCCCAGCCTGACAAACTGTGGTCTGCCTGTCAGGTAGTCGGTAATCCAGGAGATCACAGAGCTGTCAACCCCCATCACCCGCAGCTTCTCGCCCAGCAGCAATGGCTGGATGGTGTTAAAGGCACTGGAGAAGTCAAAAAAAGTGATTCTCACAGTATCTCCTCCACCATCCAGGTGCTGATGGGCTCATTGCAGCAGGTAGATGACAGCATCTTCAACTCCTAAATGGGGCTGATATGCAAACTGCAGAGGGTCCAGCCACGTCTCCACCTGCGGCCTCAGGTGGGCTAAGACCAGTCTCTCCAGGACCTTCATCACATGAGATGTGAGGGCAACTGGTTGGTAGTCATTCAGATCTGATGGAGATGACTTCTTGGGGACAGGAACCAGGCAGGATGTCTTCCACAGCACCGGTACTCTCTCCAGACTCAGGCTCAGGTTGTACAGGTGTTTCAGTACTGGAGCTAGTTGGTTGGCACAGGTCCTCAGGATCCTAGCGGAGATGCCATCCGGGCCCGAAGCCTTGCGCTGACGGAGTCTCTCCAGCTGTTTCTCTACCTGATCTGTAGTCACTGTGAAGTGAGGGAGGGTCCTGGTGGCCCCTGAGGAGGAGGAGGAGGGAGATGGAGAGAGGTTCTGCACGGGAGCGTGGGTAGGGAGGGGTGCGTGGGGGTCTGGTTGTGTTGCTCGGGTGACAGACTGAGTTGAACCTATTAAAAAACAGATTCAGTTCCTCAGCTCTCTCCTGGCTCCCAGATGGCTGCCTGACTCTCCCCTTGTACCCAGTGATTTGTTTCATTCCCTCCCACACATCTTTAGTGTTATTTTGCCTGAGTTTCTCTTCCAACTTCCTCCTATAATTGTCCTTGCACCTCCTCAGCATCTCTCTCAGCTCATGCTGCACTCCCCTCAGCTTCTCCTTGTCTCCAGCCCTAAAAGCTCTCTTCTTTTTATTCAGAAGTGCTTTCAGGGCACTGCTGACCCATGGTCTGTTGTTGGAGAAGCAGTGTACAGTCTGAGCTGGCATGGTCATGTCTTCACAGAATCTAATGTATTCTGTGATGCAGTTGGTCATATTGTCTATGTCCACCCCATGTGGTTCACAGAGTACACTCCAGTCCGTCGTCTCGAAGCAGTCCTGCAGTGCATCAGCAGCCTCCTGTGTCCACCTCCTCACAGTTCGTGTATAAGCAGGCTGCCTTTGCACAAGGGGGACGTACTTGGGTGTTAACATGACCATGCAGTGATCTGATTTACCAGTGGGGGGTAGAGCTGTGGCACTACATGCATCTCTGACATTGGCATACAGAAGATCCAGTGTTTTGTTTTCTCTGGTGGGACAGTCAACAAACTGGTGAAAGTTGGGTAAAGTTTTTCCCACTGAGACATGGTTAAAATCACCTGTGATGGCCATGAATGCATCATATGCATAGTATCTCACTGGGCTGTGACAGCTCGCAACTACTTGGAGATTTTTTAAGAAGTGAGACAAATACACAAATGTGTGACAATTTTCACTTTGAATCACATTGAATTGGCACTTACTTTTTTTTTTTTTTTATTATTATTATTACCGTACTTATTTTGTACCCGTAGGTAGATTTGTTTTGCAGTCTGGTGACAAGCCACCAGCTGCCGGTCGCTGCGTGTGCAAGCGCCCCTTAACTCCCTAACCTGCATGTTTTTGGCATGTGGGAGGAAACCGGAGAAATCCCAGAGTAAACCCATGCAAACACGGGGAGAACATGCAAACTCCACACAGATCACTGTTGGCCGGGGGCAGGGATCGAACCCACGATCTCACGGTCCCCGCGATCCCCCGGACGAGGGTAAAACTGTGCTGCCACAGTGCTAACCACTGCGCCACCGTGCAGCCCAAATGTTACGACACATTTGTGTATGTCTCACGGATATGGCAATAATGTTGCACAAACTCCCAATGAATTTAGGTCAAAATTCCTTGAGTTCAGAAACATGTCATGAGAGCGTTGCAGGAAATTCTTGTCACATGCACGAGACAAATATTTTTTGCTCTAGCAAAAACTAGCCGTAACGGCCATCCAACACTTGCATGACAGATATCTACACCAATCGTGCAATCGGGACCTTATAATGCACCTGTCACAGAGGTGCACTGTACAAAAGGGTGCATGTAAAATTACTTACAAACTCATATACACAATACAATAACACATGCCTGGAAACAATAGAATAACTATGTTTTCACTGCTTATCCACTGCAGGTTCTCTCCCACCCAAGTATCGCACAGACGTACATATGTAAAATGACTTTCACACAGGACAAACTCATGTGGTCAATGAAAGCACCATAGGTGCCGATGGCTCGGTGCTTGTAGCATGGTACCATAGCTAAGTATTGTGTCAGTCCATCCATGCAGTCCCTCCAGGATTTTGCAGGATGTTTTTATGATTGTTGCAACCCCAAAAGCCTGAATTTGTGGGAGCTTTTTTTTTTTTTTTTTTTTTAAAGTTACAGTAAAAGTTGCAATGTTTTGAGAAGGGTTTTTTTTTGCACTAACAGTTGTGGGAAGAATTACAAATTTTATAGCAGATGCTTTTTTCCATAATTTACTGCAATGATATACTTCCATATAACACCACAAGAAAAGCACAGGATTGTCAAAAATTTCCCATTAAACAGTGATTTGTAAATTAAGCAGAAACTTCTGCTATACAGAAAAACTCTTTTGTGCAACAGCAAATACAGACTTTAACACAATTAAGTGAGAATGAAGTAGCTACTCATAAATTTGTCATAAAAACGATCCACTGTAGGCTACTCTTGCTGAGAACTTGAATTAAAAAGGATAAAAACAAATAATTATCCATTACAACAGCTAAATTGCATTGAATGCATGTTAAAGAGTATAAATTGGGATATTATGGCAGCACTTTCATTTGAAAACTCCCTAACTGCAGCGGTGCCCAACCACTTGGTACTGAGCCCAGAGAAAAATAAATAAATAATTTATTCTGTTGCTCTGAACTGTCTATCGAAGTCTGTGTTTTCTCATCAGATTTTCATCTTTCCTTTACCGGGAGTTGTACTGGGAGGAGGGGTTCTCCTTGGGGGTTTGCCAGGGGTGCATGTTGGTCCATGTCCAGACCGGAGATTCACAGCTTTAAAACTCATTGACAAGATGTAGTAATGATTTTACCTCTAAAGCTGTATAAAATGTTCAAGCACTGGCTGTAGTGCTAGATTTGCTTGTTTGTGGTTTTATGGCGTCTCTTCTCACGTACACTCCCGCGACAGGGTGCTTTTCAGGCAGGTGGACTTTGTTCAACACAAACCCGGCACTTTGTACATGCAGTCGGCACAGAGACATGGGCAAACATCCACTGGGGCCACGGGAGATGGCGAAAGGGACGGTGTAGGAAAACTCATGGGTGAGTGTTTTTTTTAAATCACAGACTGTTTTTTGCTTATGTGTTCAGTTCATACTCACTGTAAACACTGAAGTGAGTGCGGTGCAGCGACGACGCATTTGACTGGTTAGACTGATTGTTTGAGTGCTACTCAGGGACAAATCTGATAAAATTGGTGGAAGTTGACGAGGACTGGCCAAAATTGCGGGAAAGTTGCGATGATTGAACAAAGTTGCAAGGTCGTGCAAAAGATGCGATGATGACCTGATTTCATGTGAACTGGCATGACTGCAACATTGTGAATTCCTGGAGGGACTGATCCATCCATGGTTTTGAAATGCTTGGTATTTGTTTACGCAGATATGATGCTGATGGCACTGTCACAACACACACAAGGTGCACCTCGTCCCAGGGCTGTACACTGCCATTTTTGTCAAGCAGCTCATAAAAGAAAAACATCTAGAAGAACAAGAATAAAATTAGGAGCACAAAGAAAAATCTTAGAGTAACAGATTTTTATCAATTTAATACATGTATATTTACACTAAGGCATGCACTACCAGGTAAAAAGATCAAAATTTCAAAAACTATAACTATAATCATCAAAATTAAATCAGAATGGGTTGACACATTTCATTCTATGTATAATGAATATTAAGAAAGCTTTTTGAATTATCTTGAAAAAAAACTAATCTAGAGAAATGCAGGGTTTTTTTTTAAGCCAGTGGTTATGGATATGGAACCATACCCATTGAATGCTTGCTACAGGTATGGCTGGAATCTGATTGTCCAGTACGTTCTATTAATGCCATATCTTAAAGGCAGCAGGCTACAGGTATGGGACTCTGAGGCATTTATTTGTTTCAGTTTTTAAATTAATATCTATTTACTATCTTTTAACCTTACCTGCTCCCAAATCCTGAGGCTAACCTCTTAAATTTTAAATTTTTTAACCCTATCCACTCCTAAATCTTAAGGCTAACCTCTTAATTTTAATATTAAATTCCATCTCATGTCAAGTAAAATGATGTGGGCATGGTGGCAAGAGCAGGACACAAACCAGCAACTCTTGGATCAGAGCTCAACCATACTATTCACCTGCACCACAGCCAACAACAGCCTGGAATCAATCTGAAAAGATTTTGTTGGATTGTCAACTCTTCCATACCAATCGATATTTCGTATAGGGATACATCTTCTGTACCCATAGCCACTTAGCCATAACCACTGCAGCAAAGATACTGAGTTGCTAGCTGTTAGCATGCGGCCTACATATCTCCCGAGGGAATACTCACACATGATCTGCATTGTTGTTTATGCAAATCCGTCAGTAACCGGCAGGCTGCAGACAGAACACCCAGATGCTTTTCTCCTCATCTCAGGCGATTTCAACCATGTTTCACTGTCTCCCATTCTACCCACGTTTACCCAGTATGTCACATGCCACACTAGAGACAATAAAACACTGGACTTATTCTACGCAAACACTAAGGAGGCGTACACCTCATCACAACTCCCCCCACTCGGGAGATCGGATCACAACTTGGTTCATCTCCGGCCGGTGTACAAACCCCTAGTGCACAGACAACCTCCGGCCATGAGCACAGTGAAGTTATGGTCTGAGGAGGCAATGGACACTCTAAAGGGCTGTTTTGAATCCACTGCCTGGGAGCAGCTGTGCGATCCACATGGTGAGGACATCGATGGCCTCACTCACACCTTCACGGACTACCTCAGCTTCTGTGTGGACGACACCGTTCCCACCAAGACCATACGGTGTTGCTCAAACAACAAACCCTGGATCAACCCTGAGATAAAAACACTTCTGAGAGAGAAGAAGAGGATCTTCAGGTCGGGGAACAGGGAGATGCTGAAGTCCGTACAGAGGGAGCTGAGGAGAAAGATCAGAGAAGGCAAGGACAGCTTCAGGAAGAAGATGGAGGACAAGCTGCAACAGAGCAACATCAGCGGGGTCTGGAGAAACCTTAAAACTGACATAACGCACGGCTCAGGAGACACGCACACACAGGCTTAGAGTAGTTCAAAGAGTTTATTAACAGCAGGGGTGAATGAGTGTGTGTCTGCGGGATGCAGATGTGTTGGTGGTGGCGTCTGCTTCAGGCACAGAGGCAGATGACCGTTCGGCCGAGCAACCCTATGGAGAGAGCACAGGGAGAGGGTGACGGGCATACACCAACACAGGATGAATTATGGCAAGAGAAGATCTTACTTGAGTTGTCAGGATAGCTGGCACAGCAAGGGGAACGTAGCCCGGGAGACAGCCACCTGGAGAGCTCCGTGCAGCAGCGAAGGATGGGCGATGGAACGGAGATGTCCGCCGCCGGGGAATCCACCTGTGCACAGGGGAGCAGACTGGAAAAGGAGGTAAGGGTTCTTACCCAGAATAGCGATGCTGAAGAAAGGTATGCTCACGGCGGTGAAGGAACGAAGTCTGACGGCTTCAGGCCGAGCCTCCGGGCGAGGCGGCTTTTATCCCTCGCCGCTGATGAGGATCAGGTGTGTGAGCAGGTGGCGCCGCTGATGAACGGCGCGGCGTGACAGTACTCCCCCCTCTAGCAGTGCCTCCTGGCGATGGCTTATCCGGGTGCGCTTGGTGGAAGTCCGCGATGAGCGATGGGTCCAACACAAACGACGGGGGCACCCATTGTCGATGCTCGGGCCCATAGCCCTCCCAGTCCACCAAGTATTGCAACCCACGACCCCGGCGCCGGGAGTCCAGGATGGAGGAGACGGACCAGGCCGGGTGGCCACCAATCATCCGGGGCGCGGGTTGCGCTGCAGGAGGAGGGCAAAGGGGGTCGGTGACTGCCAGCTTCACCTTTGATACGTGGAAGGTGGGATGGATGTGGAGGGAGGGGGGAATAGCCACGCGCACAGCCACCGGGTTGATGATCCGGGTGATGGGGAAGGGACCCATGAAGCGCTGTGCCAGCTTCCTCCTCTCGCCTTTTAGGGTGACGTCCTGGGTGGAAACGTAGACAAGTTGCCCAACTCTGTACGCCGGGGCAGGTCTTCTACGCCGGTCCGCCACGGTCTTGTTGCGCTCCGCTGTGCGTAAAAGCGCATGACGCGCGGTGGCCCAGGTGGAGCGGAACTGCCTCACGTGCACCCTAACTGACGGAACAGTTACCTCGCTCTCCTGCGCTGGAAGCAGCGGGGGGTCGTAACCCAGGGACGCCTTGAAGGGGGACATCCCCGTTGCAGAAGAGCGGGCGGTGTTGTGGGCGTACTCCACCCAGGCGAGATGGTTGCTCCATGATGTCGGCTTGGATCTTGCAACACAGCGGAGCGCAGCCTCCAGCTCCTGATTGGTCCTCTCACACTGCCCGTTAGACTGGGGGTGATGGCCGGAGGAGAGGCTCACCTTGGCTCCGATGGCGTTGCAAAAGGATTTCCAAACCTCGGATGAAAATTGGGGGCCCCGGTCCGAGACCACGTCCACCGGGATCCCATGCAGCCTGACCACGTGTTGGACGAGGAAGCCCACCGTCTCCAGGGCGGTAGGGAGACCTCGCAGGGGGATGAAGTGTGCCGCCTTGGAGAAACGGTCCACGACGGTCAGGATGGTGTCGAATGAGTTGGAAGCTGGGAGCCCGGTGACGAAATCCAGTGCGATGTGCGACCATGGCCTGCCAGGGACGGGCAGAGGCTGGAGCAGACCCGCTGGAGGGGCATTTCCCGACTTGCTGGTGGCACAAATTGGACAAGCCCGGGCGTAGCGGGCTGCATCCCTCCGCAGGCCCGGCCACCAAAAGGACCGTTGGAGGAGGCTGATCATCCGAGAGGTGCCGGGATGACAGGTGAGCCGGGAGGTGTGGAGCCAGTGGATGACCTCTCCTCGGACCGTAGACGGAACGAACAGTCTTCCCTCCGGTCCGCTGCCAGGATCAGGTTCCACCTCCTGTGCCTTCCGGATCTTGTCCACAATGTCCCAAGAGATAGCTCCCACGACGCACGACCTGGGCAGGATAGTGTGGGGCGTCTCCTCAGCCCCCACGGGGGTGAACTGTCTAGAGAGGGCGTCAGGCAGGCCGTTCTTGGAGCCTGGCCTGAAGGTGATAGAGAACCGGAACCTGGCGAAGAACAGAGACCAGCGCGCCTGGCGGGCATTCAGGCGCTTGGCAGATCGTAGGTACTCTAGATTCTTATGGTCCGTCAAGACCACAAACGGCAGGTCCGCCCCCTCTAGCCAGTGGCGCCACTCCTGTAGGGCGAGTTTAATGGCCAGGAGCTCTCTGTCCCCCACATCATAGTTCCTCTCCGCCGGGGACAGGCGCCGGGAGAAGAAGGCGCACGGTCGCTTGGCGCCATCGTCCGGTGATTGCTGGGATAACACTGCTCCCACTCCCGTGTCCGATGCGTCCACCTCCACAATGCACTGCAGCGCGGGGTCGACCTGGCGAAGGACCCGGGGGGAGGAGAACTCCGCCTTCAGCGCCTTAAAGGCAGTATCGACCTCTTCGGTCCACCGGAACGGGACCTTCGGGGACGTGAGGCGGGTCAGTGGTCCGACGATCCAGCTGAAATTCGGGACAAAACGGCGGTAAAAATTGGCGAAGCCAACAAACTGTTGCACCTGCTTCCGAGATGCGGGAGTAGGCCACTCCACCACCGCCTTCACCTTCTCTGGGTCCGGGAGCACCTGGTCTTGGGCGATGATGAATCCCAGGAAGGATGTGGTCCTAGCGTAAAACTCGCACTTCTCAGCCTTCACGTACAAACGATTCTCCAGCAGTCTTTGAAGGACCCGCCTCACATGGACCCGGTGCTCGTCTCTGGACTGAGAGAAGATCAGAATGTCGTCCAGGTAGACGAACACGAAGAGGCCGATGAAATCCCGGAGGACGTCATTGATGAGGCGCTGAAAGACGGCAGGAGCGTTGGTCAGCCCGAACGGCATGACGAGATACTCAAAGTGGCCGTTCGGGGTACGGAAGGCTGTTTTCCATTCATCTCCCTCCCGGATCCGGACGAGGTGGTAAGCGCTGCGGAGATCCAGCTTGGTAAACCAGGTCGCCCCCTGGAGGGAGTGGAAGGCAGTGTCCATGAGGGGCAGGGTGTAACGGTCCCTCTCAGTGATGTCATTAAGAGCTCGGTAGTCAATACAGGGACGGAGGAAACCGTCCTTCTTCCCTACAAAGAAAAACCCCGCCCCCACGGGTGATGACGATGGGCGGATAATCCCAGCGCTCAGTGATTCCTTCAGGTACGTATTCATAGTCTCCTTCTCCGGCGCCGACAGGCTGTAGAGCCGACCAGATGGCAGGGGGGCCCCCTGGCGGAGATTGATGGCACAGTCATATGGTCGATGCGGGGGAAGAGACATAGCTTTCGACTTGCTGAATACCATACCCAGGTCGTGAAATTCTGGGGGCACCAGTGACAGATCCGGGGGTGCTTTATCCGCCACAGGAGGAGCCGCGGACGGGGAGCAGGCAGCGGACTGAAGGCAGGTGCCCATGCAGAAGGTACTCCACGCCGACACCCCAGCTGACCTCCAGTCCAGGACAGGATTGTGGAGGCGTAGCCAGGGATACCCCAGGATGACGGGCGACACAGAGTTGGGCAGGACGTAGAAAACCATTTCCTCCCGGTGGTTCCCTGAGATGATGACTGGGACAGGAATGGTTTGATGGGTAACTCTCCCAAGGGAGGCACGGGAGAGATGGACCAGGGAGATGGGGTGTTTGAGCGCCTGACAGCGGATGCCCAATCGGGTTGCCAGGCCTTGTGAAATGAAGCTGCCCTCTGCGCCCGAATCCACCAGTGCGTGGGTGAGGTGCCCAGTGGGATTGTGGCAAAAACGGATGGGCAGCTTTAATTGAGTGAGGGGACTTTGCCGATTGACGTCCGCGAGGCCCCCTACAGTGACTCGCGGACCCCACCGTTTGGCTTTTGTGGGCAAAGCTCTACCGTGTGTTGATTGTCTCCGCAATACATGCAGAGACCCAACTCACGGCGGCGCTGTCTCTCTGCCAAGGAGAGCTTTGCCCAGCCCGTCACCATCGGCTCCGACTCCTCGGGGCACGATGGTGGCGGCGTCGCCAGGGGGCGAGCTTGGGGCAGGCGTAGCGGGACTCCTCGAGGGCGAGAAGCAGACGGCTTCCGTCCTGAGGAGCGCTCGCGCAGCCTGTTGTCCAAGCTGATTGCTAATGAGGTTAGCTCCGCTAACGTTCCGGGGATATCCCGTCCAGCCAGTTCATCCCTCAGATCACTATTGAGGCTGCGGAGAAACAGGCCGCAGAGGGAGCGCTCCTCCTAGCCCAGTTCCTCCGCCGCTACCCGGTATTCGATGGCATAATCCGCGGTCGACCGGCTTCCCTGCTGGAGAGCGAGAAGCCGATCGACCTGGACCGCCTCGGAACGGGAGTGATCAAACACCTCCAGGAAGCGCCTCACGAACTCGGCATAGGTGAGGGTGGCATAACTGGGTCTCGCCATAATAGCGTAGGCCCAAGTTAAAGCACGCCCCTCCAGGAGGTTCCCTATGTAGCCGATCCGGCTGTGATCTGAGGGAAAGTCTCTGGGCACACGGTCAAACACGGACTCGCACTGCATCACAAACCCCCGCGCTCCGCCGAGCTTTCCGCTAAAGCGGGCGGGGGTCGGAATTGGTGTGAGTCGGGCCGGTGCCACTGGAGCTGGCTGGACGGCCACCGGAACAGCAGGAGCTGCGCCACCCTGAGGAGCCGGGGGGAACGGCTGCTGGGGGTCCAGGCGGTCCAATCGGCCAGTGATAGTTATCAATTGATTTAGGATCACCTGCTGTTGATAAGCTATTTGATCCACTCTAGCCTCGAGAGTGGTAAGCCGGTGTGCGAGCCCGCCGTCCGCCGAGCCGCTCTGCTGAAGCCATACTGACATAACGCACGGCTCAGGAGACACGCACACACAGGCTTAGAGTAGTTCAAAGAGTTTATTAACAGCAGGGGTGAATGAGTGTGTGTCTGCGGGATGCAGATGTGTTGGTGGTGGCGTCTGCTTCAGGCACAGAGGCAGATGACCGTTCGGCCGAGCAACCCTATGGAGAGAGCACAGGGAGAGGGTGACGGGCATACACCAACACAGGATGAATTATGACAAGAGAAGATCTTACTTGAGTTGTCAGGATAGCTGGCACAGCAAGGGGAACGTAGCCCGGGAGACAGCCACCTGGAGAGCTCCGTGCAGCAGCGAAGGATGGGCGATGGAACGGAGATGTCCGCCGCCGGGGAATCCACCTGTGCACAGGGGAGCAGACTGGAAAAGGAGGTAAGGGTTCTTACCCAGAATAGCGATGCTGAAGAAAGGTATGCTCACGGCGGTGAGGGAACGAAGTCTGACGGCTTCAGGCCGAGCCTCCGGGCGAGGCGGCTTTTATCCCTCGCCGCTGATGAGGATCAGGTGTGTGAGCAGGTGGCGCCGCTGATGAACGGCGCGGCGTGACAAAAACCATCTCTGGGCTCCAGAATACCTCCCCCCAGGCCACGGGGGGCAGGGAGTGGGCGAACAATCTGAATCTGTTTTTCAATAGGTTTGACCAACAATCTGTCCTGGGGCAGCGCCTTGACCCGGTGGAGGAGATAGGAGAGAGAAGGACGGTGGCTAAACTGTCATCTCTGCTGGAGTCCGAGTTCCACCCTATGCAGGACATACTGAATGCACTGAGGAGCTCATTTAGCAGCAGACTACATCATCCCAGGTGCACAACCGAGAGGTTTCGCAGGTCCTTCCTACCAACGGCTGTCAGACTGTACAACCTAAGCAGGGCTGCTCGCAGAGATAGCAAAAAGACGTAACAACCTAATAGTTTTGAATGCAAAAGATGCAATAGACTTACACAATGGTCCCCTCCGGCATACAACTAGGAAAATACCGGTCGCTATGGAGGGTGAGAATATGTATGGGCACATAATCATACCATGTAGGATAACTAAGTAGACGGTTGTGCTGTTTCATCCCATCTAGCAACAATGCTCTGCACTGTGTGTGTTTATATATTTACATATTTATTCCATCTAGTTACAATGCTCCGCACTGTGTGTTTATATATCTACATATTATTCCATCTAGCTACAATGCTCTGCACTGTGGGTGTTTATATATCTACATATTTATTCCATCTAGCTACAATGCTCCGCACTGTGTGTTTATATACTCATATGTTTATTCCATCCAGCTACAATGCTCTGCACTGTGTGTCTGTGTATATATATATTTATAGTAATATGTACATATGTATATTAGCTGCTCTTGCTTTTTTTTGTTGTTTTTTTCTTGCCTTCTGATTGTTGCTCTGAGTGTTGCTATCCCTGTGCTGTTGCAATCCTGGAATTTCCCCATTGTGGGACTAATAAAGGCTTATCTTATCTTATATTCTTACTTTGCTTCCAGCCAGTTATCTTCACAGCTGCTCTGACTGCTAGCCCTCAGGTTCTCCACTGTGCATCTCAGAGAGACAAATGAGAGCAAAGAAAAAAAAAATCTTCAAAATCTGATTATTATTAGAGAAAGATAGATATTATTCAGATAGAACATTTTTAAAGCTACTGTAATCAAGTAAATGATTACAGATATCATGTTTCTCCTCAGCTTCACAAATTGCTTTGTTTCCTCAAAAAAAAAAACCTCAAGGGGGATTTACAGTGCATCCGTAAAGTATTCACATCACTTCACTTTTTCCACATTTTGTTATGTTACAGTGTTATTCTAAAAGGGATTAAATTCATTTTTTTCCTCAAAATTGTACACAATACCCCATAATGACAACGTGAAAAAAGTTGGGGGTTTTTTTAGATTTTTGCAAATTTATTAACAATAAAAAAACTAAGAAATCACATGTACGTAATTACTCACAGCCTTTGCTCAGTACTTTGTTGATGCACCTTTGGCAGCAATTACAGCATCAAGTCTTTTTGAATATGATGCCACAAGCTTGGCCCACCTGTCTTTGGGCAGTCTCACCCATTCCTCTTTGCAGCACCTCTTAAGCTCCATCAGGTTGGATGGGAAGCATTGGTGCACAGCCATGTTCAGATCTCTCCAGAGATGTTCATTTGGATTCAAGTCTGGGCTCTGACTGGGCCACTCAAGGACATTCACGAAGTTGTCCTGAAGCCACTCCTTTGATATCTTGGCTGTATGCTTGAATGAATGAATGAATGAATGAATTTTGTTTATTTCGGATAGTACATTACAGGTTAAAAGAAACTGTATAATATAACAACAAGGTCAAATTAGACAAAGACTCCTTCTACTATACAATTCCACGTGAGTTATCCGAAATGGGTGATGGCTGAAGCCGCAGCTTATATTGCCCACCCATATTCCATCCAAGAATTCAAAGGAGAAAAAAGAGAAAACAAGACAAGAGCGATTACAATTTAAAACAAGGCTAAGACAAAATATGACTGAGAGAAAAAGAAAACTGAGCTAGTCTAAGTTAAGCGGTTACTATTCAAAAACAAATCTAAGACATAGTGTCACAGAGAAAAAAGAAAAACTAAGCTATAACACAACACAGGCTGGAAATGTCAATCCTTATGTGAGTTTACATGTCGTTTTGTAAAAATGTTTGGAGTATTTCTTCCTTTAGTTTTTGTTTAAATTGTCCAAGCTTTGTACATGATTTTAATTCAGGTCCAAAATCGTTCCATAATCTGACACCTTGCACTGAAATACAGTGTTGCTTGGTGGTTGTTCTCACTGTAGGCTTTTGAAATATACATGTTCCTCTGAAGTGATATCGTTTCTCCCTTGTTTGGAACAACTTTTGGATATTTGCGGGCAGTGATAGATTCTTCACTTTGAACATTATTATTGCGGTTTTAAAGTCGATCAGATCTTTCAACTTGAGAGTTTTTTGTTTAAGAAAAAGTGGGTTTGTTGGTTCCCTGTAAGCTGCTTTGTTGATTATTCTAATAGTTCTCTTTTGAAGCATAAAGAGTGGATATATGTTTGTTTTATATGTATTTCCCCATACTTCATTACAATATGTCATGTATGGGAGTATTAATGAATGATACAAGGTGTATAGTGTGGGTCGATTCAGCAAATTTTTCACTCTGTGTAATATTGCAATTGATTTGGATACTTTACCTTTTATATAATTAATATGTGGCTTCCAACACAGTTTGTTATCAATTATTACTCCAAGGAATTTAGTTTCGGATACCCTTTCAATCTCTACACCATTTACACTGAGTTTGGGTACTGGGTAGTTGTGATGGTTGTTAAAGACTATAAATTTTGTCTTGCTTAAATTGAGCGTTAATTTGTTTGAATCAAACCACAGTTTAAGCTTTCCTAATTCCTTTCCGAGTGTATCCAGAAGTTGTTCCAAATTGTTTCCACTGCATAGCAGGTTAGTGTCATCAGCAAACAATACTAAGTCCATTTTTTCTGAAACTTTACATATATCATTTATATACATATTGAATAATAATGGTCCCAAAACTGAACCCTGTGGGACTCCACAGGTGACCTTCAGTAGCTCTGAGTTTTTGCTGTTAACACATACAAACTGATATCTATTCTTTAAGTAACTTCTTAACCAGGACAGTGCTACACCTCTAATACCACAATTTTGTAGTTTCTTTAATAATAGATTGTGATCTACTGTATCAAATGCTTTTTTAAGATCCAGGAATACTCCAACTGAATATTCTTTATTTTCAATGGCTGTTGATATTTTTTTTCTGTAAATTCCATTAAGGCATATGCTGTTGTCCTTTTGTGTCTGAACCCATATTGCTGCTCACACAATAAATCATTCTTCAGTATGAAGTTGTCAATTCTCTCATAGAATATTTTTTCAAGTATCTTGGAAAATTGCGGTAATAGTGAAATTGGTCTGTAGTTGGAGAGTTCCCCTCTGTCGCCTGTCTTGTAAATCGGAAATTACTTCAGCTATTTTCATTGCATTGGGAAATATACCTGATTGGAGAGACAGGTTACAGATATACGTCAGTGGTTTCACTATGCATTCGATAACAGTTTTGACTAGTAGCATATCAATACCATCGCAGTTAGTAGATGTTTTACTTTGAACGATTTAACAATTTCAATGACCTCTCTTTCGTCTGTGTTCTTTATGAAGATGGTGTCTTTTACAACAGTGTTATTGCATATTGAATCACCTGTTGGCACCGTAGTGGGTATTTCTTGGGCCAGTTTAGGTCCAATGTTAACAAAAAAATTATTAAATTCATCTGCAGGTGAAGCTATATTCACATTCGGAGTCGATTTATTATTTTTTGGAATGTTAGTTGGGTAGCTGGTATTTCTGCTTTTATTTCCAAGGATACTGTTGATTATTGTCCATGTATTTTTAATATTGTCTTTGTTTTTTTCCAGTTCTTTACTGTAATAGTCTCTTTTACTACATCTTATTATATATGTTAACTTATTTTTGTATGTTTTATACCGCTGCTCTGCTTCTTTTGCTTAGGGTCGTTGTCCTGCTGAAAGATGAACCATCGCCACAGTCTGAGGTCAAGAGTGCTCTGGAGCAGGTTTTCATCCAGGACATCTCTGTACATTGCTGCATTCATCTTTCCCTCTATCCTGACTAGTCTCCCAGTTCCTGCCACTGAAAAACATCCCCACAGCATGATGCTGCCACCACCATGCTTCACTGTAGGGATGGTATTGGCCTGGTGATGAGCAGTGCCTGGTTTCCTCCAAACATGATGCCTGGCATTCACGCCAAAGAGCTCAATTTTTCTCTCATCAGGCCAGAAAATTTTGTTTCTCATGGTCTGAGAGTCCTTCAGGTGCCTTTTGGCAAACTCCAGGTGGGCTGCCATGCGCCTTTTACTAAGGAGTGGCTTCCGTCTGGCTACTCTACCATGCAGGCCTGATTGGTGGATTGCTGCAGAGATGGTTGTCCTTCTGGAAGGTTCTCCTCTCTTCGCAGAGGAACACTGGAGCTCTGACAGAGTGACCATTGGGTTCTTGGTCACCTCCCTGACTAAGGCCCTTCTCCCCGATCACTCTGATGGCCAGCCAGCTCTAGGAAGAGTCCTGGTGGTTCCGAGCTTCTTCCATTTGCGGATGATGGAGGCCACTGTGCTCATTGGGACCTTCAAAGCAGCAGAAATTTTTCTGTACCCTTCCCCAGATTTGTGCCTCGAGACAATCCTGTCTCGGAGGTCTACAGACAATTCCTTTGACTTTATGCTTGGTTTGTGCTCTGACATGCACTGTCAACTGTGGGACCCTATATAGACAGATGTGTGCCTTTCCAAATCATGTCCAATCAACTGAATTTACCACAGGTGGACTCCAGTTAAGCTGTAGAAACATCTCAAGGATGATCAGTGGAAACAAGATGCACATGAGCTCAGTTTTGAGCTTCAAGGCAAAGGCTGTGAATACTTATGTACATGTGATTTCTTAGTTTTTTATTTTTAATAAATTTGCAAAAATCTAAAAAAAAAAAACCTTTTTCACATTGTCATTATGGGGTATTGAGTGTAGAATTTTGAGGAAAAAAATGAATTTAATCCCTTTTGGAATAAGGCTGTAACATAACAAAATGTGGAAAAAGTGAAGCACTGTGAATACTTTCCGGATGCACTGTATTTCACAGCACCACATCAGCTTTACATCTGTAAATAAATCAATAAATAAATAACAGGACTGTAAAAGTTATTTTAAAGCAAATGATTCAGCAACATCACACCGGTGTTTTTATATTACTGATATTAGTATTCAGAATTTTTTTTTTAAAATTCAAGATTCAAAGATTCAGAGATTTTTAATTTGTCAATACTTCTATATGTACAGGACATACGGTAGAACTGAAATGCCATTTCTCTCTTAGTGGTGTGCACAATATACACTACCGTTCAAAAGTTTGGGGTCACTTAGAAATTTCCTTATTTTTGAAAGAAAAGCACTGTTTTTTTTCAATGAAGATAACTTTAAACTAATCAGAAACACACTCTAATATCTAATATACATTGCTAATGTGGTAAATGACTATTCTAGCTGCAAATGTCTGGTTTTTGGTACAATATCTACATACACTACCGTTCAAAAGTTTGGGGTCACTTAGAAATTTCCTTATTTTTGAAAGAAAAGCACTTTTTTTCAATGAAGATAACTTTAAACTAATCAGAAATATACTCTATACATTGCTAATGTGGTAAATGACTATTCTAGCTGCAAATGTCTGGTTTTTGGTGCAATATCTACATAGGTGTATAGAGGCCCATTTCCAGCAACTATCACTCTAGTGTTCTAATGGTACAATGTGTTTGCTTATTATGTCAGAAGGCTAATGGATGATTAGAAAACCCTTGTGCAATCATGTTAGGTCTGCAATGCTGTAATTGCTGCAAATAGAGGATTCTTTGACGAAAGCAAAGTTTGAAGGAAAAAATTATTATTTCAAATACAAATCATTATTTCTAACCTTGTCAATGTCTTAACTATATTTTCTATTCATTTTACAACTCATGGTGGTAAATAAGTGTGACTTTTCATGGAAAACACAAAATAATTGTCTGGGTGACCCCAAACTTTTGAACGGTAGTGTAGGTGTATAGAGGCCCATTTCAAGCAACTATCACTCCAGTGTTCTAATGGTACAATGTGTTTGCTCATTGCGTCTGAAGGCTAATGGATGATTAGAAAACCCTTGTGCAATCATGTTAGCACGGCTGAAAACAGTTTAGCTGGTTAGAGAAGCTATAAAACTGACCTTCCTTTGAGCAGGTTGAGTATCTGGAAAACATTATTATTTCAAATACAAATCCTTATTTCTAACCTTGTCAATGTCTTGACAATATTTTCTATTCATTTTACAACTCATGGTGGTAAATAAGTGTGACTTTTCATGGAAAACACAAAATAATTGTCTGGGTGACCCCAAACTTTTGAACGGTAGTGTATACAGTAAGACAAGAAGGAATAAGGATGGAAAACAGCAATCTATGTACAGTAATGCTACCCAGAGTGCAAATAAAGGTAGAAGCACAGCAATCCTATGTACAGTAAACTGTAATACCGGTAAATTGCAAGTTCAATGCAGTAACGGGGGGTGCAGACAGTGACAGGTTGATCTGTGCATGATCAGTATTGCAATGACCAACCCAGTCTCAGTAAAAAAAACGTATCTAATAAACGTTTTCCCACCCTTCTAAAAATGTACATTTGCACATTAAATTAAAAAAAAACGTGCCTCGGTATGTTTTTGCAAGCTCACTGACTGTGCATACAGTCCTCACCACGTATGTGCAGAACAATGTATCTTTTACTTTAGTTTCTCAACACTCATTCAGTTGGTGGGAAGGGGATTGCGGACGGTACCTACACAGCCGTTCAGCCAACAGACACAAAAACACTTAAGTTCGACTCCCACTCTCATCTGTGACTGATTTTTTTCTTCGTTTTTTTTTTTTTTTTTTTCCCCTTACTTTGTTTTTCACTCCACTAATGAAAGGTTCTGTGAGGTTAGGGTTAGGGATTAAAGTATGGGGTAGTTGGTCGATGCTGAAAGACAATAAAAGTGGGAAAAAAAAAAACTGCGGTTACTCATCGTTCTTAAAGCTGTAAAGGCCACATACCCACTGTATGTCAAAAATCTTTTTTATGTGCTGGTGTATATTTTCTCTGAGTGACAAAACGTGCAATTGAACATTTTTTTGCTGAGACTGGGCTCTAATGACAGACAGCAGCAGGTATGGCATTTGGCAAATCGTCTGATCTTTAGGGAAAACAACAATTTAAAATGTTAACTAGAAAAGCACTCAGAGACTGCATACCTCTGCCAAGGCTCCTCCCTTCCCTCCCTTTGTCCATCCATCTGTCTGTACCTCCCTGGCTCCATCCCACCATACATTGCAAGATAGGGCCTTGGTAGAGGTATACGCTCATAGATCAGCTCCAAAATCTAATTGGTTCTTTTGCAGCCCAAGGACCATCTCTGGTGAAAATTTCAGGAAAATCCATCCAATATATTTGAAGTATTGTTACTAACACTCTGTGAGAAGATAAGAGCCTTGGCGGAGGTATGCATTCTCATATCACCACCAAAATATATTTGCTTTGTCTCTAGCCCAAGAACCACCTCTGGTGAAAATTTCATCCAAATCCATCCTGTAGTTTTTGAGTAATCCTGCTGCACAAATAAAACAAAGCCCTTGGTGGAGGTATGCACTCTCAGACCAACCAAAATCTAATCATCTGTTCCCCATGCCATTACACACCTTTCCTGAAAATCTCATTAAAATCAATTCATAACTTCTTCAGTAATATCACTAACAGACAAACCAGCGCCGGTGAGAACATTACCTCCTTCCCTGGTGGAGGTAATAATGTACCCAAGGAGACACCAGTAGCAGAGCACATCTGAAAAAATAATGTAACATTAGCTTCAATAATCAAATGTTGCCATTTTAGGAGCCGTTAGTGTTTTAACATTCAAACTGCTGCAATAATTTAAGCCCAACACTTACTTTAAAATGTTTTCTCTCCTGGACTCTTCCGCTGATGTTGCCTGTCAGTTGCTTTCAGAAGCAGCTCTGCTCTGACTGGTGCATTGCAATTTGAGCAATGTGTGACTTGTAGTTTTTACCGATGAGCTGAAAAGTACAGGAAGAAAATACGTTGTCCTACATTATTTGTTTACAGCGTTAGCATGTTAGCAATGGAGCTAACTAACGGAGCTACTGTATGCAAGGCCACTTTTTAAGGTCATCTTCCCATCCCCTGATAGTCATGGGAAGTGGTATTATTATATTACTGTTTCTAAGGTGTAAAAGATCGTGTTCCCACATTTCTGATGCCAAAGTCATTGTTTTTTAACAAGGAAAAGCATCCCATTTCCATGACAACTCCACGTTCTAAAATAGTGCCAGAAGTTGTGCACATAATTCTCACAAGGCATCATGGGGGCTAGGAATAAGGAGGACAGGAAAAAGACCAGGAATTAGCCTGATCCCCTGAACTTTTACAGCAAAGCCAAAAAATGAATTGAGAAGGGTTTGAGACAAGTTTGAAACATTCATAACACGTGTGACTGTTTTGAGACAAAAGATGTTGCACAGTTTTTTTTAACATGTTCAAAATTCTTGCAACAGGAGAGCAAGGCAGTGTGGCTCACCTGAGGAAACTGTGAACCTAAAGGAATGCTTGGAGAGATTTTGGAAACTCCCTCACCAATGCCGTTCTCCAACAAGCTGTCACAGCCCAGTGAGATACCCCAAAATAAAAACCGACATTGTCTTGGCCGTTCACCTTCATTTATTGAGGTGTTGTTTGTGAGTGTCTTCTTGGTTAACTGCACCGGAGTTGTGGCCTAGTGGTAGAGCATCTGCCCCACAGCCGGGAGGTTGCGGGTTCAAGCCCCAGCCGGGTCATAACAAAGACCATATAAAAATGGTACTTTCTGCCTTTTAGCTTGGTGCTCAGCATAATAGAATGGGGAAAGGAAAGTTAACATACAGAGCTACCAGAGGACTGACTCCCCGCCCCTTCAATCCCACTGTAGCCTTCACTACTTACACGAACTGTGTGGTCTAAGGTCAGAGAAATGGAGATAGGCAACACCACATGGTGTCCCCCATGTTGTGGAGGTTAACTGCAGTCAGTTTTGAAATAACCAGCTTGTTCTGGCTGAAATAGTGGTTTTTGGGAAGTGGTATTCATATATTTATTGTCATATTTGCTGTTATTTCTTGGCATTTTACCTCAGTTAATAGTGATTTTGAGACTGAGACAGGACAACTGGGACAACGTGGAGTAAAACACCATGAGGTGGAATCCAACAGACCCTGTGCTTTGGATTGTCCCACTGTTATGGCAAGGACTTTTGTTAAAACTTGTAATAAGACGTTATTCATATTCTGTGTTTTAAAGAGGCAGAATACAGGTTTTATTTCTTTAAAATGCTATTCCCTTCTTTGCAAAAGAAAAATCAAACCAGCATTCAGACTAGAAATCATTCCAATAAAACAAATCCCAGATACGGAGGTTGTCCAATTTATTGCACATATAGTACACGAACATGCGATGGGTGAAGTAAAATTATCTTGGTGAAGTGACAAGGGGGTGACAGGCTGTCCATTAAATCAACACCCAAGAACTGCAGCTCCCCATCGTAGTACCACTATGGTGATTCATGGCCATTAACTGGACTGTCTGCCCATCTCATCTGCAGAGGAAAGACGTGAGACAGATCACAAACACAAATTTTCCACTGATAGTGTGACCTGATCATTATTTTTATATCACATAATATGCTAATAACTGAATTATTATATGTGCTACCCCAAAATCTATTTAAATATCTTTATGCAGTCATGTTAAATTTACAGTTTTTGATGGAGTTATTTATACCAGATAAACTTTGACAAAACCTGCCAATTATTCTTTTATCAGAGATGGGTACAAACTTTTGAGACACACCAGAGATGAGCCACTGCGTGTTGTAAATTCCAAGGATCGTGAGAAACGTGCGCTTCATAAGTGTGGAGGCAGTTAACCTTTAATAAACAGATGGACAGCTCCAACTGGTGCTGCAAAATTAACAGGCTTGAAATAACAACAGGACGATCACATGCAAGCTGCCTACAATGGCAGTCTGTTTCATATTCTCTTAATTTCACATTTTCTTTCTTTAAACTGATTCCAAAGTGGTCAGGGGTTATCTTAGTTTGGTCAGAGAGCCACCAGGAGGTCATGCAAAATGATCTGTTGAGTTTTCACTTTAATACCTCAGAAGACAGTGTTAATCATTAACAAATAATGCATATGAACCAAACCTGATACTATATCTATTGCCTACTTATATGCCAACTCAAATGTGAAAAATTTAGTCTTATTCTATCACTGACACAGATTCAGAACGATAATTATAGAAAAAAATTATAAATGATATACACAACAGAAAAAAAGTTTCTAATTATGGTTTCCTTCTTGTTTGCAGACCAAAAAAAAAAAAAAAAATAGGCTGTTCGCAACTTCTGCCACAAAGAACTTGAACCAGTAATGTTCATAGGATATCACATGGGAGGGGTGATTGAGCTGGGTGTGGGTAATGCAAGGAAACTGCTTCCAAAGAAGCACGTCGAAGTCCTTTAAAGAAAGGGAGCACATGCACAATACATGCCTGTGAGTGCTAAATCCTCTGGGAAAAATTCAGTTTATACAAGTCTTGGAAATGTTATTTAGCACTTTACAAGATGTTAAAAATCTCTATTAAAATCCATATAAAATGTGTTCACTGCAGCCTTTCCACGCTGAAAAAAATCCCCCACCACATGGGAATTTGATTCTGTGGCCACAATTCCAATCTTTTAGTAATATTTACAGAAACATATTGACTCGCCTTGGTCTGTGAGAGAAACGGCCATCAGAGCTGTGGCGGTTGCATCGAGTGTGTCCTGTCCTGTGTGAGTTGGTGACTGAAAAAAGTATCTTGCACTTACTAAATATTGAGCTTACTTGGCGTGTTTTCTCTACAAGCAGCACAAATAAAAGTTTTATTCGGTTGGCACCAAATTTATCTGCTCAAGAAACAACAGAAGCTTTGTGAACATCACCATGGTTGTGGCCTATAAAAAGCCAGCAGCTAATTTTTAAAGTTCCATTAGCTCTGACAGAACAATCCTTTGGTTATCACTGACTTTGAAAGGCCGATAGCCATGTACAGTAGTTTAAAAGGTTGCTTTAGAATGCTAAAATAATATCATTTTTGGAGCTTAAAAATGGATTTAAAGATTTGTATTTCCCATGTGGTTATGTGACATTACACCAAAAACTGACATTTTGGGTGTAGTAAATTATATTTTGAAAACTATCATGATTTCTACACATTAAATATAAATATCAGTAAGAGCTATTGAGGTGTTGAGGTCATTTTAGTCACTTATACTGTATGTAGTCATAGAAATACTGACTCTAAAACATCAATTAAGTTTACACATTCACCTTTAAGAGAGCTGCCATTGGAGGTGACCCCAGTGAATGTCTGAGGAAGACAACAAGTGTTTATAATTGCATTACATTTTAACATCGATGGTTTTTGGTGTTCTAGTTTTTGTTACCAAAATGTTGCATCACAGGTGAGCTTGCCTGTTATCTGTGCAGGTGGTCTCTATCTTGAAATGAACTGTAATGAGACTGTTGCGTTTGTCAATCAGATTTTGAGTTTGCCACATGGGGCTATCTAGCAGGCTAATGATAGTGTCGGCAATTAAATAACACTAGTGAGCAAGCTCACATACCCCATGCATCTGCATATCAGGGGTCCCTGAAGAGAACTGTGATCAACATAAAATGGCTTGGAGAAATTAAGTCCCCCTCCCCACAAATGGAACCCCTCGACTGAGTCAAAGCTTCTGTGTAAATTGTAAGTCAGTCCAATCAGAAATGTTGAAGCTATACTGGTGACAACACAAAATGAAGTGAAAAGTACAAGCTCCACCCCACCCCCCTTAAAAGAGACCCCCTTATTAGATGTATAAATTTGAAGTGAATCGAATCAGAAATAGAAGTTATAGTAGTGACCCATCAATAAAATCAGGGCCAGTGTGCTGACATTCTAGCATACTTTGACAGAATAGCATACCTATCTGGCAAACTGACCAATATATACAGTGGTGTGAAAAAGTGTTTGCCCCCTTCCTGATTTGTCATTTTTTTTGTATGTTTGTCACACTTAAATGTTTCAGATCATCAAAAAAAATTTAAATATTTGACAGAGATAACACAAGTAAACACAAAATGGTTTTTAACAAGGTGTAAGGTGTTTATTATTAAGGGTAGTGTGGTCTATATTAATCATATATCCCATAACCTTCATATGTATAAGCATGTGAGAATGTTTGGTGATTACATATGTAAAGCGACTTCACACCTCAGAACAGGACAAAAGGGTCTCAACCGCCAGTGAAGGTTAAAGAGCATCCAAGACGCTGCGGTGGAGACCAGATAGGTCGCCCTGACCCCCCAGGGCCAGGTGGAGGGGTACGAAGACAAAAGAGGGGATTAAGATAGTGAGGGATGTCAGCTTTTGATATGCATGTCTTTTGTTATGTGCAAGTATAAGTTCGTAGAGCCAAAGGTGTTCGCTCTTCTCACTTCTTCTGCTGCTGCACCTAGATGAGACTTGTTAGAGGAGCTGATAATAAACTTTGGTTTATGAATCACATCGCCTCGTTATTTCAAGCTCCACTACACTGGTGACCCTGACGCAAGGATGGACCAGTGGCGTTCCCCCGCGATCGACTCATCTGTGGCGACCCAGGCAGACGCCGGCGCCCATGCAGGCAGGGGAACAGATGGACGACGTTCCCCCACGGCAGAAGTGATAGAGAGGGCTCAACCGAGCACCAGCGCCACTGAGAGAGCCGAGGCAAGGCACTCTCACCCTGCGGACACATCAGTGACGGTCCACACAAACGCCGTCACCGTCAAGCTGCCGGACTTCTGGCAGGAAGACCCCGCCTCATGGTTTCAGCAAGCTGAAGCCCAGTTTGCACTTGCGGGCATCACGGCTGACGATACAAAGTTCTATCACATCGTCGCCAAACTCGACGCCGCCACTTCGAGATGTGCGCGGAGCATAATCCAGCGGCCGCCGGCCCAGAACAAATATAAAGCACTGAAAGCGACCATCGTGGCAAATTTCGTCCCCTCAGCCGAGGAGAGAGCCGAGAGGATCCTGGCGGTCTACGGCCACAGAGGATGCAGACCCAAGGCCCTCATGGAGGACTTGCTGCAACTTAAAGAAGAGGACAATGACAACTTCCTCTTCCAATTCATATTCCTCAGTACGCTGCCGCCACACATGAGAGGGACGCTTGCCAACATGCAATGCAGCACCCAGCAGGACTTCCGCACGCTGGCTCACGAAGCTCAACGGCTCGTCAATGCCTGCAAGGAACAGACACCCACAGCAGCATCCGCAGACCTCAACGCTGATGTCCGGAGCCACGAGGAGCCACAAACCACCGAGCAGAATCAGCCCGCGGTGACAGCGACACGGCCAAGACGTAACAGACGGAGCGACGTTTGTTATTACCACCACCGCTTCGCTGAGAAGGCTTACAAATGCGTTCCCCCCTGCAAATTCACGATTTTGGGAAAACGCCAAAGCCGAGAATCATTAACAGCGGCGGTTCTCGGCGAAAAAAGCAAGCTTTTATATGTGACGGACGGACACACCGGCAAGCAGTTCCTTATCGACACGGGGTCGAACACTTTATTCCCACAACGGGCCCACCCGTATTCGCCAAAGCTCGGCGCTTAGACGCGACCAAGCTCGCCATAGCTCGGGACGAGTTTACCACCCTTGAAAAATTAGGCATTATCAGGCGCTCGAAAAGCCCCTGGGCGTCACCATTTCACATGGTCCCGAAATCCGACGGTTCTTGGAGACCGTACGGCGATTACCGCAGATTAAACAATGCGACAGCGCATGACCGCTACCCAATTCCTCACATTCAAGATTTTTCACTACATCTGGCGGGTGCGCGCATTTTTTCAAAAATAGACCTGGTCCGCGGCTATCATCAAGTCCCAGTTCGAGCAGAGGACATTCCTAAAACAGCTGTAATAACCCCCTTCGGTCTTTTTGAATTTTTGCGGATGCCTTTCGGCCTCAAAGGCGCCGCTCAAACCTTTCAGCGGATGATGGACGCGGTATTACGCGACCTCCCCTTCGTGTTCGTCTGCCTCGACGATATGCTGGTAGCCAGCTCGTCTGAGGAAGAACACGAGCAGCATCTCACTATGGTTTTTCAGAGACTAGAGGAGCACGGGTTAATAATCAATCCAGCCAAATGCAAATTCGGCGTGTCACAAATTGATTTTTTGGGACACAGAGTTTCACCGAAGGGAGCAGTCCCACTGCCAGACAAAGTTCACGCAGTAAAAAGTTTCCCACGGCCACAAACGGTCAAATCACTGCAAGAATTTTTGGGAATGGTTAATTTTTACAACCGTTTCCTCCCCCACGCAGCTCAGCTCATGCAGCCCCTATATGACGCGCTCAGAAAACAAAAACCTTCCAACGCGGTCGAATGGACCCCGGAGCGCGAACGCGCCTTCGCGGAAGTAAAAAGTGCCCTAGCTAATGCCACATTGTTGGTTCACCCTGATCCCTCGGCCCGCATCGCGCTAACCACAGACGCTTCAGACCTGGCCATAGGGGCAGTTGTAGAACAACACGTCAGCGGAATCTGGCAACCTTTGGCATTTTTCAGCAAATCGCTAAACCAAACTGAGCGTAAATACAGCACTTTTGACCGGGAGCTGCTAGCGCTTCATTTATCTATCCGCCACTTCCAGGTCTGGTTGGAAGGGCGGCGTTTCACGGCTTTTGTAGACCACAAACCGCTCACCTTTGCGATGGCTAAAATTTCCAAACCGTGGTCAGGCAGGCAACAAAGACAGCTAGCTGCGATTTCAGAGTTCACCACAGACATTCGACATGTGGCAGGCAAACTTAACGTGGTAGCAGACTGCCTCTCTCGCGCTGTGACATCGCCAGAGCACGAAGAGACAGATTATACTACCTCAGCCGCGGAACTCTTCGCCAACGCGGACACATACGCAGCCCCAATCCACGCAGGGATAGATTATGCAGCCATGGCGGAGGAGCAAAGTAGTGACGCGGACGTGCGCACACTCCTGTCTGGACCAACAGGGTTAAGGCTGGAGGAAAGGGGTTTACGCGATGGTGTGCCCCCCCTAATATGCGACACCTCAACCGGCCGACCTCGCCCGTTAGTCCCAGCTGCATGGCGCCGCCGTATTTTGGACTCGATTCACTCCCTCGCGCACCCAGGTGTGCTCGCTTCGGTTAAAATGGTCGCCGAAAAGTTTGTGTGGCCAGGCCTGCGCAAAAACGTAAAAGAATGGGCAAAGACTTGCATTTCTTGTCAGCGCGCCAAAGTACACAAACACACAAAAGCCCCTCTAGAGCCTTTTCGAATCCCTGCTAGAAGGTTCGACCACGTTCATGTCGACCTCGTGGGGCCACTACCTTCCTCCCACGGTTTCACACATCTGTTAACAATGATAGACCGCACCACGCGCTGGCCGGAGGCAGTCCCTCTGGCGTCAACCACAGCGGAGGAAGTCGCTCGCGTTATTTTGACAAACTGGGTGGCACGTTTCGGCGTCCCATCTGACATCACGTCCAATAGGGGGCCTCAATTTGTCTCGGAGCTTTGGTCAGCCATGGCCAGCAGCTTAGGGGTGACAATTCACCGCACCACCGCTTATCACCCTCAGGCTAATGGGTTATGCGAGCGTTTTCACAGGTCTTTAAAGGCCGCCCTCAGAGCCTCACTAACGGATACAAATTGGGTAAATAAACTTCCCTGGGTTTTATTGGGGTTGCGTGCTGCGCCTAAAGAGGATCTAGACGCCTCCCCAGCAGAATTAGTTTTTGCACAACCTCTCAGGCTCCCAGGTGAATTTTTACCAGAGAACCCAGAGCCAGGGCATCTTCCAGCCCCGAGGTTTTTAGGCAGCAACGGACCGGACTCTCTCCCCGGACTGGCACACCACTCTTTTCCACGGGTTTTTGTCCCCCAAGCTTTAAAAAACGCTGAATTCGTTTTTGTTAGACATGAAGCTTTAAAACCAACTTTCCGCCCACCATACGATGGACCATTCAGAGTGCTGGAACCTGGTGATAAACATTTTGTGCTCGATTTTGGGGATAGAAAAGAAACAGTCAGCATTGACAGACTTAAACCTGCCTTCTTGTTGAGAGACGAGCCTGCACGGTTGGCGAGAGCACCTCGGCGGGGTAGACCCCCCCCAAGAGAAAAGACTCAGCCCCCCTGCAGGGAACAAATAATCAATCTCCTCCCCAAGCTGCAGATTCCTTACAGGAAAGTCCCACCAGGACGCCCAAGCAGACCCACAGCAGATTCGGGAGAAAATTAAAACCCAGACGGCACAGGGACTGATGCAAACTGCTCAACAGTTGTTCACTAATTGTGCTGTAACAGTTTAGGACTGACTTGTGATATTACTATGCTGTTATGATTACCACTGAACTCTCTTAGGAGCATGGCTGCTGGAAAGTTTCTTCTGTGTCAAGAGGTGTAGCAGTTAGTATGTCATAATAATTATCTTAAACTGTGAATTTTTCTATTGTCCTTTTCTTAGTCGTTTGGGGGGGGCTGTGGTCTATATTAATCATATATCCCATAACCTTCATATGTATAAGCATGTGAGAATGTTTGGTGATTACATATGTAAAGCGACTTCACACCTCAGAACAAGACAAAAGGGTCTCAACCACCAGTGAAGATTAAAGAGCATCCAAGGCGTTGCGGTGGAGACCAGATAGGTCGCCCTGACCCCCCCAGGGCCAGGTGGAGGGGTACGAAGACAAAAGAGGGGATTAAGATAGTGAGGGATGTCAGCTTTTGATATGCATGTCTTTTGTTATGTGCGAGTATAAGTTCGTAGAGCCGAAGGTGTTCGCTCTCTCACTTCTTCTGCTGCTGCACCTAGATGAGACTTGTTAGAGGAGCTGATAATAAACTTTGGTTTATGAATCACATCGCCTCGTTATTTCAAGCTCCACTACAGGTAGAAAGAAATTCAAACCTACATGGCCCTGTGTGAAAAAGTGATTGCCCCCCCCCCCCCTTTAAAACATAAATTAACTGTGGTTTATCACATCTTTGGAAACCTGAGTTCAATTTTCTAGCCATTTCTAAAGCTTTGGGACTCCAGCAAACCATAGTGAGAGCCATTATCCACAAATGGCGAAAACATGAAACAGTGGTGAACCTTCCCAGGAGTGGCCGGCTGACCCAGATTACCCCAAGAGTGTAGCGACGACTCATCCAAGAGGTCACAAAAGACCCCACAACAACATGCAAAGAATTGCAGGCTTCACTTGCCTCAGTTAAGGTCAGTGTTCATGACTGCACCATAAGAAAGAGACTGGGCAAAAATGGCCTGCATGCTAGAGTTCCAAGATGAAGACCACTGCTGAGCAAAAAGAATATAAAGGCTCGTCTCAGTTTTGCCAGAAAACACCTTGACGATTCCCAAGACTTTGGGGAAAATACTCTGTGGACTGACGAGAAAAAAAGTTGAATTTTTTGGAAGGTGTGTGTCCAATTAACATCCGGCATAAAAGTAACACAGCATTTCATAAAAGGAACATCATACCAGCAGTAAAATATAGTAGTGGTAGTGTGATAGTGTGGGGCTGTTTTGCTGCTTCAGGACCTGGAAGACTTGCTGTGGTAAATGGAACCATGAATTCTGCTGTCTACCAAAAAATCCTGAAGGAGAATGTCTGGCCATCTGTTCAGGACCTCAAGCTGACGCGCACTTGAGTTCTGCAGCAGGACAATGATCCAAAACAAACCACCAAGTCCATCTCTGAATGGCTTAAGAAAAACAAAATGAAGACTTTGCAGTGGCCTAGTCAAAGTCCTGACCTGAATCTGATTGAGATGCTGTGGCATGACCTTAAAAAGGCAGTTCATGCTTGAAAACCCTGCAATGTGGCTGAATTACAACAATTCTGCAAAGATGAGTGGGCCAAAATTTCTCCACAGTGCTGTAAAAGACTCAGTGCCAGTTATCACAAACGCTTGATTGCAATTGTTGCTGCTAAGGGTGGCCCAACCAGTTATTAGGTTTAGGGGGCAATCACTTTTTCACACAGGGCCATGTAGGTCCTCCTCATGGATCGTCACCTTATCGTGGTGGGGGGGTTTGCGTGCCCCAGTGATCCCAGGAGCTATGTTGTCCGGGGGCAATTTGCCTCTGATAGGGTCTCCCAAGACAAACTGGTTCTGGGTGAAGGGCCAGACTAAGAACGATCCAACAGACTCTCATGATAAATTGTATATCAAGGATTCAGTGTACCCCGCCTGGTATGGGGTTACCGGGGCCCCACCCTGGAGCCAGGCCTGGGGGAGGGGCTCGAAGGCTAGCGTCTGGTGGCCGGGTTTCCACCCATGGGACCCGGCCGGGCTCAGCCCGAAGGAGTTACATGGGTACATGGGTCCGCCCTCCAGTGGGTTCACCACCTGCAGGAGGGATCATGGGGGTCCGGTGCTATGTGGATTAGGTGGCGGTCAAAGGCGGAGACCTTGGCGGACTGATCCCAAGCTTTCTAAACTGGCTTTTGGTACGTGGAATGTCACCTCTCTGGTGGGGAAGGAGCCTGAGCTGGTGTACGAGGTTGAGCGATACCGGCTAGATATAGTCGGCCTCACCTCAACACACAGCTCCGGTTCCGGAACCAGTCTCCTGGAGAGGGGCTGGAGCTTGGCCTTTTCTGGAGTTGCCCCGGGCGAGAGGCGACGAGCAGGGGTGGGTATTCTTGTATCGCCCCACCTTGCTGCCTCTATATTGGAGTTTTCCCCGGTGGACGAAAGGGTTGCTTCCCTACGCCTTCGGGTTGGGAAACAGGTCCTGACCATCATTTGTGCCTATGCACCAAATGATGTTTCAGAGTACCCACCCTTTTTGGAGTCTGTGACTGGGGTGCTGGAGGGTACTCCTCCTGGAGACTCCATTGTCCTACTGGGGGACTTCAATGCGCATGTGGGCAACGACAGTGAAACCTGGAGAGGGGTGATTGGGAGGAACGGCCTGCCCGATCTGAACCCGAGTGGTGTTCAGTTATTGGACTTCTGTGCTAACCACAGTCTGTCCATAACGAACACCATGTTCAAGCATAAGGGTGTCCATATGTGCACCTGGCACCAGGACACCCTAGGTCGCAGGTCGATGATCGATTTTGTTATCGTATCATCAGACCTGTGACCGTATGTCTTGGACACCCGAGTAAAGAGAGGTGCAGAGCTGTCAACTGATCACCACCTGGTGGTGAGCTGGATCCGATGGCAGGGGAGGAAGCCATTCAGACCTGGTAGACCCAAACGTATAGTGAGGGTGTGCTGGGAGCGTCTGGCTGAGGCCCCTGTCCGGGAGGTCTTCAACTCCCACCTCCGGAAGAACTTCAACCACATTCCAAGGGAGTCTGGAGACATGGAGTCTGAATGGGCCATGTTCTCCACCTCTGTTGTTGAAGCGGCGGCCCAGAGCTGCGGCCGCAAGGTGGTCGGTGCATCTCGTGGTGGCAACCCCCGAACCAAGTGGTGGACACCAGTGGTGAGGGGGGCCATTAAGCTGAAGAAGGAGTCCTATCAAGCTTGGTTGGCTTGTGGGACTCCCGAAGCAGCTGAGGTGTACCGGCAGGCCAAGTGGAGTGCAGCTCGGGTGGTTGCTGAAGCAAAAACGCGGGTATGGGAGGAGTTCGGTGAGGCCATGGAACAAGACTTTCGGTCGGCTTCAAAGAGATTCTGGCAAACTGTTCGGCGGCTCAGGAGGGGAAAGCAGCTCCCCGTCCACACTGTGTATGGTGCGGATGGGACACTGTTGACTTCAACTGGGGATATCGTCGGGCGGTGGAAGGAATACTTCGAGGATCTCCTCAATCCCACTGATACGCCTTCCACAGAGGAAGCAGGGTTTGGGGACGAGGGGGATGACTCGCCTATCACAGGGGCTGAGGTCGCCAAGGTGGTTAAAAATCTCCTTGGTGGCCGGGCCCCGGGGGTGGACGAGATTCGCCCTGAGTACCTCAAGGCCCTGGATGTTGTTGGGTTGTCATGGTTGACACGCCTCTGCAACATTGCGTGGAGGTCGGGGGCAGTGCCTTTGGCATGGCAAACCGGGGTGGTGGTTCCTCTCTTCAAAAAAGGGGACCGGAGGGTGTGCTCCAACTTTAGAGGGATCACACTCCTCAGCCTCCCTGGGAAGGTCTATGCCAAGGTACTGGAGAGGAGAGTCCGGCCGTTGGTCGAACCTCGGATTCAGGAGGAGCAATGTGGTTTTCGTCCTAGCCGTGGGACATCGGACCAGCTCTTTACCCTCTCGAGAATTCTTGAGGGTTCGTGGGAGTTTGCCCAACCAGTTTACATGTGTTTTGTGGACTTGGAGAAGGCATTTGACCGCGTCCCTCGTGGATTTTTGTGGGGGGTGCTTCGGGAGTATGGGGTATCGGGCTTGTTGTTACGAGCTATTCGGTCTCTGTACGACCGTTGTGAGAGTTTGGTTCGTATTGGCAACACTCGGTCGGAGTCATTCCCAGTGAGAGCTGGACTCCGCCAGGGCTGCCCTTTGTCACCGATCCTGTTCATAATTTTTATGGACAGGATTTCTAGGCGCAGCCAGGGAATGGAGGGTGTCATGCTTGGTGACCACAGGATCTCATCTCTGTTGTTTGCAGATGATGTTGTCCTGTTGGCTTCATCCAGCAATGACCTACAGCTCTTGCTGGGACAGTTTTCCGCTGAGTGTGAAGCGGCTGGGATGAGAATCAGCACCTCCAAGTCTGAGTCCATGGTCCTCAGCCGGAAAAAGGTGGATTGTCCTCTCCGGGTTGGGGACAGGCTCCTGCCCCAAGTGGAGGAGTTTAAGTATCTTGGGGTCTTGTTCACGAGTGAGGGGAAAATGGAGCGAGAGATCGACAGACGGATTGGAGCAGCATCTGCAGTGATGCGGACGTTGTACCGGTCTGTTGTGGTGAAGAGGGAGCTTAGTTCTAAGGCAAAGCTGTCGATTTACCAGTCAATCTACGTTCCTACTCTCACCTATGGTCACGAGCTTTGGGTAATGACCGAAAGAACGAGATCGCGGATACAAGCGGCTGAAATGAGCTTTCTCCGTAGGATTGCTGGACTCACCCTCAGAGATAGGGTGAGGAGCTCAGTCATCCAGGAGAGGCTCAGAGTTGAACCGCTGCTCCTCCACATTGAAAGGAGTCAGTTGAGGTGGTATGGGCATCTGATTAGGATGCCTCCTGGACGCCTCCCACTTGAGGTGTTTCAGGTACGTCCCACTGGGAGGAGACCCCGGGGCAGACCCAGGACTAGGTGGAGAGACTATGTCTCCCAGCTGGTCTGGGAACGCCTTGGTATCCCCTCTGAAGAGCTGGAGCAGGTGGCTGGGGAGAGGGAAGTCTGGGCTTCTCTGCTTGAACTGCTGCCTCCGCGACCCGGACCTCCGGAAAAGTGGTAGAAGATGGATGGATGGATGGATGGCCATGTAGGTTTGGATTTTTTTTCTCCTTAATAATAAACACCTTCATTTAAAAACTACATTTTGTGTTTACCCTTTGGTATCTTTGTCTAATATTTAAATTTGTTTGATGATCTGAAACATTTAAGTGTAACAAACACACAAAAAACTGAGAAATTAGGAAGGGGACAAACACTTTTTCACACCACTGTATATCAGTTTAGCCTACTTTATCATAATAGCATACCAATGTCTTATGATCTTCCAGTAGGTAGATTTACACTGACAGAATAGCATACAGTTTAATACAGTGGTGTGATGTTCTGAATGGGAAATATAATCTTCGTCACAGTTTGCAGCCTCAGCTCCTTTTCACACAGATATTTTTATTGTGATACACCTACACATCAGTAATATCATAGACCTAAACAAGACAATAAATCATACATTCACATACAATGTAATTCAACAAGAGTTAAAATGACCACGTGAAAGCCACATGCAGTAAAACAGTACACTTTACTTTTTCAATGAATAATTGCTTTCACTTCATGGGCCATATAATGACTTTCTAGTCAACAGTATTGTCTAAGACACAAAGCTCCATCCATCCATCCAGCCATCTTCTACCACCTTCTGAGCCGCCGGACAGTTTGCCAGAATTTCTTTAAGGCCGACTGCAAGTCTTGTTCCATGGCCTCACCGAATTCCTCCCATACCCCAGTTTTTGCTTCAGCAACCACCCGAGCTGCACTCCACTTGGCCTGCCAGTACACCTCAGCTGCTTCGGGAGTCCCACAAGCCAACCAAGCTTGATAGGACTCCTTCTTCAGCTTAATGGTCCCCCTCACCACTGGTGTCCAGCACTTGGCTTAGGGGTTTCCACCACGAGATGCACTGACAACATTGCGGCCTCAGCTCTGGGCAGCCACTTCAACAGTGGAGGTGGAGAACATGGCCCATTCAGATTCCACGTCCCCAGACTCCCTCGGAATGTGTTTGAAGTTCTTCTGGAGGTGGGAGTTGAAGACCTCCCGGACAGGGCCTCAGTCAGACGTTCCCAGCACACCCTCACTATACGTTTGGGTGTACCAGATCTGAATGGCATCCACACCTGCCATCGGATCCAACTCACCCCCAGGTGGTGATCAGTTGACAGCTTTGCACCTCTCTTTACCCAAGTGTCTAAGACATACTGTTGCAGGTCTGATGACACGATAACAAAATCGATCATCGACCTACGACCTAGGGTGTCCTGGTGCCAGGTGCACATATGGACACCCTTGATCATGGTGTTCGTTATGGACAAACTGTGGTTAGCACAGAAGTCCAATAACTGAACACCACTCGGGTTCAGATTGGGCAGGCCGTTCCTCCCAATCACCCCCCTCCAGGTTTCACTGTTGTTGCCCACGTGCGCATTGAAGTCCTCCAGTCGGACAATGGAGTCTCCAAGAGGAGCACTCTCCAGCACCCCAGTCAGAGACTCCAAAAAAGGTGGGTACTCTGAAAGATCATTTGGTGCATAGGCACAAATGATGGTCAGGACCCATTTCCCAACCCGAAGGCGCAGCGAAACAACCTTTTCGTCCACTGGGGAAAACTCCAATATAGAGGCATCAGGGTGGGGGGATACAAGAATACCCACCCCTGCTCATCGCCTCTCACCCAAGGCAACTCCAGAGTAGGCCAAGCTCCAGCCCCTCTCCAGGAGACTAGTTCCGGAACCAGAGCTGTGTGTTGAGGTGAGGCTGACTATATCTAGCCGGTATCTCCCAACCTCATGCACCAGCTCAAGCTCCTTCCCCACCAGAGAGGTGACATTCCACGTCCCAAAAGCCAGTTTAGGAAACTTGGGATCAGACCGCCAAGGTCTCTGCCTTTGACCGCTACCTGATCCACATAGCACTGGACCCCCATGGTCCCTCCTGCAGGTGGTGAGTCCACTGGAGGGTGGACCCATGTAACTCCTTCGGGATGAGCCCGGCCAGGTCCCATAGACGGAAACCCGGCCAAAAGACTCTAGCCATCAAGCACGTCCCCCAGACCTGGCTCCAGGGTGGGGCCCCGGTAACCCCACACTGGGTGGGGTACACTGAATCCTTGTTCTAGCATTCATCATGAGAGTCTGTTGGATCATTCTTAGTCTGGCCCTTCACCCAGGACCAGTTTGTCTTGGGTGAACCTACCAGAGGAAAATTTCCCCGGACAACATAGCTCCTGGGATCACTAGGGCACGCAAACCCCCCTCCACGATAAGGTGACGATCCATGAAGGGGGCACAAAGCTCATTTAGTCCATTTCTCTATCACACCAGTGCAAAAAATTAATTTTTTGCCTGGTGGAAGTGGGAAGGGGCTTTCAGGGGTGTGCTTTGGATGAAACATGAAATAAACCTTTTGCTGTCTTTGCTCTCATTCCCCTTAATAAACAGAGGTACAAGATCCAAAGCGTAATACTAATATAAAGGCACTTAAATGACAGGACAAATCCATTTTGCACTGGGGACAATGTGGGCTCATTCACAAAGTAAAAAAGCATTTTAGGACCGTCCACACCAAGGAGCTTTTTAACCTCCTTGTCCACATCTCTGCTCACACGGGAGACGGGATTATAAGAATGCATGGATGAGAGTTGTACAGTTCAGAGATTATGCCAGTCTTTCATGATTTTGATAAAAGTGTAAAAGTTCCTTCAGTTACATTATTACAAGACATGGGAAACCCAACATATCTACAGTGCTTCATTTGAACTGAAACTGTGGAAGAGTGAGTTGTTCTTCCAGTAAATCTTGGCCTGAGGTCCATTAATGTTCCTTCCACAGCTGAATGCAAAATTGTGTAATTTTAACTAAAAAAAAAGTTGGGATAGTTTCATTTTGAATCAGTCATCATACCTACAGTGAAGCGTGGTGGTGGCAGCATCATGCTTCGGGGCTGTTTTTCTTCAGCTGGAACTGGGGCCTTAGTCAAGGTGGAGGGAATTATGAACAGTTCCAAATACCAGTCAATGTTGGCACAAAACCTTCAGGTTTCTGCTAGAAAGCTGAAGATGAAGAGGAACTTCATCTTTCAGCACGGCAATGACCCAAAGCACACATCCAAACCAACAAAAGCATGGCTTCACCAGAAGAAGATTAAAGTTTTGGAATGGCCCAGCCAGAGTCCAGACCTGAATCCAATCGAACATCTGTGGGGTGATCTGAAGAGGGCTGTGCACAGGAGATGCCCTCGCAATCTGACAGATTTGGGGGCGTTTCTGCAAAGAAGAGTGGGCAAATATTGCCACATCAAGATGTGCCATGCTGATAGACTCCTACCAAAAAAGACTGAGTACTGTAATAAAAGCCACAGGTGCTGCACAAAAGTATTAGTTTAAGTGTGTGCATATTTATGCATCCAGGTTATTGTAAGTTTTTTATTTTTTATTTTTCCCCTTAAAAGATTTCAGTTTGCTTTTCAATTGGGTTGTACAGGTTATAGGTCACATTAATGGTGGAAAATTTTTTGAAATGATTTATCTTGGTCTCATTTTTTTTACATCACAAAACCCTGGCCTTTGAACAGTGGTGTGCAGACTTTTTATATCCACTGTATAAGCTGACATTTGCCGGTGTTTGGTGTGCGCAGATGTAAAAGGATAGATCAGGTAATCAATCAAAATAACAACTACCAAGAAATTCTGGTCTCAGTCTTGGAACATGCATACATGCGCATTCATGCCTTTTAAACATGCTGCTGATATAGTGGTTGATAATGCGCCACTGACTATAGATCTGCTTTTTGCAGATCAAAAAGCATTGTCATAAAATGCACCAAAATACCAATGCCCCGAGATTGCGCCAGTGCTTAGATGATGTAATGCAAGTCATGAAAACCAGACTATGTGCACGAATACAGACAAAGTCAATGGAAAGAAGCGAGCACACATGAATCTAGCACATTCATGTGTTCACATCCGAGGGATAGCATTAGCCTTGAGATTCTGCTGTCACCGGAGTAAAAGTATCAACATTGGAGAGTTAACTAGTTTGAATATGAGACTGACACTCGCCTGGAGACAGAAGGACAAGGAGCTCTGCAGCTGAATCGGAGTGTTGGAGTTTTTCACCCACGGACTCCTGTCATGGACGTGCTAACAAGGCTAGCAGGCTAGCAGTGTAAGCAACCCATCATCCAGGTGAAATTTTCAAGGCAGGAGCAGTTTTTTTAGGTGAGACCCTGTTGGATAATGTAAACATAAGCATGACGTGTTTTGGAAATTTCCACAGCAGGTTGAACACAGCTGCAGAAGTTATAAAGGCAACTTCGACTGTCTGCAACTCACTCAGACAGAATTCATGTCTATTCACGTCTTTACATTGAGTTAACCTCTTGCGCTCCGTTGTCCCACGGGTGGGCAAGTCTCTGCGTCCTAGAGCGCACGAGAGCACACGAGGGCGCTCTCGTGCGCTCCCGTGCGCTCTAGGACGCATGATGGAGATTGTGATGTAGGTGGTGTATGGCGTCCAAGCGCGCACTGAAAATAAAAGCTGCAGACACAGCCGCGAACAGATTAGTTCATCTGATTGACCTCTCATTCGACTAATAAGAGCCTTGAATTGGGTTTCTGAAACCTTGAAGAACCAATGACTGAAAACTTGGCAAGAAGGACCCGCCTACCAACGCAGCGAGCCACTTGAAGCACAGAAGTTCGCTGAGCAGTTTTGTCTACAAAGGCTGGGTGAAGAGAGACTGCTTCAGCAGCCACAGGCAGTGCTTTATTATTATTTTTTTTTTAATTCCAGCAGAGTGTTTAGGATTCTCTTATATGGTCATCATAGACCGACGGAGGCTGACGACGAAGGTCGTAAATCATTTGCCAAAACCGCAATCATGGAATTATGTTTTGACCGGGTCGCGAGACCAGAACCACGAGTGGACCAGCGTCGCGTTCGTCTGACAATGAGGAAGAGAAGTTGGCCAGGACAATGTGGCTGTGAAGAGGTAAGGTGTTATAAGCCAAATTATTTTTTATCCCTGAAAATTGTAATCAAAAATGACTTTTGACCGATCGGTAAATTACAACTGTGCGGCGCACGATGTCCGAAGTGCGTGTGCTGTGTTACACGGTTCTCCACCGCCGCCGGACAGTGAACCCCCCCCCCCGCTGCTACGATTCTGTAGCGGGGGGGTGGGGGGAGCCGCGGTGACAGCGTTGCTGTAGAAACATGCCACATCCGAGTGTAATCCGTCATGTAGCGATGGCCGATCTCCGTCTGCTGTAGCAAGGGAAGGGGGGGGGCACCCCCCCCACACACACAGTAGCAAGGGGGGGGGAAGCCGCGGTGACAGCGGTGCTGTGGAAACATGCCACATCCAAGTGTAATCCGTCATGTAGCGAGGGCGGAACTCTGCCCTCTGTAGCGGGATGGGGTGGACAACCCCCCCCCCCACACACACACAGACACAGCCCTGAATGTGACCTTTCATTAGAGCCCTAAATGAAGCTTCTACATTGAATCATTCAAAAGTTACAGACGTTTTTCAAAACTGTGCCATTTGGCACAATTTGGCACAGTTCCAAAACGCCTGGGAACAGCCTGAGAACAAAGCTGTGTAAAATATTCATTTTTTGTGGTATTGTTACAAAATTTGGACCTCAGCTGGATAACACTTGGTTCTACATTTCTGTTGCCTTTTCCAGCCCGGATCTGAAGCTGTGTGTTATTTGCAAGCATTTGTATCCAAAAAAACACCCAGGCCAAATTTATTTTCTTCAAGTTCACTATGTTTAGATGACTGTAACTCAGTGGCCGGAGCACTTAGAGAGATGATGTTTTTTTTGCCAAAAAATTCAAAGTGTTTTCTTTTAAATGAGACCAACCCCATGAAGATGCTGCAAAGGGTTGAAGAACAGCTTTCGATTTACTTTGGGCACATTATTTTTTGGCGTTTTTAGGGAAATTGACCGGAGTGCAAGGGGTTAAAATGTAATCATGCCACTTGAAAAATTCATCTGTTTGCATTTAGTCTGAACGCACCTTAACAAATCCACCAGTGCAAAATGGGAAGTGTGGCGGAAATGTGTGCCTTAAACCATCATAACAGGGCCCTATTTCTTAGGATACTGGAATGGTGTGCTGTCGGGTGACCATGTATCCCACTTTGCTCTGGACACACTGAACAAAGTGATGAATACCTGGTCACCCTAGGGCTACATGTTATGTACTGTATATACTTTGCTACTTTATGGACAAATTTACTTGATTGAATGATGGGAATAGAAATAAATAGATTTTGTTATGATTTTTTATTAACCAACCACAGTCCTGCTCAAACCTATTGACAGAAATTTTAGATTTCATTACATTGTAGGTTTAATCTACCTCACATTTTGGTGTTCAGCTGGAAGACTCTTGAGAACTTTGAGTGCTCTTTAGGCACTTTTCCACTTGGCCCCAGTTTGGCCTCGTTTTGCACGGTACAGTTCGGCTCGCATGCTTTTCTACTGCACTAGGTGTCATTTGAAGTGGGTGGGAAATAGTTAAAAGGGAGGCGGCGCAACCCTCTCCCTCCCACTACGTAAAACAAACGTAACTGGCGTAAATCAAGCGTAACGTTACGCAAAACACAAGTTGGCAGGATACGAGGCGTCTGCATTCTCTGGCTGTTTTTGCCAGAATAAAGGCAAAAACGGAGAACAGAAGGCAAACCCGCAATACAACACACTCTGGAAAGGTACTGGAGCATTTAGAAGCCATGAGGATGCGAGCTACATTACGTATGACGGTAAGCTAATGATTGCTAATGCTACTTTGCTTTTAAGTCCACCGTACAACATTGTAATGTCGGCAAGTTATCGATGTTAGGTCCTAAAATCTGTATTCTGTGTGTGTGTTTCAGATGGCTCTCTTCTGGCAAAAATATTACTTCAAACGGTCGGCGTTAATGTTCATCACAGTGATGTGACCCCAAGTTCACGAACGCGAAGTGGCTATAATGTCTGTAGAAATGTTTAGCTTCCTGTGAAATAAATTGATCTGATCTATGTCAAAATCATCGAGAGACTGTTGAGACGTCATGGAATTTACCTGCTCCAGCCAGTGGTGTCGTGGCGAAACATGGATCAGGTGCTATATAGTAGCATATGAGCCGTTAAATATATATTTCAACAGGTAAACAGTACTGAGTTAGGCATAAGATATATTTAACAATTATGATGCATTTTAAGCCAAAACAAATGGATCTAGGATTAGAAGTAATTAAAATAAAGCAATCCCAAGGTTACATGGAGAAATACGTGGATTAACTGGAAATATATCATATTGAGTATTGCTGACTACCTGTAGATACTGTATAAATATATATTCTCTGCATCAGCAGTGAACTATACATGTATTCATGTAGTATTGCCCTGGGAATTTTGACAATAAACCTTTGTACTTTTGCAGATGTCTCTATTTTGTTTTACAGTCTTCAGCAAATGATTGTTTTGGTTACTTTTCTTAAAAATGAGCCATTATTTTCAAAGTCACTGATAAATGGTTCGTACTGTTGACTCTTTTCCCACCGGTGTCTGAACAGACAAAATAGAAAATCATGATGCAAACACATAAATCACTAAATTGTTTATTCCAATCAGCAGCAAATTACAGATTATTTAGAATGTGCAAAATTCAAACTGTAAAAAAAAAAAGAAAAGAAACTGGAATGGGTAACACGCCAGCCACGCTGCCTCACTGAGAAGCAACTGGTCGGCCTCTCTTACTGGTCCTGGTTCAGCAGATCTTCAGCCTGCATCTCTGTAAATAGTGAGGCAAGGTCCAGTTTGGGTGGATTGTTTTCCCCTTGCCTAGATGAAAGACAGAAATGGGTGGTGGATAATTAAAGAAAGTTTAAAACATATTTGAGAAATGAATAAATCTTTATTTTGGATAATTAGATTAAAAGAAAGGAACAGAATAATAGAACAAAGGGGGAAAAAATCCAATAAGGTCAAATTAAACAGGAACTCCTCGGATTATACAATTCAACATAATTTATCAGAAATGGGTGATGGCTGAAGCCGCAGCTTATATTGCCCACCCATGTTCCAGCTAAGAATTCAAAAATAAAATAAAATAAGAGTGATTACAAATCAGAACAAAGCCAAGACAAAACGTGACAAAAACTAAGCAACAGCACAACACAGACTGGATATGATAATCCTTGTGTGATTTTACATGTTTTGTATATTCAGCCGTGGACAAAATTGTTGGTACCCCTCTGTTAATCGAAGAAAAACCCACAATGATCACAGAAATAACTTGAATCTGACAAAAGTGGTAATAAATAAAAATTCTATGAAAGTTAACCAATGAAAATCAGACAATGCTTTTGAATTGTGGTTCAACAGAATTATTTTAAAAAACAAACTCATGAAACAGGCCTGGACAAAAATGATGGTACTCCTAGAAAAGATTGAAAATAGGCCATAGGGACATGAACATGACCATAGGGACATGTTCAACCAAGATGTGTCCTCTAATTAACATCACAGGTGTCTACAAACTTGTAATCAATCGGCCTATTTAAAGGGTGACAAGTAGTCACTGTGCTGTGACCATTGTGGGGTTTTCTTTCATTAACAGAGGGGTACCAACAATTTTGTCCACATGTGTATGTTTGGAGTATTTATTCCTTTAGTTTTTGTTTAAATTGTCCAAGCTTTGTACATGATTTTAATTCAGGTCCAAAAGCGTTCCACAGTCTGACTCCTTGCACTGAAACACAGTGTTGCTTGGTAGTAGTTCTCAGACCCCAGGGCAGACCCAGAACTCACTGGAGAGACAACGTCTCCCAGTTGGTCTGGGAACCCCTTGGTATCCTCTCTGAAGATCTGGAGCAGGTGGCTGAGGAGAGGGAAGTCTGGGCTTCTCTGCTTGAACTGCTGCCTCTGCGACCCGGACCTCTGGAAAAGTGGTAGAAGATGGATGGATGGATGTCATGTATGGGAGCATTAATGAATGATACAAAGTCTATAGTGTGGGTTGATTCAGCAAATATTTCACTCTGCGCAGTATTGTGACTGATTTGCATATTTTACCTTTAATATAATTAATATGTGACTTCCAACACAGTTTATTATCAATTATTACACCAAGGATTTTAATTTTGGATACCCTTTCAATCTCTACACCATTTATACTGAGTTTAAATACTGAGTTGTTGTGATGGTGTGAAATAACGTTATCAATAAAATTTAGCCACCGCTGTGTGGCCCTGGTTTCAAGTGTGGGTGGTGTTTTGTGCTTGTATTGCTAAAATATAAAAGGAAGCATTACAATGGGTCTCAAATATTTGTAATGTGTTCTATTACTGAATGAGTTTAAAGATGAAATACTATACACATATAAACTAAATTCTAATGGTGACTGAACATCTCCCATTCCCCAAGGTGCAAGATACACTATTATGACTATAACTCATAAAGGATCACAGAAATGATCTGATAAAAATAAAAAAACAAGCAGTTTATTTTATGGCGGCTACTATTGGATGTGCCATTCATTTTCAATTACTCTGTAATTAATATTCACACAAATAAATCTCAATTCAGTCCCTTTCATATTAAGTGGAAATTGTGCTACTTTAAATTTGGCACTTTATCTAAACTTTAACTTAAAGTGAGGTAGTCGGATCCGGGAAAAAAATGCTTTTTTTGCGTGCATGGAAAGAAAATCCTACAGACACATATAGCGCGATTGTCTGCAAGTGTGAATGACCTGTTCCATGAGCAAATGTACGTTTTTTGGTCCGTGGCTGTTTAAATTGAATTCTTTCCTCCCGAAAATATCATTTTTGAATATTAATTACAGCTAAATGGGAGCAGTTTTGATGCCGACATTTCACATCCTAATATACGTGTTCTATACACCATCGGCTTTTGCGTATCCGACTACCTCGCTTTAAAAAGCAAAAGATTTGACTATAAATATGATGTGTTGTTTACCTGTCACAATACATTGGTGTCAAAACGTCGCCATTATGAGCAGATCCGGTTTGGACTCTACAATGAAATACACACAAATTAAGTTCATGCACAGCACGAAAGTGCAACATGTAAAATAAATAAATAAATAAATAAAATAAACTTTTTAACCAGGATTACAACTAGCTTATTTCATCAGATATTGTCAACACAAAAAAGCAACATACAAGGACGGACACAGCATTAAGCTAGGTCATCGTTTAAACACGATTAAGTTTTCGTCTGTCCTAAGTGAACTTTCCACTGTTGGAAAAACTAACATAAAGCATGAATATCACATCACTCACCGTCCTGTATATCACAATATTACGGCTTCAACTGCTGAAGTTGGGTGCGTCGCGGCTGTACATTCAATTCAATTCGGGTGGCTAGGTCTAATTCCCGGTGCATCTCCATCTATTTTGTGGTGGGTCTGATTGTGCGCACCACTGCAAGCTCAGTCTGCTTCCCTCTGCATTCTCTCATCAGCCGAAACGCACAGGAAACTCTGCTGGACCGCGGTGTTAGATTTCTGCTGATTTCTGTTAAGCCATTCTATCGTTGTGGTTTATAATATCACTTGTTCGCGGGCTCACTGACAAAAAATTGCAAATGGCGACCAGCAAGCGATTCTCGAAAGTCAGCGTAACGCCCACTCTCATGACGCTACGCCCAGACCAATGAATGGCCAGCAGTGGCGTGACGAAACCGTGCCAGTACCCTTCGGACCTACTTTTATCGGTGCCGATAAAAGTGGAACAGTTCCGAAATAACGGAACTGTTAGGCCATTGGGTGCCGAAAGGAAAAGCGGACAAAGGAGGCCGAACCGTGCGAAATGAGGCCAAACGAGGCCAAAGTGTGCCAAATGGAAAAGTGCCTTTTGTGACTAAAAAAAGAGCTATGTAAGTACAGGTCCTTATTCCTCATATTAGTACAGGTCATTAACCCTTTGAGTGTGTGTGGTGCAGAACTGCGACATACCCCCTAGTGGTCAAGAGTGGTAATTATTTTTTTGTCAATAAAATAGTTCAGATTTCCAAGGCTATAACTTGAAAGTGGTGAGAGATAATAACTTACTGTCAATTAGAAAGATGTAAAATATGATCCAAAGTTTCAGATAGGAATAAATTTGTGCATCTAATTTGCATAATGTCGCGGCACCTCTTTAAATTCCATAACTCAGTCAAAACTGGACTTTGGACGTATTTACACAAAAAATGGTTCAGTCTTTTGACACCGTTTTTTGTACAGAGGTACCTCATCATCTTATCTTTAAAGTATATGAACAAGAAATCAGTACATTTAAAAAAAGAAAGAAATTTCTCACTTACTCTTGACAAAGTCAGAGTGAGAAGGCATGTGCAGTGCCGCGCTCTGCCACTAGGGGCACGAAAATTCTCACTCTCAAAGGGTTAAGACTCTATGAGCTAACATCATACATAAAAAATAAATTTGCTTCTTAGTATACCCTTATTTTTAGTCTTTTCCCATCCTTGTATCACTGGGTGATAACTTACTTGGCTTCACGGAAATGAATTTAGAATATTTCCCATCAACCACCAGCATCAGTTCAGTAATATCAGTGGACAGGTGACCTACAGGCCTATAAAACTCACTGAGGCTCATCCATGCCTCCCTGGGATGAGGCCTGTCCAGAAAAGGGCCTCGAGGGCCCATACTGTACCTCACAGCCATGTCTAATCTGGTTACCGTGGCAACAGTGGGGATTAGGAGCGTGATCAGGGAGGGGCTTCTTTAACGAGGCTGGTAATATGCATAATTCATGTAAACGAGTCAGGCTAGGAGGGGGGCTGTAGAAGATGATGGTTGGTGAGTATGGTCAGAACAGACACACCATGGAGAATTTTACTAAAAAACTAAAGGTTAACAATAATTTAAACTATATTAAATACTTGGAAGAGAACACATTCTTACATTTAAGTCAGAATCACAACCCCATACATGCTGTTAATTTTATAACCACATAAACTGAACTTTGTTTTGAGTCTTTTATTGTTTTATTGGTTTAAAAGCAAAGAGCAAACACACCTACCTATTCACCCTCGGAAGCTTTATTGAGTCGCTGAAGCAAAAATGATGCGAGGCTGATGAGATGTAGTGACAGCGACGCTTTAACACCACGCCGCAGCCGAGGCCTGGAAAACAGTCACATCCAATGGAATGACACGGGGTCATTTCAACAATATTAGTCATTTTCACTCATGAACAGATGTCTTAAGGGACAAGATTATGGCTGTGATTTCACTGTGACTCAGTGGGCACATCGCTAAAGCATGACCGTGTACGTACGCCAGTGTGTGTTACAGAGAGAGGTGGTCGAGGTGTGTGCATTAGTGAATTTGAATCCTCTTGTTTATGTATATGTTGCTTCTCAGTGGACATGACAAATGTGTCGCCCCTTCAGTGTGTGCTACACCAAGATGCCTCCTTCCCCCGCCCCTGGAAAACAAGCGCGCGCGCGCGCGCGCACACACACACACACACGCACACCCTGCCACCTCTTCGCCCTCGCTCACCCCACACCCCCAACCCACCTGCATAATAACCCCCCCCCCCCTTCTGTCTTCTCTGCCAGAGCGCCCATGTCCAAACCAAACACAACAGATCAACAACTCGACATGCAGATCGTGTCACGGGATAAATTATGCGCGGCATGTCAGCTTCATACGTGGGCCCTCGGCTGGCTGTCCGTGACATGTGTCAGGGTGCCCCTGCATCTCCGTCGCACAACGCTAATGACGGGATGCCGGGTTAGCCTCCGATGCACTCCAACCCACCCCACCCCACTGCCTGCCCCTAACCACCCTCTACCCCTTCACCCACTCCTCTGCTGCCCCCACCCACCCATCATCTGCAATGAGACAGTGTGTCACCTCCATGAGGGTGGCAGATTAAAACAATGCTTTTGAAGGGGATAAAGATGGGCAACAGAATGTAGTCCGTTGATTTTTTTTTTAGGCTAAGAGTAACAAGGATTAATCTACATTTTTAATTTTTAATATTTGTTCCAGTTAAGGAAATAAGACATCAAATCTAGACTATTATTGAAAGCAAATAAATGTAAGAAACAAGGGTTAGTTATTATCAATACACTGGATTAGTTTTTAATATGCATTTTTATATTGGCGTACAACTCTACAGCAGTAAACCAAAGGCCAGTATATCATTCGAACCCTTTATTTACACAGAAGATGACATGTAAGACCTTTTTAAAACAATTTACCTCCCTCCCTTATCCTCTGCTCCCCTCAAATCTCTACCTTCCCATTCAAGATGGTCCATTTTTTATTTATGCCCTCTTTTTTTTCCTTTCTTTTTTTAAAAAAAGTCTTTGTATGCAAATCCTGTCTGACTTGTCTGAATTATGTGTGTCTGTCCGGGAGCCTCTGTGATTCGGAGTGACTGAGGATAGCACACACGGTGATTGCATCCACTGGGCCCACTCTGAGCCTTGCATAAGTAATTGAGATGTCAGTATGTGTTCTCATATTCCCACAACAAAACTGTAGGAAAACATGCACTGTTGAAGGTCATTTGAATAATTCCTTAATGGAAGGGAGGCCTTGTTTTTCAGGATGCATGAAAAAGCAAATGTCAATGATCAAAATCAAGCAGCATCATATCTCATGGAGGCAGCACTGATTCCTGGAGCACTTCACCCTCTATCTCCCTCTCTTTCCCTCTGAAAAGATAGATAAGGGATAAGTGTCTTTGTGCATATCAAACACGGCACAAGCCACCATTTCTCAAGGGTCTTTTTGAAACACAAATTGGTTTTGAGACATTTTCTGTGTTGACCTCTTTGATTTGAAATGAGAGATGACAGGAACATGGTACGTCTCATGATAGAAAAAGAAAAAAAACCTGAGAGGTCAATGATTTAATCATACATACACACAATGGATTAGCTGAAATATGTCATTAATATTTTATATATGGATTATTATTGCAGCTACAGAGGTGTTCCTAGGTGAAAAGCAAAATAGAACCTACACAGGGTGCACTGCATATATAACAAATGTAGTGTGTGTTAGTAAAATAAAAATGTTATGCATTTTAATTAAAGATGGAGAATCAAAGAACCAAAAACAAACAAAAAAAAAAACCACTCTGAGACTGAGAACAAGAACAGAATGGACAGGCATCATATCTTGCTCTGTAAAACCACATCCTTTATTCACCAAGATGGAGGAAGCATTTCATCCCCCGTATGCTTTGTGTTTTGTCCGGGCTTGTGATGGATGAAGGGCCTGGCGACACACACCTGCAGAACTCATCCACCACCACATCATAACTAAAGGCTTGGCAGACTGAGATGATCCCCTACATCCGTTAGCCAGCTGCTGTCAAACAACATCATTCTCTAAAGACAACTCTGTCACATCAACCCTCCCACCACAAAATAAACCCACCTTGATGAAAGACTGCAGCGTGTCCATCAAAAAAGGAAAAGAAAAAAGTGGAAACACAGCACAGTGCTACTGACACCAGCTGAGGCGTTGCGCAGTGTTGACTCCGGTGGCATCAACACAGTGTTTCAGTGCTGCTTTAAAGGTGTACTAGAGAGTTTTTCCATGAAAACATTTTTTAAAAATAATATATCGACAAAGTGTTTAGAAAGGTGCAGAATTAAAGCTTTTATATTCTTCAGAAATAATATATTGATGGGAAAAAAACTTTTTACTGGTCCAAAATAATCATATTTATATCTGAGCAGCTGGATGATGACACTATGGCTGTCTTTAACACAGATACATATAAACACTACATAGGGCATGGATGACCGCCAGACTAGTTGGCAGCCATACTGACTAGGTAAGAAAACACAAACTAGTCATTGTGCCACACAGGCATGTACTTCATTTTCTTCATTTTAATTTATTATTCTTTTTTTTTTTTTTTGTATACTTTATTAATCCCCAGAGGGAGATTCAGGGCATCCACCTGGATGGATGAGGCAGCCACAGTACAGCGCCAGTCCCTTCACCATTCACACACACATTTACACCTAGGGCCACTTTAGAGTCTCCATTTGACCTAACTTGCATGTTTTTGGCCTGTGGGAAGAAACTGGAGTACCCGGGGTAAACCCACGCAGACACGGGGAGAACATGCAAACTCCACACAGAAGGATCACCAATGGTCAGGGGGTGGGATTGAACCCACGATGGTCAAGGGGTGGAATCGATCCCGTGACCTTTTTACTGTGCTGCCACAGTGCTAACCACTGTGCCACCGAGATGCCTACAGAATATGGCAGCTCTGTTTGCCATGAAAATCTTAGCCATGTCCTGTCTAATGTTTATGTATATCTATGGTCGGTAAAGACGACACAGCTGGTCACAGCATAACTGAGTGGATGTCACGGATCTCTATCAATCAGTTGGAGCAAGAGTAATGGTACACGTCCACTGGTTCCGTCATGTTTCCGCTTCCCATTCATTGTGTATTGGAAACTCAGCAGAAAGCATTTGGGTGCGGAGCAGTCGAAAACCGTACTGTTGTGTGCAGAATCTCCCATGTGTCCCCTGCAGCTCATCTGCATACTCGGGATGATTGGTCGTGCAATTTTCCGTACGGTCATGAACCAGAGGTACCACTCTCATCATGAACTTTTAAACCAGTGGCTTTTTATGTCAAATAACGACAGATTCATTAACTGAACCTGCTATTTCTCACACGAAATGATGCTAGAAGCACTTTTCACTGGTCTGTGTTAAAGATATGGAGACTAAGGTTGCCATATTGTCCGGTAGCAGTGGAGAGGTGTAGACTGCCCACAGCCGGACCTGTCGACCAATCCAGTGAACCAGCCAGCTGGAGTTGGGGGGGGGGGGGGAGAGAAGAGAAGCAGATCTGTATATTACCTGTTGTTGTGAAGATATATATATATATTTTTTTTTTAGATTTAGTATACTTTATTGATCCCCAGAGGGGAAATTGAGGGTCATCCACCACCTGGATGGATGAAGCAGCCACGATACGGCGCTATCCCTTAACCATTCACACACACATTCACACCTAGGGCCACTTTAGAGTCTCCAGTTAACCTAACCTGCATGTTTTTGGCATGTGGGAGGAAACCGGAGAAATCCCGGGGTAAACCCACGCATACACGGGGAGAACATGCAAACTCCACACAGATCATTGTTGGTTGGGGGCTGGGCTCGAACCCACGATCCCACGATCGCCACGATCCCCCGGCCAAGGGTAAACTGTGCTGCCGCAGTGCTAACCACTGCGCCACCGTGCAGCCCATGAAGGACATGAAGGACAAATTAATATGAAGGACAACTTAATAACCGCTGTTTCAGGCAACCTGATACTATATAACCAGTCCTTGCTGTCATATGGAAACAAACATACAAAGGAACGAGGCATGAGAGCAGTGGAACATGGCTTCATCCAGCCAAAGCTCACAAACCAGGCGGTCAAATTTGACATGCATCGTGCGGGTCTGTAGGATTGGGTGAACCCAAAACCAGCAGAGACGATGACAAAGTCACCTTTTGTATCGCAAATATTCCAGCACTATTAAAAACAATCTGCTCATGGTAAATAATGACTATTCCAGTATTTCCTCCAATATTGCTCGACTTTGCCTATCTGCTACATGCCCCTTTCTGAACCTCACAGGTTGCGGCATCCAGATTCCGTTCTGAAAAATCCTGACCAGTGGACTCGTAGCATTAGTGTGATACCTACTGGCCAGGAGGTCACAGAGTTGTCTCTATCACCTTTAAAGCATGTGGCATGACTTTAAAGATATTTTTTTAAAGTCATGACACCAATGACCTTCAGTGCAATATTGCTTTCACAAAACAGTTCCACAAACATACAACATAAATGGACACTAATATTTACAGCAGAATATGATTTGTACTGCTACATGAAAACAAGTGGTTCTAGTTGTTATTCTTAGAATGACACTGGTGAAAATCAAGTTTTTTTTCTTGTTAACATGTCTGTAACATGTCTTTTTACCACATACAAGACATATCAAAAGTAAAATCACTCCTATGTGTCATGACTGTGTTTTTCTGCTGTGAAAGTTCAGTTGAGCTCCTCCCCTTGGGAAAAGGCAAGTTTAGATGGAGCTTTCTTATGATGTCAGGTGAACCAATCAGGACTAAGCACTGGCTGTTCAAATTTGCCGGCTTGCAGACTTCTGTGCGCTGTGGTATTGGAGGAGAGGCAGTGCACCAGCATCCTCATGGGAGGGATGTGGGTGGGCCAAATTGCATCCTGGAGTTTGAAGGAGGAGAAAAAGAGCAACAACAGTAAGACAGTGAAAGTTGTTTTGTGGAAAAGGGGCATAAGATACCATTTTAGACTATATAGAAAGGGTATATCCACTGCAGTGCATCTTTAAATGTTGCTAACACAAATGACGAGTATATTATTATTATTATTAGAATATAATAGCTTTAATGTCATTTTGCATATATGTTCAATTAAATTTGCTAGTGTCTACAAGACATCATTTATATTTATTATACAAAGTTTTCATCCATCGGCCCGTTCACGCTGGCTAACTAGCTTGCACTTGATCAAAACCTATTCTCTGGTTTATGCGTTTTTCGCCAGCTTACTTATTGGCACTTTCAGATGAATTAAAGTGCTAGAAGCACACATTATGTTGTGAGGCTTTAGTACCAAGCTGTGAGGCTTTAATCTAAACTTTGGGGAAAGTAGTTACAAACATGAACCAGGCTAACTTTTTGTACAAACTCAAACCACAGTAACACAGTTTCTGGGTTGTAAAGGCTATCCATTTTAAAACAACACCTTACTGTGAAAATAAGGTTAAAAAAAAACCAGCATTGAATACTCACATAAGCAGTTACTGTAAGTGATTATAACATCACTTAAGTGGAGTGACACATATCTGGTGAAACATCCATGTGCAGTTATTAGGGTATATGATAGCTCCTTGAATGCCATTTTGACCAGTCAGACTGCTCTGTTGGAACTAACTGCTGTACAAGATGTATTGGGTAATATGAGAATTAATGTTGGTTAACAATGCAAAAAGGAAAATACATTGCTTGCATGTTAAAGTTAAAGCTCTGTTTAGAATACAGACTGGGCGAGATCTACCCTTAAACTGCCACTGATTTCTCACATTTTGATATAAAGCCCTTGCAAAATAACTGAATCGTCACCAAACTGACTCAGATGAACATTAAAATAGACCAGAGGCAGGTATCCTCTGCAAAACGGGAATACTGATACCTTCTTCCTGAATGCAATTTCCACAATGAAGCCTCTTATCAGGATCCAAACAGATTTCTCTGACTTTAGTTTCTGATCCAGTACAAAGGCTCTCAGTCGCTGTTGCTTTGTTTGCCGATTCTCTGTCAGACATTGTTTGTTTGGTTTGAGGTATTTTGGAAAGGTATTAAACCACACGTCAGAGTCGTGTGCAAAGTTGGAGTGGTTTCTTTTAGAGGCATAAGACACACACCGGGATCCTCAGCAGGAGCTTGGTCTTTGTCTCTGGGTTGACAATGATCTTCATGCTGCTATCATACATACAAGCCGGGAACAACAACCAGGAACATACAAAGCCTAACAACAGTAAAAAAGACTTGTCAGGAAAAGCACAGGTGTGTTTGCGCTGAGCATACGCACATTTTGAGGTAATAGCACACCGTGAGACTTTGAGAGGCGAACCTCAGAGAAGAGATCAAACATCAAAGGTGCTTGGATCAACATCCAGCCTCACTTCTCTGTGAGTCCTAACCTAAAGTGGCACCTCTCTACCACTCCATCTCCCATTCTTGGGCAGATAACAAAATGTTCACAGAGTACAAAATGCTGTAATACTATAACGTATAATGGACAGTAACAGTGTGTAATGGAGAGTAGTCATACCCAAGAAAACACCAGTGCAGCTTCATTGGCTGGGGTAGATGCAAGAATGGCGGTCACTACTCCCTCCCTGGGTTCCCACCAGCCCAGGTAATTTTGTTATTCTGTTTGTGCCCTCTGTCTACACCCACCCCTGTCTGCAGTACATAATGGTCCAAGCCCTGGGAGGAAGCAGGCATTTACTTATACAAAACCTTGAGGAAATCCCTACCAATCCTCAGGGCTCACGTTCAGGAGCGCCCGCAACACAAAAGCTATGCAAATCTGCCCAGCCCGCGTTTATCTACCCTCGGTTTCCGTTTGCACCGCGGGAACCAGCATTGTGCTGTGCGTGGCGATTATCGCATGTAATTTACATAGAATACGCACAGGAAACAGTGCACTGATCTCTAACAAAGCAGGAAAGAGTCTCTATCGGCTCAGGAGCTATCTGACGGCGCAGCAAAATTACAGGTTTAGCTGTGGGGTATTAAACCTACAAGGTGTTTTTTTATTTCTGGTGAGCAGGGAACACTATCTCCGGCAAATGCTGCTTGTTTATCTACCGTGTTTGTTTTATAACCCATCTCTAGCAGTCCCTTTTCCAAGAAAGCTGCATCTTCAGCCAGGCTAATCTGCCCTCTGCCTGTGTTTCCTTTGTCACTGGATCCATGTATCAACACAGCGAGGTGCAGTCAGACTGAGGAGGTGTGTAATTGCACAAAGACACTCATGTTAATATAGCCAGGAGAGCGAGTGTGCGTGTGACTGACTCAGCTGACACAGGACGTGTTGTGAGTGTGAGGAAAGGAAGTCATAACACTGCGGCATGGCTTCATCCGCACAAAGGCTGGTACTGTAAGTACTCTATCAGAAACTTGAGACATGAGGGCGAGATGAGAGATCAAACTCAGATTGCAGACACTTCACCTGCAGGGCTGCCCAAGGAAGAAAACCCCACAGCTCGCTGCTTACCTTCGGTTGTGTGTGTGTGTGTGTGTGTGGGGGGGGGGGGGGTCATGTAAAGGTCATTGTCCATAATGAATCACTTTCAGCTCTCACAACAGCTGAATGTTAATGCAGTGGTACACTTACCGGCGTTAAATCTGAAACACAAGAAAATAAGTTGGAAAAGTGACTGTGGATGTTAAGAACTTTTTCAGCAATAACTGAATCACCCTTTTCCCCACCTGCACATTGTAAGATAAGATAAGATAAGATAAGCCTTTATTAGTCCCACAATGGGGAAATTCCAGGATTGCAACAGCACAGGGATAGCAACACTCAGAGCAATAATCAGAAGGCAAGAAAAAAAAAACAAGAACATCTAGTAAACATATGTACATATTACTATAAATGTATATATATAGACACACAGTGCGGAGCATTATGGTTGGTGAATGTGCAGCAGAAAGTCTAAGTTCTCTCTCCGCGGATGCGGCGGGCCAGCTGGAAGTCTTTGGGCATGATGGTGACCCTCTTGGCGTCATGGCTCTGGTCTCCTGCAGAGCCATGACGGCGAAGCTCAGGAAGCGCAGGTGGGTCTTGAAGTCCTGAGCGATCTCCCTCACCAGGCGCTGGACGGGCAGTTTACGGATGAGCAGCTCCGTGGATTTCTGGTAATGATGGATCTCTCTCAGAGCCACGGGCCTGTAACGGCGAGGCCTCTTCACTCCGCCGGTGGCCGGAGCGCCTCTCCGAGCAGCCCTGGTGGCTAGCTGTCTCCTGGGGGGCTTCTTCCTCCAGTAGATGTTACGGGCGGTCTGCTTGGTTCTTGCCATCACTCTTTATTATTCTGTCTTATATTTCTTGCACACCGCCTAAACTCCAGCCCGGCACCCGCGTCGTTTTCGCTACAGCTCCCGGTATGTCGAGTTTCCCATTAGCACCGGGCGGCGGCCAAGTGCTAGCTAGCACCAGCTCCTCCTCGCTGTAACGTCTCCCGCTGTAAACAGTGGCTCTGTCCGCCGACCCGGGAGACCCCCGGGACGATCCGTGCATCCGTGATATATATACAGAGTGAAAGGTGTAGAAAGAAGAAGGAAGATAAAAAAAAAGGCTGTTGCAATGGGCAGCCGACTCGTGTGGCGCCACCGGTCCGGCGGAACCGGAACCGGAAAAAAAAAACTAAAACCCCCAGCGTTGGAGAGCTGATCGTTAAAGCGGTGACAGCTTCCAAAGAGAAGAAGGGCATGTCGCTGGCCGCCATCAAGAAGGCTCTGGCTGCCGGGGGCTACGATGTGGACAAGAACAAGTCCCGTGTTAACATCGCTATCAAGAGCTTGGTCAACAAGGGAACCCTCAGCCAGACCAAGGGAACCGGGGCTTCTGGATCCTTCAAGGTGGCAAAGGCAGACAGCAAGGCTAAGAAGGCCACAAAGAAAGCCCCTGCTAAAGCCAAGAAAGCCACCGCCAAGAAACCAGCAGCGGCTAAAAAGCCCAAAGCAGCAGGAGCCAAGAAGGCTGCAGCTGCTAAGAAGTCCCCGAAGAAGGTGAAGAAACCAGCAGCGGCCAAGAAGGCACCAAAGAGCCCCAAGAAAGCTGCCAAGAGCCCCAAGAAAGTGGCCAAGAAGACCCCTGCTGCCAAGAAAGCTGCGCCCAAGAAAACAGCCAAAGCTAAAGCTAAGAAGGCAGCCCCCAAGAAGAAGTGAGCTGTCATGGCTGACACTCACATGGAATTGTAGCAACTGGGGGTTAGGTGTTAGGACTGTTAAGAAGACAAAACATGTTCGGATTTGGTTTATTCTGTGGCGTGACAGCTTCTGGGAGTCATTAGTTACATTAGTAACTAGTAGTATTACTGCAGGATACTTTTGACTGTCAAAAATATTTGGTTGTACTCTGATTTACTTTTGATTTCACTGATTTCAAATCATTGTTCTTTTATTTTGGCTCAGGAAATAATGTTAGAAGGCTCACATGGATACTTTACATTGTGAAGTGTGAAGGTGTAAATTTATGAATAAAATGTGTCAAATTTTTGAGGAAAAAAATCAAAAATGTATGAGAAAAATGTCACAAGGTGAAATCAACTAGTTACAAATTTATAATTTAAAAAGTAGTAATTTTAAAAAATAAAAAAATCAGACATTTATGAGTGGGCAGCTTGGTGCAGCAGTGGTTAGCACTGTGGCAGCACAGCAAGGAGGTCATGGGCTCAATCCCACCCCTGACCGTCGGTGGCCCTTCTGTGTGGAGTTTGCCTGTTCCCCCCGTGTCTGCGTGGGTTTACCCCAGGTACTCAGGTTTCCTCCTACAGGCCAAAGACATGCAGGTCAGGTTAATTGGCATCAACTGGGGATTCTAAATTGTCCTTAGGTAAGAATGTGAGAATGAAACGATGTCTGTCTCTCCGTGTGGGTCCTACGGTGGCCTGGCAATCTGACCAGGGTGTACCCTCCCTCTCACCCAAAGATGCTGGGATACCCCCCCCCCCCCCACACACACACACACACACACAGAGACCCGAAAAGGATTAAGCAGTAGAAGATGAATGAATGAAAAAATTAGCATTTATGAGAAAAAAAAAACATGAATTTATGGGAGGGAAGTAGTAAATAGAAAAAAAAAGAAAGAGAAGTAGAAAACCTGGCCAGCTGGTGGCTCACTACTCAAGTCTGTTTTATATTCTCTCACTCAAGTAAACTTTTTAGTGATTATTTTTACTGAGTAGCTAAAATCACAAAATTATTTTACCTTTACTTGAGTAGAATTTCTGGCTACTCTTCTCATCTCTACTGTTATGTATACAGGGGCTGAAAAGTTCATAGTGGTTAAATTTGACCAAATCAGGTTTATTTTTCAACATCGTCTCCCCTTCGGTCCACACTTCTTCCATCGGTGTTGCAGCGCTTGGATCCCTGCAGTTGAAAACTAAACCACATTTGGTCAAATTTGACTGTTATGAACTTTTCAGCTCCCCGTACATTGATTTGTAAGGTGTCTGCTGATTGGCAACCTACAATTTCAGTTAAAACCATCAATAAAACATCAGCCACGTGCTGTATGTAGCTCCTAGTTTTAGCTTTAAAAATAGAAGAGTACCTTTTGAAATCTAGATTTTATTCTATGCAGTTTTGTGTGTAGAGAATTGTTTGATCAGATAAAGGTACCAAAATCATTTCTTCAGGCTCCAAAAACTGACAATCAATATATGTATTTAGACAAGAATAACAACGTCTCTGAGGTTGAAAGGGAGAAGGCGATGGTTTTCTGCTGCAAACTGGATCATATTTCACTGAGTCTGCATGAACGCCGGGGGAATCAGCCAATAAAAGTGTACACATTGACAAGTGACATTTAACCTGAAAAAATGTATCTCATCCTAACAAAACTGCTAAAATATACTGTATGTTAAATGCACCATTTATAGCACATGTATTAAATTGTGCATTGATTAATGATACAAGCTAGGCCACATATTCTAACTTACTGTCCTAAAAAGGTTAATATCCTTTCTGTCTAGCCTCCTCATCACATTTTATTTAAGCAGAACAGACACCCATCTGATTTTGTTCTGAGAAGACATGAAAAAACACAGCCGTCATAAATACAACACTGATTCTTTCAGAACGGCCCTCCGAAGGCCAGTCACAAGCTTAGCATGGGTTTCTTACCGTACAATAGACACCCTCACAGGCGTATCACCCCCGTCATCTTCATCATAATACTAATCGTCGGTGGTGTGATGCGGCTCAGTCATCAGCTGTGAGGATGACACCAGTGGCTTTTCCTGCTCTCAAACTACTCAGCAAATATAAAAGCAGCCCTGTTAGAGTGAACCAACTGTGTTGTTAAAAGAGCGATGAGAGATTTATCAATCTGTGCACCACTGCAATATGTAAGTGTAACGATTATAGGAAATCCCGTTAGCCTCGGTAGGATTTGAACATTTAAAATTGTTGAAAAGTAAATCTGACGGAGCTGGGTGCTGGCGTTTTGTACGTCACGCAGTTTGGTGCACCACCATGACAAAAAAAACACACACGCGCACACACACACACACACACAACCACGAATGCGTTACTGTTAACAACTGCTTTGGGGTTTATTTTACAATTGAGAAAGAAATGAAACAAACTAACTGGTGCTAAAAAGATTTTTTTCTGATTTTTTTTTACAATATTGTCAATAAAACATTGAAATGTATAGTCATTGTGCATCGCTTATTTATTTTTCACACCATTTCATGCATCAAGTTGGATGCAAGTATAATTAAAATCATTTCTGTAAACCAAGCCAAAGAAGCTAAATTTGCATTTTCTTTAAAAAAGGACATTTTGTAGCTCTACAGCATATATTTATATACACCATCTGTTTTGATTTTTTACCATTTTTGTATATAAAATGACAATATAAAAGTTAGAGAATGCACACACCTTAAGATACAAAGAATGTTGAGCCGTTTCAAATGGTAAGATATGTCTTATGGAGTACTGACATTTCACTGGTAATCATTTACACGCAACAAACTTCTCTTTACAGTTGAATAAAGCGACACAGTTTAGAAAGAGAAAGTTGTAACAAACCATACAACTGGAAAATTGCTATGAGGTGATACTTCACAACAAGAAAAGGTTTTCTGAGCAAACTTGCATACTGATGGCCGTTCATTTTCACTGATTGACTCATAACTAGAAGCAGCATTTCAGTTTTTCCAAATGTTTATGTGAGCTTTTTCCCCCCCCGATACACTGACAGATTTATGAGCAGGCCATTCATCATCAAAAACATCGCAGTGACAGAAACCCGAGAAGGAGAGGGGCAGAATGATAATCCTTGATCTTTTAAAATCAGATTTTGACAAATGCAAGATATTTCAAAACATGTTCTCTTTACAAATTCAGCTGTCTAAGGTGCTACTTCAGTCTTTCAGGGTATCCTTTCATACTTTTGGTGTATACATTAATTTTTCACCTTCTTCATATCAAGTATTATACAGTTTTTCCCTCGTCCACCAATTCTCTCCACTCACCACTTTTTTACCATTGAAGCAGTAGTTGTATTTTTGCCATGAAAAGATTAAAATCTTGAGTTTAACCTTGATTCACTAAAATACATGCACAGATCAGACAAATAGCATATAAATATATTACAAAATAAGTGTAAAAAAAAGGCTTGGCAAAACAAAAACAAATTGACATGAAAAGACATGGTCCAGTCAGGCAGTTATCACAACAAAAAATAATAAGACTGATTATTTTTCTTTTTTTTCTGGCGGCTCAGTTCGGCCCAGTGCAGTAACTGTGAATAATGTCATTTTAGTGCAATGAAATTCTAGTCAGTTCCACAGCCGTCAGTCCTCACCCTCAGCTCAAGACACTGCTTAAACCTTCTCCACTTTGTCAACCTTCTCTGGTTTCTCCAAAGCCGTGACAAACACAAGGTGGTCCTCTGGAGACTTGCTGTGGGTCTTGCTGAGGTGCAGTTTGACTGCGTGTTTGCTGAAGAATGTCCGATTGCAAAGTCTGCACTGGTACACAGAGCCTGTGTCGTCCTCTGGCATGGTCAAGGCTGACAGGGGGCTGCCGAATGTCATTTTGTCAGTGATCACCTTTGAGGCAGCCTGCTGCTCCCGTAGGTGATCAGCTGACAGCTTGGACAGGTCCTTCAAGCTGAAGCCCAGGTGAGACTCCAGGTGGCCGATGTAGGAGGAGGGAGTCCTGAACTGAGAGGCACAGTCGCCACAGAGGAACACGGGCTGGCACGAGTCCATGTTCTTGAGAAACTTGGTGCCCCCAGTCCGTCTCAGCTGGTACTTTACATTAGCCAGCCAATGGGATATGGTGGTCATGGAGAGGCCTGTAAATTTACAGATGTGGACCCTTTCTTGAGGGCCCAGGTCAGTCATGGCGTAGCGGCCCTCCGGGGTCTCCCTCAGGCTGGAGGCAAACTGAGCCTGCAGGATGAGGAGATGCTGAGGATTCCAGTTTGACTGCCTGCCTTTTCTCTTTTGCACTGGTGAGAGGTCCTCCAGGGCATCCTCAAACGCGCTGCCGTCAGCATCCGACTTCTCTGAGATGGAGGAGGGTGTTGAGGATTTGGGCGTCAGTCTTCCTGTGAGGTTTTTTACCATGTCAGAAATGTCCATTAGAGCGTTCTCCCTCAGAGGGGAGGAGACTGGATCGGGGAGAGAAATGAGGGGTTTGTTGCCATTTAAACTATTGTTGGTTAAAAGCACATTGCTGCTTTTGTTATTGTTGTTGTTGTTGCTGTTGCTATTAGTGGCGGACTTATTTTTACTCAGGTCTATGGGCTGGTCATTATTTTCATACAGCTGATAGTGGTTGATGGGCTCAGCTGACTTGCCCTGAGGAGTTGTGTTAAAAGCTGGCTTATCCATCATGCTGTTGCTGATTTTGTAAAGCATGGATAGTGGATCTGCAGCTGGGGTCACTGGTTTGGAGGCCTTTCCCAGGTGTGTGTTCATGATAGACTGGAGTGCGCTGAGGGGGTTGATAAAAGGTAGTTCAGGTGAGTGATCAGTGATTATACCAAGACTGTTGCCGTTAGTCACTGGGGATTGGCACGTCTCAGAGCCGTTCTTTGAATGGTTGCTGTGGCCATCCACGAGACTCTCTTTGGGCTCCTTCTTGCAGATGAGCTCGGAATCTACACTGCCTGGGCTACTACTTCTCATACCAGACAGCTTACCTAAAGAAAGGTCATTTGGAGATGCTAATTGATCTCTATGCTCTCTCAGTGCAGGAGAAGGAGATTTTACTAATGATGGTGGCCGACACTGTTCCAGGCTCACCATCTTCTCCTCTTTTTCCTTCTTCACAGTAGCAGCTTTTCCTGTCACTTTCTCCACAAGCTCTTCCATGGCAGTGACGTTACTCCTAAGGGGAGTGGGGGAGGAAGGGCTCTGAGGTGAGTGGATGACTGAGTTAGGATCACTCACTAGACCTCGTAGCCCACTGTTAAACATTGGCTGCATCTGGACGCTCTGGACCGTCGGGGGCAGGACAGTTGCAGAGCTCTTTATGGCACCCTGCAGCTGGTAGGCTGCGTGAATGCTAGGATAACCACCCCAAGTTGGCGTGCCTGTCTGGGCCTTGCTGATAGCGCTGGATACCGTATTCTCAAGGGATTTAAGAATATCTAAACCCTCTTTAGGCGTCTCTTCCAGATCTTCTTCTCTAAGATATTTGTACGACGTGATGTCAGTCTCAGATTTTTCACCCGAGTCGTCCTTCTCTTCCTTGATTTTTTTCTCAACTGGCTCACAGGCTTCGACTTTTTCATCCTCAACCATATCTCTCTTTTCCTCTGAGCTGGAGGACAGGGCAGGGGAAACTGGTTGGGACTTCACACTGCTGGGAACAGGGAGTCTGGTGGTGGTGGGAGGTAACGGGATTGACTGAATCTTCTCTTCCACTACAGGATCAAAGACCAGCTGTTTGCCTTTCTTGGATGCAGAATTTGTGACCTTCAGAAAGTGACCTGTAACCATCATGTGGGCAGTTAGTTGTTGTAATGTGTCATGGGAGCTCCCGCACTCCATGCATTTAAGAATCTGTGCTTTACGAGCCTCAAACTGCCATGTGTAGCTTGCACCATTCTGGTAGCCATAGCGGTTGTTTGGCGTAACATAAGGGTTAGCTGCAGTTTTTGTGTCCTTGCCAGCATCTCCAAGAGATACACTGCCACCACCGCTACCAGCATGTATAGAGTCTGGGGAGCATGGGGAGACTATAGCATCTTGGATAGCACGTTTTTTAGCTGAAGTGGGCACCAGTTTAGTAGCCAAGGCTGGCACCGGTTCTTTGAGAGGCACTTTCTGGTAATGCTTGGTCTTGATCATGTGAACGCTGAGATCTTGCAATGACTCAAATGAGTGGCCACAGTACATGCACTTTAGCACTTTCTGGGCATCTTCCTTCCCCTCCATCTCCATCAAGGAGCGCTTCCGTGGTTTGGACCAGCGCTTTCCCTGATCCTCTTCTTTGTCCTTGTTGTCATCTCGATAGTGGCCCGTCTCGTTCATGTGGACCGTCAACCCCACCAGCGTGTCATAGGCGGCGCTGCAGTCTTTGCAGCGAAACTTGCTTGCACCAGTGAAAACAGAGCCATACAGTTTGTTGTTCTGTCGGTAGAGCTGCACTGTGCTGAAGAGGCTAGGCTCCGGTAAAAGGTGATAAGGTGTCTGCTGAAGAGTTTTGGCAAGTGCTGCCTGGTGCCAGTCATAGGCTACGCCACCGCCATTACTTGCACCACCACTGCTACTCCCACTGCTACTGGTTGCACTGTGGCTGCTAAGAGAGCTGGCTGCTGTGCCATTAGTGTTACCACTTGTGCTGCCAGTGTGGTTGACAATGGCACTAGAGCTCCTGCCATTATGATTACTGGTAGTCATGTTGACTGCACTGCTCTTGTTTATGGTTGTAGTTGTAGAGGCAGATGCAGTGGATGCAGGCTCTGGTGTGTTGAGGCCACTGTTGACACTGCTGGCTGCAGCAGACTTGGATTTCATGACGTCCATTGTGATGCTAGACCAAGAGGCATCTGAGATGAGGTTTGCATAGACGGCTTTCATCTGTGCCAGGCTATCCTGGAAAGACAAGCCGTTGTTGGGGCGGAAAGGCAAAGCAGCGCCTTCCCTCTCCTGACCATCCCTGGAAGAGGTGCTCTTGAAGTCTGCAAGTCGATCACTTGCATCACTGAGAGGAGACCCATATCCAGCATCAGGGATAGTGCCATTGCTGAGCGGGGAGTCTCGGTAGCTAGGTGGTTGACCCCCATCCACATCTTCCTCTTCCTCATTGCACAGGAACTCGGTGTCCTGGCCATCTAATGAAAGGCCATCGTCCTGCAGGTGCTCTTCCTCATCGTGGGCGACTGCCTTAAGTTCATCCTCGGGCATGTACGCTGGAGTACAGAGAGAGCAAGAAAAGAGACACAGAGAGAGAGAGAGAGAGGACAAAAATGGGGGAAAAGAACAGAGAAAAAAAGAGGTCAGCTAAATGAAATTAAAGATTTACAACACACTAACAGGACCACTGCCAAAATAACATGGAATGAATACTCGATGATGGGAATGGGAAATGTAGGCTTTTATTCTTATCCAGTGTGAGTGTGCACACACGTATATCTGTATGCCTGTATGCATGACTTTGTGTGTATTTTACACACATGTGGCTCTGAAAGGCAGTGGTGAAAAAAGCCTCCAAGGGAAAAATAAATCACTGAGCTTCTGACAGTTGTCCTTTTCCTTCTCAACTATCTATTCCCCCACACACGCCTCGTGTTCCCCAGGAAATGACTGGCTGTTTGGCCTTGTTAGCCAGCTGTATGCTTGCATGTTAGACTCCCACTTTTTCTATCTTTTTTTCTTCCCCAACCTTTACTGCATCTCACTCATCCGGCCTATGAAGTTCAGCTCCCTACTTGTCCAAGTTATTTGACTAATAAGACAGGGGAAGAAATGAAATATCATTTTTGGCATATTATAGTTTCTTTTCTAACAAGCTTTCATAAGCTGAAGGTCATTTTCAATTGCGCTAATAAGCAGGAACGTGCAACATAATTGTGCTCTGGTTTCGAATGCTGCACTGACTATTGAAGGAAGGACAGTTTATGCATGCGTACTGCTAATGTGATCTGTAAGGGCGTGAAAAAGGAAGAAAATATGATTAAAGAAGGAATGTAACAAATGAATAAAGAATAAAATACTTAAGTATGAGGAATTAAGCAAGGTTGTAATGTAGCAGATTTAAGGTTTAAATTTGTAAAGGTAAATTTGGATGGAATGATAGACCGTATGTGTGTATGGGTAAGCTAGGGGAGCCACAGCAAGCATCAGTTAAGCAGGAGAGAAGACAGGATGTGGTTGGGGGGGGGGTGAGTGAATGCAGGTAATATATGGGAAGGAAAGAGAAAGAAAGAAAGAAAGAAAGAAAGAAAGAAAGAAAGAAAGATGTGAGCGGGAGGTGATGAGTTTGCCCACGTGGGGAGAGAAAAGGGAGAAAGAAGAGAGAGAGCGCAAGGGAGAGGGCGAGGGAGGCAGGGAGACAGGAAAGACGGCCCCCTAGATTCTTCCTTTATCTCCTTCCTGCATGGTGAGACGTGTGTCCTACATGCCAGCATCAGTCTCTCCTGATGAAACAGATGTGCTGTCAACTTCAAACAGCACGCTAACCTGTCATATCATAATCTAAGTGGACATAATACCTGATATATATACACTGGCACCATTTACTGCTGCCTGAGAGGAGCTGGGTGGAGGGGATGGGGGTGGTGAGCAGCTGCACCATCAACTGTGACTGTATGGTGGCGTGTGTGCGTGTATGTGCGAGCACCTCTGTAAGTGCCTGTTTTAGTGACTTCGCTCACCTTTCCATGCCTACGTGTGTACATTACACAATTTGTGGCTTGTGCACGTTTGCTCTTACGGCGCAGACCTGAGCCCACCGACCATAATATTGCCTATAAGTCTGAGTTTGCTGTGTGCGACTGATATACCCTACTCCAAATGAGCAACACACTCCCCTAACGCCTGACAGGATTTCTGTGAAATGAGAGCACTACAGGAGAACCTGGCTGCGCTTCAATCCCACTGACAGACTGAGACTGAGACAGTTTCTAAAACTCCCGAAAATCCCTAACACAGCAGATTAGCATTATGTGCTGTACTCTCTACAACACATCTGCAGAGTGTCTTCTGTTACAGTGCCTTCCCCCTCACTAACCTGCTTCCAGAAGAGGAGGCTATCAATACATATCAGCCATTTAATATACAAAGCATTCTGCAGAACGACCATCCATTCTTCACGAGCCCACAGGAACTCTGCAAACATACAGTAGGAATTACCTACGTGAGTCATTCGCATCAGCTGCAGCAAGGAAAAAAAAAAAGCTAAACCCCAATAGCTGGCAGTGGTTAATAAGTACACACTCACACACACACACACACACACACACACACACACACACAAAGACAGCAGGAATGAGAAGCAGCAGATCAGAAATATCCCTGGGTGAGTGACAAAACACAGACTGCGGCAGGGAGGGGCTTCGTGCGATGAGCAGGTCGCCAGGGAACCCTTTGACGATCCCTGTCAATCAATTCCTGTCCTGCCACGTTGTCATGGAAACAACAAAGAGGGAGATATCAAAAGCTCACAGACAAAAGACTGGCAGAGACAGACATCTGTAAAAATCACAGGCAGCGAGTGGACGGATTTCGCAAGCCATAAACGTACATTAGTGATGAAATGTGGGCAACTTTAGTCTGAAATAAATGATCTCTCTATCCGTTTTCCGGGGGCACGTGAATTCTGACAGGATGCTAAAATCTTACAATATTGGAAGCTACACATCAGATCAATCACCGCAACTCGAAGCTGTATGATTCTGACTGGCGAGCAGATTAAGCTCCTTCTCCCGTCCGGGATGCACATATGCAGAGCAACACCGGCAGCACGGGGTGGGCTCAGGAAGGGGCAGGGCTGGAGCGCCGTCCCCGGCGGTTTGGTTTGCCGAGCGGGTGATGGCTGTGAGCAGGGCCATCTGCACGGGCGCCAAAGCGCCTGTCACTTTTGCTCGGGGATGTGCCGCCATCAAGGAGACAGGCGGCGGCGTGGCCAGGATAGGACTGCAGACTCACTGTCAGAAGCAGCAGCAATCAAGCTCGCCACCAGCCACGCCAGATCACCAAGAGCACACAGAGAGGAAGGAGGAATTAGCATCCCAGTGTCACCGATCTCCCCATACCTTCATGCAGGGTTAATGTACTACTGAGAAAGGAGGATGAAAAATATGTTAAGCACCGAAATGGGTTTCTAGTAGCTCCTAAGAGCTCTCTTAAAAATGCATACTGCGCAAACATACGTTGACCCTTAAAAGCACTGTAATGCATGTGTTGTCAAAAGGGTTTCCTGTCACTGGCAACCAAAAATACGTTGGGGCAGAGTCTCTTATTTGATTAGAGATAAGAGCTTTAAAAGAGCTCAAGTGTGTGTTTTGTTCCCGTCTGCCTCATTTATTATTATTTTTATTTAAAGAAGAGTTCCTGAAGGACTATCCCCCTAACTAATGTACTCACAAAGCACCCTTGAGTCCGACCGAAAATATGAGGATTACAAAGCACTATGCCTTATTACAGATTTTACCTTTTACTGTCATTACTGATCCAGTTTGTGCCTTTAACTAGGAGCCCACACCAGAGCTGAGCCAGTGCACTCTCCCTTTATGAAGAACAGACAGATTGATAAGATGTTTTTTTTTTCTGATGAAACGACCGTGTCCTGCCTCAGCGCCGTGCTGGGCCTTGCCCGTGGACGACATGACTGACCTCAGCGCACACCACTTCTGAAACATTTGGCATGACCTGATGTTTGCAAACGAAAACACAAATGAAATGCAACAAGCAGACGCGTCATCATTTTGGCGAGGAGTAGAGCAGAAATATATCACTCCTTTTCAAAACTTTGCTGTCTCTCTCCACCCTTACCACCCTTTTTTTTTCCCTCCCTTTTCTTTGCCGAGAGTCTGCTGGTTGTTAAATCAATAAAACTCTCTGTCAAGCTCGTGGAGCTTCACCATTTGGCCGCTGTCAAAGCCAAACAAACCAGATAAGAAAGGCAGAAAGGCGATGAAACGAGAGAGAGAAAGAGAGAGAGAGAGAGAGGGAGAAGGAGGAAAAAGAAGGGGATGAGACCAGTAGTCCCCCCACCCCGGCACCACCGCCACCACCAGCCCCGTTTCTCCAGCACCCCTCCTTCTATTTATTTACACACATTTCTTTATTTATTTGATGTGAGTTTGGGAAGAGGGGGCAATCACGGCAGTCATTTGCGGCACTAATGTCCAATCACAGGCCCCTTCACTCATGTGATTTAGGCAGTGCAGGAGTGGGTTCGCAGCATGGAATAGTGGGGGGTAGGTGGCGGCGGTGAGAAGAAGGGGGGCAGAGGCCGTTTAGGCCGGCCCCTAATAGGAAACTGGCAGTCTTATTCCTTCCCCAGATTCTGTTTGTCACCCTGCTCTCCATTACGTCCCTCTCAACCCTGATGGCTTTGGACAGGAGCTGATCAAAAAGCCATCGCTTGACCTACACGCCGTGGCAGAACGAGACTCGCGTCCTGCACGGGGAGAGGGGGAGATGAGACAGGAGCGGAGGAGGACGAGGAGGAGGGGGTGCATGCCGGTGTACGGTGCAGAGAAGAGAACGAGAAAGGAAAGGGAGGGTGATAGCTCTCGGACCGGGACAAGAGGGCTGTAAATAAAATGACATTATTATTTCCTCTGTCCCGTCATGTAGAAAAGCCAATTATGGTAATGCTGCTGCCAGCGTGTCAGAGGGAATGCTGGGATGTGCTTCCTGTGAAGCGGCTAACATGAGAGCAATGCCCTGATCAGGAACATGGGCCTCAGTTTGACAAGATACTGAGCAGATAGGAAGAAGAAGAAAAAGCCGGGGACAAATGAGGGCGGGCGACTGTGTGTGGACTTTGTTTTCCTAATGGATAAACAGTAAGCCATCTGCAAGAGATAGAAAGGATTGATGTTTTAGCCAACAAAATAAAAGTTGAGAATTTACAGACAGAGGGGAGAAGTTTAATTCAGCTCATTCTGTGTTCATTCCCACCAATGCCGCCATAAATATACTGTGTGTGCATATATATATATATATATATATATAATATTTCAGCTTCATCCTTTTTTATTTTGTGAAAAAACAACAAGTTACAGGGAGGGAAGGGGTCTCAATCAAAATCGCATTAAGTTCAGCTTCACAATATGAAAATGACAGAGAACCCTAACCTACGAGAAGCGATCGACCAGAAAAGTTTATGAATTATACTCTGTCACACCTCAAGACTTGACGAGATGAATTATGCAAAGATGACGGCGAAAGAGCCGGATATTGAGGGTGAAGGCGATCATTTGCTTCAGAAGCTAATTTGTTCTCATCTCATCTCGGGCTTCTCCCGGCATCCCGTTCTTAAAATTCCTACCACACAGAAGAGGGGTTCTCTCCTTAAAATAATTCCTCGGCTACCTTTCTCCTTTCATTCCCTAGTTCCCTTTTCCTCCCACCCTCCTCCTCCTTGTCTCTCCAACCTTGCTCACACGCCCACATGGGCCCCTCCCAAGCGGAATAATGGGAGCATATGGCCTAGGCAGCACCTACAGGGCCTTAAATAACTACTGCAGCATTCCAGCTCTCTGTACCAATATATCTCTCGCCCCCCCACCCCCACCCCACCCCCCCGCACCCCCATTTCAAAACACTTCCAGCCTGAGTTGAGCTCAGGAGACAGGGGCGGATGGGACATGTTGTTCTTTAGACGCATAGCTACATAATGGACTGATGCAGAAAGTGGTGCGAAAGTGAATAAGTGCTGTGCACACAAGATTAGTGTGGAAATACTGTTTTATTGGCAGATATTCAGTGAGTCAAGCACCAGCCTTCCTGGTGATCGCTCACGCTGGTGTCTCCATGTAAACGCTCCCAGTCATGTTGAGTTATAGTGGGCCAGTAGCATTATGTAAAGTCACAGCACCGATGCTTTGGATAGCACTTTGTTAGTGTGTTTGCTCTGCATGCAGCCAGGTGAAAGAATTTCAATTCCCGACTGTTTGTCAGTCGGTTTGTTGACAACATCTAGCAGCAAAGCAACAACCGCTGGCTAAAATATATTAAAATAAATTCTTCCTGACCTGTCAGAAGCTGATTTGTTCCCAAATGCACCCAGTTCACTGCCTCTATAACCTGACGCCATTTAAAGGACGATATTAATGAGCCACTTGCTCATGTTGCAAGTCAGGAAGAATCATATACTGTACATAAAAGATGGAAGAAGCCATTGTGACATCATCCACTAGTTGTTAAAGGGCCATTTTGACGCTCTGCACTGAGCATTTTGTAATCACAAGATTCTGACTCTCACTGAGGATACAAGCAAACTATCAAAGACACACCCAGCCTAAAACATACACTGCTTTATTGTCATCTTTGCCCCATAATTTACCAATAAAAATGTAAAAAATCAGACTTGAAAGTCTCGATTAATACCTCTCTTGGCAAAACATTTTCTGGTTGGTCCAAAAGAAGAGCTGTATTCACATTGGCATTCACAGTTTATTTATTAAAATGTTCATAAGACAGGATGATGTGGAGACACAGGTCATTCATATAGTAAAGTTATGCTACACATAAGGGCGGGGCAACGTGGCGTCAAATCAATGTCTTGATTTACTGAAAATTTACTTTGTTTTTTTCTAACCATTTTATTCATTTGGGAGAGAAATCAGATGTGTGGCCAATAAATAACTTCACTTATCAGTAGATTATTGAATTTATTTATGAATTACTTATATTACTTCAGTGTCACTTTCTGTTTTTCTTCCATCAGAGACAGATATGGATCGTCACTGAAAATCGTCTCACTTTTGTTGTGAAAGCTCTGCTCTTATTTTGGAAGCTTCTCCTTCTGGCTGCAGTCAGGGAAGCAACGATTAGTTTAGCTTTCAAACTGGGACATTCACTTCCTGACTTTTAAGTTCATAATGTGAAGCCGAGGCCTCCGTCGCTAACACTACGGCAGCTCTGATTCTTCTGTTAGTCCAGCATTAGCAGGCTTGTTTTCAGCAGCTATGCTTTGCACAGAGACTAACCGTTGCTCTGCTCTGGACTTTAAGAATGTACTATAATATGCTGAATAACGCATTTATTCAGCACGTACAAAAGTTGAAATTAGATACATGAACACACACAGAGCAGAGAGAGCATTACCAGAGGGGCTGCATCAATAAATAATCTACATCTGCAAGATTCCATCGGATTTAAGGCTCTGGATGTTGCTTTTGGTTAATTTCCAGTTGCTCAGCCTTGCTACACATCATAGCAACATGGTTTTAAAACAATACACATATATAAAATTAAGCAGGACAGGCAATAAATAAAGTGAAATCATCATCATCATCATCATCATCATCACCATTATTTTAATAATAATGATAACAGTAGCAACAATAACAAGAATACCATTAAGCCTCGGTCCAAGGACAGATAATTTTTTCACACATAGGGAGCTGTTCAGAACTCCTTATAAGAACTCCTTCTACAAAGACATAGAGTGATGAGACATATATAGAGTGTGTGGCGGTAATGCACCTGTCAGTTGGTTGCCAACAGCCAATCAAATCTAAAAGAAGAAGAAGAAGCCTCATAAAATAATCTCATGATATCAAAAATCAAGTAGAAAAAAACAAGGCACGGAAGACATGATAATTATTACAATTCATAGAATGTTTAAAATACTGTTTTAACCTAGATTTTAAAAGGATTTTATTCATGATTTTTTTTTACTTTGGTGATAAAGAGCTTCAGACTTTAAACGCTCTGAAAAGTCATCTGTCCAGAAAAGCTTTTAGGAAAATGAACTTTTTTTCAGCTGCTGCACTGACTAACAGGAACACGAATCAGTCAGTTCCTGTGGAACGTTGTCATGTAAACATGTAAAAATGAACTCTGTTAGAAAGCTGCACGGTGGCGCAGTGGTTTAGCACTGTGGCAGCACAGTTTACCCTCGGCCGGGGGATCGCGGGGATCATGAGATCGTGGGTTCGATCCCAGCCCCTGACCAACAGTGAGCTGTGTGGAGTTTGCATGTTCTCCCCGTGTTGCGTGGGTTTACTCCGGGATTTCTCCGGTTTCCTCCCGCATACCAAAAACATGTAGGTTTAGGGCGCTTGCGCACGCAGCGACCAGCAGCCGGTGGCTTGTCACCAGACTGCAAACCAAATCTACCTACGGGTACAAAAAAAAAAAAAAAAAAAAGCTTTACTAAATTAAATAAACTTAACAGTTTTAGTTTCTTCAAAATACCCAAGTGGCCTTTTTTGGCCTCCCCCTGGTTAAGAATATTAACATGAACATAAATGTTTGGTGTTAAAAACTAGTTTTTTACAGCATGATGCTATTGATTTCAAATGGTGTGACTACCCCAGAGACAGAAAACTGAACCCTTGCAAATTATCTGCAGCAGGTAAAAGGCACTTCCTTTATCCATTCTAATTTCACAATAAAAGCCAATTTTACATCAGTATAATTTATATTAGACTAAATGCCTAAATGTGTGCATTCCAGCTTGACGCGGGGCCGCTACCTTACTAGAATATTGTTCTGTAAAGTAATGTGGGGGTCACAGGTCAGACAGGTATGCAGCACCAAGCAGGTGGAGGTCATGGCCTCGGGTAAATATGCCAATATGTCCGACAGACATACTTCTGTGTGACCTTAGGAGAATGATAAATGGATTAGTGGCCAGCCTAAGTGGGAGGATTTGTGCATGTATGATAGAGTCTGGGTAGGTGTAGCATCCGGGAGTCTAGTGGGCAGGTTTGGATGTGTGTGTAAGTGAGAGTGAGTGAGTGTAAAAGGTGCTGCTGTTTTATTTATAGAGTGAGTTCTATTTATACCCAACTCAAAGATCAGTTCAGAGAAGCTGCTTGTGGGCCACAGCCAAGATCACTCTCCATTGCAGTGAGCTGCGGAATTAAAACCAAAACACACATCCTTTCATACGCTCTTGCCATTATCAGTTTACGTGCATGCATGCAGTAATAAAAGAGGAAAAACGGTATAGTGTAAACATGTGTTAGTGAAAGGGTGGAACATTTGGGTGAGGGGGCTGCGTGGCGGCGAGCCCACACCGTCTGACTGAGTGTTCTTCGTGGAGTACAGCGGACTTTAACATGCTTGGGGATCAATACGGTGAACCAGTGCCAATCGATTGCAATTCATCTGGCTATTTTTTTTTTTTTTTTAATTTCATTCTCGCCCACTCACACCGCACGCTGAGCCGCTGCTGTCCTGCAAGACAATACATAAATAAACATATGCGCATTTGCATACACAAGAACGCACAACCACAACAACAACAACACACACACACGCACCTGAGCGTCTGCAACGATCGCCTCCCTCCGCGCAAATGCGGGCTCAATAAACCCGCATGGAATTTATTTATTTTTATTGAGCATATCAGCCCATCCTGGTCCTCTCTGCATAACAAGGCCTGTATAATTAAACCATAAATTTCAGTGCGCTCCTTTAATTACCACAGACAATGTCAGGAGGCAGCAGGGTAAACAAATGGCTTTGAAGTGAGCAAGAAAAAAAATGCTTCGACACAGCAATGGAGAAGCTGTTCATTTTGGTGGGGATGTTGTTGCACTTGAAAAGGATGAAATGTTTAAAAGAGTGAGTGTGCATGCTCAGGGAATACTGTATGTTTTTTTTTTTCCCTGCTGCCTTTTCTAAGAATGCTTTTGAGTGAAGCAGTTTTGTTGCGGAGTGAGGGGGGGGGGGGGTAATCAGCGTATCGCTGCGAGCATGACGGTGTGCAAATATGTATATTTGGATGAGCACAGTAGGCTTGCGACTGCTAATAAAATGCGTTGGAGTGTGTGTATGTTTGCATGAGAATTTGCATGTGTGTTTAAAGCATTTGTTTTTCTTGAAGACGCAGGTGTGTTTATGAGCCTAACGGAGAAGTCTGGAGTCCTTGTGTCTTTGGACCCCGGCTGGAGACGTCCACAGAACGATGTGTTTAATACAGTACAGGTGAGAGCGTGTATGTGAATGTGTGTGTATTGAGCGCGTGTGCGCGAGCTTTAGGTCAATGTCAACACACAGGCCTGCTTCTCAGCGGCTTAGCTAATTACACAAGAGCCCCGAAGGCCACTTAGAACAGGTTAGCTAATTAACAAACAGCCTGATTGCAGATTAATTGAGAGGTGTTTCTAATCTTCACCCCTAAATGCAATGACAAATGCTAACTGGCACTAATTAGGCCGGTATGGAGAGCCTAGAGTGGAGGTTGTATTTACAGTTACTGTGGCTCATATGGACGTGTGGCTTGCATCCAGCTGCCTCTCACAGACCTGCCAACAGGTTAAAGCAAATGAAACTTCAGGGAAAGTACTGGGAGCCCAAAATGTAGCAACTGCAGTTTCATCAGCAGTATTTACAGGCTGCGGTTAGGATGAGAAAAGTGGAGTTGAACAATATTTTCTGTATGACATAACAATCAGTGACTATTTAATTGAAAAGTTGCATATCCGATTAACTTGTGATTTTCTGGGTGTGGTAGACTGCAAGTCTAATTATAAACATTACTGGCACATGCCTCTAGGGGGAACTACCTGTGTTGTTCAGCACTACTATTAAGGGGACACATTAGAGCAAGAGTGTGAAAACCCCGCGCAGAATCCATGTTCAGTCATATTATGTGTGTTGCAGAATAAACGGCAGAGTTAGCCAAAGAAATAACTCAAGTGTGATCATTGCTACACGGTAGGATATCACACAATTGGCGACGAGGATTAAAAGAAAAAAATCAGCGGCGAGAAACAGAGAACATTGCAAGTGTGGCGAACTCAAGTGACTCCAGTAGTTCGAGTGCAAGTTCAGAGGAGGAAAAACGAGGTTTCCCCACCACGACGAGCAATGGCGGCTGTAATCGGAACGGTAACCCCTTTTGATAACTCGACTCAGTCATGGGAAGAATATAGTGAAATGTTGGACTTTTTCTTCCAAGCTAATGACATTGAGGAGCCAGACAAAAGGAAGGCTGTACTGTTGAGTGGAGTTGGTGCAACTACTTACAGCTTGTTGAGAAATTTAGTAAGCCCTGCATTACCGAAAGATAAAACGTACGACCAGCTTACTGCTGAGCTTCAGAAGCACTTCAGCCCCAAACCGAGTGAAATCGTGCAACGATTCAAATTTAATTCACGCATAAGGAGGAACACTGAGTCCATAGCAGAGTATGTGGCAGAATTGAGGAAATTAGCACTGCACTGTGATTACAAAGACTCATTGGAAGAAATGTTAAGAGACAGACTTGTGTGTGGAGTGAATGATGACCGAATGCAACGGCGACTTTTATCTGAAACAAAACTCACTTTTGCGAAGGCTTTGGAATTATGCCAAGCGATGGAAACAGCATCTAAAGATGTGAGAGAGATGCAAGGGAAGCTAACAGAGGACACAGCAACGCATGTTCGTGTGCCTAAGACCCAAGTAGGTGTCCACAAAGTGTTGACTGACAAAACTCAGCACAAATTCCCCAGTTGTTATCGCTGCAAAGGCCAGCACAATGCCGCCGAGTGCAAATTTGCCACTGAGCTGTGTCATAATTGTGGCAAGCGAGGGCACATTAAGAAAGCATGTAGAATAAAGGTGGACAGCGCACAGGTGCTGAAAGCGACAGTTAATGGGCAAAAGTATGAAAACAAGGGCCCAGGAAAGGAACAGCGAGCGAATCAACTGAGAGGGGAGGGAGAAAGTGATACAGAAGACATGGATTTTCACACAATTTACAACACGTCAGAGGAGCTGACCAAGGTAGCGCCCATCACGCGTACCATGAATGTTAATGGAATGAAAGTAACATTTGAAGTTGATACAGGCTGTGGAGTAACCATATTAAGTAAACAGCAATATACACAACTGTGGAAGAAAACAGACACAGCAGAATTAAATCCCTGTTCATTAAAATTAAAAACATACACAGGAGAGAAGCTAGACGTGCTAGGCATGGCACAAGTGAAGGTGCAGCACGAAAACAAAGAAAAGGACTTACCTGTAGTAGTAGTTGGGAGCGAAGGACCAAATCTACTAGGGCGAAGTTGGCTACAAGAACTGGCCATGATTGATCAGTTGATGAATAAAGTGGAATCTCAGCCCAAATTGCAGCTGGAGGAGATCCTCGAAAGACACGCTGAGGTGTTCAAAGAAGGCGTGGGACAGCTAAAAGGTGTCACTGCAAAGATTAATGTGGACAAGGAGGCCCAACCACGATTCTGCAAACCCCGACCGGTACCCTATGCAGTCAAGCCACTGGTCGAAAGCGAGCTACAGAGGCTGCTGGATGACAAGATCATTGAGCCAGTGCAGGTTGCAGAATGGGCGGCGCCCATAGTCCCAGTGAGAAAGCCGGATGGCTCCATTAGAATATGTGGAGATTACAAACTCACTGTCAATCGAGCATCACGGGTGGATCAGTATCCAATTCCTAAAGTGGAGGACCTCTTCGCACAGCTGAATGGCGGCCGACACTTCACGAAATTAGACATGAGTCACGCCTACCAACAAGTAGTCCTGGAAGAAGAATCAAGAAAGTATGTAACCATCAATACACACAAAGGCTTATATACCTACACACGCTTACCATTTGGAGTAGCTTCCAGTCCTGCTATATTCCAGAGAACTATGGAGGGCATCCTAGGTGGAATTCCGAATGTTGCCATTTATTTGGATGACATCCTTTGTACAGGACCAAATGAACAAGAACATCTGAAAACGCTGGAGGAAGTGCTTCAACGGTTGGAGAAAAGCGGTCTGAGGTTGAAAAGAAGCAAGTGTGAGTTCATGGGAAAAGAGGTGGTGTTCCTAGGCCACAAGATCAACGCCAGTGGTCTACACCCTCTAACAGACAAAGTGGAAGCCATTGCGGAGGCGCCTGAGCCACAAAATGTTACTGAGTTAAAAGCCTACCTGGGCTTGTTGAACTATTACCATAGGTTCCTCCCAAAGCTCTCCACGCTGCTGGCACCACTACATACCTTACTTAAGAAGGAAGAAAAATGGTCATGGGGGGTCAAGCAGCAGAAGGCGTTTGAAGAGTCCAAAGCGCTACTTCAGTCCTGTAGTGTGTTAGTGCACTATGATTCAAACAAACCACTCATCCTGGCGTGTGACGCATCACCCTACGGTGTGGGTGCTGTACTCTCTCATCGTATGGAGGAGGGCTCAGAGAGACCCATAGGGTTCGTCTCAAGAACTCTTAGTGCAGCTGAGAAAAACTACTCCCAGCTAGACAAGGAGGGCCTTGCAGTAGTATTTGGTGTAAAAAAATTCCACAAATACCTGTACGGGAGACAGTTCGCTATAGTGACTGACCACAAGCCACTAATTTCACTGTTCAGTGAAATGAGAGCCATACCCCAGATGACATCTCAGAGAATTCAGAGATGGGCCGTTACATTAGCAGCGTATGAGTACACCATCGTTTACAAAGCCGGACGGGACCATACGAATGCTGACGCGATGAGTAGGCTACCCTTGGATGGAGGAAGAGACAGTACGCCTGAGGAGGAGGAGAGAGTGCTATTGTTTGAAGATATCGGCGTGCCCCTGGTGAACGCGCAACAAATAAAGAAGTGGACAGACAAAGACCCTGTTCTAGCAAGAGTGCGAGAATACATCTTGCGAGGATGGCCGAAGATGAACAGTCCTGAGTTCATTCCCTATGCCAGACGACAGGATGAGCTCAGCACCCAGGAAGGTTGTATCCTGTGGGGAGGACGCGTGGTTGTTCCACCACCTGGTAGGAATGCCTTACTGCAACAACTACACCAAGCACACCCTGGCATCACTCGCATGAAAGCGTTGGCGAGGAGCTACATGTGGTGGCCCAACATGGATGCAGAGGTGGAGGCGCTTGTGAAGTCATGTGCGGCATGCCAGGAGAACAGGAACAGTCCTCCAGCAGCCCCACTACATCCCTGGGAAGTTCCAGATAAACCATGGAGAAGAATTCACATTGACTACGCAGGTCCATGGATGGGAAGAAAGTTGAGGTCAACATTTGACTTAATACATCCAGACTTCAGAAACAAAGTGCATGATAAACAAGAGAAACAAAAAGGTTATCATGACATGCATGCTAGAGAGAGAATACTGAGAGAAGGAGACGTGGTCTACACCCGCAACTTTGGCTCAGGACCAGCCTGGGTACCAGGAGAAATAACAGAGAAGACAGGCCCTGTGTCATTCAAGGTGACATTAGGTCATGGACAAGTGGTGAGGCGACACATCGACCAAGTTCGTGGTAGGAGCTCCATTCCCCTGCCGATGGCACCAGAGGTGTTGTCTGACACCCATTCTGAGGAGAGCATCAATGAACCACCACTTCAGGTGAAACCTGAGGTAACCGTCTCTGCAGATTCTACGGGCAGCACTGCAGCAGCCGAAACAGTGGAGCAGTCTGAGTCTTCACCTGCAGTTGGCTCACCCGCCGTGAGAAGATCTCAGCGAGCTAGGAAAGCTCCAGACTACTTGAAGGACTATACTTAGTCAGTAGTGAGTTCCCCAGCCACAGGACAAGAATGCGTCCTGGAACCTCACTGGGATGCGGTAGTCAAACCAAATCCCCAGTTAGACTGTTATGTGTGTTATACATGTGAAAAAAAAAAAAAAAAAAAAAAAAAAAAAAAAAAAAGAAAGAAAAAAGAAATTATGTGTATGGCACATGTGTTTAAGAAGTTAAAAGTAACTGTGATTGTTTAGGATTAAATGGGAGTTCCAGGATGTCTAGCATAATTGGCTAATGTAATTAAAAGTAGTTTAATCTAGAGGGGAGGGATGTGGTAGACTGCAAGTCTAATTATAAACATTACTGGCACATGCCTCTAGGGGGAACTACCTGTGTTGTTCAGCACTACTATTAAGGGGACACATTAGAGCAAGAGTGTGAAAACCCCGCGCAGAATCCATGTTCAGTCATATTATGTGTGTTGCAGAATAAACGGCAGAGTTAGCCAAAGAAATAACTCAAGTGTGATCATTGCTACACGGTAGGATATCACACTGGGGTACTACTATCATCACTGAGAACTGAAACTTTTTATGTGTAAAAAAAGAAGCTTGGCTGACAGTGGAGATTCCATTGCTAATTTCTTGTTTTTTTGTTTGTTTCTTTTTAATTCTATATTGTTATTTAAATAATTCATTGTAATTTATGTATTTGTGCATGGGTTTGCAACCTGTCGCTCCATCTGTGTCACGAGCTGAGCACTGGACGTTTCCGCCATGCTCAGTGTTGTGGCTTTTTTCTCTGTATTTATTTATTTGTTTTATTTTGTGCCTTTTGAGTTTCGGTATTCTCGTACTGTTTTCTATTTTTCTGTTTATGTTTCAGTTTTGTTACGCTCATGTTTTGTATCATTTGTAATTATTTATCAGTCTGCATTTGGTGATGTTTATTCTTTATATTCTTACTGTGGTGTTCTTTCCGGGGGTTGACAGCTGTCAGGTGGCATTTCCAGTTTTGTGCTCTGTGTGGGCGTCGCCCTGTCAGCTGTCAAGTCCAGTCACTTCTCTCTCATTTCTCCCAGCTAACCTAGATTATCAATCAGTGTTTTCTCCTGCCCGCCCTGGTATCCACACCTGTGCCATATTATGTTGTGCCTTATTTAACCCTCTAACTGTTCCAGTCGCCGTATGGTGTGGTCAAGAGTGGTAAATATTTTTTGTCAATAAAATAGTTCCGATTTCCAAGGCTATAACTTGAAAGTTGCAAGCGATAATGGCTTACTGTCAATTAGAAAGATGTAGAATATGATCCAAAGTTTCAGATAGGAATAAATTTACGCATCTAATTTGCATAATGTCACAGCAGCTATATAAATTACATAACTCAGTCAAAAGTGGACTTTGGACATATTTACACAAAGAATGGTTCGGTTTCTTGACATTCTTTTGTCTACAGGGGTATGTTTTTTATCTTATCTTTAAAGTATATGAACCAGAAAATCCGTACAATGTAAAAAAAAACAAATAAATTCATCACTTACCGGTGGCGGGGGGGGGGGGGGCTCACGTGGTCGGTCCGTTTTCACCCATCGTGGTCGTTGTTTTGCTTTTGGTCGCTCTCTACCACATCTACAAACTCTCATGATTATTCCACGTGAATTTTGTTTGTATTACGTGGCTATTTTTCCTGTATGATGCAATTTCTGTGACGATCCAGACCAAGGGTGTCAAACTCATTCCATGGAGGGCCAAGACCCTGCAGGTTTTACCTCCACCCAGTGTCTTCAACAGGTGATTTCATCAAATTTCTTCCAATTGATTGCTGATCAGTGAAAACACCTGCTGAAGACACTGGGTGGAAGTAAAACATGCAGGGTCTTGGCTCTCCATGGAATGAGTTTGACACCCCTGATCCAGACAATCATGGTGGCGGCCATATTGGTCTTGTGAGCTCAAAGCACAAAAAGGAAGAATAATAATGAGGATTTCTTCTTCTTTGCTGTATTCCATGTCAGCCATGATTCCTCTGACACGTGCCTGCCACCTTCTGAACTGTCAGATCAGTACAGATCAGTACAAGTCCTCAGTATAGACGGGGACGTCAGAGTCAGTTGACAGGTGCAGTTGCTGCGCTGTGCCACTGGGGGCGTGCGTCCCGTCCATGAAATGTGGCCAGTTAAAAGGTTAAGACCGGGGTGCTTCACTTTCCTTGCCACGGTCTTGACTCTTGTGTCCTCTGTGATCACTTCTAACGTAAGTTTAAACGTACTCTGTCTTCGTCTCTTTACTGTGTTTTTATCCCCTTGTGTTTTTGAGTTGTTTTATGCACCTTATGTTTTCCAATAAACTTAAACTTCACAGTCTAGTGCGTGGGTCTTCCTCTCTTCCCCGAGGGACAACTCATGACAGAAGACTGTGGAAAGTAATAGACCCAGCTGCTGTGAGTTGTGGGTTTTCATTTTTCCTTTTTATTTCACTCATCTGTTTCCCTGGGGTGCATTATGTCGGACTTTGCAGGTGGGCGCTGTTACCCAATGAGCCTGGGGTAGGAGTGTTGCGAAGCTCTTATGGAGATCGATGGGCTAATCTCCGCAGCGTGCACTGGTTTTGTCCCGAAGGACGCATTATGGTACCTGGGCCTCACAGAGGCAGCTGTTCACTGGTGCCCCCAGCTTTGACAGCATGCTGAATGGGTAGAGAGGATTTCTCTGGTGGCGGTGCTGCAACGAGAGAACAATGAAATGTTGAGGAATTCTCTGAGCAAACCTGGGCCCGCGCCGAAGGGGAGGTGTTCCCGGGCCTCTGAAGTATCGGTGCCTCACCAGTCTCCAACATCCGCTCCTGCTTCCGCTCCACCTGCTCAAGAACGCCGCCATCCAGGGAAATCTCGCCGGAGTAACGCCTCCACCTCTCAGACAGTAGCCTCTCATTCGCCAAGACAGAAGACTCCCGCAACAGTGCGCCCTCAGCGTCTTTTTTTCCCGGCTGAATCATCAGTTTCTTCCCTCTGCGCAACTGCTGTTCCCTGCTTCTGCTCAGCGATTCCTTCCGCTGCTGAGAGGCCCACTGTGTCCTTCCCAGCTCCGCCTGTCTCCGTGTCGGCAGGGGCGGCTCCTCCACGATCCACTGAGGGGCCAATGCCCACCATAGCCACGGAGAGGGGTGACTCCAGACCATCTGCAGCAGGAAACATCGCACGCTGGGAAAACAGGCAAGTGACTTGTCATTTTTCGACACTTTATGATAATGTGCCTTGCCTGATTCCTGGTGAAGAGGCTCAGTGTGTGCAGCCCCCTGAGCCATCAACGCCTGCTGCAGCCATCAATTTTTCACCTGCCCTCTCCGTGTCTCCTCCTTCTCTCCCTGAGTGTCCACCGGCCCCAGGATCGTGTTGCCGGACGTTGGAGGAGCCGGAAACCGAGCTGACGCCTGCGCCGACGAAGAAGCGTCCCCTGGCCTCAGCTGAGCAGAACCCAGCGTCGGCAGGAAATCAACCTCCTGAATCCACGCCAGATGAGCCACCAGTGTGGGTCACCTCACTGGGGGGTCCCAGGGCTGTATTAACCACCATGCCTGCTACAGGGGCCGCCGCAGCAGAGCCGGAGCTGGACCTCCAGAGGACCAGGCCCTAACAGCCATCATCTGGATCGACGGAGTCCTGGACGGCGGTGGAGCTCGAGCTCAGGCAAGTGCTCTCCTTTGTTTTCATTGCATCTGTTTTGAAGAGATCTTGTCTGGCTCTTGGTGAGGTGAGCCGGGTGCAGCCATCAGCTGCACCTGAGCTAATCTCGCTGGGTTCCACTGCTGCCGGTGACTCTGACCCTGTCTCTCTGTCTGTCCTGTCCGAGCTTTCCCCCAGGGTCACCGAGGATATTCCACCCTTGCCAGATGTCTTTGTGGGTCCAGGCTTGCCGCCCGAGATCGCCGTGGGTCCAGGTCCCCCCGCTAAGGTCGTCGAGGACACTCCGTCCCAGCCCAGAACCTCCGTGGGTGCAGTTTCGGCCCTGACCGGGTCCTCCATGGGTGCTGCTTCCCCGCCGGTTGAGGTCGTTGCAGGTGCTCTGTCCCAGCCCGGGACCTCCGTGGGTGCAGCGCCTCCTCAGTCCGGGTCTCCGTGGGTGTTGTGTCCCAGTCAGGGACTGTCGTGGGTGCTACGCCCCAGCCTAAAACCAACTTGGGTACTGCTCTCCAGTGTGGGCCCGCCATGGGTGTTACGCCCCAGCACAGGGGCCACCGTGGGTGCAGCTTTGGCCCAGTCCAAGTCCACCGAGGGTGCGGCCTTGGCCCAGTCCGGGCCCACCGAGGGTGCAGCCTTGGCCCAGTCCAGGCCCACTGAGGGTGCAGCTTTGGCCCAGTCCGGGGCCACTGAGGGTGCAGCTATGTCCCAATCCGGGACCATCACGGGTGCAGCATCGCTTCAGCCCGGAGCCACCGCGGGTGCAGCATCGCTCCAGTCCGGAGCCTCCATGGGTGCAACTTTGTTCCAATCTGGGACCACGGAGGGTGCTGCTAGCCAGTCCAAGGGCGTCGTGGCTCCCCTCCTGTGCCAGACACCGTCGTGGCTCCCCCTCCTGTGCCAAATGTCGTCATGGTTCTCCCTCCTGTGCCAGACGCCGTTGTGGTTCCCCCTCGTCTGCCTGACGGTGTCATGGTTCCCCCTCCTCTACCTGATGGTGTCATGGCTCCCTCTCCTCTGCTTGAGGTTGTTGTGGTTTCCTCGACTCCCCTTTCCTGCTCACTATTTGCCCTTCCCGTCGGGTATCCGCCTCCTGGACCACCTCTTCTGTTCAGGTGGCTGAAGAACTCTGGCAGGCCACCTGACAGACTGTGCCACAGAGTTGGGTGGCCCATGTTCTCTGGGAGGCTACCCGACTCATTCCGTCATACCATCTGGCGGGCTTGTGACTCTGGTCAGCCGCCTGAGCTATTCAGCTCCTCGGTCCAGGGGGCTTAGGGGGGTTGAGGGTTTGCCTGGTGTGGGTCCTAAGAGGGGTTTTGGTTTGATTCCCTCCTAGCCTGTTCCCCACCACCACCCACCCTGGGTGGGGTATTGTTGTGCTCCTGCTGGGGGGGGGGGGGCAGGTTCTTTCTTTTTCTTTTTTTGATGTTACCCTGGGGTGTCTGGGTTCCACCCCTTGAGAAGGGGGCTCTGTCAGAAGCTGAGCACTAGAAGTTTCCATCATGCTCAGTCTCATGGCTTTTTTCTCTGTATTTATTTATTTGTTGTATTTTGTGCCTTTTGAGTTTTGGTATTTTCGTACTTTTTTCTATTTTTCTGTTTATGTTTCAGTTTTATTACACTCATGTTTTGTATCATTTGTAATTATTTATCAGTCTGCATTTGGTGATGTTTATTCTTTATATTCTTACTGTGGTATTCTTTCCTGGGGTTAACAGCTGTCAGGTGGCGTTTCCGGTTTTGTGCTCTGTGTGGGCGTCGCCCTGTCAGCTGTCAAATCCAGTCACTTCTCTCTCATTTCTCCCAGCTGACCTAGATAATCAGTCAGTGTTTTCTCCTGCCTGCTCTGGTATCCACACCTGTGTCATATTATGTTGTGTCTTATTTAAGACCTGGGCGCCTCGCTTTCCTTGCTGCGGTCTTGACTCTTGTGTCCTCTGTGATCACTTATAACGTAAGTTAAAACGTACTTTGTCTTCATCTCTTTACTGTGTTTATTCCCTCGTGTTTTTGAGTTGTTTTATGCACCTTATCTTTTCCAATAAACCTCACAACTTCACAGTCCAGCATGTGGGTCTTCCTCTCTGCCCCGAGGGGCAACTCATGACAATCCGGCTTTGACTAAAAATTAAAAGAAAAATCAAGCTGACAACAGCAACATCAAATTTAAGACAAAAACTCACAAGTTTACAAGAAAAAAGTAAATACAGAAAAAGAAATGATCACAAATTTCTGGAAATAAATTTCAGGAAATTTCAAATTTCAGGAAAGCAGCAAAGAGTAGTGCTGCAAACTTACCTCCCGAAAAAGTTTTTTTAAATGTATAAGAATAGTCACATATTTATACCAAGTCACAAATTTTAACAGAATAAAACAAAATTATGAGCAAATAGTCACACACTTTTAAAAGAAAAAGTCACAAAATTACAACGAAAGGCCAAAAAACATAATATAGTTAGAAAAAAAGACATTTTGAAGAAAAAGTCATGAAATTAAGACATCCAACAGAAAAAAAAAAATCACAAACCCTTGATCAAAAAGTAGCATATTTTTAAGGGAAAAAAAACTTGGTTGATATTGACAGGCAAGCTTATTTTTTAATGGTTCTTTTTACTTTCATTGTGAGTCTCAAATATATTCTATAGCTCTTTTTTACAGGTCAAATGTTCCCCTTCTGAATGAGAGCCAGTGAGTGAGTGAGTGAGTGAGTGAGTGTGCTGCTGGTCAGGGGGTGCCAAACAGACAGGTGTGGTACCCAGGGCCCCATGGGTCACCTCCGGCATTGGGGGGGTTGGCTCCCTCTGCGGCTCCCCGCTGCTCGCTACCACCTCACCTGAGCGTGGGTACCTGAAGGCTCCCGGGGCCAGTGTCCAGCTATGTTAAGGGGGTTGGGGGCTGTCCAGCCCGGGGAGGCGGTGTGTCAGCCCTGATCGCCCAGCCACCCCCACCCTTGCCCTCACTCCTGGGGTGGGTTCCTGGCTGTCCTGGAGTTTAGTGGCCTCACAGCATTGTGCTCTGCAGTGGTTACGGGTTGCCCGGGAGGTGGGGGGAGGACATCGTTTTGTTTGCTCATGGTCCTGGGGGCACATTGCTGTAGCCTGCTACACTCTCTCTTTTCTTTGTATGTTTCCTGGCAAGCCATGGCATGTGCGAGTGCGCGCGCGCGCGCGCACACACACACACACACACACACACACATCTATCTGTTCTCTTTCAGGTGCAGATATCAGGCCCATGCGGAGATCTTCTCAGAAGTAGCAACTGTTTCTTGTGTTTTTTCTTCGCTTGTTTTTCTTTCTTTCTCTTCCCCCCACTCCTTGACCCCCCACCTCTTCCGACCACTTCATATCTCTTCAATTCCCTCCCCCATTCCTCCCGGTTAGTTCCAGCATAAGTTAGACAATATAAAGAAAGTGTTAAAGTTTTTATATAGCAAGAGGAGTCTATAAATACTATTTATATACAGCATATATTGAATATGAGCAAAGCTCATTTTGGCAAAGCAAATGTGTTTGGCACACTAAGGTGAGCAGATATCTCTTCTACTTGTCCTTGCTGGAAAGGACAAGTAAAAAGATGTCCTGAATGGTTCAGTTTTTAATGAGAAGAAATACTATACACCTTCATTTAAAAAAACTGGACTGACCTATTTCATCAGAATTTTACCACTACGTTCTTAAACAATTATTCTGCTAAAAAATGTGATACAACAGATTTCCCAGCAGATATCAATGAAACATGACACCATGCACCAGGATACATCCACTTGTTCCAAAACCAGCAAAGAAGAAGGCATCCAAGCCCAAGAAGGCTGGACCCAGCGTTGGAGAGCTGATCGTTAAAGCGGTGACAGCTTCCAAAGAGAAGAAGGGCATGTCGCTGGCCGCCATCAAGAAGGCTCTGGCTGCCGGGGGCTACGATGTGGACAAGAACAAGTCCCGCGTTAACATCGCTATCAAGAGCTTGGTCAGCAAGGGAACCCTCAGCCAGACCAAGGGAACCGGGGCTTCTGGATCCTTCAAGGTGGCAAAGGCAGAGAGCAAGGCCAAGAAGGCCGCAAAGAAAAGCCCTGCTAAAGCCAAGAAACCTGCTGCCAAGAAACCAGCAGCGGCTAAAAAGCCCAAAGCAGCAGGAGCCAAGAAGGCTGCAGCTGCTAAGAAGTCCCCGAAGAAGGTGAAGAGACCAGCAGCGGCCAAGAAGGCACCAAAGAGCTCCAAGAAAGCTGCAAAGAGCCCCAAGAAAGTGGCCAAGAAGACCCCTGCTGCCAAGAAAGCTGCGCCTAAGAAAGCAGCTAAACCTAAGAAGGCAGCCCCCAAGAAGAAGTGAGCTGTCATGGCTGACAATCACATGGAAACTCATATGGTTCCCACATACAGACAGAGATTGAAGCTCACTAAACCTGTTGTGAGCACTACGAAGATACGGACCAGTGATGCTGAGGAGAAGCTGGAAACGTGCATGGAAATATCTGACTGGGGCATGCTTAAAGGAGCCACGCATGATCTGGATGAGTACACGGACACTGTGAACTCATATATCCACTTTTGTGAAGAGAACATTCTTCCATCACGCACCAGGGTGAGTTACTCTAATGACAAACCCTGGTTCACAGCTAAGCTCAGACAGATCAGGAAGGAGAAGGAAGCAGCGCTGAAAAGTGGAGACAGGGACTGCTACAGGGAGGTTAAATACCGGTTTAACAGAGAGCTGAAGAGGGCTAAATCTGTGTACTCAGAGAGACTCCAGCAGCAGTTCACTGCTAATGATTCGGCTTCCGTGTGGAGAGGACTGAGGCAGATCACCAACTATCGGCCTCAGGCTCCTAAAGGTCAGGATGACAAAGCCCTTTGTCAGAGACTGTCCCAACACTATGCCCGTTTTGACACCTCGTCATCTGTGTCCAACTCCCCCCCTCCCTCCAGCTCCACAGCCTCCACATTCCCTACTTCATTTAAGGCACCCCCCCCACCTCCCCCCCTCCCCTTATCATCAGTGAGCAGGATGTGCTCAAACAGTTCTCCAGACTGAACCCGCGCAAGGCCCCCGGCCCAGACGGCGTGTCTCCCTCCACCCTGAGACTCTGTGCGAAACAGCTGGCTCCTGTATTCACAGACATTTTTAACACCTCCCTTAAGTTATGCCACATGCCATCCTGCCTCAAATCCTCCACCATCATCCCTGTCCCCAAGAAGCCACGGATCACTGGACTTAATGACTACAGACCTGTAGCGCTCACCTCTGTAGTCATGAAGTCCTTTGAGCGCCTGGTCCTGTCCCACCTCAAGTCCATCACCACCCCTCTCCTGGACCCGCTGCAGTTTGCCTACCGAGCCAACAGGTCTGTAGACGATGCAGTCAACCTGGCCCTCCACTCCATCCTGCAGCACCTGGACTCCCCGGGAACCTACGCCAGGATCCTGTTTGTGGACTTCAGCTCCGCATTCAACACCATCCGCCCCGCTCTGCTCCGGGACAAGCTGTCCCTGCTCAACGTGCCTGACTCCCTCTGCAGGTGGATCATCGACTTCCTGACGGACCGGAGGCAGCATGTGCGGCTGGGAAAGACTGTCTCAGACTATACTAGCATCAGCACCGGATCACCCCAAGGCTGTGTACTTTCCCCCCTACTCTTCTCCCTTTACACCAACTCCTGCACCTCCAGCCACCAGTCTGTCAAGTTGATCAAGTTTGCGGACGACACCACCCTCATCGGGCTCATCTCCAACGGCGACGAGTCCGCCTACAGGAGAGAGGTGGCCCAGCTGGCGTCCTGGTGCAGCAATAACAACCTGCAGCTGAACGCTCTGAAGACAGTGGAGATGATTGTAGACTTCAGGAAAGTCACTACTCCTCTGCCCCCCCTCACCCTCTCAGGCTCTCCCATCACCACTGCTGATTCCTTCCGCTTCCTAGGCACTACCATCACCAGGGACCTCAAATGGGAGCTGACCATCAGCTCACTCATCAAAAAAGCCCAGCAGAGGATGTTCTTCCTGCGGCAGCTGAGGAAGCTCAAGCTACCCACCAAGATGTTAGTGCAGTTCTACACAGCCATCATCGAGTCCATCCTCACCACCTCCATAACCGTGTGGTACGCAGGAGCCACTGCCAGGGACAGACTAAGGCTGCAGCGCGTCGTGCGCACTGCTGAGAAGGTGATCGGCTGCAAGCTCCCATCTCTCCAGGATCTGTACATCTCCAGGACCCGGAGGCGTGCTGGCCGGATCATAGCCGATCCCTCACACCCTGGTCACGTACTGTTTGCCCCCCTCCCCTCTGGTAGAAGACTTCGGTCCATCCAGACTAAAACCTCCCGTCACATGAACAGCTTCTTCCCCTCTGCCATTAGACTGCTGAACACTAAGTGACTCTCGTGCACCATGTACAGCAGCTCAACCAGACTCATGTCAATCATCACTGTTTTCTTCCTGCATTACCGACTGCACTATATAGTTCTCCACAGTATCTGCTGCTGGCTAATATATATTTTAACTGTTGACCAGTATCACTTAATCTTATCCTACACTTTATTACATGTATAGTTTATTTCTCTTATCTTATCATGTTTAATGTTGCAGCATTGTACCGAGACAAATTCCTAGTTTGTGTACTACATGAACAATGGCAATAAACCTGATTCTGATTCTGATTCTTGTTGTTGTAGTTGTTTTTACTTCACTGAAATCAAACTGTTAAGACTATGCTACTTGCAGTTGCTCTTTCAGTGTATGTCTGCATTCACGTCTGTGGCTGCATGAATACTACATGCCAAACCTGAAACCTGAAACGCCAGCTACACAAAGGATCACAATGGAAAAGTGGGAAGAAATGGGCCGCTCAGCAAGGATCTGACCAGCACCCATCTGTGGACGATCACCTGCCAATATAAAACACCCTCTCCCCACACACAGTCACGGTCTGCACATTTTACAGCCACTAAAACTACTCCCTAAGGCCCGACTTCTTCCAACTTCCATCTGCCTGGATAAATTCATCATTCACCTCTCCTGTCTATCACACACACCTGTGCCGTTTAAGCTGCCCACCCTCCCCAAATGCACACACACATGCACGCACACACGCACAACTCAGATTCCACCTGGACTCATGCAACCTCTGACCCCACCCTCACGCCTGCCCATAATCCTTTCCCTCCAGTCACTGGCTCTGTTGCTTCCGTCTTTCTTTTACACCACCTGCGCTTTTAAATCCCTACATCAGGATGGCCCATTTTTACCTGAAGAAACGCTCACTCACTCACTCACTCACTCACTTGCTCAAGTATAAACAAATTGCCAATAAACACCCACAGAACTACATAAACCTGTGCGTGCACCCTTGCAGATACTTGTGGAAAACGCAGGCAAACATAAGTATGTACAAACACCCATGCACTGTCCCTGACAAGACAACAGCCAGCAGCAGCTGCTTCCATCTCCTAGCAACAGCCAGCCTGATAGATGACCCAACGATGGATAATTACCGTAAATCACCGCAGCTCACACACTAAAGGAGAGAGAGAGGGGTGAGAGAGCTTGAGAAATAATTCAAATAAAAAAAGAGGGAGTAGGGACTGTGAGAGATCAGAAGTGGAGGGTTGGGGCTGGTCGTGTGTGTGCTAATGTACCTTGATAAGCTCAAATTCATCTGCATTTTAGAGCAAACACAAACGCATTTAACCAGTGCTTCTTGTAGAATTTGTAATGAACACTCACATACACTCTGTCCTGTTTAAGGTAAATGCGAAAAGATTATATGCGCGAATGTGTGTGTGTGTACACTTGATTATGTACATAACTCAGACACTGGGACTACTGTCTCTGTAATCTCACACCACAGAACCCGCCTCCTGCAGAGGGGCTTGCCTGTCACAGGTTCACATCTTTAGCTCCCAGGTGCCAATCAAAGGCCAGAGGGTGCTTTAGGGTGAGGCTTACAAAGGCGCTGCTAACAAAACACAAAATAACCGACAACGAGGTTATCTGTCCTCTGTTTTGAAGACGTACATAAAAAAGTTCTCCTGTGGTGTTTTAAAATTAAACTCTAATGATGTCTAATTCTCTAGTGACAGAAATAAAAGACATTTATGCAAAGTCAGTCCCAACTGCTGACATGCAGTGTCTATTCCATGCATTCTAATTTTAGCACCATGACAAACTACTTCCAGAACAACAAAGTTTACTTCAAATTATCAACAGATCCCCAAAATGCACACGCAGCTGCTGCGTTTACTTCCCCCTCATTTTCTGCTTTCCCAGACATGCAATCTGTCCCCTTCTCTCTCACTCCCTCTCTCACCCGTCCTTCTCCCCTTGCTCCTCCCCCCCTCCAAGCTCCCTCCCTGTGCGAGTCCTGGCTGCTGCAGACATTTGATCCGGCTGCCTTGTGATAGATTGACAGGTAATGAGGAGGTTGAAGGGGCGTTGGAGACAGGAGCAGGTGTTCAGCACAGTCTTTTTGGCCAGCGCTAAGCTGCCATGTCCTTCACTGCTGCACCGCTCTACCCCGCTTCCTCCTTCTCTCACTCATTCTTTCCCTCCTTCTTTCTCTTCCCTTTCCCCCCCTCTACCTTCCCCCTCGTTCTCTTCCTGAGAGAAGAGGAGCATGCAATCCATCACACAGTGACACGGTCGGACATAACACTGTCTTTATATGGGGAAAATGCACAGGCCGTGGAAATAAATAAAGAAATTGAGTCTCATGCTGGCAGCAGCAAACTAGGCCTCGGACCGATCAGTCAAACTGAGCTGAGGACAGGGTGAGACTGATTTGGAACATCCTTGTGCGGGAGGCTGGCTTTTTAAATGCAGCAATGCTAGCATAACTTATACTGTGAAAAAAGTTGTTTTCTTTTAAAGGTCCATATTATGTATTTTCCAGATATTCATTTTAAGTTTTGCCATACTCCAGGACCCACACACACACACACCCACACCCACACAAACAGTGCTGTGAAAAAGTATTTGCCCCTTCCTGGTTTCTTATATTTTTGCATATTTGTTACACCTAAATGTTTCAGATCATCAAGCAAATTTTAATATTAAACAAAGATAACCTGAGTAAATGCAAAATGCAGTTTTTAGATGATGATTTCACTTATTAAGGGAAAAAAGCTATCCAAACCTACCTGGCCCTATGTGGAAAAAGTAGTTGCCCCCTAAAACCTAATAACTAGTTGTGCCACCATTGGTGCCAACAACTGGCAATGAGTCTTTTACATCACTGTTGAGGAATTTTGACCCACTGCACTGTGCAGAATTGTTTAAATTCAGTCACATTGGAGGGCTTCATGAACTGATGGCCAGACATTCTCCTTCAGGATTTTTTGGTAGAGAACAGAATTCATGGTTCTGTCAATTAGGGCAAGTTGTCCAGGTCCTGAAGCAGCAAAGCAGCCCCCAGACCATGACACTACCACCACCATGTTTGACTGTTGAGACGATGTTCTTTTTATGAAATTCTGTATTAGTTTTATGCCAGATAAAACAGGACACGTCTTCCAAAAAGTTCAACTTTTGTCTCGTCAGTCCCCAGAATATTTTCCCAAAGTCTTGAGGATCATCTTGATGCTTTCTGGCGAATGTGAGACAAGTTTTTGTGTTCTTTTTGTCCAGCAGCGGTTTTTGTCTTGGAACTCCCCCATGGACGCCATTTTTGCCCGGTCTCTTTCTTATTGTTCCACCATGGACCAGTGTCCAAACTGAAGCAAGTGAGACCTGCAGTTCTTTAGATGTTGTTCTGGGTTTTCTTTCTTATCTGATCTTGAATTTCTTTAGATTACAGTGGGATGTGTTGCGTTTTGAGATCTTTTAGCCTACTTCAGGTTGTCAGACAGGCTCTATTTTTAGTGATTTCTTAATTCAACAAGTCTGGTAGTAATCTGGCTTGGGTGTAGCTACTGAAACTGAACTCAGGTTTCCAAAAAATATGTTTAATCACAGTTAATTCATGATGTAACAAGATAGGGGCAATTACTTTTTCATATAGTCATCCATCCAGGTGGATGCCCTCAATTTCCCCTCTGGGGATCAATAAAGTATACAAAATAAAAAAAAAAAAATCAAAATCAATATAGGACCAGGTAGGTTTGGATAGGTTTTTTTTTTTTCCTTTAATAAATGAATTCATCATTTGAAAGCTGCATTTTGTATTTATTCAGGTTATCTTTGTTTGATATTAAAATTTGTTTGATGATCTGAAACATTTAAGTGTGACAAATATGCAAAAATATAAGAAATCAGGAAGGGGGGAAATACTTGATCATAGCACTACACACACACACACACACACACACACACACACAGACTGGGGAAAATAAGTATTGAACGTGTCAACATTTTTCTCAAACATATTTCTGGATGGAGCCATTGACCTGAGATTTTCACCAAATATCACTAGCAACCCGAGAAATCTATACATACAAAGAAATCAAGGCAACTGTGCTCACAAAACAAGTTTTATTTAATAAAGTGGAATGACACAGGGAATAAGTACTGAACATGCTTGGTGAAATTAATTTAATATTTAGTAGAAAAGCCTTTGTTGGTAATAATAGCTTCCAGATGCCTCCTGTATGGAGAAACTAGATGCAGGCATTGCTCAGGAGTGATTCTAGCCCATTTTTCCACACAAACTGTCTTCAAATCTTGAAGGTTCCATGGATGTCTTCGATGAACTCTGATCTTCAGTTCATTACATAGATTTTCAATTGGATTCAGGTCAGGTGACTGACTGAGCCATTCTAGCAGCTTTGTTTTCCTTCTTTGGAACCGGTTGAGAGTTTCCTTGGCTGTGTGTTTGGGATAATTTCTTGCTGAAATGTCCACCCTCGTTTCATCTTCAGCATCTTGGCAGATGGCAACAGATTCTTATCAAGGATGTCTCTGTACATTTGTCCATTCATTTTTCCTTCAATTATATGAAGTCTGCCTGTACCATGTGCTAAAAAACACCCCCGCACCATGATGCTCCCACCTCCAGACTTCACTGTTGGTATGGTGTTTTTTTTGGGTTGATGTGCAGTGCCATATCTCCTCCAAACATGCTGTGTGTTGTGGCATCCAAAAAGTTCAGTTTTGGTCTCATCTAACCAGACTATATTCTCACAGTATTTTATTGGCTTGCCCAAATGTTGTGCGGCAAACTTTAAATGAGCTTCAACATGTTTTTTTTTTTCAGCGATGAAGTCTTGCGAGGTGAGCGGGCATACAGCCCATGTCAGTTGAGTGCATTACTTATTGTTTTCTTTGAAACAGCAGTACCTGCTAATGCAATGTCTTTCTGAGGCTCTCCACAAATGGTCTTTGGCTGTTGGATAACTCTTCTGATAATTCCTTTGACCCCTCTGTCAGAAATCTTCTGTGGAGCTCCTGGTCGTGGCCGGTTTATGGTAAAATGATGTTCTTTCCACTTCCGAATGATGGCTCCAACAGTGCTCACTGGAACATTCAGCAGTTTAGAAATGCGCCTGTAACCAATGCCATCGTTATGTTTAGCCACAATAAGGTTACGAAGGTTCAGAGAGAACCTCTTTGCTTCTACCCATCATGAATTCTTTGTGATGTGACAATCTGATATTCACAGACCTTTTTAAAGGCTATCTACCAGTCAGGTCTTAACCAGCTGAAATTAACTGACACTGATGGGGGATGGGATGGCTTCCTAAATTCTGATGAATTTCAGCTGGTTTCTTGGCTATGCCTTTTTACACCTCTTTTTCTTCATGTGTTCAATACTTATTCCCTGTGTCATTCCACTTTGTTGAATATAACTTGTTTTGTGAACACAGTTGCCTTGATTTCTTTGTATGTATGGATTACTTGGGTTGCTACTGATATCTGGCGAAAATCTCAGGTCACTGTCTCCATCATAACTATGATCAATGAGAAAAATGTTGATGTGTTCAATACTTATTTTCTGCAGTGTGTGTGTGTGTGTAATGTGTGTGTGTGTTCATGGACCAGAAAACATTCCTGTGTTGTTTATGGGTGCGAAAAAGACATTTTCTTTAAAGCTCTGTCCAAAACAGTCAGCTTTCAGTCTTCTCATTAATATTAAGGGACCATTATTCTTTGGTAAGGCTGGTCATACATGGGAGGATTTTAAATCTTAACCATTTTTTTTTTAAACTGTGTGAGACCACAGACATCAGGACAGCTTAAAGGGATTTTTAATTTTCTAATCTTACAAACACACACATTAAATGATTGAGATCAGCAGACTCAAAAATTCAAAACACTATGAATGGATTTTGATGAAATTTTCAGGAAAGGTGTGTAATGGCATGGGGAACAGATGATTACATTTTGGTGATGATCTGAGAGTGCATACCTCCACCATGGGCTTTGTTTGTATTTGTGCAGCAGGATTACACAAACACTAATAGATGGATTTGGATGAAATTTTCACCAGAGATGGTTCTTGGGCTACAGAGGAACCCATTACATTTTGGTGATGATCCAAGAATGCATGCCTCCGCCAAGGCTCATCTTCTCAAAGCGTTTTAGCAACAGTACTTCAAAACTACTGAATGGATTTGGATGAAATTTTCACCAGAAGTGGCTCCAGGCCTACACACAAACCCATTGCATTTTGGAGGTGATCCATGAGGGACAGAAGGAGCCTTGGCGGAGATATATGCTCTCTGAGTGCTTTTCTAGTTTATGAATGATTTCAATAGATTCAGAGAATCTTGCGTGATCAAATGTAATCACGTGACCTTCAAACGTGACCTCTGGATATAAACAAATATGGAGAACTATCAACATCATCAGCTGGCTGTTGCTTATGTTGTGGTGCAAAACAAAAAGAATACTATGGGTGAAACCTTGGCTGAGAAGAAGGTACAGGAGGGACTTATACATTTTGCAGCATAAGCTGGAGGTGAGTATGTAACATTGGATTGGTGCTGATTCCGGGTCGGCTCACTCTCATTGGCTGTGTGAGTTATTCCATTGGAGGTAGGAATCAAAAAATATCAAACATGTTTGACATTTTATGATTCCAGATCGCAGGGCCTTCAACTTGACCAGGAGCAGTAAAAAATTGTTTTGACATCACACATTTATTGAGAAATAAATGGGACCATCCTTGACTCCTCTACACAAAGCCTAAAGCTGCATTCACACCAGGATGGTCTCGGTTTGATTGGGTGGGGAATGCCGAGAATTTTTGCATCTTTGTTTGGTTTGGTTTGCATTCACACTGCAGCGGACCAAACTGCCTGGACAATGTCATGCAGTTACAACAACTGTTCGTTTGAGGGGCTTAGCCAAAACCACCACTGACCAGGAAGAAAAAATCTCGGCGAAGAAGAAAAATCCAGCTCATCGATTGGCCAGGACCGAAAACAGAAATCCGTTCCCTTCAGCTGGGTTGTTTGTCCGCCACAAATGAGACATTTTTTGAACATTTCTCCTCGGCTTTCTCCGATAAAAGGATTTCTCTGATTTGCATGGCTGTCTTTATTGTTATTTTCTACCCAAAATGTGCTACGGTAAACGCCACTTCCTCTTCTCAGACTACGTGTTGCTATGGTTACACAAACGCCGAGGGGCACTTCCGTCCTTTGGTCCACTGGATAGTTCGTTTGCGTTAACACTGTAAGCAAAGCGCACCAGACTTCGTTTGCAAGTGAGCCGAGACCCCCAGTTTCAGGCGGACTAGAGTTTGTTTGTTTGGTGTGCACCAGAGTTTGAATGCGTGTTCAGATGGCACCAAACGAACCAAACTATCTGCAGAAGCAGACCAGAGTTCCTTTGGTCTGGACCAAACAGTGGCCGTGTGAACGCACCCTTAGAATAGGCCATGTATATCTCTGTTATGGTGTGTCCATATACACTGAGAAACAACCATATTTGTGGTGCATCATACTACTGTAGCTCTGAATGGACACACAGCCCTGTGTGCCTAATCAGAACCCTTCAAATTTTAGTAAAAAAAAAAAAAAAATTACACCTAATCCAATGAAATATTCACCTATAGTGTAGTCATTGCTGAAAAGAAGGCCACCTGATCCAGGCGCAGATGAAGACATATTGGCCAATTTATATTTGGGAGACATCCACCTGACATCCACCATTAATCCACATATGATCTGGGACATTTGAGACTGTTGCTATTACTGACTTGTCGGTAATTGTTACACATTGTACCTTTAATGTTATATATGTGAGCCGAGTCAGGTTAAAATCTCACGGACACACTATTTTACCTAATATCCCAGTCAATACACCCATGTGGGCTCCAACATAGGTTAAGTCTGGGCTGTTTTTTGGGGCCTGCATGAGTTTGTCTGCAGCTTCCATGTTGGCCCCATAAGAGCAGGTAAGCAGGTAATCTGTTTACCTGCTTTAAACCCATCCGGGCCCCACATGGGTTTAATGTGTGTCAGCAGGTTTCAGTAACACTGACACCATAGGTAAAGTCCATGTGGGCAAACAGATGGGGCCAACATGGAACCTGCAGAGAAAACCCACACGGGACCCATAAAACAGCAGAGATTAAACCAACGGTTGGGGCCCACATGCATACTGGCTTAGAGGGGACCTTCAATATACTGATTGGAAGGTTATTCTTTTAAAACTAGAATATACAGTGGGGCAAAAAAGTATTTAGTCAGCCACCAATTTTGCAAGTTCTCCCACTTAAAAGATGAGAGAGGTCTCCAATTTTCATCATAGGTATACCTCAACTATGAGAGACAAAATGAGAAAAAAACCCCCAGAAAATCACATTGAAGGATTTTTAATGAATTAATTGGTAAATTCCTCGGTAAAATAAGTATTTGGTCACCTACAAACAAGCAAGATTTCTGGCTCTCAAAGACCTGTAACTTCTTTAAGAGGCTCCTCTGTCCTCCACTCGTTACCTGTATTAATGGCACCTGTTTGAACTCGTTATCAGTATAAAAGACAACTGTCCACAACCTCAAACAGTCAGACTCCAAACTCCACTATGGCCAAGACCAAAGAGCTGTCAAAGGACACCAGAAACAAAATTGTAGACCTGCACCAGGCTGGGAAGACTGAATCTGAAAATAGGTAAGCAGCTTGGTGTGAAGAAATCAACTGTGGGAGCAATTATTAGAAAATGGAAGACATACAAGACCACTGATAATCTCCCTTGATCTGGGGCTCCACGCAAGATCTCACCCTGTGGGGTCAAAATGAACACGAGAACAGTGAGCAAAAATCCCAGAACCACACGGGGGGACCTAGTGAATGACCTGCAGAGAGCTGGGACCAAAGTAACAAAGGCTACTATCAGTAACACACTAAGCCGCCAGGGACTCAAATCCTGCAGTGCCAGACATGTCCCCCTGCTTAAGCCAGTACATGTCCAGTCCCATCTGAAGTTTGCTAGAGAGCATCTGGATGATCCAGAAGAGGACTGGGAGAATGTCATATGGTCAGATGAAACCAAAATAGAACTTTTTGGTAAAAACTCAACTTGTCGTGTTTGGACGAGAAAGAACACCATACCTACTGTGAAGCATGGGGGTGGAAACATCATGCTTTGGGGCTGTTTTTCTGCAAAGGGACTAGGACGACTGATCCGTGTAAAGGAAAGAATGAATGGGGCCATGTATCGTGAGATTTTGAGTGAAAACCTCCTTCCATCAGCAAGGGCATTGAAGATGAAACGTGGCTGGGTCTTTCAGCATGACAATAATCCCAAACACACCGCCCGGGCAATGAAGGAGTGGCTTCGTAAGAAACATTTCAAGGTCCTGGAGTGGCCTAGCCAGTCTCCAGATCTCAACCCCATAGAAAATCTTTGGAGGGAGTTGAAAGTCTGTGTTGCCCAGCGACAGCCCCAAAACATCACTGCTCTAGAGGAGATCTGCATGGAGGAATGGGCCAAAATACCAGCAACAGTGTGTGAAAACCTTGTGAAGACTTACAGAAAACGTTTGACCTCTGTCATTGCCAACAAAAGGTATATAACAAAGTATTGAGATGAACTTTTGTTATTGACCAAATACTTATTTTACTGAGGAATTTACCAATTAATTCATTAAAAATCCTTCAATGTGATTTTCTGGATTTTTTTTTTCTCATTTTGTCTCTCATAGTTGAGGTATACCTATGATGAAAATTGGAGACCTTTCTCATCTTTTAAGTGGGAGAACTTGCACAATTGGTGGCTGACTAAATACTTTTTTACCCCACTGTAATTTAAACTGTACGTCAGGATTTATAGACAAGTTACACTACATTAGAAGGTGCCAGCCTCACAGCCTGCACAGAGTACCCCACACTAACCTGAATTACTTTGTATGTTGACCTGTTCAAATTCTGCTGACACAGCAACATACCACTGTACATCATACCTCACAAACTGAGGAGAGGGGAAAGGGAGAAAGGGTTATGGCTACAACGGAGCAGAAATCTGAGGATGACAAATAAGGACAAGTCGGGTTGTAGTAAATCAGTTTGGTGCCTTTTGCACGGTAAACCGATTAACAGTTGTTGGTGTTACTGTGGTTCGACCACAAAAAATTCACTAACAAGGTCATACTAACAAGGTGTTTGCTAAACCTACCTCAGAGCACATCTGAACAAAAATTACCTCAATTGCTGTGACTGAGTTTGGCCACATAATTTTCAGATCCAAATAATTTCCAGTGGACATTTGTGCTTTGTCCAGTATCTGCAGTGACATATGGTCACACAGGCTTTAAGGTAGAAATCAACGGGTGGGGTGCGTATTGTCATCACAGGAGCCGGCAGACGGAGACAGTGGGGGAAAAACAAGGCCTCAGACTATAAATCCAACTCTCCAGTTTACTACCAACATTAAAGGACATGTCAGTCTCCTAAATCAGCGAACCAAGAGGAGACAGTGGGGCTACAACAGGGAGCATTTACATGTTCACCCAAACATTCCTGATGGGTGAACAAACCACTTGACCACCTACCTCCAGTCATATCAGTGTCACGGTTAAAAAAAAAAAAAAAAAAAAGATTCACGCTGCACACAAAATAGCCGAAGCCATCGGTTTGCTGTTGTGACACATTTACGTGAATCAAAGAGAGAAACTTGTGATTTGTGTTATCTAGGGTTTTGCTTTCATCCCCAAAACAGGATTTCAGCACTGAAAACCCAACACTTGGTCAGGCGTATGACCAGCTTCCTTTTACATATTCATAACTATAAAAAAAAAACAGCTTCACCTGGACAGTTTAATTATTTAAAATAATGCCAGATAAGCGAGTGTAGAATTAAAGAGGAAGCCACCGAGCTTAAAATTAGCCTTCCCCAATTGTCACCTTACTCAAAGAGAACCTGTTTCCTGAAAAAAAAAAATTAAAAAAAATGTCATTGACGTGCAATCACATTCAAACACACTCGCCTGTCAGTTTATAACTCTCCTACATGCACACACACTCGCACGTGCGCGTGCGCACACACACACAGACTAAACATCGGCCAACACACAAATAGACACCCACGTGAACACACGCTTTTTAAGCCCTCGCCTGGCATCAGCTGTCACACAACCTGTCTCGGAGAACTAAGCAGAGACAGACGCTGTCAACTTAGAGTGCCTCAAATGCCCACATCCAGCCAGGCAGAGGAGAAATCAAGCCTGTCTCCCAGTATAATTTGCGCTAATCCTTCATGGGAGATAGTAAAGTCTATGGCATATCTGCCTAATAGCATCAGTCACCGGCAGGTTCTAATCTCATATTTAGACCCATTTCCATCACGGCCTGACGACAAAAGCACCAGCACAAAGTGTGATTACCTTCTTCTTCTTCTTCTTTTTTTTTTTTACATTTCTGCATGACGTGACTCCTGATAATGGTGGTGGTGGGGGGGGGGGGTGGATTTTGAAAACACGGAGAAGTAAAAACTTTTGAGTTTCTTTTCTTGGCAGAAGTAGAAGAAAGTCATTTCAGGCAACTGCAGAAGACAGGTGGACAGAAAAAAAAGGGAGGGAGTAAAATAAGTGGCAAACTGTATCAGGAGAGGAAAAAGTGGAGGTAAAGAGTGTGAAAACCTTTCAGTCACAAGCCTGCACACTCTCTCTCTCTCTCTCTCTCTCTCTCTCTCTCTCTCACCCACACACACACACACACACACACACACTTCTTTTCAGAGTTTACAACCTGTGGTGTTTGTCCTGCTCTGCTGGCTGCTTTACCACGTGCATTTGAATGCCGACTGGAGTGCATCCCTCTATTCCAGACAGCGCCATAAAAGACGACACACACAATGAGGGCCCTTTTCAGTGAGAGTGGGGCTGCCTGGGGGCAGGGAAGCACCTCCAAAAAAAAAAAACCCGCCACGGCACTCCAACTCTCCGAGGCACAATGAGGTTCTAAGCCCTGATGAATAATGAGAGATTATTCATAAAGATGACAAACAGAACAGAAACCAAACTATACAAAGTGCCCTGATGGAAAAGTCCAATAGCTGCAGCTTCGCCTCTGCAGAGTGTGTGTTGACTGTGTGTGTGTGTGCGCGCGTGTGTGTGTTTGGGGAGGTGGGGATGGGGTGCCTGAGAGTGACCTGGCGAAAAGAGAGAGGCAAAAAAAAAAAAAAGAAAGGGAGGTAGCAGAAGGGTCCTAATGAAGCAGTAAATCAGAGTCGGATGAGAACAGACTCTGAAGGAGGATCACATCAGTGTGGATCAATGCAGACAGCTCCGCGTGCACACGCGCACACACACACAGACAAGAATAGAGATGAGAAACAGCCCAGATGCGAACACGCGCCAGAGTTCCCAACTGAGGCAAACGTAAGAGAGTAAAGACTTAAGCTGGATTCATGCTGCACCTCCGCTGTCCACGTACGTGCAACCAGAAACCTCTTGTGATGAAATTTACGTCATCGTCTCCAGTCCGTTAGTGTCCGCAGCAGGGCTCTTCTGCCGACGGCCGCGTGCAGCCCAAATTTTATGACCGCAAGCCCTGCCCATGACCTGAACACGTTGACGCCGCATGTGCAAGACTAAATGTCCCATTCACGAGGCGGCACTATCAACACAGCATACAAAGACAAAGTAGACGAGGAAGACGAGGGCACAGAAGACCAGAGTAAACGTACATGAATCCTTTTGCAGCAGCAGCAGTTTGAGCAGAGAAGAGCACTGAAAAACGGTAAAACCTTATTCATGCTGCATTTCCCCTCTGGTCCACGTGCGCTTTGGACAAGCCCAGCACGCACACGGCATTGTACATGCTCACTTTTTTAACGTCTACCAGGCCAAGCGGCTGACACATGCGCACAACTGTTATTTGTAGTTTCGCCCCAGCCCTATGGGTAGCACCAAATGCGCCAACATGCCAGTTTGTTCACTGGCTATAAACACAAGAGTGAAGCACATTTTTTATAGCAACAACAATGGCATCATTTCAAGGAAAAGGAGGAATTACCATTTTCCAGTGCTCTTCTCTGCTCAAGCTGCTGCTGCTGCAAAAGGATTCATGTACTTTTATTCTCGTCTTCTGCTTCCTCGTTGTCTTCCTCGTCTACTTTGTCTTTGTATGCTGTGTTGGTAGCACCTCCGCGTGAATGGGACGATCAGTCTTGCGCATGCGCTGTCAATGCGTTCAGGTCGTGGGAAGGCCACGCGGTCATAAAATTTGGGCTGAACGTGGTCGTCCACAGTGGAGCCCTGCGGACACTAGCAGACTGGAGACGATGACGTCAAATTCGTCACACAAGGTTTCCGGTTGCATGTATGTGGACAGCAGAGGTGCAGCATGAATCCAGCTTTAGAGCACCCATTCATTCTGAGCACACAAAAAACAACACACAAACACACACTCATCTAAATTCTATTAAACTTCCTCTAAGTTGCACACTCCCCACCACCCCCACCCCCACACCCCAAGAACTCAGTCATGAGTCCCACCTCCTTGTTCAATCCTGCTCGTCTGAATAATATCTGCTGTGATGAATGGCGCCATAACTCTGATATCCACAATCAATCTCTGCTTTAAAGACACATCCATCTTCTGTAATGCTGAACAGGGAGGTGGGGGGGGCGCGCAGAGGAGAGACTGGTGGAGGAGGCGGTGGTGGGACATTTGTGACTGACCTCCTGGGGGAGTGCGCGAGAGGGTAGGGTAGTGAGGGTGAGGGTGGGCTCATGGGTGCTGATGGAAGGAAGACGAGGGGGGGGGATTGAGGGTGCACTGAGTGATGTCTGTCAGCCCACATCTGGCTGCAAAAATAAATGAGGCTTATGAAGACAAATGGAAAGGGGTTGTCTCTCCCAGTCTCCCCCCCACACCCACACACACAGACAATCCAAAGATGCACAGAGAGGGTAGAGAGTGGGAGAGTGTCATGGATGAGAAAGAAGGTGGTGGTGGTGGTGGTGGTGGGGGGGGGTTGCTATACAGACATACAGTAGATAATAACAACTGCGTCTGAAAGCTCATTCTCTCCTTCTTGATTGCCTACAAACACTAAAGCACTTGAGTACACACGCTGGTTTAGTCAACACGAGTTGAGCCCTCGATAGGTGCCAAAAACACATCTAAACAGAAGCAGAGCTGTTTGATGTTTCACACTAAACTCTGCTGCGTGCTGCAATCAATTCCAGGCTTTTACTGCTTAAAACCCTTTACTCCAGAAGAAAAACAGGGATATTAAAAGGGTGGCCATTGTGTGGGTAAAAACTTTCAAACTTGGACTAACACCGATGGTTGTGCCTGTAGTAGAGGAATGGAGGGGGAGGGCAGGTGTTCAGCTGACTGGAGCTTTTAAAGCTGAACTATCCATGACCTGTTCGAAGGGTCACCCCTCAGTGATACTGCCACTGAATATTCTCCCTAATGATGTGACACATCTTTTAACCCCCGCAGACAAAGCAGAGAAGCATTATACTGTCAGAAGGGCTCCCCCATACCCCCCCCCCCCCCCACACACACACACACCTTTTTCATCCACTCTCTCTGTCTCAGCTCACCAACTCTTCTGGCCTCAAGTTGGATTTTCAATTATTAAAAAGAGAATTCAACTCAGAATTTTTCAGCTCATGTTCAGGCTGTTTGATCAAAACAAGACCTCGCTGGACTGAGCTGGATTTGCTGTTTAGTCTGGTATTGGAAGGTAAACGTAAGCTTGCGGCCAAAGTTTTCAAAGACACAAGATGCAGCAAAACTTTATTCTTTTGAAATCACTGTATTTATAAAAATCACAACACTTTACGTTCAGTTTTTATGCTCCTCACGTATGGAACAAACTCCCAGAAAGCATCAGGGCTGCTGAAACTCTCAACTGCTTTAAATCCAGGTTAAAAACCTTCCTAATTGCCATAGCCTTTCAGTAGAACAATTGTTAATCTTCTGCAACACACTGTAATTTTTATTTCTTGCACTTTTTCTCTTATTCTATTTTAGCTTGTTTTTGTTTCTCTTTAATTTACTTTTTAGTTTGCTTTTAAATTCTTATGCCAGTATTCCTTTTGCAATTTGCTGTAATGCTTTAATGTTTTATGTAAAGCACCTTGAATTGTCTTATACATGAAATGTGCTACACAAATAAACTCGCCTTGCCTTACAAATACTCAACACAATGGAAGCGACTTAGGAGACACAACAAAATAACGGACCACAAAAGTCAGTCGCTTCTGCACTGAGAGGTTGTCTAAGTTCAACAAGTTTTTTTAATAGATAAAATGACTGGGGCAAAATAACTCACTTCTACAATGGGGGGGTGGGGGCTGAAAAGTTCATAGTGGTCAAATTTGACCAAATGTGGTTTATTTTTCAACATAAGCCATGTTTACATAAACACAAGTAGCCGGATTAAAAGGCTGATCAGAATAAAAATGCTTCATGTAAACACGCCAATCTGAATATTCTGATCTGATCACACTCATTCGGATCAAAATTTCCTTCTGATTGAGACGGGTGGGTTATGCCAATTGTTAATCCGATTGGTGTGCATATAAACACTTATTCCGAAGTTTGGGTAGAAAATATGTTTACTGCGCATGTCTGTATGTCAGCTACACATCAACGTGACGTATTTCTGCCTTTACAGCAGCTAGCAGAAAACATAGCGAGAGTAAAACAAATCTGGTCTGTATCGTTCTGTTGTCTCCCTCTGTTCGTCATATGCAGAAGTACAGTGGGGCAAAAAAGTATTTAGTCAGCCACCAATTGTGCAAGTTCTCCTACTTAAAAGATGAGAGAGGTCTTCAATTTTCATCATAGGTATACCTCAACTATGAGAGACAAAAGGAGAAAAAAAAATCCAGAAAATCACATTGAAGGATTTTTAATGAATTAATTGGTAAATTCCTCGGTAAAATAAGTATTTGGTCAATAACAAAAGTTTATCTCAATACTTTGTTATATACCCTTTGTTGGCAATGACAGAGGTAAAACGTTTTCTGTAAATCTTCACAAGGTTTTCACACACTGTTGCTGGTATTTTGGCCCATTCCTCCATGCAGATCTCCTCTAGAGCAGTGATGTTTTCGGGCTGTCGCTGGGCAACACAGACTTTCAACTCCCTCCAAAGATTTTCTATGGGGTTGAGATCTGGAGACTGGCTAGGCAACTCCAGGACCTTGAAATGCTTCTTACGAAGCCACCCCTTCATTGCCCGGGCGGTGTATTTGGGATCACTGTCATGCTGAAAGACCCAGCCACATTTCATCTTCAATGCCCTTGCTGATGGAAGGAGGTTTTCACAAAAAATCTCACGATACATGGCCCCATTCATTCTTTCCTTTACATGGATCAGTCGTCCTGGTCCCTTTGCAGAAAAACAGCCCCAAAGCATGATGTTTCCACCCCCATGCTTCACCTACTGTGAAGCATGGGTGTTCTTTCTCCTCCAAACACGACAAGTTGAGTTTTTACAATAAAGTTCCATTTTGGTTTCATTTTGGGATTCTCCCAATCCTCTTCTGGATCATCCAAATGCTCTCTAGCAAACTTCAGACGGGCCTGGACATGTACTGGCTTAAGCAGGGGGACACGTCTAGCACTGCAGGATTTGAGTCCTTGGCGGCGTAGTGTGTTACTGATGGTAGCCTTAGTTACTTTGGACACAGCTTTCTGCAGGTCATTCACTAGGTTCCCCCGTGTGGTTCTGGGATTTTTGCTCACCGTTCTCGTGATCATTTTGACCCCACGGGGTGAGATCTTGCGTGGAGTCCCAGATCGAGGGAGATTATCAGTGGTCTTGTATGTCTTCCATTTTCTAATAATTGCTCCCACAGTTGATTTCTTCACACCAAGCTGCTTACCTATTTTCAGATTCAGTCTTCCCAGCCTGGTGCAGGTCTACAATTTTGTTTCTGGTGTCCTTTGACAGCTCTTTGGTCTTGGCCATAGTGGAGTTTGGAGTCTGACTGTTTGAGGTTGTGGACAGTTGTCTTTTATACTGATAACGAGTTCAAACAGGTGCCATTAATACAGGTAACAAGTGGAGGACAGAGGAGCCTCTTAAAGAAGAAGTTACAGGTCTGTGAGAGCCAGAAATCTTGCTTGTTTGTAGGTGACCAAATACTTATTTTACCGAGGAATTTATCACTTAATTCATTAAAAATCCTTCAATGTGATTTTCTGGATTTTTTTTTCTCATTTTGTCTCTCATAGTTGAGGTATACCTATGATGAAAATTGGAGACCTCTCTCATCTTTCAAGTGGGAGAACTTGCACAATTGGTGGCTGACTAAATACTTTTTTGCCCCACTGTATGTACTGCTGGGCTTGTAGCTTCATTACGGAGACCAGCAGAAGCAAAAGTACAGTCTGAATAACACAATACAGGTCCATTTCAAAAAGAGAAAGACACGAAGCGGGGATTGTTTACATCAGAAGTTGCTTCTTCTTCTACTATTTCTGGAATGTCAGATAATTGTGTGCATGTCAAAATGATTTAATCCATTCAAATGTGTAATACGTCCTAATCGGATCAACTTTTTCAGGATCCATGTAAACAGTAAAGTTCTGATCTGAATTGTAATCAGACTGAAGAAATTTTGCACATGTAACCATGGCTCGTGTCTCCCCTCCGGTCCACACAGTTCTTCCATTGGTGTTGCAGCGCTTGGATCCCTGTGGTTAAAATAAACCACATTTTTTCAGATTTGACCACTATGAACTTTCCAGCCTATGAACTTTTCAGCCCCAACCCCCCACCCCCCCTCCCCCGGATGTGGTCCATCAGTTTAATGTGTCCCCAGAGTCACTTCCATTGTTTTGTGACTATTCGCAGCACATTTCTCTATTTGCATATGTTGTTACTTTTGCAGCCTCTGTATGTTGCCATGCTGATGAAGAAATAGGGCTGGGCAATTAACCGAAAACATCAACACCATGTTCGGGGTGAAGAACTCACATAATCATGTTGTTGTTTTTTTTCATTTTTCCCATCTCCCTGTTTTGTGCGTATATGTGAGAGCTTTTCATGCACTGCCCCTTTAAGACGTGCCCACAGAATTACAGGCGTGGCCATGTAACTCCAGAAGCAGCACAGTTCAGATCCAGAACATGGGTGGAACAATTAAAGACAGTTTATAACAAAAACAAACGTGGTCTCCATATACATAGTATGTGATGACTGACTTTATTCCACCTGAAGATGCCAAGAAAAAGGAGCACAGGGCACAGATACTAACACTAGAAGGAGCAGAAGCTAAGTCGCTGTTAGCCTCTGATGGCTATCTGTTTCATCTCAGCTGTTTTACAGATGGAATGCAAAACCAAAAGCTGCATTTAAAACCGGATAAGAGACTCATAATCACTATGTGGAGGTAACACAATCATGGGTGTGTAAAGGACTCTCCCAACTAACAAAGCAATTAGCCGCTGTGCAGGTAACGTGACCCACAAACCCTCAAGAGGGATGTGTTGTAAACACTGGATAATGTTTATTTTGTGTTTGAAATGACAATAGACCTGTGTTTTATTATGTTATGCTCATTTACTACCACTCCGCAGTACCACAGTCTTGTTAAATATTGCTTAGTTACAAGCGTTCTCAGTTAGAAGAGAGGAAAAAAAATACCCCCCACGCAAAAAACAAAACAAAAAAAAAAACAAAAACATGAAAGGGTCAAATAACCGTGATGCTGATTTAAGGTCAAATTGTCCAGTCCTATGCAGAGGTTTTTTTGATTTTATTTAATCTATTTGCAGTTGTTTCCTTAAGCTGCAGTGCGCTGATCTCCCTGAGCCACCATACATTTCAACAAAAAATAAGCACTGCTCCACTATCTATTGTGTGCTAAATGTCACATGTACGTGTGTGCTGGCTTTACATTTCTAGAACTACACTAACCTCATTCTGGTATATCAACATACAACAATTTGGGGAAAGACATTGTTTGAAGTGATTTCCTGTGTATCTCACTGCCAAACACACAGAGTATAATAGTTCACTAGATCCCTGGCATGACTGGAAATGGTGCACGTGGGCTAGATGAGTGAGCTGCCTAGACAGAATGTACAGCAGGAAGGACACATGACACCAACGGACCAAAGATGTAGTTTCAGCAATTTGGTATAACTGACTATCGTGACTGAGGATTTTGTACCAGAATGTGTCATGCAGTATGGGTGTATGGATATACAGACGTGGACAAAATTGTTGGTACCCCTCTGTTAATGAAAGAAAAACCCACAATGGTCACAGAAATAACTTGAATCTGACAAAAGTGGTAATAAATAAAAATTCTATGAAAATTAACCAATGAAAATCAGACAATGCTTTTGAATTGTGGTTCAACAGAATTATTTTAAAAAACAAACTCATGAAACAGGCCTGGACAAAAATGATGGTACCCCTAGAAAAGATTGAAAATAATGTGACCATAGGACATGTTCAACCAAGATGTGTCCTCTAATTAACATCACAGGTGTCTACAAACTTGTAATCAGTCAGTCGGCCTATTTAAAGGGTGACAAGTAGTCACTGTGCTGTTTCGTGACATGGTGTGTACCACACTAAATATGGACCAGAGGAAGCAAAAATTTTCTTTCTAATCTCTCAGGAGATTAGAAAGAAAATTATAGACAAGCATGTTAAAGGTAAAGGCTATAAGACCATCTCCAAGCAGCTTGATGTTCCTGTGACTACAGTTGCACATATTATTCAGGAATTTAAGATCCATGGGACTCTAGCCAACCTCCCTGGATGTGGCCGCAGGAGGAGACAGATAATACGAATGGTAACAAAAGAGCCCAGAACAACCTCTAAACACATTCATGGTGAATTCCAAGGTCAAGGTACATCAGTGTCAGATCGCACCATCCATCATTGTTTGAGCCAAAGTGGACTTCACGGGATACAACCAAGGAGGACACCACTGTTGAAAACAAATCATAAAAAAGCCAGACTGGAATTTGCCAAACTGCATGTTGACAAGCCACAAAGCTTCTGGGAGAATGTCCTATGGACAGTCGAGACAAAACTGCAACTTTTTGGCAAGGCACATCAGCTCTATGTTCACAGACACAAAAATGAAGCATACCAAGAAAAGAATACTGTCCCTACTGTGAAACATGGAGGAGGTTCTGTTATGTTCTGGGGCTGCTTTGCTGCATCTGGCACAGGGTGTCTTGAATCTGTGCAGGGTACAATGAAATCTCAAGACTATCAAGGTATTGCAGAGAGAAATGTGCTGCTGCCCAGTGTCAGACAGCTTGGTCTCAGTCGCAGGTCATGGGTCTTGCAACAGGATAATGACCCAAAACACACAGCTAAAAACACCCAAGAATGGCTAAGAGCGAAACATTGGACTATTCTAGAGTGGCCTTCTATGAGCCCTGATCTAAATCCTATTGAACATCTGTGGAAGGAGCTGAAACATGCCGTCTGGAGAAGGCACCCTTCAAACCTGAGACAACTGGAGCACTTTGCTCATGAGGAGTGGGCCAAAATACCTGCTGAGAGGTGCAGAAGTCTCATTGACAGTTACAGAAATTGTTTGATTGCAGTGATTGCCTCAACAGGTTGTGAAACAAAATATTAAGTTAAGGGTACCATCATTTTTGTCCAGACCTGTTTTATGAGTTTGTTTTTTAAAATAATTCTGTTGAACCACAATTCAAAAGCATTGTCTGATTTTCATTGGTTAATTTTCATAGAATTTTTATTTATTACCACTTTTGTCAGATTCATATTATTTCTGTGACCATTGTGGGTTTTTCTTTAATTAACAGAGGGGTACCAACAATTTTGTCCACGTCTGTATGTTTATATGTACAGTGGATATCAAAAGTCTACATACCTCTGTTCAAATGCCAGGTTTTTGTGATGTACAAAATGAGACCAAGATAAATCATTTCAAAACTTTTTTCCACCATTAATGTGACCTACTGTATAACCTGTACACTCCAATTGAAAAACAAACTGAAATCTTTTAAGGGGAAAAATAAAAAATAAAAAACTTACAATAACCTGGTTGCATAAATATGCACATCCTTAAACTAATACTTTGTTGCAGGACCTTTGGCTTTTATTACAGCACTCAGTCTTTTTGGAAAGGAGTCTATCAGCGTGGCACATCTTGATGTGGCAATATTTGCCCACTCTTCTTTGCAAAAATGCTCCAAATCTGTCAGATTGTGAGGGCACCTCCTTTGCACAGCCCTCTTCAGATCACCCCATAGATGTTCGATCGGATTCAGGTCTGGACTTTGGCTAAAACCTTAATCTTCTTCTGGTGAAGCCATTCTTTTGTTGATTTGGATGTGTGCTTTGGGTCATTGTCGTGTTGAAAGATGAAGTTCTGCTTCATCTTCAGCTTTCTAGCAGAAGCCTGAAGGTTTTGTGCCAACACGGACTGGTATTTGGAACTGTTCATAATTCCCTCCACCTTGACTAAGGCCCCAGTTCCAGATGATAAAACAGCCCCAAAGCATGATGCTGCCACCACCATGCTTCACTGTAGGTATGGTGTTCTTTTGGTGATGAGCAGTATTGTGTTTGCGCCAGATATACCTTTTGGAATTATGGTCAAAAAGTTCAACCTTGATTTCATCGGACCATAACACATTTTTCACATGTGTTTGGGAGATTTCAAATGTGTTATTTGCAAAATGTAGCCGGGCTTGGATGGGGGTTTTTTTGTAAGATAAGGCTTCCATCTTGCTACCCTACCCCATAGCGCAGACATATGAAGAAGATGGGAGATTGTTGTCACATGTACTACATAGCCAGTACCTGCCAGAAATTCCTGCAGCTCCTTCAGTGATGCTGCTGGCCTCTTGGCAGTCTCCCTGACCAGTTTTCTTCTCATCTTTTCATCAATTTTGGAGGGATGTCCAGTTCTTGGTAATGTCACTGTTGTGCCATATTTTCTCCACTTGATGATGACTGTCTTCACTGTGTTCCATGGTATATTTAATGTCTTGGAAATTCTTTTGTACCATTCTCCTGACTGATACCTTTGAACAATGTGACTCCTCTGATGCTTTGGAAGCTCTCTGCGGACCATGGCTTGTGCTGTAAGATGTGACTACAAAAATGTCAGGAAAAGCCTACTAGAACAGCTGAACTTTATTTGGGGTTAATGAGAGGCACTTTAAATGGTGGCAAGTGTGTGCTGACTCCCGTTTAACATGAGTTTGAATGCGATTGATTAATTCTGAACACAGCCACATCCCCAGTTATAAGAGAGTGTGCATATTTATGCAACCAGCATTTTTTAAAATTATTTTTCTCCTTAAAAGATTTCAGTTTGTTTTTCAGTTGGGTTGTACAGGTTATAGGTCACATTTATGGTGGAAAAAGTTTTGAAATAATTTATCTTGGTCTCATTTTTTACATTACAAAAACCTGGTATTTGAACAGGGGTGTGTAGACTTTTTATATCCACTGTATATGCATGTGCATGCATGCATGTGTTTATTGTATATGTAACCTATACACTTGCATGTATATGTACACACTGGTACTATTCTTTATTTTCCCAAATTTCCTAATTGCAGATTTTTATATAACAGGTTGGTAGGAAAGCTAACAGCAGCAGCTACTGTACCTACAGTTCCTGCTGTTGGTACAGCCTCACAGGGAGATTAATATTTGGACAAAAACTTTGGACGCTTGCATTCTTGCATTCACACCACTGCCAAGTATTGTCTGGAAAATTTCAGCAGTAAATGTATGGAAATAGTTAAAGCATCTATGACTGTATTGTCACGCACAGCTTTTAACTAACTTTTGATTTCAAGACCAACTGCACAGTGTTGAGGAGATGCAACAGTGAATGAACTGTGATTTTTTTTCTTCCTGGAACAGAAAATGCTATCAAATCTTACACAGTCTTGACACTATATGACTTGGGATTTCTGTTGTCATGGACTTCAGCGTAGTTGCATCTCACTCACTTTCCACAACAATGACCAATGATGCTTGGAGGACATTTTTATACATGCTTCTGTATTAACTGTACATCACAATTAGTAAGTTTTGTCATGCATAACTCGACCGAATATTCTAACCCATTTAAAAGTCACTGCAGTTCACAACAATTAGCATTTAACAAGTTTGGCTTAATGTTGGAAGAAACTTCTGCATTTATAGTTTCTATATTTGAGTTTTCATATAAATTTTTCCTAATGCTAACAGTTTGATGGAATCCAATTTTGTCTGGGATCCATCCATCCATCCTCTACCACTTATCCTGCCACCCGGTTCAAATAGCACCATGATCCATGATTCCTCCTGCAGGTGGACCCATGTGGCTCCTTGGGTGCACTGGGTCCTTGATGTAACTTTTTTCATAGGGATCTACTGGACCACTCTTGGTCTGGCCCTTCACCCAGGGCCAATTTGTCTTGGGAGACCCTACCAGGGACAAGTTGCCCCCAATAACAAAGCTCCTGGGATCATTAGGGCACACAACCCCCTCCACAGCTTTAAGGTGGTGCTCCACAGAGGGGTTTAATGATTCTTTAAAAAATGTCAGGAATGCACGGATCCAAACACAGGTAAATAAGCACTGTAGATGAGACTGGTCCAGCTTTCTTAAATATCAAATGAGACCATGGCAGAGGAAGCCCAGGTGAGCTAGTTTCTTGATTCTGGAAGTGGCTCCAGTAGAGTTACCCATAGCTGAGGCTGATGATGGGGGTGGATGAAGGGTTTGGGATGAAAGGTGAGACGATGATGGATGAGAGGAAACTGGAAATGGAGTGCACGCAGTGAGGTAAGACATTAACACAAAAAGTAGGAGATAGGCATGCCATGACTGGACTGACGGTGTTTGCTATAGTAACTGACACGTCTGTTACAGCAGGCATTCCTATATGTACAAGCTGTTCTGCAATGTAATGAGTTTCTAAACGGGGGCCTGAGCATTCAGTGCCGTGACCCCAGCAGACCCCTGACTGGGGCCCGAGCAGTAATCTCTCTGTCAAACAACTCTTCAGTAGCAGGTATGAAGAGTGTGTGTGTGAGTGTGTGTGCACAGAAAATGGTCCAAGAGCACAAATAATGAGTTAGCGTGGGCAAATTATTGTTCCAACAAGGCTAAAGTAATACAAGCAACAGAACGTAAGTCTTCTTATGTTTAATTACAGACAGCATTACAATAACTATTATCACTGTGATAATTTCTAATCTATAGAAACATAGTTTATTAAAGAAACAAAGACAACATTTCCAGTGGAGTGTCCCTAACCTGTCAAGCAGTACTGAAGTATGCACCTTTGTTATCATCTGTACCTAGCAACACATGCCTCCAAGGAAAGTAGAGCTGTAGGAAATTCCAGTTTTGGGACGACAAACAGTTAGTAGTAATCCAGAACATAAATTTGAAAAATCTGTCACTGTCACAATTAAGTCACTTTTTCCAGTGACTTTGTTCGGGAACATTATGGCCCCACAGGACAGATGCGTTCTGTAGGTCTGTAATAATGTCTTCCATAATGTTTGCTTGTCTAACTTTCACTGATACAATCAATGCTGAAGCTCCTCCTTCCTCCATTTCCGAAAAGAGACTATTAAGGTCAACTCATTTTAAGATAAGATAAGATAAGCCTTTATTAGTCCCACAACGGGGAAATTCCAGGATTGCAACAGCACAGGGATAGCAACACTCAGAGCAACAATCAGAAGGCAAGAAAAAAAACAAGCAAGCAAGAGCAGCTAATATACATATGTACATATTACTATAAAATATATATATACACACACACACACACACACAGACACACAGTGCAGAGCATTGTAGCTGGATGGAATAAATATATGAATATATGAACACACAGTGCAGAGCATTGTAGCTAGATGGAATAAATATGTAAATATATAAACACCCACAGTACGGAGCATTGCAGCTAGGTGGAATAAATATGCAAGTATATAAACACACACAGTGCGGAGCAATGTAGCTAGATGGAATAATATGTAGATATATAAAAACACAGTGCGGAGCATTGTAGCTAGATGGAATAAATATATAGATATATAAATATAAACACACCCAGTGCAGAGCATTGTAGCTAGATGGAATAAATATGTAAATATATAAACACACACAGTGCAGAGCATTGTTGCTAGGTGGGATGAAACAGCATAACCGTCTATTTAGTTATCCTACATGGTATGATTATGTGCCCATACATATTCTCACCCTCCATAGCGACCGGTATGTTCCTAGTTGTATGCCGGAGAGGACCATTGTGTAAGTCTATTGCATCTTTTGCATTCAAAAAACTATTAGTTTGTTACGTCTTTTTGCTATCTCTGCGAGCAGCCCTGCTTAGGTTGTACAGTCTGACAGCCGTTGGTAGGAAGGACCTACGAAACCTCTCGGTTGTGCACCTGGGATGATGTAGTCTGCTGCTAAATGAGCTCCTCAGTGCATCCAGTATGTCCTGCATAGGGTGGAACTCGGACTCCAGCAGAGATGACAGTTTAGCCACCGTCCTTCTCTCTCCTATCTCCTCCATCGGATCAAGGCGTTGCCCCAGGACAGAGCTAGCTTTCTTAATCAGTTTGTTCAGTCTCTTCCTATCGGCTGCAGTAATGCCACTGCCCCAGCAGACCACTCCAAAAGTGATGGCTGATGCCACCACCGTGTCATAGAATGACTTCAGCAGCGCCCCTTATTTTCCTGTCAAGTCTAAAAAATGTCCCAAAGATCTTCATCAAAAATCAGCACGAAGTGTGAAATATCAGGCAGGCATGAAAGAAAATTATGCAATAAAAGTGAAGTTTTTAAACAGTTAATCTGGATGCTGATTTCGCCATCAGACATTTATAAAGAAAAGGTTTGAAAATATTTTTTTAGATTATTTTAAAAACATTATAATGCCCTACTGCCTTTAAACTCATTTCGATTACTGTATGAACTGAATGAATGAGTTGACCTGAGTTTGGCTTAGCGTGAACGTGAGCACTCAGTGGGGTAACACTCAAAACACACACACACACACACACACACACAGAGCAGCTGTGTGAGAGCACAGGAAAGATAGAAAACATTACAGCGCCCTTTTTTAGGGCACCAGGCAAAGTGAGTAAGGAGGGTGGAGGTGGTAGTCGGGGAGGAGAGAAAACGAGGAGGAGAGAGAACAGCGGGGGCGGGCTGAAGGAGCAGAGATGAGGGAGGGAGGAAGGGAAGGAGGGAGGGTTGAGCGTTGGAATGAACTCTCTCAGGCTTTGTGGTGCACGTTTCCCAAGGCCCCCGCCTGGCCCCTTTGATAAATGACACATGTCATTCTGTCAGCTTGTGACACTGCAGCTGGGAGGCCCTGTGATGTATGGCTCTGCTGAAAAAGGAAATCAACTCCCCCCCCCCCCCGCCTCTCTCTCTCTCTCTCTCTCTCTCTGATTCTGTCTCAGTCTGTCTTTCCTTCTTTCTCCCTCCCTTCTTCCCTCAGCCCAGCCTGAGTGCATGGCCTTTTTATATGAGGATTTAGGTTTCCTCTGCTCCAGTAAGCCCCCCACCTTCCCTCTCTGACACACACACACACACACACACACAACGACAGACAGGCATGCACACAGCCAGGTTGCGGCTGGTTCCCTCTCTCTCACACACACACACACACACACACACACACACACACTCAATGATGCGGCTATGATCACGTTCAGAGCCATAACCTGAGGAAAACAGGGCAATACCACACTGGAGGTGGATCCGGGATTTACAGCTAAAAGCTGAGGAAGTAAACAAAGTGCAGACTTTTTAATAGGCCGTGGGGAAGGCTGGGGGCGGAGGGGTGGGAACGAGATTCCGGTTGGGCAGGATGGTTGGTGTCTCCCACTGGGTCATCTGTCATCCATGTGTCTGACTGGTGCACGAGCGCATACAGCTCTAGAAATGTACACACACACACACACACACACACACACAGAATAACAGGCGTAGATACAGTGTATATGCAAGCAGATAAATATCCGCACACTCGAAAAGGCTTCTCAGAGCAAATACCCTCACTATCAATCTTCAAATGGTGGAAGGGGAAAAGAAAAAAAAAAAAGGAAAAACAAAGACACGATGGGATTTTATTTCACAGGGCAAATGAGTCTAGCCAATGAGCTGCTCCCGCGAGGCCTGCCCTAACCCTCCCTTCCTGGCAGATTAGCCTATCACGACATCTTATTGACCTCTCCACTCCATGCGCCGCCCACGCTACGGGGCGAGCCAGCGTCAAGAAGGCCGATCTCTCTCTTCCACTTTTTTTTTTTTTCCCTTTATGCATACACACTTTCTTAGACTCTCTCTAATCGCATTGCTGTTCTCCCTCTTGCTCTCTTTACCCCTCTCTCTCTCCTCACACCCCTCCTCCTCCTCCTCCTCCTCATTTCTCTCTCAACGGCTGACCTGTTATCAGCGTACTGGAGACTTAACGGCCAAAAGAAACAACAGAGTGTGAGTCAGGCGTGGCGGAGGGACGTTCCTCAGTCTTCCTGGCCTCACACACACGCACACACGCACAATTCCACCGCTGCTCGAAGACTGATTTGTCCCAGTGTCTTTCCTTAAATTAAAAGACTAGAAGATTAAAAGAATTTAAAAAAAACCAACCTAAATCATGACGAGGTGATGGCTGTGTTGGTATGAAATCACTGGAATGAGGAACAGGATTCAGGCCATTCAGGCGGCTGCAATACACACTAATGAGAAAGAGTTCACTGTGTGTTGCTATGGGGACCAGGGCTACTTTGACTAAAGGAGAGCAAAAGAGCGCGAGACAGGGAGAAGAGAAAGAAGAAGAAAACAGCATGAAAAGCGCGGAGAAGTTGGTGAGAATCCTAAAGACAAAGAAGGGAAAGGGAGAGCAGGTCAGACATATTAGCATGGTATCTATCATTTATTTAAGGGGGGCCTACGCGGCAGGGCCCCCCTGATGACGTACAGACAGATTTCACCTTCGCATTTGTTTTGACAAGTAGGCTGATTTAATTTAAAGAAGCATTCTGATTGGATTACACAACAAAGTCAGCAACATTTTTAGTGTTAGCATTATTAACGCTTCTATTAATGGTGGCTTATTGGCTTAGAGCGTTTAAATAATGTGTGATTCTGGTTGAACCACAGAATATCGCCTTTTTAGTGGGGGCATGAAATCATCAAATTAATACCATGCAATATTTCAAAAAGCAGCTATCTGTACCTTCCAGCAGCCAAACACTGATATCTGCCATAAAAAGGCTTCATATGTGTTTTGAAAGTAAATCAAATATAAAGTCATCTTGGGTTTTTTTTTGGGGGGGGGGGTGTGTAGAAATTCAACCAGGGAGCAAAAAAAAGGAACCTGCTTCGTCTGGACCTTGACCACCTGAGGGTCATGACCTGCCTTCGACCCCGTCAGATGTGCGCTCAGGCTTTGTGGGGGTGTGGGGTTAGCAGGGAAGGGGTGGGTGGGGGGGGGGTGACTTCACTGCAGGACCTGCACATTTATAAATGCCAGAAGGCCTTCACAATGCTGTCAGCAGCACCAGAGCAGCAACTCTGTGTGTGTGTGTGTGTGGGGGGGGGTTATTAGCCCCCATCCCACCCTCCGTTAACAAGCTGCCTCTGTGACCCCCACAGGATATTGCTATACACTTGTAGACAACAAACACATTGAAACAACGTGCTGCTGCGCCGCCGCCGCCACCACTGGAAGAACATTGCTGCCCCTGACGTCCTTCAGCGTGAATAGTGTAGCCACTGTGGCCATTTTGTTTTTGTTTAGTCTCCCCCAGCAGTGGACAAAGTTTGGCTTGAGCGGTTTTGGTTTTTTTTTTTTCTTTTAATCACAGCCGGAGGAGAAGAAGAGAGAGCCGTGAGGAAATGGAGGGAGTGATATAACAAGAGGGGCAGTGTGCGAAGGCAGGAAGTGGGGAGTGTGTTGTTGTGTAAAAAGCAGCAACTTTGGACACAGAGGTCAGCTGATTAAAATTACAAAAAAAAAAAAAAACCCTCAAAGTTGGAAAACCAGCAACCTCGCCGTTCCCCACCGATTCCTCCAATCAGTGTGGTGCATTTGCCCCAATTAATCACTAGAATTGTTACACGGCAGTAATACCGAAAAACAATCTCCATGATCACACGCACAAACAAAATTTCAAATTGCTATCATCCATCTCACCTGCCCCTGTTAAAAGCAAAAGGTTGGGGGGGAGGGGTGCTACATGGCTGAACCATTCATTGCCCCCCCCCCCCCTTTTCCATTCTAAAGGCCTGCCCAGTGAGATGATGGTGAAAAATTAGCAGCAGGCAGCCAAACAAGTAAAGAAGGCACCAGGGTGTGTGTGTGTGTGTGTGTGGGGGGGGGGGGGGTCAACGCACAGCATCCATGGAGGGAGCAGCTATGTAAAGCACTTGCCTTAAGTCAGCCGCATCCGGTTAATATTTAATCCCTCCATCCATCTCCACAAAGAGTGTTTCCCTTTTAGCTTTAGCTGCCGTTTACTTTGATTACACACAGCCGTTTGGGGTGGCTGGGGTGGGCGGGCGGCTGGGGCAAAGCAGTGATGATAAGAAGAGCATGGTTTGGGTGATTTGCATGGGGATGGGAAATAAAAAAAACACACTCAGGTTTGATAGTTGCTTAGAGCAGTCTGGAGCCAGTGTGAGATGGAAGAGGGGAGGTATAGGCCTGACGAGAGGAGAAGGGGGAGACAGGAGGAGAAAGAGGAGACGGAGGTACGCCGGGTTTGTGATGATGAGAAGGAAGGAAAAAGGGGTGACGTGAAGTGATGCGCAGGAAAAACAAACTGCATTTCACTCTGAGGGGGTTGCCTTATTTAAAACAAGAGATATGCAAATAGCACGGGAGTAGCAAAATAACACTGATATTATCTTCTCCGGTTATTTTCCATGGCAAATGATTTCTAGGGAGGAAAATCCAAAACTGTAACTCCCAAGTGAACATGCAAATCCATCTGCGTGTTCCTGGGGAGCCTTGTGCGCTTGCTCTCATGTTGCTTTTTCACGTTGCTGATTTTTTTTTTTGCTTTCTCCTTCAACGATTGAAGTTTCTCATGTTTATTCTGCGCCAACACTGAAAGCTGCATATTACAGAAGCTGAGGAATAACTACATACTGTCAACTATATGCCACAAGAGCATTTAATAATGTGAAAATTTATAGAAAATATTGGCATGGGTGGGTGAAATATATGACATATAATTAGAAATAATAATAGAAAACGTAACGCTAAACCTAATGCTCCGTCTGCATTCCTTGCACACTGTCACCACTTGGCTGCCTGGCTTCTATACATATAAAGTAATGCCTTCTGTTACACTTTAACAAATGGATGGAAATTGAACCAAATGCCACTGTGCTGATTTAAATCCTTAAAAATTGGGAAAATATGGCAAATGGTGAACACACACATGCTGCTTAAATTTCCGTTTTCGCCGTAAAGCCAGAAGTCTGCAGGCCCAAATGTGTTTGTCAGCCAGGGGCTTTACTGGAAGAGAGCCTTCAAAAGATGGGCAATGGCAACTGTTCATTTTCTCACTCACTGACCTCAACTCCCCACTTAGTAATTTGGAATAGAAGCGGCCCTGTGTTAGCCAACAGGGTGAGGAACAGAGGAAGAGGACTAGGAGCTAAGTTTGTCTGCAGTGCTGCAAAAAAAACCCCCAAAAATATGCACACTTGTGTGCAAATGCGCACACACGGCAAGGATGAAGTGAAGGTGTTTTTTAACCTGTGGAATGGAGTCACACAACATGTAGCGTGGATGGACGTTAGCTTTTTCTGCTTTTTTTTTTCTTAAGAAAATGCCACTGAATCCTTCATGTTTGCTATTTTAAATGATCCCAAACCGAACATTCCCCTCATCCAGTGACAGACGTGGTGCACATCACTGAAGTGGCCGGCTACTGATCAATGATTGTCCGCCGCCGGCTGCCGTATCAAGGCGGGCTGAAACAGGGGGCTGCGGGGCCTGTGACAATACTGACAAGGGTAAACGGTTATTTCTCTCGCCGGCCGACAGCTGGACAAGGGGGTTGGCAGTGGTGGAAAGTGGTTGCAGGGATGGAGGGACATGTGCATGAGTTTGGGAGGGGCGTCCGGCCGGCCGGGCAGTAATTCTTAATTGACACCTGTCAGGATAATGGCGCCAGCCACAGCTGTTGCGGGAGAATTTGTCCATCGTCCCATTCATCTGTCAGCTTTAATGCCTGTCCTAAAAGCCACCACGCCCAAAGCCACCACAGCTCCCCCACCGCCTTCACCCCACACACATAAACACTGATTTTAATTCCCTCAGTAAGTTATCGGTCCAACCCTGCAGACTAGGGGTCGGCAAGCTCCACTATGGAAAGAACCATGATGAGCAGTTCCTCTGGGCGAAAAAACGAGCATGGAGCCACAAAAGATACCTGGGCCTAAAATGAAAGTATAACACATGAGTTACGGTGGTATGCGAAAATTTGGCCACCCCACATAATTTTTAGCTGAAAAGATGTCTGTGTGATATGGGGGGGAAATACACCACCAGCAAACATTAATGCAGAATAAACAAACAAAAAACACACAGGTGTTGCATGTATGCAAGTATGGCCAACCTGCACACTTAAATGGTTAAATACCCCAATTAAAAAACCACCACGACATGCTATTTAAGAGGCAGAGGCAGCCAAATTTCTGCACACCACACAGACCTGTGACCACTAATAATAATGAGGTGTTTTCCTTTTAAATACGTAACTTTTCTGATATAAATTTGCAACTTCCTTCTTTCTTCCTCGTTATCTGTAAATTTGCCACTTTTTTCTACTAGACACTTTTCTTATAAATTCAACACTTTTTTCCTTGCAAATCTGAGAATCAGTCTCATAAATTTCCAGCTTTTTTCTGGTAGATTTTCTACTTTTTCCTCCTAAATTTGCTATTTTTTCTCACAAACTTGTTAAGAATTGAGACTTTTCTTGTAGTTTTACAATTTCTTTCCCACAAAAATAGTACTTTTTTATTATAAGTGTGTTGTTTTTTAAATCATTAACTGGATAATTTTTCTCATAAATCAACAATCTTTTTTTCTTATAATGTTTTCAGGTTTATTGGCGGGTGCTGTCAAAGCTACAGGGCCCCACTGGTTAAGCGACTACAAGTGGCAGGGCACTATAGTTCCTTACCCGCGTGCGCCATCATCAATGACATCATCACACATCTACCCATATCATCTTCCTGATGAGATTTAGTTTAGAATGCACGGAGTTAAACTCTTTTGCTCATTTGTTTCCTTGTCAGCTTTTTTACTCCTTCAACAATCTTCGCCTCACCTTGTCTGATGAGGTACAACCAACGCACAAAAAAAATCTGGTTAACAAAAAAAAAAAAAAGAAGAAATTCTCGTTCCCATTTTGTCACCCCCACCAACAGCACTTCTCTTTTCTTTTTGCTTCTGAGTAGCAGAAAAAAAAAAAATGAGCGTTTATCCAGAAGAGAGAATGGGATGTGAGATGAGAAACACGCTGAAGAGGGTAAAACGGTAAGAAATGAAGGGAGAGGGAGTGCTGCGAAATGAGAGGAGAGATGAGAGGTACGTGAACGAGACGCAGGGAGAGAGAGAGAGAGAGCGGTAGAGAGACATGGAGGATGAAGGGATGGAAGAGAGGGAGGAGTGTACAGGGGTTGGGTGTCCCTGGATAGGGCTTGTGCTCTTCTGTAGTGGGCCCATCTCATTTGTCTTGTTTGTTTGTTGGCATCAAAGAGCTGCCTCTCACTCCCCCTGCTAACTGATGTAATGAGTGGGTAAGCTACATGTTTTTTTTTTTTCTCCCCCTGCACTGAGGAATTCAAATACTTATTAGACAAAATATTCTGTAATTGCTCATCTTTTATTGATAGTAGTAACATGTTAAATTTGGCTCTAGCAGACTTTCCCTTAGCCTCTCGAGGAGCCACGACGCTGATCAAGAGAGCAAATTTACCCTCGGCAAATGTAATACTTTACTTAAGAAAATTTGAGATGTCAATTTTTGCGCCTTAAATGTTGCATGACTACTTCTCTTGAACGTTTCCCCTCTTATCTTCTTCATGTCTCACATTACGCGCCAGAGGAGGGGGGGGGGGGTAGTGGAAAACACAACATATCAACAGTTTTTCCATTAATGAGCTCAGAGGTCTAACATCCCGACTGTGGACCTTTAAAACACTGTAACTACTCAGCACAACACAAATATTACATAGTAATTAAGCACACTTAACAGGGGGAGCCGATAACAGCGTCAGAAAGTCGTTTATCAAAGCTCTGAACCCTTTATGAATTTCACAAAACTTAAGAGAACGAGTTTGTTATGCTGCTGTGGCACTGAAAAATGAGAACAAAAATTCTTTATTTAGGGGGAAATTGTTTTTTTATGGCAGTCAGGAGTAAGACTGCTTGTCAGCCCAGTCCCAGAGGGCTGCTTTCTATCTGTTTCAGACTTGATTTTCTCAGAAGAGGGTTTTTTTTTTTTTCCTCCTCTTCCTTTCTTTTTTGGATCCCATAACTTGCTGCTGTTTTATGTGCTGCGAGGCAGGCAACAAAGCACATCTGGCTGCTTTAATGATATGATTTCCCATCATACTAAGCCACCGCCATTATGACCTCCCACAGAGACATGCTGGCTACACTTAAGCATTAGGTGTAGGTGTGCGTGCGTGTCGGCCTGTCTGACTGCCTGTGTTTACGGGTGACGGCGTGCATGTGTGTGCTTAAAGTGCAGCGAAGGGCAGCGGCGGTGCTAGCGGTGGTAGCAGTGTGCCCCGAGGGCAGCGTTTTGTTGAGAATGCCCCACGAAGAATCAGAATGAGGAAAAGGACAAGTGCTGCGGTGTCACATAAACCCACATCCATGTGAACAGGAAAAAAAACTTTGCAAGCTTGATAAACTTCTACAGGATTAATAGTGCATTACAAAACTGTTGAACTGTTAATGCAACTAATGCAGAGCTGCAAAAGAAATACAATGATGATAAACGGAGCTAATAGATGCAAGAAACTGATACCGCACACACACACACACACACACACACACACACACACCAGGGGCACTTGTGGTGACTCGAGGCATTAGAGGAACGAGCTGAGCATGTTTGACCTCTGACTGGCTCAAATCCCAGATGTAAATTTAACTATTAGTTCGGGAGGGTGGCGCGGGAGCAAAAGTGGCTATCGACGAGCGCGATCGATGCCACCTGCTAACGACACCGCCGCTCCAATTAGCGTAACCTCTAGCTGAGTCCGACCGCCGAACACACTCGCACAGAAGCTACAAGGAACACCCAGAAAACACACAAGGCCCAAGCGGAGGGTGGAAAATCAAACGGGCTGCGGCAGATCGATATGCATTCCCGCTCGGTCTGATATCGCTCCTTTTATTGGGAACGGCACAGGAATATGACGGTAAGAAGGGGGGTGGGGTGAAACATGTGCTGCTGCTGTTGGACGTTGTTTTCCTGCTCCCGTAGGAGGGGAGGAAGGAAGAACACGGGGTGGTGGGGGGGGATCATGAAGGCAGGCCTTGCTAAGGAGGATGACTACGCGCCGTGGTTACTGTTACACTAGTGACGAGTTATTCATTGCAGGAAAACGAACACCGGTCAGTGCTGAGCTGCAAAGACACACACGCACGCCCGTTCTCTATGTCTAAACTCCACCCCCCCACACACCCCCCCCGCAAACATACACACACTGTTTTTTTTTTTTTTCATCAAACTCTCATATAAACTTCTCATTCCTCAGAAGCCATGGAGCATTTAAGCCATCCGAAGTTACGCCACCCAACTTCCAGGCCAAAGACACTGGAAATCAACTTTTCATCAAAACATGACTGCAAGAAAAGAGGGCGTCATCCAAATCCAACAGCGTTAATAGCTTAAAAAAGACAGACACCTTGAGGCTATGCTGTGCTGTACTCCACGGGATGCTAGTGTAGTCAGTAAGGTGGGGGGGGGGGGGTGTACATAATCTCAGCAGGCTGATTATTTAGAGGGGAGAATATCACATAACAGCATCGTCAACTAAGAGCACAAAGGTCACTGTGTAATCTTAGCTACCCCGGGCATGCAAAATCATTAATCCCTGGGCACTGTGATTCTCCAGCTCAGAATAAACCGGAGGCCTTCAGTTTAGGCACTGCAGCTTTGAGCTGGGGAGGACTTTCAGCCAAACTTTGGTATGTAGAGGTTGTGCTAGGATGTGTCGATGATTCACTAACCAAGAGGGCTGTAACGGACGGTGGAAAAAAAGTGGAATGACTATTAAAAAATAAATAAATAAAAACCAACAGAATGCTGAGACTTTAAAAATGGCTCCCGGGATCGTTTTGGAGAGCTGATGCATCAAGTGGTTAGAACGAGCCCAAGCCGTGCCATTAATACAAAAATAAATAAATCTCCCACAAACTGATGAGAACTCTCAAAGATGAAAACAAGGGAATACTTAATGAAAATCACAGCACTGCTCTGATGGGAAATTTCTCAGCTTTAACTGAAAGAGTTTAAAAATAATAGTAAGACTGAAGGAAAGGTCGTAGCCCGCCGTAGATGGTCCCACTCACTCATTACAAGGTTATAAGGGTGGTGGGGGCGGGGTGGGGGCTCACTGAGGTCATTAACTGGCATTGTCTCCTGATGTGATTAGTCAGGTAGCAAAGTCCATTTGTCACCTGCACAGGCAAATTGAGTTGGTGCTGCACTAGGGGCTATGGGGACTGTATAATATCAACTTGATTACATCAAGGCAGCTGTGGACTTGACACCTTACTGAATTTGTCAGCATTAATCGTTAGGGCCTGTCACAAATCCATCAGCTCCACAGATAATTAGGGCTCTCTCTAATGAAGCCAACGGCAAGCAACCTCGCCCCCCCCCCCCCCACCACCACCACCACCACGAGCACCACCCTGTCCCCACACGCACATGCACACACCGTCTTCCTCATAATTAACCACGGTGCAAAGGAATAAGACTGACTATCTTATCGGCTCCTCTTCCTCCTGTAAAAGACTATCCAAGTCGGCCTTAGATGAAAGCCAGTGCCACTCCTCTTTATCCTGTATTTTTTTTATTCTTTCCTCCTGTCCTTATCACCTTTAAATCAATGCACTAAGTAATGAGACAAGGCTCTAAAATGCTGCAACACAAGAGCATGCATCTGTGCACACACACACACACACACGCTGGTTATCCATTTTTTTCCCCCAACTTGTTGATAGATGTTTTCAAAGTTCCTGTCTTCCTTGCCTTTCCTGTTTTGATTCCTATATGTGCATTTCCTGATGAAAACTATAAAAAGATAATAAGTGTAATGAGTGCAGCATCTGTTTCATTTGCCAGCAATCTCTTGCTGTTTCTCCGGGTTTATATGGGTGGGCGATGTCGTAACGCCACATACATTAACACGCCATGACACTGCACACACTGAAGTGAAAACTTAGAGACACTGCACAGAAAATGTTGCAACGTTCGTCAGGGGAAGAAATTAAAAATATAAAATGTAAAGCTGTATTATTTAGAGAAAATGAATTAGTTAACAGATAAAAACACAAAATATATTTTCAGGTATCAAAATTTAGTCGTGATTAATACACATTAGAGGCATATTAAACGTCTTAAATTGTCATTTTCACCATTTCTGTTCAGCATAATATTCCGTAATCAATTTTGGCCTCCAAACAGGCACATAAAACTCAGCACACCAAATAATATTCTGGAAGGCAGCGAGTAAAAGGAAGATCTGCCCAGACACGTCCACCATTGTTGTTTTAATTGTCTGACTTTTGATTCTCGTTGCTCTGTCCCACTATGAGCAATTTCCTCTCTGAGCTGCAGCACGGAGGGGGGGGGGGGGGGGGGGAGCCACAGGTCAGTACCAGCTCCCAGTGGAGCACTGGGCTAGCCTGGAGAGCGTGTGTGTGTGTGTGTGAGAGAGATAGAGAGAGCTGGAACCGTGTGTGTGTGTGTGTCTGTGCGAGCACGACTACGTGCTAGTTAGTTGCCTGTGGAAGCGTGGAGTGAATGGCGTTATCTCTGACCGGCCGTCATGTCCATGAAAGAATGGAAAACATCCCGTTTGCCAAGCTGTGATTGACCATTACAACCCATGATGTGCATGGCACTCAGCGGACGGTGTAATGGATCAATGGCGTGCGTGTGTGTGTGTGTGTGTGTGCGTGTGTGGTAGGCGTGGGGAGGGAAAGGGAGGGGTCACAGAGATGTCATGTTTTTCATGCCTCCATCGATACACCGAAACCCAACGGGAATCACTCGGCTCCCGCCGTGGCTGACCATTTCCATGGGGATATTCAGCCAAAACAACAGCAACTCCTTCTCACACGCTTTCCTTCGCTCTCTCTCCCTCCATCTCTCTCTCTCTTTCACACACACACACACAGAAAAATCCAGAGATTCTCAGTACATAAATCTCAATCCTCGCTTTAAAGTGTGGGCCAGAGATCATCTGAACACTGCTTTGCCAAAAAAAAAGGAAAGCAAAGAAGAAAAAGGAAAGAAGTACCAATAAGCAACCAGTTGAATGTTCTCCTTCTCTTCCTCCTCATCTCCACCACCATCACCACCATCCCCAGCTACCCTGCTTAAAATGATAAAACCTGCTGAGTTCAAAGTCTTCGGCGGCTGGCCCTCCTGTTCGCCCCGCTTTGCACCTCATATTTCAAAATCTCTTTAAAATTCTGTAACTGTCTTTTGTTCACTCCAGTTGTTAATGCCTAACTTCAAAGGCTCGGCCTCATTAGCACAGAGGTAGAAACCCCTGTCACTCATTTACATTTGTTTAAAGGCTGCAGGGAGACAAGGGGGGGGGGGGGGGAGAAGGGGGGGGGGAGTCCAAATCCAAAGCACTAGAAGTCAACCTTGTCGGTCGTCTGCCAACACCTGGTTCTATCAGCTGGTCACACAGCAGATATCAAACTCCCCTCCGGCAGTGGGTATTGATTTCAATAAAGAACTGACTTGGTTCCTACAGTGAATGTAGGATGAATGTGGATGAGAACTCCCTCACACACAAACCCAACAGTTACATCGAAGAACAGGAAGGAATATTAGCGGGTTATCTAGTCGTCCTTTCATGTTTTAAATGTGTGCATCAAAGCAAATAAGGGGATTTTTTTTTTTTTGCTATAATCAACAACATATTTTCCCTTTTTTTAATTCAGTTCCTGTTTTGTTGAAAGAGAACTGTGTGTTTGAGTGGCTGCTATAAGTCTGTCTTCATGGAGGGATTTATTGATCTTCATCAGGACTGAACAGATCAAACACTGCCACATGACAAACGATCAATCAGGCATCAAATCAACGATGGCAATGCTCTAATAAAATAAAAAAGAAAAGAGAAGGCTCCCACCAGCAGCCCCTCTCCTCCTCCAGTCAATTATTCATCATTACTCACTGTTAAACCTCAAAAACTCCCTTTTATCCCCTATAACATGCCATTTAGTTTATCTCACCGTGCTGAATAGAACTTTCCTGGCACCGGAGAACGCACAAAAAAAAACAAAAAAAAAAGTCTGCGCATATACGTGCGTCATTTGCGCAATTAGACACATTTTAAAGAGAAGTTTGCGTGTGAGGAAGGGGTGCGTTGCGCCGCTGTGACAGCAACCGAACTACATTCATTTCAAACAAAGTTGGGGCATCGCTGGCAGATGCAGCCCACCCAGAGCATGGGGCGGCAGGAGGTGTGAGGCTCGGGGTGTTTTTTTTTTTTTCTCCTCTCCTCATTTTGAACTTGAGAATAAAAACCAGTTGGCTGCTGGGATGGGGAATAATGGCCGTAATGGAGGGGCGGGTTATACCTGCTGATCGCCGCGGCTCTTGCTGCTTTCTCCTCGGCATAGTGACCGTCGCGATCCACGGTGCTTCTCATGCAGGAATTACAGGCAAATGAGGTGTGATCAGTTTGGAAAAATCATCCCGGGTTTTTTTTTGTTGTTTTTTTGTTTCGTTTGTTTGCTCTATCGGGGAGGGGGGCAGGGGTGAGGATGTCTCTTCAAAGCCACAGCTCGTCTCCGGGTTCGGGAGCCGGATCGGCTTCAGCGAGAATGCGCTCGAACACGCCAGCTCCAGCCACCTTCACGTCCATTAAAAATCATCGTCCTTCATTTCTCTCGTGGCAGGGGCGGACATGGAAAAAAATAAGAATGAAGAAACAGCAGCACCTTGAAAGCCAAGTTTTCGCTTCAGCCCCCTCTGGGAGGGGGGGAAATCCCCCCCCTTAATCTCCAGCGCCGTTTGGAAGAGGAAGATAGTTTGTTGCGTCTTTTACGCACAGCAGAACTAAGACCAAAAAGAAGGCGACAAGCAAACAAATAAGTCCCGTGTGAAGGCAGCGCGCACCCCTGATAAGTAACGTGTCCTCCGGTTTCCTCCTCTCCTCTGGCCGCCGACCTGAAACGAGAAAAGGGGGGAAACAGACAGACAGGCATTAGATGGGTTAATGTCAAGCCCGTCACCACCACGCCACCTCAGCCCGGATCCAGTCTCACCAGTCCGTCGGAGACTTTCTTCCCTCCTCCCTCCCCTCCTGCCCTCTTTCTCTCCCGCTGAAAAAGAAAATAAATGGGGATTACGAGCAGCAGCTTTCCCCCCCTCTTACTTACGTTTTAAGAGTCGTGAGAATGATTTCCACCGCTCATCTCATCGCATCTTGGACAGCGTCGGGCTTTTTTTTTTTTTTTTTCTTGGGTAGGGGTGGCTGATGCGGTGGAGAGGATATCACTTGAGAGAGAGAGGGGGGGGGCAGACAAACAAGACGCAGGCGCATCCAAGCTCCGGCAGCAAGAGATCAGATCGACACGGAGTCAAATATTTGTCTCTTTTTTTAAAGAGAAGGGAGGAAATGGCAAAAAAAAAGAAGAAGAAGAAGACAGGAGGAAAACTCCAGGGGACTGATCCGAGGACTGTGTGAAGGTGAAAAAATGGGAACGGCGGTGGATCCAGAAGCTGTTTCAGACTGTCTCAACTGATAGACAGACGCATCGAGTGGCTTTTCCTGCTACATTTTACTCCTCCCCTCTCCACGAGCGTCACCCCTGACAGAGGAGCCTACCTGTCAATCTTTTTAATTGTCTTGTTTTCCCCCCTCCCTCCCTCTCTCTCCCTCCCTCTCTCCCTCTCTCTCCCCTCCGTTTGCTTTTAAAACCCCAAAACCTCCCACAAAGGAAACGATCCTTTCTGAACTTATCATGACATCACCCTCAGCCAAACTTATCAGCAGAGTCCGCCGTGATAAACAGTCCGGGTCCATAAGTTTATTGCGCTAATGCAACTTAAAAAAAAACCCACAGCTTTGGGATGGTGCACGTTGGAGATTTGACCCATAGATACTCGGCCGTGCAACTCCAGTCTGTTGACGGCGAGTGACAACACAATGCAAAACACGCAAAAGCTTCTAAACAGCCGGTGAATGAAAACAATGCACTTCTTTGCACGGCGTGCACGCAGCGCTTCCGTTACAGGTGTAGCCTACAGTGCGCGCACATGCAGCTCTGCAGCAAATAAACCCTTTAATCCCGAGCGTGTCTGCTCTGTCGTGTGCACTATATGTTTTTGCTTTTAGGGGGACGTCCGGTGGACTGTTGGTTTTTTTTCTTCCGTGGGAGTAAAATCAGCAGGAGTCTGCGTTTGGGAGACGAGGATTGATTTGTTTCACCTTACTAGGAAGTGAGTGCTGTGTGCGTGTCGGTCCGGAAAAGGGGAGGGACTCCAGACGACAAGTCCGGGGAGCTGCCGGTGCTGCTTTTTACCAGCCTGCACCGCCGCAACCTTTTAATCCCTTTTTAAAAGAAAAAGAAAAAACTGGCTTTGTTTTGCTTGGGGTCTGTGCGTGCGTTTATTTATTCGCATTTAAGAGCGCGCACGGCGCGCCACAGCCCGTATCTGGCCTGCTTTCACGCCGCCGTGGTGAGCGTGCACACAGCTTGGGGGGGGGGGGGACCTCACAGCCAGGCTCCTTCCATAGCAGTCTGGGTGTCAATCGCGGCCACGAACGCGCGTCTGCCTGGCCGTGAACTAGTTCACGTTTTGGGAGCGATGTCCAGCTTGGCGCGGGCTCGGAGCTGCTGCAGGAGGGCGATAGCCGCCATCGGAGGCGGGGACGCGCTCTTCGGAGTTCATCCGGTGTCGAGGCGGTCCATCGTAGACATGTCCTACTCCACTCACTTCATGGATTTCAAAGGATCCTCCATAGCGAGCAGCATGAAGAAGCTGGTCGTAACCAGGCTCAGTGCTGATTTCAGAGAGGCCGTCTCTGCGCAAACCGTGCCCGTTCCCACGCCCGGTGACGCCGACCTGCTCGTCAGGAATCGGTAAGTTTTTTTGTTTGTTTGTTTTTGGAAAAGGTAGTTCTGGGGGGGGGGGAGGGGGTGAAAAAAAAAAAGGACAGCTCTGCTTTCTATGACCTGAGTCTGTTTGTGCACCCGTCCTCTTTTTAAAACGTCGATCTAGCAATACAGCGTGGAGAAGTTACAAAAAGGGCTCGGCTTACCTCGGTTCACCCATGTACGGCACCTGCGATCAGCATCGTCACAAGACGGCAAAATACGTGAGGAATAAGCGCCGTACTGTAATTCCAAGTTCCGCCCTCTCCGCATTTGTCTATCAATCCATCTAGGCATCTCTCTCTCTCTCTCTCCCTCCCTCTCTCTCTCTCCCCCTCTACGTCACCAACCTGCAAACACAAAGTCATGGGGGCTCAGCGTGGCGTCAGGAGACGGAGATGATGGAGGAGCAGCTGCAGCTGCACATGGCGCAGCGTTCATTCGCCGCAGCGCTGCATTCACAACACGCCTCGCATCAACCGAGCACTGATGATGTAGATAATAAAGAGATGAGCACAATGAAAGCAGACTGGCTTTTAAACGTGGAAGTGCACTAGTGAAAATATCACGCGTTCACCTTTCCACAAACACACTTGTGGGGTTTGTTGGAGTTGCGGCTAATAAAATGCAGTTCCGCCGCATCTGAAACACCCATGAGGCTCTTGTTAGCCTGGAGGACAGCTGCTTGTGAACTTCGACCTTTGACCCTGCATCGGTGCTGCATTAACAGTCACGGGCGCTGTGAAGGGAAAAGGGGCAAGTCGGTGCACGTCACCTGCAAGCTCGGATCTGTAATGCACAAATGAAAAATACAGTACAGAGAATTATGATGTGGGACACTGATTATAGAAAACATGACTGCAATGACGGGGAGATGAAAATGTCAGCAAACAAGTTTGTTTTAGATGTTCGCTGACAGTGCGACTGCAGCAGAGCTTTTAAAAGTATAGTAAATCCTTCATAGGATCACTGCAAATCCATCTGAAATGTAATGCATAATATGCATTTAGCCTGTTTTACTTTTTTCCAGCGTAGTTTGGCACAAAAAGCTACATTTTCTGTTTGAATATTAATCAGTTTATTTAAAGAAGCAAACAATTGTCATACAAGTCCACATGACATCCTGTAAAACATGAATGCTTAGTGCAGCGTTGTCCATGTGTAGTGTCTTATACATGCTGACTTCTTTAATTGTATCATTGGTAGAAGTTCCCAGTCTTTGGTGCTGCTGTGCATGCTGTCATTTACCACAACTCCTTGGCGAATGCTCTAATAAGAAGCCAGAGTTTTTTTTAAAGGTTTATATTTGCACAAATTGTGACTTTATTCCCATGAATATCTGCCCGTTAAAATTTTATTTAAACTCAAACAGCTTGCGTCCTTTTGTTCTGTGAATTCACATAGTTGCCCCTTTTTGATAGCAGCATAATGTGAGGAAATCATTTCTGCCCATGTAAAGGAGTCAAATCAAGGCATTTTGTCGTATCATCATTACCCATCCATAAACCACACAGGCATTATCTATGAGCTCAAAGTACACGTGTGACATGCACGGTAATGAGGCACAGCATGCGTGCTGCTCTAAAAGACAGTAAATGATTTATTTATTCACTCCTTTCTCACACATTTGTTTCCAGCGCCTTACAAAAGTAAGATGAAAACAGCCGTCTTCGTGTTGAGGCAATAAGCAACTATCCAAGATTTTTTAAAAAGTGCACTTGGTTGTGGGTGTCTCTGAAGACAATGAATCATGACATCATGCAATGTGTTTTGTGATACAAGCCTTTCCCTGTCAGTGCAGGACTTTTCTCTCCAAGAGAAAAAGGAATCACTGCCAAAACAAACCAGAGTGTTTGTGCCCCGTGTGCACATGTCTGGAGAATGAAGTAAAAGCCTTGACCATCATGCAGGGATTTAAGGAAATACGGACTCACACTACCAGTCAAATAAGAGCATATGTTTTATTGAGATATTTTCTGATGGTGCACCAATATAATGTTTTGCTTTTTCTCTGTTTGCATTTCAGCTTTGTCGGAATCAATGCCTCTGATATTAATTACTCCGCTGGCCGCTACGACCCTTCTGTGAAGCCTCCCTTTGATGCAGGCTTTGAGGGTATTGGTGAGGTTGTCGGCCTCGGCCTTAGTGCCAGCTCCCAGTACACCGTCGGGGACACTGTGGCCTACTTCAGCAGTGGGGCATTTGCAGAATACAAGGTGATACCAGCCAAGGAAGTTGTGCCCGTTCCCGCGGTGAAGCCAGAGTTCCTCACCCTTTTGGTCAGTGGAGCCACGGCCTACATCGCCCTGAAGCGCCTTGGTGACCTGGCCAAGGGTGAGACTGTCCTGGTCACGGCGGCCGCTGGTGGCACGGGACAGTTTGCCGTGCAGTTTGCCAAACAGGCTGGCTGCCACGTAATCGGGACCTGCTCATCCAACGAGAAAGCTGGCTTCTTAAAGGCCATCGGCTGCGACCGGCCCATCAACTACACCACAGAGGACCTGGCTAAGACGCTGAGGAAAGAGTACCCACAAGGCATTGACGTAATCTACGAGTCCGTTGGAGGCAGTGTCTTAGAACTGGCGGTGAACAGTTTGGCCAACAAAGGCCGACTGATAGTGATCGGCTTCATCTCAGGGTACCAGAGTGCCTCAGGGATCCCACCTTTCAGGGGAGCAACGCTGCCAGTCAAGCTGCTCCAGAAATCGGCCAGCATTCGGGGATTCTTCTTGCCCCACTTCCTCAGTGACTACAGGGAAGCTCTGAGTAGCATGATGCAGATGTTTGGCAAGGGGAAGCTAATGTGTGAGGTAGACTGTGGCGATTTGGCAGAGGGGGGGAGATTTGTGGGCTTGGATTCAGTTTTCCAGGCTGTAGACTACTTGTACGCTGGGAAAAACTTGGGCAAAGTTGTAGTGGAAGTGGCACCACCCCCTGTTGGTAACAGCAAGCTGTAATTTAACTGAATGTTTGCACACTAAAGAGATCACTATTGAATGTAACCGTTTGTTTAAACTGTCAATAACTTTGTAATAGAGGCTCTTTAATTTTGAAATTATAAATGCACTTTATATTAGCTAGTGTGCTATGGAAAACATACTTCAGAAAAGTGATTTTTATTCAAGCATTCAATAAAAATATTTTAAAAATATCAGTGAAATAATCTCTTTTTGATAGAACTGAAGCTTCAAAATTTTAACTTTGAATTTTATTCATATTTTATAGTGTCTCCTAATTTGGTGCCCAGCCCACCCTAAATTTATCTTAGATTCACTGCCATAAGGCTCTCGCTCTTGGCAGTCCCGAGCACTTTATCCACCATAAATGTTTTATGATAGACTTCATTGTTTTTCTAATGGGGGGGATTACGTTGGTATGTGCTTGTCAGAAGTAAGCGCTGCTCCAGGTGTGCTTGGCATTTCATTGCCTGTTTGTGGCTGACAGAAACAGCATGCCCACAATCAATCTTTTCATTCACATGCCCCGAAGCTGCACATAATAAAGAAAAAAATTAGTTCACCTAACCAGGAGTTGGAAAAAGAATCGCTCATAGTGAATGCTATGCCGAATGCCCTTTGACACATTTATTTTCATTTCCATTTTCTTTCTTTTTTTTTTTTTTAAAGACCGAGCAAACCCATCAGCGTGTCATGTGACTTTTAGGTACACTGTGCTGATTTCAATGTAAATCATAAAACTGCTCTGGCAAAAAGTTTTCAACATCACCCTCCTTAAACATTAAAAAAAACCGGTATCAAAGCGGTGCATGTTGTATTAGTGTACTTAATGTCTGTAAAGCAAACACCTGTTCCTACCTGGCAGGGAGGGCTGCAGCATTCAGGCACTGTGAACATGTTATTTCCTCATCCAGGTGGCTACTCAAAATATAACCCAGTGTGAAATGCGTTACAGGTGTGACCCCAGCATGCAAAGCTGCTACCTCCACCAGACGGAGCAGGAAACCAGAGACACACCAAGCCAAGGTAGCCTTACATTTACGGTGGATGGAGTCAGAATGGTGCAGTGCTAAGGAGAGAAAGGGGTCATTTTTAAAATCACACCCAAGTATTCACATGCATAGTTCGGTGTTTTGCCGATATAGTTGTCCTGAAACATTCCTGACCTTCTCATAAACTCACATTTTTGAACGGAGAAGTTTTAAATGTCCTGATTTAGAGACTTCATTAACAGGCACAGATCCTTATAAATCTTTTTGTTTGTTTTAAATCGAAGGCCTTAATTATCCTTTAAAAATGACAATTATTCCTTACATTTCTTCTTCTTTTTATTGTACACCCATCTTTAGAGGAGATGTATTATGGTATGATGATGTCTTCTTCTTCTTTTAGATTTGATTGGCGGTTGGCAACCAGCTTGCAGGTGCATTACCGCCACGTTCTTCACTCTATATCATCACTATATATCTTGGCCGTAGTTCTTATGAGTTCCAAACAACTCCCCATGTGTGAAAAAATGATCTGTCCTTGGACTGTCCTCTCGGCGGCGTCACTCACACCAGTCTTTTCTCTCTGTCCGTCTGTATGAGTTTGTCTGGCTAGTTCCTCCCACAGTTTAAAGGCCAGGGTGTTTTATTTCACACAGCGTTTCTACATGTATTGAAGATGTGCATATTATTAGAATTTTGATTTTGGATCATTTTTGTGAAAATCACAGGTTTTAGAACTTTGTAATTTTTGAATGCAATTTCAATACAGGGTACATGGTCTGTTGTTAAGTTATGCTATATATACAGTATATTTCTGGTCTTTTAGAATAGAACTTTCCCCTTGTAGATCTTTTCTTCTGGAATACTGACTCTAGAGTAGGATTTCCCCCCATGGAATTTAGATTGTTGAAGCTGTGCGTATTGTAGGGGGTTAATGTCTTAACATTGCAGGGTCCCGCCTGTGGGACATTTTACATTGGCTGGAATGCAAAGTTAAACGATTTCCTGATATTTTCTCAAAATTTGCTAACTTTGAATTGTTGTTTGTTTTGCTTAAACCCCTTGCAGTTACGTGGTTATTAGTTTCATTACAGGTCTAGAATATACTAACTCATGAATTTGTAATTGATTTTTTTGGGTTGAAGGTGTGCTAGTTATGCACTATCGGTAACGGCTGAGAATGGGCGTGCAATATAATGTGTGCTGTGCTCTTGTTGAAAAAGTCACACAATAAGTAGAATTGCGGAATTTTCTTATGCTGTACAGTGAAAACTTTGCATCTAGTTTAGTGAATTTAGTCTTGCATTTGCATAATGGAAAGGAAAATGAGTGGGATCAACTTCAATAAAAAACCTTACTGTTATCAGTACTCTGATAAGGGGAAGGTAAAGCTTTATGATCACTGCTGGAAGTGAGAGGTGTCAGATTTTGCATTTTTGTGCACAAATACACAAAGATACAATTTACTCTAGGCTGGGCAATATATTGTGTTCTGATGATGTATCAATACATTTTCCACTCAAGATAAAGAGTAGGTAACATTCTATATATGGATAATTAGCTGGCCAAATATCCATGCTACTACAACTAAACTTTAAAAATAAAAGCATGTGCATAGCTAGGAAGTTGCCAAATAACTGAATAATTTATTTTCTCAGACATTTAAAAAAAAATAAACAATGCATTACGCTTGTCGTGGCTGTTAATACATTTGGATGGCTCATCCAAATGTTTATGTGGGAGCTTCCAAATTTTTTTCTTCTTCTTTCGGCTGCTTTCTTTCTGGGTTGCCACAGCATCTAATCACCTGATCTCAAGATGATCTGCGTGTCGATCACCAGATGCCCTTCCTGATGCCTTTGTGCTGATTGGGAAAGGCCCAGGGAGTGCCCTGGTTTGTGCTCCCCCTGTAGCTGAGTAACCAACTTTCCTTTCCCATTCTGTTATGCTGAACACCAAGCAGAAGGCAGAAAGTGCCATTTTTATGCCTCTGTAAAAATAAAGCACCAACTGACTACTTTCCCATGGCGAAAAAGGTCTGTGGGCATTCTTTGCACGGTATTTGTGCAAAAGTTAGTGTTGATGAGGAAGAGAAAAAAAATTGCACTTTGGTCAGTCAATCAAAACTTTATTTATATAGCACTTTTCACACAAAAAAATCAATCTCTTTTACTAATAAGTGTTTCTAAGTTAAAACTACATTTGAAAGGTGACAACTCATCATTCAGTCCACTTCTCCAAAATACGTCACACTATACTGTATATTGCATATTGACTAATCATATTGGCATCTAATTTTTGATCTGTATTGCTCAGCCCTAGTTTACAGATGAAAAGAATATGTTAAATATCAAAACTGAAACAGTATATTTACAGTACACTCCCAAAAGTCTAATATTCAGGTATTTTCCTTATTTTTCAGCTCTTTCATTCAAATTTGTATTATGGTTACATTTTGCTATTTTATAATGCAAAATCTTAAAATCCGATCGTGTCCTGAAAAAAATAAGTCTTCAGACGCCCTGTACGTATAAAGAATACGACTTAAAGTCAACGCTGAGCCATTAAAGAATGCATCAGGAATTATTAGACCACTAACACAGGCGCTCTCTAAATCACCCTCTGAACACCACTGTTTGCTGAGGTGTCTAAAAGCAAGCTCGTACACGCCGGCCACACAGAAGGTGTGAGAGGTGAAGCTGCGCGTTGATGTTTAGATGAGTTTAGCACGGTTGACTACACTGTGCATCCACACTGGACTGAGAGGAGGAGGAGGAGCAGGCCAGGTTTAGCATCCCTTCAATTAACAGGAGAGGCCCTGTCTTGGCGTCCTCGGGGGCCTACCTGTACCTCCACTGATTAGTGAGCAGTCACAGCCCCAATTAGAGAACACAGGAACCTGGAGAGACAACACTCTTTATTTAATTGGATTGTGTTGCAGTCTGAGGCTGCTAACTGGCATCACATTGAAGCAACCTGGAACTGCGGAGTGTAAACAAGACATTAAAAGACAGAGACAATCTTTTTAGAGGGAGCATTCTCAGACTGTTGCTGTGGTGAAACCTGTGCGAAAAATCTTCATTTGTGAAATTATGGGAAGTGTTTCTCTCATTTAAGTTCAGTTACTGTATTATTGCTCCTGAGAAGGGATCATTAATGCACGGGTTGAATTTAAATAGGCAATGGGTGTAAAAGTAATGGAAGGTACGTTAAATTTGTATATTACTGTAAATGTGGATGACTTGAATTTAGAGCACAGATTAGAACAGTGACTGAGACACCTGCAGCAAAGAAAATGGAGAGAATATGCTGGTTGTGGTCAAATTATAGTTTAATTAATATGTCGTATTTCAAAATTGAAATACATTGTGTCAAAAGTTGAAAATCGTGCCAGTTTATTTCCTCATATGGAGGGATTCGGTGCGTGTTATATGTGGTGTGGTATAATCTGTAGATTAGTGTGGCTGCTTGTTGCCAATACCAGCAAACCAACTTTTTGATTTTTTTTTATGTCTTGCCTTGAAATTGTGACCACAGTGGGTCCTGCTCTGCCTTGTGAAATAGCAATCATTTCTTCATCTTTACACTTTAAAATCAAACTTTTTACACTGAGCTTAATTTTAATGTTGAGCCCAGTGCTGCTTCTTGTATTGTTAGACACTGACATCTGATATCTGTGGTTACAAAATTCTCCAAAGCACCCCCCCCCCCACACACACACAGTAAACCCCTCTTTTTCCACGCTTTCCCCCCACTGGAGTATGTGGAGCATAGCAGAGGCCTCACCCTCATATGTGGGGTGGTAGTCTACCTCCAGGCACCAAAGGGACACTGGCTGGTTGCTCAGTGCTGCCAGAATCTAGACAGTCCACTTTCGTTGCCTGCAAGTCAGTCAGACCCCCTCAACTCCCCAACTCCCCAAGCCCCCATCACTCCTACCTCCGCCTAATTACCAAACCTAAAACCCCCCTCAACTAATTAGCCACAGCAGACCCGAGAACTGTGAGTAAAGGTAAAGCGATGGCTTCATTCAAGAGTGTGCATCTCTGTGGGTGTGTGGGTGTGTGCGCTGTAGAGTGAAAGGAGGAGACAAGAGGGATGGGAAATAGAATATTCAAGCCCCCTTCAACGAGCACATCTCTACAGCCAATTAAAGTCATTTATTTAACTCTTTGCAAAACCTGAGTTGTGCATGACAGAATGATGGGGGGTTGGGGTATTTGTTTGTGCTGCGGCATGTGTTTCTGGATATGTGTGCACACAGTTCGCACGCGCGCAAACACAGCCGTCCACATGTGTCTCAGTATGGCTGGCAATCTGTCGGCTTCTCTGTCTATCAGCGGCGCCGGAGCTCAGTGGGACATAAATTACAATATGCAGCAGCACTTGTGCAAAGTCTCAGTGAAGGGGTGGAATAACTTTCTTAATCAAGTTCACCCTGATTAATTGTAATAAAGGTGTCATCCGTAAATATGTCCTCCTGATTGAGTAATTTGGGGGCCGGAGACAGTAAGCGCGTCCCTGGTGATTGGGGGGGCTGGACAAAGTGTGGATTGGGTGTGGGGGTATGTGGAGGACATAGTGAGACATAAATAGCTCCTGGGCACACTGGCAGCATTCGTACAACTGACAGTTATGAAGTACAATTATCAGTGTGATCTGCTTAAGAATTCATCAGCGGCTTCGCTGGCCAATAAAGATGTTCACGGTGAGACAGAAAGAGAGGGAAAGTAAGCGGGAGGAAGGGTGATGCGTGAGGGGGAGAAGGCCTCACTGATTAAATGAGGTTTTTATTTTGTCCAACAGATTGTTCACATTATGCTGCTCTGTTGTGAGAGGATTATCTGATTTGTTATTGCCTCTGTAAGACTTCATTGCTACTGCGTCCAACGTAAGACCAAACTAGCGCAATTCAGAAGGCTCACGTAAGAAAGTTCTTCCCTTGACCACTTGTTACACATTACATGTGTCAGTCAGGCAATGAGTGGTTGAAGAATAGAGAGCATACAACCTTTGTTCTCTTTATTTGACATTGATGTACCCCAAAAATGATATGTTTTATTCTGTGTTAAGCAGAACAAGGGTTCTCTCATGCCTTTTAGAAATAAGTAACTATGTGCTGATGCAAAACAAGCACATACCAAAGCTGTGTTCAGACAAAACACAAAGCAGTTTTTTCATGTGGCATGATTACATATCAACTTAATGTAAAGACACAAGTACATCCAAATTTGTGTTCGAGCGAGTTGGTTGCGATAGCCACTCAGCCTTGACATTCTGCCATCACTGGAGTGAGTATCAACAATGAAGAGTAAACCAGTTTGAAAATGAAACCACTATTAACCACAACTGAGATAGAGTGTCTGTAGCTTGTATCCACCCATGAACTCTTACTAACAAAGGCTAGCAGCTCCTCAGACTAGACACCTGCCAGGAGTGGTGGCCTAGTTGATAGAGCATCTGCCCCACAACCGGGAGGTTGGGTGTTCAAGTCCCGGCCAGGTCATACCAAAGACCATATAAAAATGGTACTTCCCACCTTCTAGCATGGTGCTAAGCGTAATAGAATGGGGGAAGGAGAAGTGGTTTGTGGCGGCGCCTTGCATGGCAGCAACCCCTCTGATTCTACATGTGAGTAGACTGTTATGCTGTTTATTCCATCTTGCTACAGTGTCCCGCACTTTGTATATGTATTTATATATTTATGTGTACGTATGTATATTCACTGCTCTTATTTTTATTTTTCGTATCTTCTTAATTATTGCTCTGAGTGTTGCTATCCCTGTGCTGTTGCAATCCTGGAATTTCTTGGAATTTCCCCATTGTGGGACTAATAAAGGCTTATCTTATCTTATCTTATTAACATTGTAGATACCAGAAACGTAATTTCATTCTACTGTACATGATTGGCTATACGGACTGAATGATAATAGAGATGGCTTCTTCTTCTTTAGTTTAGAACTGAAAACATCCAGGTGCAGTTTCTGGATGAGGCAGTGATATTTTTGCAGCTGTGTGCCCTGCTGGATAACTGTAAAAGTAAACATGACGGCATTTTTGGGTTTTCCACAGCTGGTACAAAGTAGCTGTATAATTTCTTTCTTTCTTTAATTGTTTATTTATTTATATTTTGAACATAATGAGAAGCAACAACAAAAGACAATGAAGAAAAACTTCACAGTTTTATCTTCAAAAAGGAGTGGGAAGAAGTAGAAACTTATTAAATCCCATCCATTTTCCCTGAACCCATGTACCGTATTTATATATTCATATCTTTCCCACTTTTGTGAAAATACTACTACCTTTCATAATAATAATAACAATAATAATAAAACAGACCATAGCCAAAAAAAGGACATCAAATTATGAACATAAATAAATAATCATTTGTGGAAGGCAGAAGAAATAAATCGAGCAAACCGAGAGATCATTTTTCAGACTTTACTTTGCAAATGCTCAAAAACAAGTGAAGTCAGTACAGGTAACCCAGAACTCTGTCACTCACTAACTCCTCCCATCTCTTCTGGTTTGAGATCCTCCCCACATCATATCCGCCACACAGCCCCCCCCCCCCCCCAACACCCAGAATTGACTAACAAAGCAAAACAAAAACCCGTCCAACACAGTACATTTTCAGACCCTCTTTGGCGGCCTAATCAGCCGACCCCAACAACTACGCTTAAGCCCCACCGGAGATGGCGAATGGGTACAAGCAGGGGCAAGGTCTGGAAATAGGGTTGGGGGCAACCACACCGTCGGGGCTATGCCAGCTCCATCCACTCATCTGGAACCACATACGCAGGTTTAAGTCGGTCCACCGAAACCCGCTCACGCCTCCCCCCCCATGTCCACAACAAAATTTTGGGGTCTGGTCTCTAAAACACATAAATTATAAGGAGGCTGGAGTGGAGAACGGTGGGCATCATGGTGAATGAACACATACTCCGCTGATGACAAGTCCTTGGAGACGTAGGACCAGGGAATACAATGATGACCAGGAATGGGAGCAAAAACAGCGGCTGGATCCTGAAAAAAGAGTCCGATGACCTGTGGTCGATCCAGGGGCCAAAGAATCCAAAAGGGACTCCCCCAGGACCCTTAACGACTGGCCAAACACAAGCTCATTCAAAGAATGCAAATCCTCCTAAGGTGCAGAACGGAGGCCTAACATAACCCACAGCAGTCATTCAACCTAATTACTGCCCGTGAGAGCAGCTCGCAAGGCAGCTTTCATGGTAGGTGAAAACGCTCGCACAACCCATTGGCCTGTGGGTTGTATGCCGTGGTGCAATGGAGCTTCACTCCAAGGCTCCCAGCCACTGTAGTCCACAGCTCAGAAGTGAACTGGGGGCCCCTGTCCAGTGTTATATCTGATGGAGTACCAAAACAGGCCACCCAAGCAGAGATAAAAACCCGAGCCACCTCTGCAGATGTAGTAGATGACAGAGGCACAACCTCCGGCCATCTGGTTGTCCCGTTCACCATAGTAAGGAGGTATGAAAAACCCTGAGAGGGGAGAAACGGACCAACCAGGTCTACATTGACGTGGTCGAACCTCTTCTCCAGCATAAAAAAATGGCTCCAGAGGGGCCCTTGTGTGAAGATGTATCTTAGCATGCTGGCATGCCACACAGGAAGCTTCCCACCCCTTAACATCCTTGCGGAGACCCGGCTATACAAACTTGGCTCCCACAAGTTTGACCAATGCCTTTACTCCCAAGTGGGAAAGGTTGTGGATGATGTCAAAAACACGATGACGCCAACCAACGGGAACTACAGGGCGGGGTGGGCCAGTAGAAATGTCACAAAGGAGTCTGACCCCACCTTCATGCAGCACCACCTCGTCCAGATGTTCTCGTCACAGCTGTCCGTAAAGCCTGAACCTCTGAGTCCAAGAGCTGATCTGCAGCCATGGCAGCATAGTCAACTCCCAAATGCACAGAGTTCACCTGAGCCCGGGAAAGGCAGTCAGCTACCCAATTATCCTTACCGGCCACATGATGAATATCTGTGGTGAACTCTGAAATATCAGATAACTGGCGTTGCTGCCATGATGACCAGGGCTCTGCATGGGGGAGGCTCTGCATGAGGGCGCATGCGCATGCAGCGACCAGCAGCTGGTGAAAAAGTCCGTCGTCTGTGTGTCTTGTTTTTATGTACTTTAATGTGTTTCTACGAAATCCTCTGTGTCGTTTCTGTCCTGGAATGTTTGTGGACTGTATGGCGAAGAGCTCCCCGGTTCCATCAACATGGACTTTCTCTCCTTTTTTTTGCACTGCTGCTACTGTTCCTCCGGCTCTTTGTCTATGAGGTAAATGCGACCGGCATCATGGCGGGCAGGATACATTATTCCAGGGACATGTTGCTGCATTTAAACACGGTTGATGCAGCGGCTGTGATTGAGCCTAAACCGCAACTGCCGGACTTTATTTTGAGAGACGGACACAGCGGTGAAAAGAGAGACGGGAGAGACGGGAGAAGAAAACGCGGAAAGCGTGGCGGTGTGAAATTGCGCCTGAGAAGACGTCAGTTTGGTAACATTCCTCTTCCTTCTATGATTTTTGGGAACGTACAGTCTCTGAGAAACAAGGTGGATGAAATTCAAGGGAATGTACGCTACCAGAAGGACTTTAAGAACTGCTGTGTCATGGCTTTCACTGAATCTTGGCTTAATGCGCATGACCGAGACACAGACCTGTGGATTGATGGCTTTGGAGCCCCACTGCGCTCGGATCGGCAGGAAGAGGTAACGGGGAAACGTCAGGGGGGCGGCGTATGTTTATACATTAATAAGCAGTACTGCGCATCTGTCACGGTCAGAGAGCGCATCTGTACACCCGATGTGGAGCTGCTGTCTGTGTCACTACGCCCCTTTTATTTGCCTCGCGAGTTCCCCCAGCTTTTCATCACAACTGTGTACATTCGCCCGAGGGCAGACGCTGACTCCACCTGCAGCACAATCTTCGATGTGATCCAGCGGCTGCAGTCAATTTCTCCAGAGGTGCCAAACTTCATTCTTGGGGATTTTAACCATGTTTCTTTAAAGAAGACACTTAAAAACTTTTATCAATATGTTTCCTGCCCAACCAGGCGGAAAAAGACATTGGACCTGTGCTATGGATCCATAGAGAGGGCCTATAAATCACTCCCCCTTCCTCCTGTAGGATCCTCAGATCACAACTGTGTACATTTGCTGCCCACATATAAAACTGCTCTCAGAAGAGGCAAGGTGGAGACCAGAGACATTGATGTGTGGACAGAAGATTCAGTGCACAGCCTCCAGGAATGCTTTGACTGTACAGACTGGGAGATGTTCACACTGGCCTGCGGGGAAGATTTGGACTCTTTGGTGGACGTCACATGCTCATACATGTCTTTCTGTAAAAATAAGATCGTTCCACGTAAACGTGTCAAAATATATCCCAACAACAAACCATGTGTTACAAAATCAGTTAAATCCTGCTTACAGAGGAAAGCACTTGCCTTTAAACAGGGGTCTGTTTCTGAGCTACAGGTTGCCACAAAAGAGCTGAAATCCGAAATTTTAAGAGCAAAACAGAATTATAAATCAGAATTGGAAAGCAAGATGGCAACAAAGAAACTTGGTTCAGCCTGGGCCAGTATGAAAACTATTGCAGGCCTTCAGAGCACAGAGCGCAGTAATCGTGTGTTTTTAGATGGCTTTAATTCAGACTCAGAGCTGGCTAATGCTCTTAATTGTTTTTATGGTCATTTTGACTCCTTTGATTTTAGCACAGAAACCCAAGATTTGAAACAGAAACTCAAAGACAATCAGCACTTTAATATTGAGGTGCAGGATGTTAAAAGGGCATTCTGTGCTGTAAAAGTGAACAAAAGTCAGGGCCCTGATAATATATGTGGGCGCTTGGTAAAGTCCTGTGCACATGAACTGAGTCCTATATTTCATTACATTTTCAATAAGTCCTTACAGACACAACATGTGCCTAAGATCTGGAAAGAAGCCGTGGTTGTTCCCGTTCCAAAATCCAGCTGTCCTAAAACGGTAAATGACCTTAGACCAGTTGCTTTGACTTCAATTCTAATGAAAATTTTTGAAAAACTGGTCAGATGTGAGGTCCTAAAGCAGACTGAACATGCATTGGATCCTCTGCAGTTTGCCTATAGGCCTCACAGAGGAGTGGAGGATGCCACTGTCACTCTGTTTAACATGCTTTTTGAACATCTGGATTTTAATGGGACACACGCCAGACTTTTATTTGTGGACTTTTCCTCCGCCTTTAATACAATCCAACCTCATATCTTAGTTGAAAGGCTCCTTTAACAATTTGATTTGAGCAATAATCTGGTGGGTTGGATTCTGGATTTCTTAACCAACAGGATGCAGAGAGTAAGGGTCAATGGTACATTGTCTGACCTAAAGTACTCTTCTACTGGCTCTCCTCAGGGGTGTGTGTTGTCACCACTATTCTTCATCCTGTACACAAACGTGTCGGAGCAGACATGACAACAGACACATTATAAAGTATGCTGATGATTCACTTATTGTCAGTCTCCTCCAGGATGGTGAGAGTGGCCACAGCCCAGTAGTTGATGATTTTGTTCACTGGTGTGAGGATTCCTACCTGCAGCTGAATACGACAAAAACTAAAGACATGATTATTGACTTTAGGAGGAAAACTCCCAGGCACAAAGTCACCGTACTAAAAGGCCAGACCACCGAATGTGTACAATCCTACAAATATCTTGGGACGATTATTGATAGTAATTTAAACTTTGAAGAGAACTGTGAAAGGGTGTGCAAAAAGGGTCAGCAACATTTGCATTGCTTGAGAAAACTTGCACGCTTCCAAATTGACCGAACCATAATGACAGTGTTTTATCTGGCTTTTATTGAATCTGTTTTATCCTTTTCTTTAGTGTCATGGTTTGGTCAGATAAAACTGAAACAGAGGAAATCCTTGGATCAGGTAGTTAGATGGTCCAGTCGTTTGCTTGGTGAGCCACAGCTGAGCCTGACATCCCTGTACACCAGACAAGTACAAAGGATGGCTACCTCCATTTTAAATGATGACTCCCACCCTTTGCACTGCAACTTTCAGCTTCTTCCCTCAAGACGGAGGTTTGCTGTCCCAAAAAGTAGAACCCAGCGCTACAAAAACAGCTTTGTTCCTGCTGCTGTCAAAGAGTTGAACAAGCTGTAACAATATATTGCACACAATTTAGGTACCTATTTATTAACCCCATTTTATATTTACTTATTTTTGTAAGATGTTACTTGGGTTCTAAATATTTTATTGGGTTTTAGACCTTTGAGTTTTTAACCTCTTTGACTAGTTTTTAACTTTCACTATGACCCTTCTCTCTTACCTCTGGCTTTTCTCCCATCTCTTTGTCTTTTTATACCCTGATTGATGGAGCCTTGAGTATTTATTTTTTTATCATGTTTATAGTCAGCTTCATGTGTGCCTGTGTTTGTGTCTGTGTTGATTGTAATTTGTGGCTTGTAAATATGGATGTCACCAGACTGCAAAACAAATCTACTTACTGGTACAAATAAAGTAACCTGATATGGCTGTGTTGTGAGACATGTATATGTTGGACACTGCATATGTGATTTAACCACGATGAAGGAGAGCCAGCCCCCTGCGGTGCGGAGCCACAGAGCCTGGACCCCCTGCGGAGGACAGGGGACAGAAGACTTCCTGACCACTGAGGCTCGGGAAGAGAGAAGGGGGAGTTATGTAAATAAAAGGCTAATGAATGTGAATAAAGAGATTTTGAGAGAGATGTGTGATTTCCCCCGCGAGGGAAATGGTTTGATGTCAGAATGTTTAAATGAGAGAACTTTGGTGTGTTCACTCTCTTTGTTCGCTGCTCAAGAATGAGAGCAGACAGTGGAATGATTTCTTGAATAAACTGGAATGGAAGACAATTCGGTTTCGTTATTCAAGTCTCCCCACATTGGTGACTGACGACGTTGAGAATGAACGAAGAAATTCTCAGGGTCCGGGACTCACAGCGCTCAGAGCTGGCGAGCGCAGTGGCCGTTAAGCTGCCTGATTTCTGGCAGGATAACCCACGGTCGTGGTTTCTGCAAGCAGAGTCGCAGTTCGCGCTCGCAGGAGTAACGGTGGATGACACTAAGTTCCACCATGTCATCGCTAAACTGGACAACAGCACAGCTCGGTGCGTGCAAAGCTTGGTGGAGCAGCCACCCGCGACCGACAGGTACGGCAAGCTGAAATCCACCCTCATCAAGTTTTACACCCCCTCGGCTGAAGTGAGGGCGAGGAGGATCCTGTCTTTGCTAGACCAAGGTGGACACAGGCCGAGCGCCCTGATGGAGGAGATGATACAGCTGAGAGGGTTGGACAACGATGATTTCATTTTTCAGTTCATCTTCCTCTCCAACCTCCCGGCGCATGCGAGAAGCACGCTGGCCGGCAAAAAGTGTCACACCCTGGAGGAGTTCCGGGAGCTGGCCCAGGAGGCAGATGGGATCCTGGACGCCTGCGGCGGGCAAGCAACCACAGCAGCGACCCGAGACAGCGGGGAGCCAGAGGCGGCAGAACCAGACTGGCCGACGACGGCGGCAACACGGCCGCGACGAGGGGGAGCCAATAGCCCGGCGGCAGAAGCGCGGGCACGACACAGCGGAGGAGAAGATCTCTGCTTTTACCATCGGAGGTTCGCAGAGAAGGCACGCAGGTGTGTGCCGCCCTGCATCTTCAGGAGTTCGGGAAACGGCAAGACCGGGGGTCGCTAGCAGCTTCGACCCTCGGAGAACGCAACAAGCTGCTCTACATCACGGATGCGCGCTCCGGACGAGTGTTCCTCATCGACACCGGAGCACAAGTGAGCTTCATCACCCCAACATACGCGGACCGGGTGGCTGGACCCCACGGTAGCGGAGCTACAGCGGCAAATGGCTCGAACATCAACACCTACGGGAGAAGGACCTTGCCTTTATGCTTACATGGCCGCACATATGAATGGACTTTTGTGATAGCGGCGGTGAGTTTCAACATGTTGGGCGCGGATTTTTTGTGTTCACACAATCTGTTAGTTGATCTTGCTAATAGACGGCTGGTAAATGCACTCTCTTTTTACTCTCTCCCCTGTTCAGCTCGAGTGTCCCCGCCACCAGTACAGACCCACGTCGCTACAGCAGGTGGTAAGTTTCACACACTCCTCACCCAATTTCCAGCGCTCACTGTGCCCACTTTTTCAGCGACGGTCGCGAAGCACGGGGTGAAACACTTTATCCCCACTTCTGGTCCTCCCGTGTTTGCAAAAGCTCGGCGCTTGGATGCAGTTAAGCTCGCCATTGCGCGCGAGGAGTTCGCCAGCCTGGAGAGGCTGGGCATCGTTCGTAGGTCGAAGAGCCCGTGGGCTTCGCCGCTGCACATGGTACCGAAAGCCGATGGCTCCTGGAGACCGTGCGGGGATTACCGCAGGCTAAACAACGCTACGGCGCACGATCGTTATCCCATCCCGCACATTCAGGATTTTTCGGTGCACCTGGCGGGGGCGCGCATTTTTTCAAAGATTGATCTAGTTCGCGGCTATCACCAAGTCCCGGTCCAACCGGAGGACATTCCTAAAACAGCGGTAATAACCCCGTTCGGACTTTTCGAATTTTTACGCATGCCGTTTGGTCTCAAAGGGGCGGCGCAAACATTTCAGCGGATGATGGATGCCGTGTTACGCGATCTCCCTTTCGTGTTTGTGTACCTCGACGACATTTTGGTCGCGAGTACTTCAGAGGACGAACACGAAAAGCACCTCACAGCAGTTTTTAGGAGGCTGGGAGAGCACGGCTTAATAGTTAACCCAGCCAAGTGCCAGTTCGGCGTCGAGCGGATCGATTTTTTGGGTCACCGCGTCTCCCCGGAGGGAGCGGTTCCGTTATCAGAGAAAGTACGCGCGGTAGCGGATTTTCCCCGTCCACAAACGGTCAAATCACTACAGGAATTCTTGGGGATGGTGAATTTTTATAACCGATTCCTGCCCCACGCAGCTCAAATCATGCAACCGTTATATGCCGCGCTCAAAAAACAAAAACCGACCCAGGCGGTCGAATGGTCCCCGGAGCGGGAGCGCGCGTTCACAGAGGTTAAAAAAGCCTTGGCTGACGCTGCGCTCCTGGCCCACCCAGACCCTGCAGCACGTATCGCGCTGACGACAGACGCTTCAGATTTAGCCATAGGGGCCGTTATTGAGCAACAGGTAGCCGGAGTTTGGCAGCCTTTGGCTTTCTTTAGCAAATCTTTAAGCACGGCTGAACGAAAATACAGCGCGTTTGACAGAGAACTGTTGGCGCTGCATTTGGCTATTCGTCATTTCCAGTTCTGGCTGGAAGGACGGTGCTTCACCGCTTATGTGGACCACAAGCCACTCACATACGCCATGGCCAAAATTTCAGACCCGTGGTCCAGCAGGCAGCAGAGGCAGCTGGCCGCAATCTCGGAATTTACCACTGACATTAGGCACGTTGCGGGCAAATTCAATGTAGTAGCGGATTGTCTCTCACGCGCGTTCACGACCCCAACACGCGCAGAGGCAGAACGGGCCACCGTGACCGCGCCGCAGGAGAGCGGCACGGTGGCGCGCGCAGCCCCGGTGCACGTGGGTATAGATTACGCAGCCATGGCAGCGGACCAGGGGGCGGACGCAGACGTGCGCGCGCTCCAGTCTGGACCAACAGGGTTGAGGCTGGAGAGCAAGTGTTTACAAACCGGTATGCCCCCCCTGATCTGCGACGTGTCGACGGGGCGCCCGCGTCCGGTGGTTCCGGCCACGTGGCGCCGCCGTGTTTTTGACTCGGTCCACTCACTGGCGCACCCGGGAGTGCGCGCGTCGGTGAAACTAGTGGCGGAAAAGTTTGTTTGGCCGTGCCTGCGCAAGCACGTGAAGGAATGGGCAAAAACCTGCATTTCCTGTCAACGGGCCAAAATTCACAGGCACACAAGAGCCCCGTTAGAACCGTTCCGCATTCCGGCCAGAAGGTTCGACCATGTGCACGTCGACCTTGTGGGCCCCCTACCGGCATCACAGGGGTTCACGTATCTTTTGACAATGGTGGACCGCACCACACGTTGGCCGGAAGTGGTCCCACTTGCGACGACCACGGCCGCGGAGGTGGCTCGCGTTTTTTTAACGGCTTGGGTGGCGCGTTTCGGGGTTCCGTCGGACATTACGTCCGATAGAGGACCGCAATTCATCTCTGAGCTGTGGTCAGCGATGGCCAATGGCTTAGGAGCCAAAATTCACCGCACTACGGCTTACCACCCTCAGGCCAATGGTTTATGCGAGCGTTTTCATAGGTCTTTGAAGGCAGCACTCAGAGCGTCGCTCACGGATGCAGATTGGGTGAATAAACTTCCATGGGTTTTATTAGGGTTGCGTTCTGCGCCTAAAGAGGACTTAGACGCCTCCCCAGCGGAGCTGGTACTCGCACAAACTCTGAGGCTGCCGGGCGAGTTTTTACCAGAGCACCCAGAGCCCCCACCTCTCTCGGCTCTGGGACCGTTAGTCGGCACGGGGGCAGACACGCTCCCGGGTCCGGTTCATCACGCTTTTCCACGAGTTTTCGTCCCCAAGGCTTTGAAAAATGCCGATTTCGTTTTTGTCAGGCGCGAAGCCCTAAAAGCAACGCTCAAACCGCCTTACGAAGGGCCATTTCGAGTGCTGGAGGCAGGTGATAAGCAATTTGTGCTGGATTTTGGAGACAGAAAAGAGACAGTCAGTATTGACAGACTAAAACCTGCTTTTGTCATGAAGGACGTGTCTGTACCGGTCGCGGTGGCGCCTCGACGAGGCAGGCCCCCGCAGAAGGCAATTAATCACTCTCTCCCTCAGTCAACAGCGCCGAAGCAGAAACGCACCGCAGGCAAGGCGGGGCCAACGCACAGCAGATTCGGCAGACGGCTGAAGCCCAAGCGGCGCACAGACTGAATGTTGGTGTTGATTATTCAGTAGTGAGTAAGGTGCTATTTAATTTTAGGAATTAGTCTGTTCTTCATCGTTTGGGGGGGGTTATATGGCTGTGTTGTGAGACATGTATATGTTGGACACTGCATATGTGATTTAACCACGATGAAGGAGAGCCAGCCCCCTGCGGTGCGGAGCCACAGAGCCTGGACCCCCTGCGGAGGACAGGGGACAGAAGACTTCCTGACCACTGAGGCTCGGGAAGAGAGAAGGGGGAGTTATGTAAATAAAAGGCTAATGAATGTGAATAAAGAGATTTTGAGAGAGATGTGTGATTTCCCCCGCAAGGGAAATGGTTTGATGTCAGAATGTTTAAATGAGAGAACTTTGGTGTGTTCACTCTCTTTGTTCGCTGCTCAAGAATGAGAGCAGACAGTGGAATGATTTCTTGAATAAACTGGAATGGAAGACAATTCGGTTTCGTTATTCAAGTCTCCCCACACCTGAACCTGAACCTGAACCTGCAGTCTTGGCCATAGCAAAAGTAAGGGGTTTATGAGTCATGAAAGCAGTGAACTCACACCACCTCTGGTAGGATCCTGAAATGACGAGTGGCCAGAAAGAGAGCGAAAAGCTCCCGATCAAACATGCAATACTTCCATTCATTGTCATGAAGTTTCCTACTAAAAAAGCGCCGAGTGCTAACGCTAACGCTAATGCTAAGAAGGCACTCAGGGAACTACACGATGCAATTAGCGAAATCCAAACTTCACATCTGGACAGTTTTGTAGTGGTTGCGGGGGATTTTAACCACACCAGCTTAAAGACTGTGCTCCCCAAGTTTAAACAATGTGTAGACTTTAAGACCAGAGGAGAGAATATGTTGGACTTAGTGTACACAAACACATATGCATATAAGGCGATACCCCAGCCCCACCTCGGCCTTTCTGACCACATATCTGTGATGCTGATGCCTGCCTACAAACCCTTATTGAAGCGCAGCAGGCCAGTAGTGAAACAAATCAGGATTTGGCCAGAGAGTGCAACCTCAGCACTGAAAGACTGTTTTCTGCACACAGACTGGGAGGTCTTCAAAATAGCAGCCTCCCAGGAAGACAAGACAGATGTGGAGGAGTATGCTGAAACGGTCACCAGCTACATCGCGAAGTGCACAGAGGATGTCGCTACAGTGAAGACCATCACTATGCGGGGAAACCATAAGCCCTGGATGACCGCAGAGGTGCGCTCGCTGCTTACAGCCAGAGATGCAGCCTTCAAAGCGAAGGACAGGATTGCCCTCCGCTCAGCCAGGTCTGCGCTCTCAAAGGGAATTAAGACAGCGAAGCGCGCCTATGCGGAGAAAATCCAGGGACACCTCTGTGACACTAAGGAACACCAAGCAGATGTGGCAGGGAGTTCGGACACTGACGGGCTATAAGTCTAGGCAGGGGGTCGATGATGATGACGCTTCACTTCCAGACAGGCTCAACAACTTCTTTGCACGTTTTGAAGCATCAAACCCGACAATCAGAGGGAGGGCTGGCCCATCCCCACCATCGGTTGGACCAGCTTTTACCATCAACACAGTGGACACACGGAGGACCCTAACCAGAGTCAACCCACATAAAGCTGCAGGTCCGGACAACATCCCGGGACATGTGCTTCGAGACTGCGCGAGCAAGTTGGCGGATGTACTGACTGACATTTATAACATCTCCCTGAGTCAGGCCATCATTCCCAGATGCTTCAAGACCTCTGTTATTGTACCGGTTGCAAAGAAACCAGTTGTGTCTTGTCTGAATGACTATCGTCCTGTTGCACTGACACCAATTGTGATGAAGTGTTTTGAACGGCTTGTCAAACCACACATTACAGCCTGCCTCCCTGCATCACACGACCCGCTCCAGTTTGCACATCATTCAAACCGCTCCACGGAGGATGCTATAGTCACCACCCTGCACTCTGTCATCACCCACCTGGATCAGAAAGACACCTATGCCAGACTCCTGTACATTGATTTCAGTTCAGCATTCAACACCATTATTCCCCAGAGACTGATGGAGAAATTACTCCTTCTTGGTCTGAACACCGCCACATGTCTCTGGATCCTGGATTTCCTGACTGAGAGACCTCAGTCTGTCCGGGTTGGAAACAACATCTCCAACTCTGTCACGCTGAGCACCAGATCCCCTCAAGGCTGCGTACTCAGTCCACTGTTGTTTACACTTCTAACACGACTGTGTATCCAAACACGAGGGGAACCAGATTATTAAGTTTGCAGACGACACCACGGTGGTGGGACTTATTCAGAGGGATGAGGAATCAATGTACAGGGAAGAAGTTAGAGACCTGGAGGGCTGGTGCAGGGTGAACAATCTGGTGCTCAACGTAGACAAAATGAAGGAGATGATTATCGACTTCCGGCGGTCACAGCCTGAACACGTCCCCCTCAGCATCGGCGGCCGTTTAGTGGAGAGAGTGGAGAACATCAAATTCCTCGGAGTGCAGATCTCGCAGGACCTGCTCTGGAGCAAGAATTCCTTGGGGATCAGGAAGCGGGCCCAACAGAGACTGCACTTCTTGAGGAAACTCAAACAGGCCTCTCTCCCCATCTGCATCCTCAGGACCTTCTAGAGAGATGTGATAGAGAGTGTTCTGACGTACTGCATTGCTACGTGGTACTCCAGCTGCAGCATGTCAGACAAAAAAGCCCTGCAGAGGATAGTTAAGGGAGCTGAGAGGGTAATTGGAGTCTCCCTCCCCTCTGTCCAAGAACTTTTCCAGAACCGTTGTAGGAGCAGGGCACTTAACATTGTCAAGGACCATTCTCAACCTCTGCATAAACACACTGAACTTGTGCCATCTGGCAAACGATTCCGGAGCATCAGAGGCAGAACCACCAGACTGATTAACAGCTTCCTTCCACAAGCTGTTAGGATGCTGAACAGTTGATCCGTAATCTCTCGTATACACTACTGCACCTACGGACATTATGTACATTATTTGTATACAGTATTATAGTTAGTTAGTTTTTCAAGTATGTCTCAGGGATGCGTAAATGGATGTGGTGGGGTGGGGGGTGAAGATATGTGTGAGTGTGTCTTAAATCATGTTCTTTTACTTATATGGATGCCGAGAGAAACGCAATTTCATCTTTGATTTGATTTTTTGATTTTGTATACTTTATTGATCCCCAGAGGGGAAATTGAGGGGATCCACCTGGATGGATGAAGCAGCCACGGTACTTGCCTGCACTACTGTTGTATGTACAGCAATATGACAATAAAGGTTGATTTGATTTGGTTTGATTTTGATTTGAGAGCGGTTGCCAAGCGTCAACAACCCATTGCTCACACACTGCCCCTACAGCAAAATCAGAAGCATCAGATGTAAGAGCTATGGAGGCCGCAGGAGATGGATGCACCAGTATGGTGGCATTGGTGAGGGCAGCCTTAGGCCCCTCGAAAGCCTGGTCCATCTCCAGAGACCAATCCACAAGCTCACTGCACTTTTTCCCCCTAAGCACTTCATAAAGGAGACGCAACAAGTAAGCTACATGTGCAATGGATCTGTTGTAAAAATTCACCATGCCAAGAATCCCTTGCAGGGATTTAACAGTGCAGGGCCATGGAAAAACTGCAATTGTCTCCATGTTTGCTGACAGTGGAATGGCTTCCTGTGCCGAAATGCGATGCCCCAGGAAATCAATCCCTGACAGGCTGAACTGACACTTAGCAGGATTAACAATCAATCCATGGTATCTAATTGCTGGAAAAGTTGCTGTAGATGTAACGGGTCTTCCTCCACTGAAACACTAGCTACCAGTATGTCATCTAAGTAAAAAAATAAAAATGACATTCCCCTCAAAACAGATTCCATCAACCACTGGAACGTCTGCACAGCCACCTTCCGACCAAATGGCATCCGCAAAAATTCAAAAAGTTCAAAGGGAGTAATGACAGCAGTCGTGGGCACATCCTTCACATGAACCGGGACCTGGTAGTAGCCACGTACCAACTCTACCTTAGAATAAATAGTGGCCCTTGCCAAACAAACAGAAAAATCCTGAATGTTCGGAACCAGGTATTGGTCATGCATGGTCACGTTACTGAGGCAACAAAAATCACTGCACGGCCGCCAACTGCCATCAGATTTAGGCACCATGTGCAGAGTTGAGGCCCATGGGCTGTTGGAGTGGCGCACGATGCCGAGCTGTTCCACTGTAGCAAACTCCTCCTTAGCTATCGCCAGTTTAGTGGCATCAAGATGATGAGCATGCACAAAAACCAGAGGGCCGGTAGTTGGAATATAATGCTCCACTCTATGCCTAGCAACCGTGGCAGAAAAAGCGGGGATTGTCAGTGGTGGAAACTCTGCAAGAAGACTCTGATACATATCCTCTGCAGCAAGAATGTTAGCAAGAGCAAACGGAAGCAATATCCACTAACAGTCTGTGAGCTCACAACAAATTTGCACCAAGTATCGGCAGAGACAGAAGCCATTACAAAGTCCCATCCAAACTGCTGTTCATTAAAACACACAGTCACAAACCTGGTGCCGAAAGGACGAATGGGGGTCCCATTGGCTGCATCCAGCAGTGGACCATGACTCCCACTTAATTTATCCGCAGCCTACGCTGGCAGTACACTCTTCTGTGCACCCGAATCCATAAATAGGTGCCTGCTGGACAGCGTATCCTGAACGAGCAGCAGCTCTCCCCTGTCACCAGTGCCCACAGCTGCTACTGAGCACCGGCCCTGGCATTTTCCTGGCTCGAGAAAGAGCAAGGCTCCACACAGCATTTGGCCTTGACGCCAAACTGACGATGGTAGAAACACAACTCATCCCCTTTTCTTCGGCGAGTCGACACTGCTGCCACAACCGCTGCCTCCTCGTTCTCCAGAGGAAACTGGAATTGTGGGGGACCCATAACATGCACACCATACTGTCGGGTTGCTAGCAGTATCCTGCTCGTTTCCTCCACCAGTCCTCGATAATCCTTACTGTGTAGTAGAGGTGAGCTGGCCAGGGCCGTACGCACCGGAGGTGGGAGCTGATGCAGGAACAGTTGAACAAAAAGAAAAGAAGGATCACCGGATCCCCGCAGTGCCAGCATGCTCTCGATCAGCTCAGTGGATTTGCTGTCTCCCAAACCATTGAGAGATAAACGACACTCAGCCTGTTTAGTGTCCGACAGCTGGAACAATCTCAGTAGCTGAGCCTTCAGAGCCTCATACTTCCCATTGACTGGTGGATGCTTCAACAAACCCATCGTACGGCGGGTGGTGGAGGAATCCAATGCTGCAACCACATGATAATACTTAGTCTCAACCGCTGTTATCCCCTGGAGATTGAACTGCACTTCATTGTGCTGGAACTTGTTATGTCTGGGAAACTGGAAATGATCAACAGAGAGTGGCGTTTGCTGGGAACACGAACTTTTATTAAACTATGCACAGAAATGCAGTACAGGTCTAGGGCTGGGAGGCAGACCGTGCGAAAGAAAGCTTTAAAATGGCCATCACTTACATTTTATAGGCTCGGTGTGATGACATCACCAAGCGGCAGCATCATCACGCCAATGCTGACCAAACTTGTGGTTTTCTTACACGACATTCACCCCCCCCCCCTTGGAAAAACAGAACAACACACATAACCGAATTGACCCTCCCCAATTTGTTACAGTAAAGAACCTTGAACTAGCTAGGGCCAGCGGGTAGACTACCACGTGGCCCAGTGCGGCTGAGTGGTTTATTATGCCACTATTTGTTGGCAGCTGCGCTATTATATATGGAAACGGCACATTATTGTGAAGTGCGGTGTGGTGATGTGCACTTCTCGTCATATCACTACACCGCCCTATATAAGGCAGAGGGCATCCATATTGTGGCCTCTTTGACCAGTGCCCTCTGCCAGGTGCCTGCCATGTTACCACTGTTCTCATCCATCCATAAAGCTGTATTCATCCAGTCACCTTGCCTCATTCTTCATCCAGGTGTATTACCATACATAACACTTGGTGATCGAGGATTAACTCATGGAGGTGTGTATCACACCACTTTGCCCCTTTCTCAAGCTATCGGGCAAATTGGCGGTGCCCTGGCCCATGTGGTTTGAGGCTTTCCAGACCTACATCACTGCGCTGGACCTCGGTAAACTCGACAAGTTAAGAGCACGTGCACTTCTTGTGCATAACCTGAGTTTTGAGAGCCAGCAAGTCCTGCGCACACTCGGAGCTTTGGACTCTTTTGAAGATGTTGTGGAGCTGCTAGCCAACAATTTCCACACCCCAGATAGCATGGCTGTCTGGAGGATTCCTTTTTGGCAGCGACATCAGCAGTAGGTGAGCCTATTCATCAGTTTGTCGCCGACTTGAGGCAGCTAGCTAGCGAGTGTCGCTTTGGGGCGTTGGAAGATGAAATGGTATGTGACCAGCTTGCAGAACACATGCGCAGCGCTGCATTGTGGCCTAGGATACTCACGGCGCCCAATGACTTATCATTAGCCAGAGCTGTCAATCTACATTTTTTTTTTTTTGTTTTTTTTTTTTTGTTACTTATTTGTACCCGTAGGTAGACTTGGTTTGCAGTCTGGTGACAAGCCACCGGCTACTGGTCGCTGCGTGCGCGAGCGCCCTAAACCTACATGTTTTTGGTGTGCGGGAGGAAACCGGAGAAATCCCGGAGTAAACCCGCGCAAAACGGGGAGAACATGCAAACTCCACACAGCTCACTGTTGGTCGGGGGCTGGGATCGAACCCACGATCTCATGATCCCCGCGGTCCCCCGGCCGAGGGTAAAACTGTGCTGCCACAGTGCTAAACCACTGCGCCACCGTGCAGCAGCTGGAGGCTGGAGGCTGCAGACAAGCTAGCTTTGGAGCTAACCTGGCGTCAGTCACAGCGGCTGCCGGAGTCTCCTGCCACGGAAAATGTTGCAGACTCAGATAGCGAGGATAGCTTGGACAGCGATATTACAGAAGCCAACTCTGCCAGCCGAAGGTCTGCCCCAGGAGAACCCCTGTGCAAGGGTTGCGGGTCTGCAATGCACCACAATAAGGCTAAGGACTGCCCGGCTAGGGGAAAACGTTGTAGCAGATATGGACGCTTGAACCATTATGCTAGAGTGTGCTGTGTATCTGAACTAGAGAGCCAACAGAAGAAATCACTCCGCCCGCCCACGATGACCATTCATATGGTGTCCCCCAATACAAACGGGTACACATTTTGCACAGTGGAATTGGACGGTGGGGAGGTGCCACTGCTCCTCGACACAAGAGCGGAGGTGTCGTTGCTGAATTGGGCCATGGTGAGGAAGTTTTTCCCCTACTACAGGATTAGAGGTAACCCGGTGCCGTTGTATGGTTATGGAGGTGGCAGGCTATGCACGGTTGGGACTTTGGAGTTAATGGTCTGGTACAAGTCTACGAAGATGGTTGACTTTATGTTCCACGTGACAGCACGAGGCGATAACATCATGGACTGCGATTTGCTTTACGGACTGGGTTTCACCATTAAAGACGATGCCAGGAACGAATGGTTGGGTTGTGGCCAATGGAACTTCCTGGTTCTGATGGTTGATGAGGACGTTGTGTGGGACAAAGAGCTATCGGACACCATGGCGGTCAAGCAAGACCAGCTTCACTCAGGTTCGGTGCAGGAGGGCAGTGCCAGCGCTCGGGATATGGTAGAGGGGGGTGCCAAACGTGGTGGCGAGGTGCCTGCACCGGTGAGTGACAATGATGTGCTAGCCCCAGATGCCTCTGGAGCTTGGCTGCAGGGGAAGGAGGATCTGCAGCTACGATGGTGACCGCTACAATGCTTTTAGAAGAGGTCGGAGCCAGACCGACGAGCATGGAGGAACCGCATGCTCAGCAGCACCACTTCAGGCCAAGCTGGACCCCATTGAGGGTTTTGGACTTGGTTTGGGTTCGGGGTGAAGAACGTCCACAGCAAAGAGGGTCTAGACAACAGCCAGCTTAACAGCGAGGGTGTCTGCGCATAGTGGCTAAGCTGGGCGCAGCATACTTCAGGTTTTGCGATGGCTCAGCAAGGCAAGCCAGTCAGCTTCGGTGTGTCCGGGAAGAGGCTCCAGGTGACAAGGCTGGACGGGAGTCAGTGTCGGTGGTGAAGAAGCGGGGCTCCATCGTCTGAGAGATCAGCCATTATCCCAGAGGTCTGCTGCTTCCAGGGGTGCGCTTGCTGGGGGGCTGCCCTGGGCCCTCGCCATGCCAGTTCTACTCCTCCTACCCAAAGAACTGTGCTGTAGTTATTGTGTATGTTTATAGTTCTTGTGTTTTGAGATACATGTTATGATATGGGATTATTTTGTGTGTTTTGTTTAGTTTAGGAGCACGGCGTGTAATTTTAGTTTTATGTATGGATTTTTCTTTAGGTATGGGTGGCAGAATAATCCATCCCGCCGTGCGGGCTGCACGGTAGCCCACCCATCAGCCATATTTTAGGTTGTTTTGTGTGAATGTGTTAGGTCATTTGAGTAAATTGTTTTTCGTTATTTTAGTGCGTGATTCAAGTCCCAAATTTTTTTGTGTGTGGGGGGGGTCAACTGTGTGTGTGGTTTTGGACTTTTCTAAAGGGGGGGAGAATATTATACTGTATATGGAAACGGCACATTATTGTGAAGTGCGGTATGGTGACATGCACTTCCTGTCACATCACTGCACCGCCCTATATAAGGCAGAGGGCATCCATATTGTGCCCTCTTTGACCAGTGCCCTCTGCCAGGTGCCTGCCGTGTTACCGCTGTTCTCATCCATCAATAAAGCTGTGTTCGTCCAGTCATCTTGCCTCATCCTTCACCCAGGTATTTTCCCATATATAACATGCGCCCCTAGCTAAACAGTCCTTTTGTTTTGGAAGGCAGTTCAGTTGGAGGGGCCTTGTGGCAAGCCCATGGTGGACGCGTCCCTGGAGGTGCGGAGGCCTGCGGACTGGGATCGTCTTCCTCAAAATCCCAGTCCGTGTCCAACACCGTGCGAGTTGACTACCGCAACGCTGTGTCATCTGGGACCGCTGCTCGAACTCAGTGGAGACTGTTGGGGTCTGGATTATGCTGCCAAAATTCTGGCAGTTTAATTGTAGCTGCAAAAACTGCAGGGAAAAAAACGGGAGCTTGCATGGGTGCCAAGGTGCTTGGCGCCGCACCGTAACTGGCACCAGACAACATGTCCAATTTAAGGGTCACCAATGTGGAAGGCAGAAGAAATAAAGCAAGCAGACCGAGAGATTGTTCTTCAGACTTTACTCTGCAAACACTCAAAAACAAATGAAGTCAGTACTGGTAACCCAGAACTTTCTCACTCACTAACTCTTCCCATCTCTTCTGGTGTGAGAGCCTCCCCACATGATATCCACCACACATTAACAATATCCTGTGAGCATCCCGAGACTGTCACACCATCCCCGCTTCATCTCTGTATCCTGTATAAACAGATTCCTGGTATTTTGTTTTAAATTGTTTTATGTTTGGACATTGCTGTAACTTCTCCCCCATACCATTCCACAGTCTTACCCCACAGAATGAAATGAAAAGTCTTTTTTTATTTGTACAGATTCTGTTAATTTTGAAGTTGTAATTTCCTCTTAATTGATAACCCTCATCTCGATTCCTGAACAAGTTTTGTATATTCTCTGGGAGGAGGTTATTTTTTATTAACTTTGTATATGGTTTGGCGGCGGCGGCAGCGGCAGCCTCCGTCGGTCTATGATGACCATGGAAGAGAATCCTAAACGTCTACTCTGCTGGAACAGCACCGCCTGTGGCTGAACAGGCCGATGCGCACCGGCGTTCTACCTTCCAGCGTTGGGCGTTGGTAGGATTCAAGCCTGGGCAGGAAGATATGGAGGACAAGATGTTACCCATGCAGTATGTCCCCCCTCTCCACGTCGCTGATGAATCCAAAGGAACAGCAGGGTTGCTATAGTTTGGCACCAGCGTCGTCGCAGGAGCTGCCAGCTCTGTTGTTGAGCACAACAGAGAACTGCCTTAGGGGCTCCGACTCCGGATTTTTCCTCAGGGTTGACTCCCGAAGCCTTTCCCGTGACCGGGTGTGCCGCAAGGCAGCGGAGGTTTGAAATCAGGGTTTACCTTCCCCTAGATGGGCTACCTTCCCAGGTTGACGAGCCACCATCTACCCGAAGCATCTGGTTTTAAGGCACCAGAGATCCGCCCTCGCCCCTTCTCCTATTAGTAAAAGCAGTTCCACCGGGCTTAGAGACTAAACCACACGGGCAGGCTAGGAGTTGGACTTAGTTGTCAGAGGCTTTTCGAGACGCACGCCGTAAGGAGCATTTTATGAGCACTGGGAGCTTAACCCCAGTACCGCTCCTGGCTATGACAACCTTGGAACCGTTGAACCACAAATATGGTTTGTGCTGTTTGGAATTTAACTATGTCTGAGTTTTAATAATTTTGATTGTAAGAAGAGAGAGAATTATCCAGATTACCAGCATTATGAATGATCCATATTGCTTTTTTGGAAGAATAATTAGTGAATTTATTGTACTCATATAGTTATTACCCCACATCTCTACACAGTAATTGAAATATGGTAAAACAATGGAATGATCTGGAGTGATTTATGATCCAGAACTTGTTTTGCTTTGTTTAAACGGAAATGCTCCTTGATAGTTTGGTTTGTATATGTTTGATGTGTGGTTTCCAGCTGATTTTTTCATCTATTATTACCCCAAGGAAAATATTTTCATGAACCCTTTCTATCAGCATCCATCTTTCTGGATTTGTATTTGTACGTTAATTCTGCAGTTCCCAAATAACATTTTTTTTTTATTTAAATATAATGACAACTTGTTGCTGTTAAGCCATATTTTTAATTTGCTTATTTCTTCAGTGACTTCCTCTAGTAATTCTTTTAAATTCTCCCAGAACAGCAAATATTCATGCCACAAGCAAGAAAAACCAGCTTCAATTCCTGTGACACCTTACAAGTATCACTGATATATAAAATAAATAGTTTAGGGCCCAACACTGACCCTTGTGGGACACCACAGACATTGTCCAAATGTTATTTTTCAGGCAGGAAATTACATATACAAGTTATGAAGGTAGCCCTGCTCCTCCGCAACACTTCACAGCTCACGCCAATGCAAATTCGCATGTATTCACATCTTTACACTGACTTCATATGTAATCGCACTGTGCTAAAAATTCACATTGCGTTTGGTCTGAATGCAGCTTTAGGCAAAAGTGAGCTTTAATGTCAAAAACCAGACTAAAATACTGATGCTCATAAGTTGTAGAACACTAAAAAAATAACATGCATAAATAAATAAATAAAGTCAGGAGACCAAATATAGTCCTGACTTGATCCACAAGATCTAAGATGAATAGTAAAGCACAGATACAATCAGGTAAGTAAATCAACCTGGCAACGGCATTAGTATCATAGCCCAAACCAAACCACAACAAACAAAGTTATTGCTGTAAGAGAGCATGTAGTTTCAGTGTCTAAATATGTTTTAAACTGCTTTCACACCAAAATTGGCTATTTTAAATTATGGGTTCAATAACATTTACTAAACAACCCCGTGGCTCCTTCTCACTGCCCAAAGAAATGGGTCTGATCCCTTATGTCTATATATGAAGCCAAGGACCAGGCCAGGTGTCGAACTGAACACATGTTTTTTAAGGAGGCACTATACAATACAGGCATCACTGTCAGGCAGAAGAGGTGGCACAGAGACCGCCTCTCCTGCCCACTGCCCTCTTATAGCCAAGGGTGGTGGCGGAATGGGAAGGTGGAGCCACCACATGTACCTCACAAATAAGAGCCCAAACTATACACAACACCCCCCCCCCCCCTTCACAAAAGTCCAAAACACACGTACACAATTCAGACCCACCCCAATTTAAGGAGCCGAATCATACACTAAAATCACGAAAATAATATATCATAAGTGGCCTAACACATTCACACCAAAACAACTAAAACTAGGGGGGGACGGGTGGACTGCCATCCAACCCCCACACGGCCAGGTGGATTATTCTGCCGCAGGGGCTAAATAATAAACAGTATTGTAAACTAAAATAACTGCCGTGTTCCTAAACTAAAATAAAATACACAAAATAATCCCAAACTATATACATAATAATACACCACACACATACACAATAATTAAACTATATACACACGGCTGAAGGATAAATAAGCCCATGGGGCCTCCCTGGACTGTTCTTTCATCAGTCCGCTCCTGAAAGTGAACTGCCTCCTGGGCCGCAGCAAGTTGCCTCGGCACCGGTGCGCCTCCTCTTCTTCACCACCAGATGTCTCACTCGTCCATGCCCACCACTCACAGTCTCATCCCAGGCACGCCGCAGCTCATTCGGGTGCCCCCACGAACTGTCCAACAGCTGGGGAAAAGCGTCCTCCCATCTGGCCACGACACACAGCCATCCCCGGTGCTCCTCCACCTGCCGTTTGGTCCTGAACTGTCGTGATTCCACCACCCCCCGAGCCCGAATCCAGTCCATGGCTCCCAGAGGGGTTCTGTTTGGCTTGCAGTGTTTCTGCTTGGCACATCGTTCTACCGTGCCAGCTGGTCCTGCCCCTACTGTAGTGTTGTTCTTAGGACATATTATGGTGTGACACGGGTGGTGGCTTCACATTCCGGTTCTGCCGCCACCCGGAATATAAGAGGGCTATCCGGAAGAGGGGCGGTCTCTTTAACCACCTCTCAGCGTAGCAGGAGTGCCTCTGTGTAATCAATGAGTCTATAATAAAGTCCTATCTAGTTCACTAAGTCTCGTCTTTGGGTCACAATTTACATACATAACATTTGGCGACGAGGATAAAAGTATGAATGCTGGTGTGTCTACAATTCAGCTGTTTTTGGAGTGTCTGGGAGAGCCTCCGGTCCCTTGGGCGAGGTGGTTTGCCGCATTCCAAAATTACTTGGTGGCTCTGAACCTTGGTGACCTGAAGAAAATATGGGCTTGGGCAATTCTGCTCCATAATTTAGGTATGGAAGGACAGTGTATCCTTGACACCTTGGGTGCTAGCAATAGCTTCAAGGATGTTGTTGAGCTAATGGCATGACATTTTTGTGCCCCTGTGAACGTCATCGTCTGGAGGATCCAGCTTCGGCAGCGCCACCAGCAGACCGGTGAGTCGGTGCAATGATTTGTTGCAGACCTGCGTCAGCTGGCCGGGGACTGCCAGTTTGGAGTTTTGGAGGAAGACCAGTTGACAGAGCACGCGCTTTGCTCGACAGCACGGTCAAGGCTTCTCACGCACTCCGGCGAATTGTCGTTAGCCATGGCTGTCAAGATAGCTCAGCAGTGTGAAGCAGCAGACATACTGTCACGTGACCTCGGTGAGAGAGCTACGCTGCATCGCTCTGAATCACAATCAATGGCGCAGGTTGTGGACCCGGACAGCAATGATAGCGAGCAGGAAAAGTAGGAATGCACTACGGCTGTGAAGATAAAGCCCACCCCGGGATCGCCCAGGTGTTTGGGTTGTTGGTCCACTAAGCACCAGTACAAGGCTAGAGAGTGTCCGGCGAGAAGTAAACACTGCGGCAAGTGCAGATTCCTGCATCATTTTGCCAGGGCCTGTAATAGGTTTGAGTGAGGTGAACGGCGACGCAAAGCGGACACCCCTGCTCCAACTCCTACGGTTATTCATACCATCTCTCCGAGTACCGATGGCCGTACATACTGTATGATGAAACTGGTCGGAGTGGAGGTGCCATTGCTGATTGACACGGGCGTAGTGAGGTTCGTGTTGAATTGGCCTACTGTGAGGCATTTTTTGCCATACTACTGAGTGAGAGGTCTGTCAGCGCCATTGTGTGGGTGTGGAGGAAACAGACTGGCCATTGTGGGTTCGCTAGAACTGACGGCTGGGTACAAGTCAGCGGAGGTATCCAACCTCCAGTATGTGGTGACCGTCAGTGGTGCGAATGTTATGGGCTGTGACCTTTTTATAGACTGGGCTTTACGATCACCAGCGGTGTTGGAGAAGAGTGGTCAGGCCGTGGCTTGTGAGACCGACTGGTTCCGCGAGTGGTGGACGATGCTGTATGGGATGAACCTTGGCCTCCATCATCCATAAATGGAAGAAGTTCGGAACCACCAGGACTCTTCCTAGAGCTGGCCGGCCATCTAAGCTGACCGATCGTGGGAGAAGGGCCTTAGTTAGGGAGGTGACCAAGAACCCAATGGTCACTCTGACAGATCTCCAGCATTCCTGTGGAGAGAGGAGAACCTTCCAGAAGGACAACCATCTCTGTAGCAATCCACCAATCAGCGATGTATAGAGACATTCTGGATGAAAACCTGCTCCAGAGCGCTCTTGACCTCAGACTGGGGCGATGGTTCATCTTTCAGCAGCACAACAACCATAAGCACACATGGAAAAAGTGAAGCGCTGTGAATACTTTCCAGATGCACTGTATGATGGTATAACAGTGACACCCATGACATTCACCTCTCAACAACCTATTTCCATTGCAGAGTTATTTTGACGAAGGAGTGAATCCTTGGCGAATGCTTTCCCCTTACACACATAACCAAAGTCTTCAAGGATTTTCCTGAGTTTATAGGCCAGTGTGAAATGGACTTAACCTACCTCTTAAAATTCTAGTGTCACGCCAGTGGGATGTTTCAAATTTTCTACTGCCACTCAGTAACGAAAGAATTTGATTTAGTTTGCATATGGTATTTTTAGGAATTTTGAGCAAAACTGGCAGGAATGGTAAGAGGTTTAATAAAGTTTTTGTTAAGTGCTTAAAAGTAACAAGTAAAGTACAAAACAGAAGCTGCAACTCAAAAAAGGGGAAAAATGCAAACAACACTGGATGTAAACTGTCATTTCCTGCCTGAAAGACTGTTGATTTACACCACCAGCTGCCCTCCCACTTCTCCATGAAGATTCTGAGGCTTTTTAAAGCAGGTATTACCCCCTGGGCATCAGCATTTTCAACTTCAAATGTTGATGTGATGGTTTTGTGAATATCATAGTCCATATATAATACGCACCTGGAGTGAAAGTATGTCAGACAAGGAAACATTTTTTATTTATTTTACCTTTATTTATACAGGGTAGTTCCACTGAGAGGCAACCTCTCTTTTTCAAGTATGCCCTGTTCACATTCACACAGTTACACATTCACACCTGGAAGCTGCTCAGTACAACCACAGACTACCCTGTGGTCACTGAGCAGCTCCCTGGAGCAGCTGGGGTTAAAGGCCTTGCTCAGGGGCACCACCGTGGGGTTAAGGAGGATGCGGCAAGCACTGCTATGTTATCTGTCCCATCCAGATCTAATCCTGTCGGTCCAGGGATTGAACCCATGACCCACCGCTCATCAATCCACATCCCTAACCATTAGGCCACCATGGCCCATATAAATAAAAAGGCAAATACATTTAAATAAAACAACAGAAGTCCCACTAGGAAAGTACAATTATCCTGTTTTTCTTACTACTGCATACTATCGCTTAATGGCTTAACCACTGCAGGGCCTACAAAGAGACACAGACAGCCAGTGGTGGACTGGGACAAAAATTCAGGCCAGGAATCTGACTCCATCCCAGGCTACCCTGATGCTGAAAAGTAGAAACCACCACAATTTTAGCATACAAACAATTTAATAATGCAGATATCAAATTAGTTATAAATGTGGTTACAACCTTAAGCTATGAGGAAAATTATCTGAATTGTAGGGCTGTACCTAATTACTATTTTGATAGTCAATTAGTCTATCAGTTATTGAAACGATTGGTCAGCTATTCTGATTATAAATCTGGTGCTACTGCTGCTTTCTTCAGCTTTTCAGAAAAACAACAGAACAAGCCATATAGTTAAGTTACTGTGTTGCTATTAATATAGTGTATGCAGTTCTGATATTTTAAATAGAGTATATCAATTGTCAGTCTACAATTTTAATAAAAGACAGAAAAAGTTGCAAATTTTTAGGTAAAAAGTTGCAAACTTGTATGAAAATGGTCACAGATTTGTCACAAAAAGTTCAAAATTTATCAAAAAATGAGTACATTTATGAAAAAAAGTTTTTAAAATTATGAGAAAACACAAAAGAAAAGAGTCAAGTGGATAAGAGTAAAAATGTTTCTGTATAAAAAAGTTGCCTATTTCTGAAAATTGTGTAGATTATTCCTCAAACATTTGAATAGTCCTGAAAACATTGCCTAATGAATGTCAGATGCAGGAAATATTACTAAAGTTTATGCAATTAGAGAACTATTACCGTTTAGTATCAATAAATCAAACTTTGTTGAGCAACTTTCTTAAAAATTAATGTAACTCAAAATGCTTCACAGAAGACTGATAAGTTGGAATGCATATACAGTATATATTAAAATAAATGCAAAAAATTAATAAAAACACATGATAAAGAATAAAAATGTCAAAATAAACAGTAAGCTGCTACAACAGTATAACCAGAAATACTCATTCACCACAGTACTTGTGTCTTTCTTGACTTTTCCCCCCATTCTCTCATTTCAACTTGGTCTCAGTAAAAAACGTATCTAATCTGTTATATGTGGGATTTGACTCTCGAGGCTTGCCGTAGCCTAGCCGAGGGGGTTGGGGTAATGACGTCAGGTGGGCTACAGTATGGCTGAAGTATGTATTCTGTTGTTCACTATAATAAGGGTTGTTCAGTACTCAGTTAATGGAGGCTCCCGTCTCACATTATTCAGACATAACATTTGGTGACGAAGACTAAAATGGGCACGTATATCATACAACTCCCTCCGTTTTTACAGTCTCCAGGCACACCAGCTATACCGTGGGCCCGCTGGAGGGAGATGTTCGGCGTGTATGTGGCTGCAGCCGGCCTGGGTGGCGCCGATAAGGAGAGACGGAGGAGCCTACTGATCCACTACCTCGGTGAGGAGGGCCAGCGGATATATTTTGGGCTGTGTGGCAATGGCTTGCAAAAGGACGGTTTGGAACTGATGGACTGGGTTTTCGGGGACCATTCCTGTCACGGCGTGGAGGTATGAGTTTTTTGACCACCAACAGCGAACGGGCGAGTCCACTCAGTCCTTTATCATGGAGCTACGCAGCCTAGCAAAAGAATGCACCTTCGGGCCTATCGAGGAAGAGCTGGTCCAGGATAAACTAGCCCACGGCACTAACAACATGTGGCTGAAGAACAAGCTAAAACTAGCTAAAGATACTCTGTCGTTGGAAAACGTATTCGACCTGGATAGGCAGAGTGAGTCCACAGTTCAGCGGAGTTGATCAGTGTTGGCTAAAAGGAGTGTAGCCGCTCAAGTTTCCCCACCAAGCACAGCCGTTAACAAGGTGGCCAATTCTCCGGAGCAGACCTCCAGGAGGCAGCAGACTGGGGCGCGGGACAGGGCCTGCTCTATCACTGCTAAATCATCTGTGGTGGAGTCCAGAAAAGCGATACAGGTGTGTGTGGCACGCACAAAAAAGGGACCATTAAAATGATACGTGCTAAAACTCCACAGAGTCAACGTGCTGCCCATGGTGGACTCTGGGGTACGGCAGGTCCATTCTGAGTATGGCTACTCTGAAGAGACTTTTCCCGAATAAAACCATCAACGCGGGAACAGTGAGAATATTTGGATACGGCTACGTTGAGACTGAAATTGCGGGCACGGTCAACTTTTCAGTGAAATATGGGTTGAAGACAGTCCATACGTTCACCTTCCAAGTCTCACGCCAGGGGGCGGACTTAATAATAATAATAAGTTTATTTATAGAGCACTTTTCACAGACAGAGTCACAAAGTGCTTAACATGGTAAAAAACAAAATAAAAACACAGGCACATAAAACAGTAAAAAAAAAAAACACACAAAAAACCCCCCAAAACAAAGTAGACAGTAAAAGCACATAAATATACAATCACCACATAGTTAATTAAAAAGCCAGGCTAAAAAGGTGGGTCTTTAGTTGCTTCTTAAAAACACCAATGGAAGGTGCAGATCTAAGTTCAAAAGGCAAGGAGTTCCACAGTCTGGGAGCAACAGCAGCAAAGGCTCTATCGCCTTTGGTTCTGAGCCTAGTGCTAGGGACTACCAATAGATTCTGATGAGAAGACCTGAGAGACCTGCTGGGCTGGTGTAGAGAGAGCAGGTCACTAATATAAAAAGGCGCCTCTTCATGAATGGCTTTGTAAGTAAGAACAAGAACTTTAAAATCAATTCTATAATTTACAGGAAGCCAATGCAAGGAGGCCAAAACAGGAGTGATATGACAGAATCTCCTGGACCTAGTTAGTAATCTTGCAGCAGCGTTCTGGACTAACTGTAGGCGGTGTAAAGAGGATTTGCTAAGACATGTGAAAAGAGCATTACAGTAGTCCAAACGTGAAGAAACAAAGGCATGAATAATGATTTCTAACTGACTGTAGGAAACCAATGACCTAATTTTGGATATATTCCTAAGGTGGAAAAAGCAACTCCGGGTCAGAGATTTGACATGCTGATCAAAACTCATCGATTGATCAAAAATGACACCAAGATTTTTTAGATTAGACTGTACGTTAGAGCTTAATGAACCAATGCTATTAACCAACTTAGGAATTAGATTATCAGGTGCTACAATAAGGACTTCAGTTTTATCAGCATTAAGTTGCAAAAAGTTACTAGACATCCAGTCCTTAATTGCAGACAGACAATCATGAATAATTGCTAATAGCAATTGGACTTGCTAGGGATAGGCCTGCTGGGTGAATTGGGATTTTCCATCAGGGACCCAGAGGGCTCTATGGTACTGACAGCATACCCCGAATGGCATGTCCGCTGGCCGGTGCTGTTCAGAGGCCTGGGATGCATCAGCGCGTTCCACCACCGCCTGCTCATAGACCCAAATGTGATGCCAAAAGTTCAATGGCTACGGTGGCTTCCCCTCGCCCTACAGGACGATGTCACGGCGGGATTGACCAAACTGCTGGAGGCAGGCATCATTGAGAGAGTTGATGCATTACCTTGGATATCAAACATTGTGGTGGCCAAGAAAAAAATCGGGTGGCATCCATCCATGTATCGATCTCAGGATAGTAAATAAGGCGATCATCCCAGACAAGTACCCACTCCCAACGATGGAGGAGCTTACTGCAACATTCAGCGGCTTACAGGTGTTCACGAAGCTGGACCTTTGTCAAGGTTACCTGCAGGTGCCCCTCCACCCAGCCAGCAGGAACCTGACAGCGTTCGTGACCCACATGGTTGTGTTCAGGTACACCCACATGCTGTTTGGTCTGAGTTCTGCACCCAGCTGTTTCCAAAAAATAATGGCCAGAATCAGCCTCAAGGGTGTGGTAGCGTACCTTGATGACATTGTAGTATATGGCATGACACGTGAGGTACACGATGATTGGTTGGAACGGGTGCTGATGGTACTATAGGAACATGGAGTCACCCTGAACGGAGAAAAGTGTATTTTTGCGCCGGACTCCATTGAGTTTATGGGGTTCCGGTTGACCGGGGGGGGGGGGGGTGGCTGTGGCCCTGACATTCAAACGTGGAGGTGGCTCTGTGCCTCCCAGAACCATCGACACCTGCACAGATTTCCTCGTTTCGGGGTATGGTGAACTTTTATGGGGGCTTTATTCCCTGCTACTCGGAAATGATTGGACCCCTCTGGGCACTGCTGAAACAGGATGCGCCGTGGCAATGGACATTAGCCTGCTCAGCAGTGGTTACGAAGCTGAAATGTCAACTCACTTCCCCTCCGGTGTTGGCCCATTTTGATCCAAAACGACCAACCATTGTGACTTGTGACGCGTCTGGCTCGGCAGTGGGTGCGGTTATGTCCCAGGTGCAGGATAGCACGGAACGCCTGGTGGCGTTTGCATCGATGCCTCTCTCAGCAGCTGAACAAAAGTACACAGTGGGTGAGAGAGAGGCGCTCGCCTGCATCTGGCCGTGTTAACGGTGGCATATTTACCTCTATGGGTGTCATTTCACTCTACAGATAGACCACCGAGCGCTGACAACATTGCTGGAGACGTCGGGTTTGGGATACAGACCGTTGCGGATCCACAGGTGGACAGAGCGGCTGAGGCCATACAGTTTTACCACCCAGTTCACTCCTGGCAAGGATAACGTAGTGGCAGATTTTCTGTCCCGCGCCACGGCCAATTCCGTGCAATCGGATGATGACGATGACAACGATCCAACAGAGACGGATCTGGTTAATACGCTACATGGGGCCCTCCGGGATATAGTATTCCCCCAAGAACTTCGGGCGGAGTCGGAACGAGACACTGTGCTGTCACAACTGTGCTCGGTGATTAGAGAGTGTTGGCCCACAAAGGTGCAAGATGGGCTGGCACCCATTCACTGGTATAAAGATGAACTGAGCTGTTGGGATGACCTGTGTGTGGCGAGGGGGCATTGCACGCTAATCCCGATGTCCCTGAGACCACATGTCCTAACGATGCTCCATGAGGGCCACCTGGGCGTGGTCAGAGTAAAACAGCGATGGAGGGATTCTGTTTGGTGGCTGGGTATTGATAAGGACATTGAAGTTATGGTGAGGAACTGTGTTCTGTGTTTGGAGAGCAGGAAGACAGGCAGACAACCCCCTCCACCCCTGCGGCTGCTGTCGTACCTGGAAGGCCCTTGGAAGCACATACAGTTGGACATTTGTGGCAAATTGCATGCAGCACCCTTGAACAGTCGGTTCCTGCTCGTGGCCTACGACTTGTTCTCAAAGTGGCTGGAGGTACTACCCACCAACTCAGTCACGACATATGTGGTTACGGGTTTCCTCACATCACTATTCACTAGGTGGGGGGTCCCGAATGCAATCACGACTGACAATGGCCCGCAGTTCACCTCTGGGGTGTTTGAAGAGTTGTTGAGCAGTAGGTGTGTAGAACACACTGAAGCGTTGAAGGTTTTAAAAAAAACCCTGAAAAACGGACTGAGAGCCCATTAGGCGGACGGCTTCGCATTTTGGGACGCTTTCCAGAATACACTGTTTCATACAGGGCAATGGCCCATGCTACGACAGGCTGCTCCCTGTCGGCTCTCATGCTGGAACGTGAACTGCATCTACCTTTGGATTGACTGAGGCTGCCGGCGGCTCACCCTCCAAGGAATACGGACGCTACACGGGACTGGGTCACTGCGCAACAGCGTAAAATGAAGCAACGATTTGACAGGAAGTGCAGAGCAAGAGCCCACGGTCTGAAGGTGTCAGACTGGGTTTGGATTAGATACCCTAAATGCAGGCATAAGCTGCAAAAGCTATGAACGGGGCCCCTGCGGATCACGAGACAACGGGGCCAGGACACGTTCGAGCTCGAAGATGGCTCGCGGTGGCACTCCAGCAGACTCAGAAAGTCACCACCGGAACAGAGGGTTAGCACTATGGTGAGACAACCTGACGTGAGGTGGGACTGGTTGGACTGGGATGGTGAGAACTCACAGGCACGGCCGACGGCGCCTAGTGCAGAGTCCCCGCTTAGGGGATGCCCGGCTAGAGTCCGTCATAGGCCCAGGTACCTGGAGGACTATGCATTGAGGACAACAATAATTGACACCTATTGGGACTAAGCGGCAGAATAATCCGCTCCAACACGGTGGGGCGTACTGGTAGTCTACCCAGACGCCCGTTTGGTTGGCCGAGTTTTGCTTAGTTAACGTTACATAAAAAAAAAAACAGTATATATAGGGATAGACTATACTGTGTTGGATTGGGGGGGGGGGTTCTTTGACTTTGTAAAGAGGGGGGATGCTATATGTGGGATTTGACTCTCGGGGCTTGCTGTAACCTAGCAGAGGGGGTTGGGGTAATGATGTCAGGCGGGCTACAGCTGAAGTATGTATTCTGTTGTTCACTATAATAAAGGTTGTTCAGTACTCAGTTAATGGAGGCTCCCGTCTCACGTTATTCAGACATAACATAATCAACATTTTCCACCCGTCTAAAATCGTATATTTGCACGTTAAACCAAAAAATAATGTGCCTTGGCAAGTATTTACAAGCCAAGTCCCCGAGTCCATGCCGTCGCTCACTGTGCGTGCGCAAAACACTTCTAAATAGCCCTCACCACGGAGGACTTCCGGGAAGATGGCGGAGAGACATAACGCTTAAACAGAGAGCTCTCCCTAGCCGGATTAAAAATCATCGGTAAATGGCCAACTCGACATAAGCGGATCAATAAACTAAGGGATGAAAACACGAAGGAGCCGGGCACAAGGACAAAAGCAGAGTAAAATTAAAGAATTCCTCTTCAACAACGCAGGAGAAACCGCTGAACACGGGGCCCAAAAAAACGAGGTGACCGCAGCAGAGAAAATGGAAGACACAAAACTCGATACCATGAACACTGGCATCGCCAGTTTGGGTAAAGAGTTGAGAGACTTCAAACGGCAGCTACAACAGGATTTAGCGGCTCTTAAGGAGGAGCTGAAAAAAGAGATTAAGGAAGAAATTATGGGCCTCCGAAGAGAAATGGAGCGCAAGCTAGCAGAAAACATGGAGGAGCTGCGCTCCCAGCGGGCGTGTATGACAGAAGCGCAGGCCCGAATATCAGAGCTGGAAGATTGGAATAGCGAGGCAAGCGAACAGCTGCAGACCCTGACGGCACAAATGCAGAGGATGCAGGAGAAAGTAACCGACTTGGAGAGCAGGTCCAGACGGGGCAATATACGCATCTTCAGGATCCCGGAGGGCATTGAAGGCAACTCGATGACGAAATTCATGGATCAGTTCTTAAAAAAAGAGCTGGAACTGCCCAGCGAAGCGGATCTGCAGATTCAACGAGCGCACAGAGCCTCGGCACAGAACCCGAACCCACGCTCTACACCCAGGTCAGTTGTGGTAAACTTTCTGAAATATGATGTAAAGGAAAGAATCCTGACACAAGCGTGGAAAAAAAAGATATGAATCGGCGACAAGCAGATATTCTTTGATCATGACTACCCGGCGGAAATTGTGCAGCAGCGGAAGAAATATGCCAACATTAAAAAAACGCTGAAAGAAAAAAAAATTAGATTCCAAACGCCGCTAACGAAGATGAGGATTCATTGGGAGAACGGCGTAAGAACCTACAACACAGCCAGAGAGGCAGCGCAGGACATGATGGAGCGGGGCCTTGAGGTGTACGTGCCAGAGGAAACGGTAGGAGCAGCGGAGGCCCTGAACGCATCACGACAGACGGAGTGGAGGCGAGTGAACGGCAAAAGACGGGGGGAGACGTGGCGCAGCGGGCCCAGGAAAGACTACAAGGCTTTCAACTGAAAGCCTAGATTATAACAAAGATTAAGAAAGACACAGAAGAAATGAAGGCCAAGAAGACAAGGTAAAAGAGAAACAGACGGCTAGGAGAGGTTTAAGTGATATTTGTTGGACATTTCTAGACTAATGACTATTTCTTGGATAGTAAATACAGGTCTAGGGAGGGCCCTACACTCGGTGAGGACATTCCCTCCACCCACCAACAGGGACCAGTGGGCAGAAGAAAGGCCCAAAGTACGGAGGTCGAGATTTTTTAATGTGTTTTTATATAAATATGTGTTATTTTTGTTGTTAAAGGGGCTAGGAGCACAAGTTTAAAAAATGGAAAAACATGATTATGGGTAAAAATCTTAAGATAATAACACTAAACGTGAATGGTCTGAACTCACCTGTTAAAAAGGAAAGAATAATAAGAAAATTCAAGAAAGAAAAAGCCGAAATTATATTTATGCAAGAGACACATTTGAGCAAGACAGAACATGTGAAACTAAAGAGATTTGGCTATAAGAACTCCTACTACAGTTCATTTAAGGGAGGAACTAAAAGGGGGGTTATGATACTAATCTCAAATAAAATACAATTTGAATGTGAACAGGAAATCCAGGATAAAGAAGGCAGGTATGTAATAATAAAGGGTAGCATAGATGGAATGCAGATCACATTAGTGAGCATCTATGCCCCACCAGAAAGTGACAAGGGTTTTTTTCAACATCTGTTTGATCTCATAGCAACACACAGTGAAGGAGTCCTAATTTGTGGAGGAGACTTAAATGCTGTCATGGATCATGAAATTGATACAACAAGTGTTAAGAAGACAAAAAAACATGTAACAAAATTCATAAGAACCTCACTGGCAGAAATGGGTATGGTAGACATTTGGAGGGACCTGCACCCACTCGAAAAAGACTATACACATTATTCAGCAGTCCATAAAGTACACTCTAGAATAGATTACTTCCTTATGAATGAAGATGACAGACACAGGGTGAGAAATTGTTGGATTGGAGGGGCAGAAATATCAGATCATAATTCTATATACATGGAAATAAATTTAAACAATAGAAAACGACAAACAACATGGAAACTTAATGTAGGACTGTTAAATGATGAAAAAATGAAAGAAAGAATAAAAGTAAACATAAATGAATATATCCAAGAGAATGACAATGAAGAAGTGGACCCAACAATACTATGGGATGCACTAAAAGCCGTGTTAAGAGGTAAATTAATTGTTGAAACAGGAAAAGCAAATAAGACTAAACTGGAAGCATATGAACAAAGATGTGAGAGACTGAGGGAATTAGAACATAAACATCAAAGCACAAATGACCCAAAAATATATCAAGAAATTAAAGAAGAAAAAATAAAGATAAAAGAAACACAAATGGATGAAATTGAAAGGAAAAATAGATATCTAAAGCAAAAATATTATGAAACGGGACCAAAAGCCACAAAACTGCTGGCAAAACGGTTAAGAAAACAACAAACAATGAATAATGTATATAAGATTAAAGACCCCACCACAAATAAAACCACAGTTAACCCAGAAAACATCGAAGAAATATTCCATAATTTCTACCAAGAACTATACTTGCAACCTGAAGAAACAAATACTAAAGATATTAAAAAATTTCTATGCACATTGGACTTGCCATCAATAGGAAATCAACAAAATGAAAAGCTAACAGCAGAAATAACAACACAAGAGATTAGAGATGTGATTAAGTCACTTAAAAACGGTAAATCACCAGGTAGTGATGGATACCCGTCTGAGTTTTATAAACTGTTTATAGAAGACTGTTTCCTGTTTCCTGTTTGACGTATTACGTGGAAGTTATGGACAAGTTTGCATTAAAGACTTCCGCCGGCTGGAGAAATTGGAGAAAACACGGGCACGCTTCAGAAACCACCTACGATTCAACCTCCGTTGCAGAGATGAGGAGGTCACACCCCAAAGCCTCAATATAAGAAATCCAATCCCGACCAAGAACGCAGAAAAAATCATCAACAAAGCACGGAAAGACCTTATAAAAGAACGTATAAGAATAACGGCAAATAAAGTAGACAAAATAAACAACCAAATCAAAGAGGAAACGGACATGTTTAAGCAACGCTACCCGACGGACCAGAAAACGCAGGAGCAGATAAAAGCACAACTGAAACACGCACACGAACAAGAATTCATCACAACGAAAAACCGCCAATTGAAAAAATTAAAAAAACTCACAGAAAGAAAGAACGGACGAAGACAAACACACACGGAAAAGAACGATAAGTGGGTCAAAAACCTATCACAACGCACACTCACGGACACGGAGAAAACAGTGCTGAACAGAGGACTGAACTTCGCCATCACACCAGCCAGAATCCCCCATGAAGAATACATCCTCGCAACAGAACTGGCATGTGAAAAAATCCAGGACCAAGGAGAAAAAGCAGCACTCCGGAACGCAGTCGCAGGAATCCTCAAAACGGCCAAATTACCACAAAGCAACGTTACAAGAAAAGAAGAAAAAGCATTAAACTCACTCAAGACAGATAAAACGATCACAATACTCCCAGCAGATAAAGGCAGAACAACAGTAATTTTGGACACGGAAACATACGAAAAACAGATGGAAACCATGTTGGCAGACAGTAACACATACGAAATCATTAAAACAAACCCGACAGAAGAAAAGAAAAAAATGCTCAAAGCCCTTCTAAAACCTCTATTAGAAAGCAATAAAATCACAAAGGATGCATATGATCACCTGATCCCCACAGCCAGCATCACCCCTCGGATTTATGGAACACCGAAAATACATAAAAAGGATATCCCACTGCGGCCAATAATAGACAGCATTGGATCAGTCACATACAACTTATCAAAAGCCCTAGCTGAAATCATCAAACCCCTCCTTGGACTATCAGACTTTCACTGTAAAAATTCAAAAGAGCTGGCACAAGAACTCAAAGACATAAAAATAGAATCAGACGAGATCCTCATCTCACATGACGTCATCTCTTTATTCACAAAGACTCCTATTGACGTCACACTACATATAGTGCAAGAACGCCTCAACAAGGACAGTACCCTAAAAAGACGCACCAACCTCACAGTCCATGACATATCCAAATTACTACAGTTTGTTGCAAAATCCACTTATTTTCAATTCAGAGGAAAAATCTACAAACAAAAAGAAGGATTTGCAATGGGAGACCCACTATCAGCCATCATGAGCAGTTTTTTTATGGAGGATCTGGAAAATAAAGCCATCAACACAGCACCCACAATATGCAAACCCACCCTTTGGAAGAGATACGTAGATGACATTCTGGAAAAAATAAGGAAAGGACATACACAAGAACTCACTGACCATCTGAACAGTACAGACAGTACGGGGAACATAAAATTCACACACGAAGAGGAGGAAAATGGCACCATAGCCTTTCTGGACATGAAAATCCACCACAACGAGGATGGCAGCATAAAAATCACAGTCTACAGGAAACCAACCCACACAGATCAATACCTACTTTGGACATCGGAACACCCCACAGCACACAAGCTATCAGTCGTCAGGACATTATATGAACGAGCCACCATCATCACGGAACAAGAAGACAGACAGGAAGAGGAAAACCACATAAAACATGCACTTATACGCTGCCAATATCCAGTATGGGCCATAAACAAAGGGAAACAGCAAGTCAAAAACAAAGAAAATAAACAGGACACAAGACACAGAACAAAAGCTGAAATCAAAAACAAGGAAACCATAACTATACCATACATACGAGGGATCACGGAACCAATTCAAAGGATCATGAAAAAATACAAAATAAACACAGCAGTCAAACCACACAAAAAATTAAGACAGTTATTAGTACACCCCAAGGACAGAATAGAACAAGACAATAAATGCAATGTATTATATGAAATATCATGCAGATCATGTAACAAAACCTACATTGGAGAAACCGGAAGATTATTCACCACAAGAAAAAAAGAACACCAAAAGGAATGTGAGAAGGAAACGCAAGGACGACTCACAAGATCACAAAAAGAAAAAGCAGAACAAGAAACATTAAAATCAGCTATATCGGACCACTGCAAAAGAAATAATCACATCATGGACTGGGACAACACAAAAATTATTGGATTGGAGAGCAACAGACACAAACGTTGGATCAAGGAGGCAATAGAGATCAGAAAGCGGGGAAAAGACACCATGAACCGAGATGAGGGGGCCTTTATGCTTTCTCACACCTGGGACCACATTCTCCAGAAGACCATCTGACGGCGGGAGGCGGGGCCGGCTCAGCGGATCTGACAGATCTGCTGAGCTGGCCCCGCCTACGAAAATCAGCTGATAAATGTCACCTGGCAGCAATCAGCTGACTCTTCTGATGAAGGCTGCAGTGCAGTTGAAACATGTAAAGAAGGTAAAGACATCTTTCTATTTTACTTTTGTCTTTCAAAGGAAAAAAAAAAAAGGATAAATAATTGAAAGAAGACAAAATGAACCTGTTTGACGTGTTTATAGAAGAACTCACGCCACAGCTTCTAAAGTCATTTAATTGGACGTTGAACAACAACAAAATACCTCCATCATGGAACGAAGCCATTATTTCAGTCATTTTAAAGCCAGGGAAAGATAGAGAACAATGCGGAAACTATAGGCCAATCTCTTTATTAAATGTGGATTATAAAATATATACAACAATTATATGTAAACGAATAAAGACATTCTTGACGGAATTGATAGAAGATGATCAAACTGGTTTCATAGAGGGACGCCAAACACATGACAATATCAGGAGAACAATACATATAATTAATCAAATACATAAAGAAAAGAAAAGCGCAGTAATAATGAGTTTAGACGCAGAAAAAGCATTTGACAGGGTTAACTGGAAATTCCTATATAGTGTGCTGGAACACTTTGGATTTAACGAAAAATCAGTACAATGCATAAGGACGCTGTATCAAGAACCTGTGGCAAGAATCAAGATAAACGGTAGCTTAACAGACAAAGTAAATATACAAAGATCAACTAGGCAGGGATGCTGCTTATCGCCCACCTTGTTTGCTCTGTTCATAGAGCCACTGGCTCAAGCGATACGACAAAATAAGAAATTAAAAGGTGTAACAATAAAGGGGGCGGAACACAAGATTGGGCTATTTGCAGACGACATTATAGTTTACCTTGAACAACCAGATGAATCAATAATGGAAATGATGAACTTGATAGAAAATTTTGGAAAATTATCAGGATACAAGATAAACATAACAAAAACACAAATACTGACATTCCACTATAACTCTCTAAACCAGATAACTGATAAGATCAAACTAAACTGGAAACAAAAAGAAATAAAATACCTTGGAGTGAACATACCTAAAGATCTAAGCAAAATCTATAAAGCAAACTATGATAGGTTGGAACAAGAAATAAAAAAAGATATTGATAGATGGTCAATCTTAAATATGGATCTGAATTCAAAAATTGAGACAGTCAAAATCAGCATACAACCTAGATTACTTTACCTCTTCCAGGCTATACCAACAGAGATTCCAGATGCCCAATTCTCAAAGTGGGACAGGATGATATCGAGATTTGTTTGGGGAGGTAAAAAACCAAGAGTGAAATATAAAACTCTCCAGTTACCAAAAGAGAAAGGAGGCATGGGCCTACCGAGTCTAAAGGAATATTACTACTCAGCACAAATAAGATATATCATATGTTGGTGCGACGAGGGATATGAGGCAAAATGGAAAGAAATGGAAAAGGAAATTGAGGGACTCCCAGTACAAAGCATAATAGGAGATAAAGATGCATATAAGCAAATCAAACAAATAGACCCAATCACTAAATTTACTTTAGAACTGTGGTATAAAATAGTACAAAAGTATAATATAAAGGAAGACATAAAACTATTGAAATGGGTAGCATTTGACAGTCAGTTTGAACCGGCAAAACAAGATAGGGGATACAAAAATCTGGTGAACAAGGGAATCACAGCATGGGGCAATATCGGAAAAAAAGATCTCGGGAGCTTTGTAAACATCAGGAGAAAATTTAAACTAGAAAGATCGGAATTCTTCAGATATCTGCAGATGAGAGACTATTATATGAAGAAGATTAGGCATAACCTCCAAACAGATGTGAGCGAGATTATACAATTCATTTTAAGCTCATATACAGGAAATAAAACAAGAATTATTTCAAAGCTATATCAGAAACTTATGGCAAACAATCATTCAAGTAACTATATAAAGGAGAAATGGGAGAAAGAGCTCAATTTAAACATAACAGAAGAAAGCTGGCAGGAAATATGGAAAACACAACACACGTCAACAAATTCAAGAACATGGAGGGAATTTGGATGGAAAAACCTGATTCGCTTTTTCATTACACCACAGATTCAAGGAAAGTATACAAATACCCAATCTATATGCTGGAGGGGATGTGGGGCTCAAAATGCAGACCACTCGCATATGTTTTGGAAATGCTGCAAAATCTCATCATTCTGGAAATCTATACATGTGACAATACAGAGGATATTAGGATATAATATACCAATGAACTGTAACTTGATGTACCTATGTGATCTTAAAAGAGACAATGTTATACAGGCTGAGGACAGATATCTAGTTAAAATCTTGTTGATTGCATGTAAAAAAACAATCACAAAAAAATGGCGATCAGAAGTTCTTCCTGACCAAGAGCAATGGACTGACATTATTGAGGACATACGTATGATGGAAAAACTAACATATCGACAAAGAATGCAAGAAGGACTATGGGAAAAAAAATGGCGGAAATGGACACACTACAAAGTGCAACAACGAGACAGATATTGAAAGAATAACCAAAGACGCTGGAAAAACCAGAAGAATTAAGAGATGGAAACTAAAAACTTGATGCTCCAACATTTGTCCCCCCCCCCCCTTTTTTTTTTTTTTTCTCCTTTTTCTTTTTTACTCTAGCCCCTTTGTTTTTTTTAAATGTAGACTGTGATCTGAATGCAATATATATAATGAAAAATGAATAAAAATCTTAAGTTACAAAAAAAAAAATAGCCCTCACCACGCATGCTCAGAACAAGACCTCTTTTACTTTGGTTTCCCAACGCTCATTTGGTTCGTGGGAGGGGGATGGCAGATGGTTATTTACATGGACTTTCAAGCAATGACATAAAAACATGCGAGTTTGATTTTCACCCTCATCTGTGAGTGTATGGTGCATATTTAGGGCACATATATGGCATGCTTGTATGGTACGCATTCTCCCCCACATGCATCCAGTAGGCATGACGGTGCAGACCCTACAGAGCAAACGTCCAAAGGAACAATGCCCCAGCAGGGACCTCGGCTAGGAGGTGGGTGCTGGGGAAGACGGAAGTCAGAGACAATGTCCCAACGGGAGCCCCCGAGGTGGAGAAGGGAACAGAGGCGCCAGCAAGTCTCGGAGGCTATATGTGACTGTGGGTTCATGTGTTTACTAAACTTCTGTGGGGTGAAGGTGTGAGATACTTGATGTGGGGGTTTAGTATCTCTGGTGTATAAAAGCTGTGAGGAAAGTTGGTTCTGTCTCTTTTCTGCTGAGAACTTTGATGATAGAAAATGTGACTTCCAATAAAGCTTTCCTGAGAAATAAACTCAGTCTCGTTTGTAAGGCATCTTCTACACTGGTGACCTACGACTACCTATGGCCGGTGACGGCGAGCTTTCCGCACCGGACTCTTCAGGAGCCAACCGGGTTAACGCAGCTACCATGCTACAGCTGCCCGACTTCTGGCAACATAACCCGCGCTCCTGGTTTACCACTGTGGAGGCGCAATTCCACCTTCGGGGAATCTCAGCGGATGCAACGAGGTTCTACCATGTCGTCGCGAAGCTGGACAGCCTCACAGTGCAACGGGTGGAGAGCCTGACCAACCACCCGCCCCAAGACAACAAGTATGGCACACTGAAAGCTGCCCTCATCCGAGCCTTCACTCCCTCGCGGGAAGAGCGAGCAGAGAAGCTCCTGGCGCTGACAGAGGGAGAAGCAGACAGGCCAGCGGATCTGATGGCAAAGATGATGAGCCTGAGAGGCGAGGATGACGACAGTTTTATCTTCGCCCACCTCTTCCTCAGAACGCTCCCGCCAGCAGTGAGAGTCACCCTGGCCAGCTCGCAGCCGCTCGTCAACCGCGACTACCACGAGCTGGGACAGGTGGCGCAACGCCTCGTCGACTACCATAGACGGCGCGCGGCCACGACGGCAGCAGCAGAGATGACCGCCCCTTCGCGAGAAGGAGGGAGACCAGAGGCTGCGACACCGGATCCACTGACGGCAGCAGCGGCAGAGACCAGGAGAAGCGGAGCTGACAACGCCCTCTGCTTCTACCATCGACGTTTCGCCGAGGAAGCCCACAGATGCGTCCCACCGTGCCGGTATCAGCGCCAGGGAAACGCCAAGTCCGGGAGCCGGTAGTAGCTGCGACTCTCGGCACGAAGAACAGGCTGCTTTTCGTGACGGACGCGAATTCTGGGAAAGAATTCCTGGTGGACACGGGCTCCCAGCTGAGTTTTGTCAAGCCTACCTACGCGGACACCCTGGCGCCGGCCAGCGGCCTCCTGGTGTTAGCGGCGAACGGCTCCACGATCAAAACCTATGGGGAGAAGACGCTCCACCTGTCCCTCCACGGGCGCACCTTCGAGTGGACCTTCGTTGTTACTGCAGTTAACAACAACATGTTAGGTGCTGACTTTTCGTGCTCAAACAGTTTGTTAGTTGACCTTACTAATAGACGTATTGTAAATGCACTGTCTTTCTACTCTATCTCCTGCACAGCTCGGGTGGCCCTGCCTTCTGCACATTCCAATGTCACAGCTGCGGGTGGTAAGTTTCATGCATTACTCAACCAGTTTCCAGCACTCACGGTCCCTACATTTTCAGCGTCAGTTGCCAAACACGGGGTCGAGCATTTCATAAGTACCTCGGGCCCCCCTGTTTTTGCAAAAGCTCGGCGGTTGGACCCAGCTAAACTGGCCATCGCGCACGAGGAATTCGCCAACTTGGAAAAACTGGGCATAGTCCAGCGTTCGAACAGCGCCTGGTCGTCACCCCTGCACATGGTACCCAAGGCTGACGGCTCGTGGCGCCTTTGCGGCGATTTCCGCAGATTAAATAATGCTTCAGCCCACGACCGCTATCCGATTCCGCACATCCAGGATTTTTCGGCGCATTTAGCGGGGGCGCGCATCTTTTCCAAAATAGATTTGGTGCGTGGTTATCACCAAGTTCCAGTCCGTGCGCAGGACATACCCAAAACGGCAGTTATAACCCCTTTCAGGCTTTTCGAGTTTTTGCGCATGCCTTTCGGCCTCAAGGGCGCCGCGCAGACGTTCCAACGCATGATGGATGCAGTGCTGCGCGACCTCCCTTTCGTGTTCGCTTATTTAGATGATATTTTGGTAGCCAGCGCGTCCGAAGCTGAGCACGAAAGCCACCTCACAGCCGTTTTTCAGAGGCTCACAGAACACGGGCTGATCATTAACCCAGCGAAGTGCCAATTCGGGGTAGCGAAAATCGATTTTTTGGGACACCGCGTGTCGCCAGAAGGCGCGGTCCCGCTGCCAGATAAAGTGCGCGCGATAACGGATTTCCCCCAACCGCAGACGGTTAAGGCGCTGCAGGAATTTTTGGGGATGGTCAATTTTTATAACCATTTCCTCCCAAACGCGGCACGGCTCATGCACCCATTGTACGCGGCATTAAAGAAGCAAAAACCTGCATCTAAGGTCGAGTGGTCCCCGGATCGGGAGCGCGCTTTTTCACAGGTCAAATCAGCCCTCGCGAACGCTGCGTTATTGGCACACCCGGTGCCGGCAGCTCGCATGGCGCTAACCACAGACGCCTCCGACGTGGCAGTGGGAGCGGTTGTCGAGCAACTGGTGGCGGGATGCTGGCAACCACTCGCGTTTTTCAGCAAAACGTTGCGCGATAGCGAGCGTAAATACAGCGCGTTTGACAGGGAGCTTTTGACCCTGCATTTGGCCATCCGCCACTTCCAGTTCTGGTTGGAAGGGCGCCGTTTTACCACGTTCGTGGACCATAAACCCTTAACTTTTGCAATGGCTAAGGTTTCAGAGCCTTGGTCGGGCCGACAACAGAGGCAGCTGGCTGCAATTTCGGAGTTTACCACTGACATTCAACACGTGGCGGGTAAACACAATGTAGTGGCTGATTGCCTCTCGCGTGCAGTTGCAGCGACAGGCCCCCAGGGGGCAGATTCGGCGGCTGCAGACCTAGGTCAGGCTTGCGGCGCGGAAGCGCTCACAGCTCCGGTCTGCGTCGGGTTAGATTATGCAGCCATGGCCGCTAAACAGGTTGGCGACGCGGACGTGCGCGCACTCCAGTCTGGGCCAACAGGGCTAAGGCTGGAGCACAGGGTGCTTCAAAGAAGCATACCCTCCCTAATCTGCGATACCTCCACGGGGCGTCCCCGTCCCGTGGTCCCGGCTGCGTGGCGTCGCCGTGTTTTTGACTTAATACATTCACTGGCACACCCGGGCGTCCGCGCGTCTATCAAAATGGTAGGAGAGAAGTTTGTTTGGCCGGGGCTGCATAAACAAGTCAAAGAGTGGGCTGCAGCCTGCGCTGCGTGTCAAAGAGCAAAGGTACACAAACACACACGAGCCCCTCTAGAACCTTTTCACATCCCAGCCAAACACTTTGATCATGTGCATATCGACTTAGTAGGACCTCTTCCGCTGTCCCAGGGGTTCACACACCTTTTAACCATGGTAGACCGCACCACGCGCTGGCCAGAGACGGTCCCTCTGGCGGCAACCACAGCGGCAGATGTTGCACGTGCCTTTTTAACAGCTTGGGTCGCACGTTTTGGTATCCCGTCAGACATAACGCCTGACAGAGGACCCCAGTTTGTTTCCGAGCTCTGGTCGTCCATGGCACTCAGCCTGGGGGTGAAAATTCATCGCACGACCGCGTATAACCCCCAGGCCAACGGTTTGTGCGAGCGCTTCCATCGGTCATTGAAAGCAGCCCTCAGAGCGGCTCTCACGGACACAAATTGGGTTGATAAGCTCCCATGGGTTTTATTAGGGTTGCGTTCAGCACCTAAAGAGGATTTGCAAGCCTCTCCGGCCGAACTCGTTTTCGCCCAACCCCTCCGGTTACCGGGAGATTTCCTCCCTGAGAACCCTGCTCCTGAGCACCTCCCCGCTCAGCTGCTGCAGAGCGATGCGGGGTCACACACCCTCCCCGGTCCCGTTCATCACAGTTTTCCACATGTTTTTGTGCCCCAAGCCTTAAAGAATGCAGAATTTGTCTTTGTTAGACACGACGCACAGAGGTTAGGTTTAAGGCCACCTTACGATGGACCGTTCAGAGTGTTAGAAACCGGGGAAAAGCATTTTTTGCTCGATTTGGGAGACAGGAGGGACTTAGTCTGCATTAACAGACTCAAACCCGCTTTTGTGTTAGCTGACGACCCAGTACAGTTGGCCAGAGCCCCCCGCCGCGGCAGGCCACCCAGGAGACGCTCTGCTAAGCTTTCACGACGATGTGTTAATGATTCTACTTCACAGATGCAGCAGACAGCCACAGGCAGAGCGAGACCTGCTCACAGCAGATATGGCAGAGAGTTGAAGCCCAAGCAGTGGGAAATGTGATCTGTTGTGCCAAGTTTTTTTTTTCTCTCTTGTTCTGTGTGGGGGTGTCATGATTCTATGCATTTGAAGTGTAACTTGTCCTTATTTGAACGTTTGGGGGGGGGTTATATGGTGCATATTTAGGGCACATACTGTATATGGCATGCTTGTATGGTACGCATTCTCCCCCACATGCATCCAGTAGGCATGACGGTGCAGACCCTACAGAGCAAACGTCCAAAGGAACAATGCCCCAGCAGGGACCTCGGCTAGGAGGTGGGTGCTGGGGAAGACGGAAGTCAGAGACAATGTCCCAACGGGAGCCCCCAAGGTGGAGAAGGGAACAGAGGCGCCAGCAAGTCTCGGAGGCTATATGTGACTGTGGGCTCATGTGTTTACTAAACTTCTGTGGGGTGAAGGTGTGAGATACTTGATGTGGGGGTTTAGTATCTCTGGTGTATAAAAGCTGTGAGGAAAGTTGGTTCTGTCTCTTTTCTGCTGAGAACTTTGATGATAGAAGATGTGACTTCCAATAAAGCTTTCCTGAGAAATAAACTCAGTCTCGTTTGTAAGGCATCTTCTACAAGTGGCTTTTTTGTTTGCTTTTTTTTTTTGCTTTTTTTTGTTTGCTTTTTTTCTGTTTGTTTTTCACTCCACTAATGAAAGGTTAGATTTAGGCCAGAGGTGTCCAATCATGTACCATGGAGGGCCAAGACCCTACAGGCTTTATCTCTAACCAGTGTCTTCAACAGCAGATTTCACAGAATTTCTTCCCACTGATTGCCGATAAGTGAAAACACCTGCTGAAGAGACTAAGTAGAAGAGAAAACCTGCAGGGTCTTGGCCCTCCATGGCACATGACTTGACACCCCTGATTTAGGCATTACCTCCTGTGAGGTTAGGGTTAGGACTTAAGGTGTGGGTTAGTTGGTAGATTGTGAAAGACAATAAAAGTAACAGGAACGCAAACTGGCAAACATTAAGCTGCCGTTAGACACCTTTCTTAAAGCTGTAAACACCATGTACCCACTGCACGTGAAAAATCTTTTTTACATGTCTGTGTATGATTTCTCTGAACGACAAAACATGCAATTTGACTTTTTTTTTGTGAGACTGGACTGCTCATTTTTTGTGCTCTGCAGTGGGAGAGGGGTTTGGCCTTTATTGACATACTAAATTATGTAGTCTTGTAGTGTTATTTCACTGGGTCAGAATGTATCTGACAATCTAAATAAAAACAGGGAGGGAAGTTGTCATAAAATGGGCTGTTACTGCCAGCAGGTACGGTGGAATAAATTAATTCTATCAGCAGGCAAAACTTCAGTCTTGGCTTGATTTATTTTTCAAAAACATAAATGAACTCAAAGCAACAAACAACAGCAGGTGGGCTGAAAACAATTGAGGACACGATGAACAAATACACTTACAAAGGATACTTGGGATACTGGGTTACCGACAGGGAGACAAGATACAACGTTAATGACACCACAACGTTAATGACGCCACAGAGAACTGAAACAGACACGGACAATAGAGTAACTAATGATTACAGACACAGGATGGCTGGGAGAACAATCGAGGGCTAAACAGAGACAGCAGGGATGTGACTACAGGTGCGAAGAACAGGACGGGCGGGGATACACAGACAATCACAGACAGGGGATGCACATAAAACATGACAAAGGACCAGAGGAGACATGACAACAATCACAGAGGACCCAGGGGAAACACAGAAGGCAAATAATGCAGACAGTAATAATGAACCAAATCAGGGGAAAACACAGAGAACAAAGATGAGCATAAAGCGTGGGCAAGATCCTATGATCATGCCTAGGTCATAACAGAGGTGGGTCATTTAAAAGCTTCTTTAACCTTTTGCACTCCGTTGTACCACGGACGGGCAAGTCTCTGCGTCCTAGAGCGCACGAGGGTGCACAAGAGCGCCCTCGTGCGCTCTAGGACGCATGATGGAGATGGTGATGTAGGTGGTGTATGGCGTCCAAGCGCGCACTGAAAATAAAAACTGCAGACACAGCCGCGAACAGATTAGTTCATCTGATTGACCTCTCATTCGACTAATAAGAGCCTTGAATTGGGTTTCTGAAACCTTGAAGAAGCAATGACTGAAAACCTAGCAAGAAGGGCCCACCTACCAACGCTGTGAATGCAGTGAGCCAATTGAAGCAGAGAAGTTCACGAGCTGGTTTTTTTAAGGCTGGGTGAAGACAGCGGATCAAAAAAGGACCCGCAGGAAGAACCCCACACACCCAGCAGCACGGAGACCATCCACAAATGCAACCTGTGTGACAGCATTCACGCATCGGCATGTTCGGCCACAGGCGGTGCTTATTTTGTTTTTGTTCCAGCAGAGTAGACGTTATGATTTCTTCCATGGTCATAGACCGACGGAGACTGACGACGAAGGCTGAGTGACACACATGCCTTCGCCAGTCTTTTTTTAATTACTACTGTTATTTGTTTTGAAAAATCGTTCGCCAAAAACCGCAATCATGGAAGCACAAAACCGCAATAATGGAATTATGTTTTGATCGGGTCACGAGACCAGAACCACGAGCGGACCAGCGTCACGTTTGTCTGACAATGGGGAAGAGAAGTTCGCCAGGACACTGCTGTGAAGAGGTAAGGTGTTATAAGCTAAATTATTCTTTATTCCTGAAAATTGTAATCCAAAATGACTTTTGACCGATCGGTAAATTACAACTGTGCGGCGCACGAAGTCTTCAGACTTCGGTACACGGTTCGTTCGTCGCGTCCAGACCGTGAACGTGGCCCCCCCCTGCTATTCTTCTGTAGCGGGGGGGGGGGGGGGCGCGGTGACTGAGCTGCTGTCCCACATCCCACATGAGGCTAATCCGTCATGTAGCGATGGCCGATGTCCATCCTCTGTAGCGAGGGGGGGGACAACCCCCCCCCACACACACACACAGACACAGCCCTGAGTGTGACCTTTCATTAGAGCCCAAAATGAAGCTTCTACATTGAAGCATTCAAAAGTTACAGACGTTTTTCCAAACTGTGCCATTTGGCACAATTTGGCACAGTTCCAAAACCCCTGGGAACAGCCTGAGGAAAAAGCTGTGCAATATATTCATTTTTTGTGGTATTGTTACAAAATTTGGACCTCAGCTGGATAACACTTGGTTCTACATTTGTGTTGCATTTTCCAGCCCGGATCTGAAGCTGTGTGTTATTTGCAAGCATTTGTATCCAAAAAAACACCCAGGCCAAATTTATTTTCTTCAAGTTCACTATGTTTAGATGACTGTAACTCAGTGGCCGGAGCACTTAGAGAGCTTATGACTGTTTTGCCAAAAAATTCAAAGTGTTTTCTTTTAAATGAGACCAACCCCATGAAGATGCTGCAAAGGGTTGAAGAACAGCTTTTGATTTACTTTGGGCACGTTATTTTTTGGCGTTTTTAGGGAAATTGACCGGAGTGCAAGGGGTTAAAGGCTTTGTAATTATTTTGTTTATTCTGCCAGTTCAGTCACACAGGCTACTTCTGCAGGTAACGTCTGTTAGTAAAGGCTGATGCTGCATCAGACCTCCAGTCTCTCTCTCTAATCTTTCTCTCTCTTGCTCAAAAGAAAAAAAAAAGACCTCCAAGCTTCAATAACCACATCCTGATCATCATGCCTCAGCTACTGGTGAGAATAAGGCTGCGTGTCCACCAAACGTGTTTTTTCACCTCTGGGTGGTTATTTTCCATTCATTCTCTATGTAGTCCAGCGTTTACAGCACTGAGCACCCACGGCGCTGAAACGCTCTCGGCGGTGGCCGTTTTTTGTCGCAGCACTCAGGGCACTCAAAGTTGAAAAAAGTTCAACTTTTCAGAGACTGCAGCTGAGCTCGCCAATGTCAGACCTTAAGCAGCCAATAAGAACTGCTGCGTGGGCGGGACATGGGACACCAGTACTAGTTTGTACTCAGACTCCTGTTTTCCGTGCCATCATATTTTACATCCAGAGCTGCTTGAAAATGTTTCCTGTCCATTGTTATTTAGAGACTGCTATTAAAAAATCTGTAGAAAGTCTGACAATAGGAAAAGCAGGAGTGATGAGCTGAGAGTGACAAGCTGTTGCAGGGATACAGGGCACAGACCTTTTTTCCCCCCAGAGCGCAGTGTACAAACGCTGAAAAAAAATGCTCAGGGCGGTCGGGTGACAAAAAACTCATTTGGTGGACTCACAGCCTTAAGAACAGCCTTCAGTCAGAGGATCATCACTGATGTTTAGTGCTGCTTGTTCAAGCCATTTTACTGCTTATGGCAGGCCAGGCCACTGGGAAATGTCCTGGTGAAAACAATGGCCAGTCCACCCCTGCAGACAATCACACATTCATACCAAATGACAACATAGAAGACACAATTAATCATACAAGCATATATTTGGACAGTGGGAGGAAGGCACAAGGGAACATGCAAACTCCATGCAAAAAGGTTCCTGTCACCCGGGTTTGAACCTGAAACCTTCCAGCTTTGAGACAGTGCTAACCTTTCCACCACACAAGGTAGAAGATTAAAAAAATAAAAAAAATTAACACAAACTGCCTAAAACAGATATGGTGAATATTGCACTTGCTACATATTCCAAAATACTGCAGAAGAGTTTTCAAATGCTCATGGTTTGTCAGTTACATTTAAACTAGACACACACACATACAATTTACAGTATCTGCCTGCAAATTGCCAAATCAACACTGAATATAGACATATTCAGATCAAACATGGCAACCCAGGCAAAATTTGGCAGATGATCATTTTTTTTCCAAATGTTCACAGTTTACTTCAAGAGTAATTCAGCAACACAATTTAAGAACAAAGATGTAAACCCCATCAGGAGTTTTATTTAGCACTGTGAAGACAGACCACTGCACCTGCAAACATGTTGAGTAAAAGATCATAATAAGAAGCATTTCTATTTGACAGATAAAATCAAACTTCCCCAGCATCCATCATCTCTTTACTTTTACCTACATTAACCCTTCAGGGCTCCTTCTGGGGCCTCTGGAGGGGGCACAGGGTCCCTCATGGTGTTTGCTCAGATGTAGATATTCAGGCGGAAGGCAAGGGCACTGTTCACCATCTCAGGATTGATGACAACGTGCCTCCACGCTGACCAGCCCCTTATTTCTATTGGCTGGATAAAAAGGAGACGAAATATGGCGGCAGAAGCCAAGGGAGTGGGGGTATGAATGTCTTGTCGGCGGTATGACGGACAGGTCCTCAGTCTGGTTCCCCCAGGTCCCCCTGTCCTCATTCTTTACTGGTCCGAGTTGGCTAGTGAAGCGATGTCTCTACAGCCAAGGACACAAGGGTGTCAGCAATGCGTCTGGGTAACATCGTTCATCAGGGCGCATCGGTAATGGGTAGCTCTCTGTGACAGTGGTCATCAGGACACAAAAGCAAAAGGGCCTATAAACATCACATGACAGATGGCTGGGAGGACAGCTTTGGACAGGGAGGGAGGGATGGAGAGCAAGAGATAAAGTAAGATAGTGGTAGAAGGACAGAGGTAGAAGAGAGATCTCAGGCTGAATTGTTAAGTCTTAGGAAAAGTCTAAAGCCTCGGATGGTTTATGAATGCCTGTGCTCAATGTCAGCTGGGAAAGAAAACACTTGGAAATCACTTGGGAAACTTTTATGTCCCATAAAAAGGCCTTAACTGAGAGAAGTTGGTGCAAAATGCTCCCAAGTTTAACTGGTCAACATGCTCAATTATCTTTACATCTTTATTTTATACATGCTTCCCTTAGGTAATATTACTTGAAAGTATTGCATAGGTTTCCAGTGTTATACAGATGACACACAATTATAGTTATCAATAAAGCCAGATGACAATAATCAATTAACTAAACTAGAGGTATGTTTTTAGGAAATCAGAGCATGGATGACCTGTAATTTATTATTATCAAATTCAGATAAGATTGAAGTCACTCTAGTTAGCCCAAAAAATTTACAAACACTTTCCCAAATCAGGGAGGTGGTATTATTCTCTCTTAATAATTCTGTGAAGAACGTTGGAGTTATTTTTGATCAAGACTTGTACTTTAATTCACATTTTAAACTTATTTCTAAGACTGCGTTTTATCATTTGCGTAGTATTGCCGAGATTAGGAGCATCTTGTCTCAGAGTGATTGTCATGTTCATGAGCACGGTGGGGGCCATGCTCAGTCTTCAGTTTGAGTTTAGTCTTTTCCTGTTTGTTTGCTACTTTGTTTATTACAGTCTGTTGTATTTTGGCTCTATTATTTATGAGTTGTTTGTATTCTTAGTTTTGTCCTTATTGTCTTGTCTATTTATTGTGTGTCATTCTGTATTTATGGTATTATTTACATCTGTTGGGGTTGTGTTATCTTATTCTTGTGTTGTATTTAGTTTCTGGTCTGTGCTTTCATTTTGACAGTGCTGTGCAGCTTCCGGCTGTCAAATTCTGTTTCGTGGGCTGCACAGCCGTCACTTGTTGTGTTGAGTGTTTCCTCATTCTTGTACCCACACCTGCCATTGATTGTTCAATTATCCCATGTATCTATTTAAGGATTTGGCAATGGGTCTTACTGTTAGCCTCCACAGAGGAATCAGCCAAATCCCTGAGAGAGCAAGGTTGTGTGCCGAGGTGAATGGGTGTGCTTTGTCCAAGTAGAGTTACTCTTTCCCCTTTTCCTTAGCCATGAACCTCGTTTCGTTTCGGGTGTGACTCCTGCAGGATTCATCTCTTCTTTCTCCGGCATTCCTACACGCCTCAGCCTGAGTCCCTACCAGGTTGTTTTTCCCCCTGCAGACATTAAGCCCTGTTCTCCTCCTGTGCTTTCATTACTCCATTATATGTAAGTGTTGTGTTTTTGTGTTCATCTTTATGTTAATAAATGTGCGAACTCACAGCGTGCGTTTGGTGCCCTTCTACAGCCCTTAAAAAGGGTGATTTATGACAGAAGGACCCGGCCAGTGTGTGAGCACCAGCCGCTGTGAGTTTTTGCTTTTTTCCATTTTTCTCTTCCGTGTTTTTTGCTGCAGTCCTTTCTCTTGCGGTATGTCTGCCAGCACGGACTACAGTGTTTTCGGGTTGGACGAAGAGGAGTGTTGGGCAGCTGAACTGGTGGAGGATATTATCTCGGACGTTCGCCTAACCCACACTCCCGAGGAGGCGCTGCAGGTTTGGGATAGTGCGGCACAGGTAATAGAGGCATACCCTAACCTGTGGAGCTGTCCAGAACTCACAGTTCTCCTTACCTCAGTGTTCCAGGCTCAACACCGGCTCCACGGGCTGGAGGAAACCTCTTCCCCATCCAAACCTGTGCCAACAAAGAAACATCCCAGGGTACGGAAGCCTCAAGCCTGGCACTGTCACCCAGCTGCAGCCTCATCTCCTCCTCCTGAACAGTGGCCTGCCGCCTGCCGTATTGGGTATATAGCCCTCGTGCCCTGTGATGGTCCCAACTTGGAGGAGCTGGAGAAGCGCCAGCGGGTTTTGGCTGCAGAGAAGGAGCTCATTCTGGATTACAAGCCATGGCTTCTTCCTGAGTTTTTGCAGCAGCTGGAGGGAGCTTCAACAGGCAGAGTGGAGTCTGTGCCAACGACAGAGCATCTCCTGACTCCAGTGCTCTGCCCATCTCACCAGACGGCCTTCGCAGCTCCTGAAGAGACGTCGTCTGGACCCACAGCAGCCACCACCAAGCCCGGGACTTAAGGCAAGTACCTTTTAAGTTATCAACATCTAATAATGAATTGTCTTGCCTTATTCCCAGCGGTGAAGCTCAGCAGCAGCGGCCCGATTTGGCTGAGCTTTCACCATCTGCTGCTGTTATTTTATCTTCACCTCTTTCTCCCATGTTCCTCTTCAATTCCCTTGAGTGTCCGCCTGTCCTGGGAGGGAGTCACCAGACAACAGAGAGCCCTGTGGTCCTGGAGAGGTCCATTCCAGCCACGCAGTCACACTCTCGACGGGAGAAGAGCATCCACTGTGTCCTGAATCCTGAGCCGACAAAGGAGCATCCCCTGGTTTCGGCATCGCGGGATCTGGTGCCATTGGTGAGGCCTTTCCTGAGGCCACTACGCTGAGCTGGAGTTCTTCCTGCATCAGCCGCTATGCCAGAGATTCTACCAGCATCGGTCGCCATGCCTGGAGGTCCTGCTGCAGCCGATTCCATCACGCCCCGGGAGATAAGGCAGATGTGTTATCATTGACCTTTACTTAAAAATGAAATATCTCGCCTTATTCCCGGTGGTGAAGCTCAGAAATTGCAGCCCACTTTAGCTGGGTCCTCACCATCTGCTGCTACCTTCCTTCCCTCACCTGCCACTCCTGCGTCTCCTCCCATTTCCCCTGAGTGTCTGCTGGTTCTGGAATGGAGCCGCCGGATGACAGAGGAGCCTGCGGTCCTGGAGGACTCTGTTCCAGCCCTGCAGCCATGTCCCGGATGGGAGAAGAGCGGTCCCGGTGGGCTGAAACTTGAGCCGACAAGAGATTGTCCCCTGGTTTCAGCTGCACAGGGCTCATTGCCAGCGGTGAGGCCACCTCCAGTTCTAGCCTCCATGCCGGGAGATCCACCTGTACTGGTCGCCGCACCTGGAGGCCTTTCAGCTGCATCAACCGTCATGCCTGCTGCTGGGGTCATCGCAGCAGAGTCACAGGAGTCCTGGGCGGTGGTGGAGCTCGAGTCCAGGCAAGTACTCTGTTCTGTTTTAACACCTGCAGATCTAGAGAAATCTTGTCTGGCTCATGATGAGGAGAACCAGCTGCAGAAGTCCTCTGTTCCTGAATTCTCCTCGCCTAGCTCCACCACTGTCAGTGACTATGTTCTGGTGTTTTTCTCTTCCTCCCCATCTGAAGTGGCCGAGCTGGAGTGGAAGCGCCAGACAACTGGATTCGAGATGTCCCAGCTGGAGTTGCCGGAGTCCTGGATGGCAGTGGAGCTCAAGCTAAGGCAAGTTCTGTTCTTTGTCTTCACATTATCAGTATTAAAGAAATCTTGTTTAGCTTTTGGTGAGGAGAACCAGTCGCAGCCGCCGGCTGTTCCTGATTTCTCCTCTCTGGGCTCCACTGCTGCCGGTGGTGGTAGTAACCCAGTGTATGTTTCATTTCTTCTGCACAAGTCCTCGTCTGGGTCCACTGATGGTCTTCCTCCATCTCTGCCTGAGGTCATCCCGGATCCTCTATCCTCACCTGGGGTCCTCTACCTTCACCTGAGGTCACCGTGGGTCCTCTACCTTTGCCTGAAGTCACCGTGGGTCCTCTGCCCTCACTTCAGGCCACCGTGGGTGCTCTGCCTCCGTCCGATTCTACGGTGGGTGCTCTTCCTCCATCCAAGGTCGCCGTGGGTGCTCCGCCTCCGTCCGAGGTCACCATGGGTGCTCCACCTCTGCCTAGGATCGTTGAAGGTCCGTCGTCTCCACCTGAGGTCGTTGAGGGTCCTCCGCCTCTGCCTGAGGTCGTTGAGGGGCCTCCGCTCGAGGTCGTTGAGGGTCTCCAGTCTGCACCCGAGGTCGTTGAGGGTTCTTCACTGTCAGCTGAGGACATCGTGAGTTCCCCACCTTCACCAGAGGCCTCCGCTGAGCAGTCACTCCCGTCATTTGGCCCTCGCGTCAGGCAGCTATGCTGGTCAGCCATCCTTACAGCCAGTCTACCCATTTATCATCCACCCTCCTCATTGGGGTTCCATCTCCCAGCTCTCGCGGTCCGTGGTAAGCTCTGGGTCTGGCTGCCACATCCGGGGGGGGGGGGGGTGCGTTGTGCCCCAAGGCCCGCTGGCTCAGGGATGCTGGGAGACCACCCGATGGACTACACCATCTGCTTGGGTGACTCTGGAACTCTGGGAGGCCACCTGATTTGTTCCACCATGGGATTGGGTGGCTCTGGGACTCTCACAAGCCACCTGAACTGCCTCATTGTGTCACCTGAATGTCCCTAACATTGGTTCATCTCTTTGTTTAGTGTCGTGGGACATGAGTGTTTTTTTTTTCTTGTTTTGTTTTGGTCCCTCTGTGCCTGGGTTCCACCTCCTCCCACCCGGGGTGAGTTGTTTTTCTTGTTGGGGTGGGGGGATCTTCTTTGTGGGTGGGTTCTTTTCCTTTTTTGATGTTACCCTGGGGTGTCTGGGGTCCACCCCTTGGGGGAGGCACTGTCATGATCCTGAGCACTGGTGGGGACTGTGCTCAGTCTCCAGTTTAAATTTAGTCTTTCGTATTTGTTTGCTTCTTTGTTTATTATGGTCTGTTGTATTTGGTCTCTGTTATTTATGAGTTGTTTGTATTGTTAGTTTTGTCCTTATTGTCTTGTCTATTTATTGTGTGTCATTCTGTATTTATGTTGTGGTGACCCATCACAATCTACAGGGACATTCATCCTCACACTCAGAAGCAGAGGACCATTCACATATGGACAGAGAACCCCTGGGGGGACAGCCAGAACAATGGACTATTGTTTATACATCTCCGGATTAAGGAGGAGACGTCCGGGCGCCAGTTGGTCAAGCTAATCATATGTATTGACTGAAATGTATGGGGACAGCAGTGGCTCAGGAGGTAGAGCAGGTTGTCCAATAACCACATGGTTGGCGGTTTGAATCCTGCTCTCCCCATTATCCTGCTGTTGTTTCCCTGGGCAAGACACTTCACCCCCAATTGCTCCTGGTGGGTCTGGAAGCGTCATGTTAGGCAGCATGCTGCCATCAGTGTGTGAATGTGTGCGTGAATGGGTGGATGGCAGGATCTGTAAAGCGCTTTGGTCATCAAGAGATGAGAATAAAAGTGCTATATAAGTGAACACCATTTACCATGTACGCATATCAATATGCTAATGTGCCATGCATTCTCTTTTGTATAACATGTATAAAAGAGCTTGGCATGTATACATGCCTCAAGAGGCAACCTGTTGAGGCATGTAACACACAGCACAGCACTGTAGCGCACGGCGCTACAAGTGCGTCTCATTTTGATGGAGGAAATAAAACTCTGCAACCTTCCTGCTTGTCTGATTTCGCCTGAATTTATTCCTCCACACTGGTGACCCGACGTGTCATGGTGTGCCCCTCGCCTGATCTTTTACCTCCACACTGGTGACCTGACGAGGGAGAATGACCATCTGCTCCCTCTCACCGCGCTGTGGATCCCAGAGGACCAGAGGATGCCTGCAACCTCTTCATCCTCACTGGAGCGCACTCCCCGGAGTGGGCAGCGCTTGGACCGACACGCACCATGAACGGCGACACGAGCGAACCGAAAGAAGCAGCCTGAATGGGGAAGGACATCGACGCCGACTGCGTTGATTTCCACCAAGCTCCCCGACCCTGACTCAGCTCGTGACAATGAAGCCCCGCACGCACACCGCAGGATTACGAGGACAGCGCAACTGCCAGCTAAGTGGTCACTGTGCCACACACGCGCTACGCACACGGTCAAGCCGGCTCCACAGACCGATACAGTGTCCTCCGCTGTTGCACATGCCCAAGAAACACGGCCGATCACCAGCCTCGGAACCTTCAGGGCTGCTCACGCACCTGAAGCAGACGTGCGGCCCGCACACAGGACTTTGTATGGGTTTCTCAGCCACGGCGCACAAGGGGAATTTAGCCGATTGCTGTCCCCAGTGGCTTAAGGGCTGCTTCCCGCACCTATAAGCCAAACCGCCAGGTCCCTCACACAGCTGCAGTTGTTTCACAGCCGCTATGCATCCTCGGGGAATTTGGCTGCTCGCCTTCCCCACATCCTCGCTGGATTGAGCCGCAAGAGGAGTCAGAGACATAATTTTTTTTTTCACAGCCGCTGTGGATCACCACCAGGTTTAACAGGAAAGTGCCTCACCATCGCGGATCCACACGCAATTTTTGCACGGCCCAGACACCTTTGATGTCCCGGGCCGGCACTCACTTACTCCCACCCCCTCCCCCTCCTCCTCCACAGTGCTCTTCCTGCACCTCACTCCCTAAAGGTGGCCGATCGCCATCTTGTTCCATTACGCACGACGCACACCGGCCCGTGCGCCCACGATCCACGGCCGTTCAACGTGCTGGAACCCGGAGCGGAGCACACTGTTTCTTTCCACCCCTCCCCCACCCCCCATGGACTGACGTGCCCTCCGACAGTTCTACTGTAGCTGGAGCCCAAACAACGCGGGGGGGGGGGGGTCACAGCCCCTTCTGAGTGTTCTGGGGGGAGCCCTGTGGTGACCCACCACAATCTACAGGGACATTCATCCTCACGCTCAGAAGCAGAGGACTATTCACATACGGACAGAGAACCCCTGGGGGGACAACCAGAACAATGGACTATTGTTTATACATCCCAGGATTAAGGAGGAGACGTCCGGGCGCCAGTTGGTCAGGCTAATCATATGTATTGACTGATATGTATATCAATATGCTAATGTGCCATGCATTCTGTCTGTTTGTATAACATGTATAAAAAAGCTTGGCATGTATACATGCCTCAGGAGGCAACACGATACAACACACACAGCACAGCACTGTAGCATACGGCGCTACAAGTGCATCTCATTTTGATGGAGGAAATAAAACTCTGCAACCTTCCAGCTCGTCTGATCTCACCTCAATTTATTCCTCCACAATGTTATAATTTACATCTGTTGGGGGTTGTGTTATCTTATTCTTGTGCTCTGTCAGTGCTGTGCAACTTACAGCTGTTAAACTCTGTTTCGCAGGCTGCACAGCTGTCACTTGTTGTGTTGAGTGTTTCCTCATTCATGTACCCACACCTGCCATTGATCGTTCAATTATCCCATGTATCTATTTAAGGATTTGGCAACGGGTCCTACTGTTAGCCTCCTCAGAGGAATCAGCCAAATCCCTGAGAGAGCAAGGTTGTGCGCCGAGGTGAACGGGTGTGCTTCGTCCAGGTACAGTTATCTCTTTCCCTTTATCCTTAGCTGTGAGCCCCGTTTCCTTTCGGGTGTGACTGCAGCAGGATTCATCTCTTTTTTTCCCTGGCGTTCCTTACACGCCTCAGCCTGCGTCCCTACCAGGTTGTTTTTCCTCCTGTAAACATTAAGCCCCGTTCTCCTCCTGCGCTTTCATTACTCCATTATATGTAAATGTGTTTTTGTGTTCGTGTTTATGTTTATGTTAATAAATGTGCAAACTCACAGCGTGTGCTTGGTGCCCTTCTACAGCCCTTAAAAAAGGGTGATTTATGACAGTGATGCTGAGAAACTAATCCATGCTTTTGTTAGTTCGAGATTAGATAATTGTAACTCTTTATTATCAGACTGTCCTAAAATGTGTCTAAAAAGTCTTCAGTTGGTTCTAAATGCTGCAGCTAGAGTTTTAACAGGTACTAGAAAGAGAGATCACATCTCTCCGGTTCTGACCTCCCTCCATTGGCTTACCATAGAGTTTAGAATTAAGTTTAAAATCCTTCTCCTCACTTACAAAGCTCTAAATAATCAGGCCCCTTTTTATTTAAAAGATCTGATACCACCTTGTCATAATAGAGCACTACACTCCAAAAATGCAGGATTACTTGTAATACCTAGAATCTCTAAAAGTACAATGGTAGGCAGAGCTTGCAGTTATCAGGCTCCTCTCCTTGGGAACCAGCTGCCAATCTGGATTCAGGAGTCAGACTCAATCTCTGTTTTGAAGAATAGAGTTAAAATTTTCCTTTTTGACAAAGTCTATAGTTAGGGTTGGATCAGGTGACCCTGAACCCTCCCTTAGTTATGCTGCTATAGGTTTAGATAGCCAGGGTACCTCCCACAGTTCACTGGGCTTCACTCCTTTCTTCACTCTCAATTTAATATTTTTGCTGGTCATTAACATCTGTTTGTTCTCTCCCATAGGTTAAGTCCCCACCCTGCTGTTTCCTTTCTACATGTCTGTTCTGTTCTTCTCTATCCTTTCACCCCCCAGCCAGTCACAGCAGATGACTGCCCCTTCCTGAGACTGGTTCAGCTGGAGGTTTCTTCTTACTAAAAGGGAGTTTTTCCTTTGGTTGTTGGCGACTTTTCTGCAGTTGTGGGGTCTGCCAGTTGAAAGGGCTATGAGACAACTGTTGTTGTGAATATACGCTATTTAAATAAAGGTGAATTGAACTGAAAGCAAACTATTGCATTATGTTGCCCTAAAGCATTTGAATAATGCTCCAACGTATGTTATTTTTATTATTTGGCAATGTTAAATCAGTGACAACAAACTCTTAAAAAGCTATTTGGACAAAATTTTGGTAGGAAAATATTAGCATATTAGCATTAGCATAATAGCAATAGTAGCAATATTAGCAATCTACCTTATTCCTGGGGGTGCAGCTGTCGGAATAATTACACTGGTCAACACCAAATTTATTGTCTAAGGTTTTCTAGCTGATTTAGGACAATTTTGATGTGCTGAATCCAAAAATCACATTGGTTTTGCTCAATCAGGTCAACTTTTTGAATTATGGCCACATGTTGTTTTATACGTTTTTGTTTACAGGTACGGGTATTTTCACTTTATATGATGCAAAATTCTTTTTTATTTCTTGAAATTCTCTGAGTTTTGAACAATGATGACGTAACATTCAATTTACGTGTACTTACCTTTATATAAAGGTAAGTACATGCACAGTATTAAGTAAGTACTAAGTAAGTACAGGTTTTTACTTAAAAAAAAACTGATCTGATCGAGAGAAACGGATGTCATTTTCGGATTCAGCGGTGCAAAATTGTCTTAAATCAGTTGAAAAAACACAGACAATTTACAAAAAAATGATTTTTGTAACCCTGTGTTATGGGTGGAGTTTCCGGTTTTGGCTGAGGTAGTGTTAAATCAATCAGTAAGAGTGGAGTAGCAGGGACATTTAAAATAGCATTTTTAAAAGTTTTTCAAATTCATAATAATATATAGTCCACATACACTACCGTTCAAAAGTTTGGGGTCACCCAGACAATTATTTTGTGTTTTCCATGAAAAGTCACACTTATTTACCACCATGAGTTGTAAAATGAATAGAAAATATAGTCAAGACATTGACAAGGTTAGAAATAATGATTTGTATTTAAAATAGTAATTTTTTCCAGATACTCAACCTGCTCAAAGGAAGGTCAGTTTTATAGCTTCTCTAACCAGCTAAACTGTTTTCAGCTGTGCTAACATGATTGCACAAGGGTTTTCTAATCATCCATTAGCCTTCTGACGCAATGAGCAAACACATTGTACCATTAGAACACTGGAGTGATAGTTGCTGGAAATGGGCCTCTATACACCTTTGTAGATATTGCACCAAAAACCAGACATTTGCAGGTAGAATAGTCATTTACCACATTAGCAATGTATATTAGATATTAGAGTGTATTTTTGATTAGTTTAAAGTTATCTTCATTGAAAAAAACAGTGCTTTTCTTTCAAAAATAAGGAAATTTCTAAGTGACCCTAAACTTTTGAACGGTAGTGTATGTGTTTTGCACTTAAGTGGCAGCTAATTTCAGCACTTGTAGTTTTTGTATTTTTTGAATGTTTTGGCATAGTTCTGGTACTTGTTGCTGGTGTTCCTGGTTGTGCCATAGACTGTATAAATGGAGGCTTCTCACCAGCAATGCGTAGATGATGCACTGAATATGAAAAAGGACTGTTGGTGTGATCGGTGGTACAAACACAGGACAGACACAAGAGCACATCAGGTATGTTTTCACCTGTATGAAAATCGCAGATCTGACGTTTATGTGTTATATATGTCACTAGAATGAAGGCTGCATGAAGTACAATAATAAATAAAAAATAGTAACAATTTGCTTCCTAAGGCTTAACAATTTAAGAAAGATATCAAACAGTTTTTGGGTTTTTTTTTTTTGCATTTGTTGCACTGCCTTGGAACGACATGGACTTCAGCATGCTTCAGCATGCAATAATGTTTAAATTATCACAAAATATAGGTCAATAAAATTCTGAACAATTGTCAGAAAAAGCACGTGTTAAGTTAAATAATAAGCATTCATGGCATGACAGCAGCATGAGTATTTTAATTTTGGGGTAGAACTAAACAGCTGCAGCTGTCTGTATTTACCCCGACATTAAAACACCCAAGCATGGTGTTGTGGTTCTTTGTGGCTCTGACTAGACTCTATGTCTGCTCTGAGGTAAAGCTGATTATGTCCAACATATTTTAACAAAATGCAGCCAACTTTATTGTGGTGGAAACATTGATATATCTCAGAGCTTTTATTTGTTTACAGCGTTAGCATCTTAGCAGCAGCGCTAACAAATGGAGCTACTGTCTGTCAGGCCACTTTTTAAGGTCATCTTCCTATCCCTAGATAGTCATGGGAAGTGGTATGATTATATTACTGTTTTTGAGGTGCAAAAGGCCATGTTCCCGCATTTCTGATGCTGAAGTCATTGTTGTTGTTGTTGTTGTTGTTTTTTTGTTTTTTTTTAATTTAAGTTTTTGTAAAGGGTATACATGTCATTACAGCATTGCATTGTTTACATTTTCATCACATGTTCCCTTTTTTTGTTTTTTGACAACATTGGAAAAATAGTTATTACAACACCCTTTTTTTCAGTGAAAGAAAAAGAGAAATTAAAGAAAGAACAAAAAACAACCAAAAAAACAAAACAAGAAAAAAAAACAAAAACAAAAGAGCAAAAAAATAAAAAAAAAATAAAAGAGTATCTGAGTACCATTGGAACAAAGAGAGGTGTCATTATTGAAATGGTATTTGTTAAAAATTAGATCTAATGGAAGACACATATGCGTTCCAGGGTTGCCAAAAATTCAAGAACCCATCCATGTCCTGTCTCAGTGCGAATGTCAACTTTTCCATTGAATAAATGTCTTGAATCATGTTAAGGCAATCCATTGCAGTAGTCGATAGGGTTCTTTAGTTTGATTCTCTCTGACTATCTTAAACCAAATTTTTAGCGGGGTCTCTATCCACGGGTTAGTGTTATTCAAAAGTTTAGGTAAGGCATTATTCCCTATTATCGCCTGTAGGGGAATGTCACTTGTTATTTGGCATTCCATCTCCTTCCATTGTGCAGTGTAGACTGGGTTACATATCTCTACTAAAGTTTTAATTTGTGCGGCTTTAAAATAGTCCCTGATATTTGGCAGCGCGAGCCCACCTTTGTCTTTGTTTAGCTGTAGGGTTCTATATCTGATTCTAGGTCTCTTGCCCTGCCATATGAATCTTGAGATCCTTCTGTCAAGTTCTTGCCATGTTTTTTTGGGAGGTTCTACCGGTATTGTTTGGAAAAGGTATAGAAGACGTAGAAGTATATTCATTTTGACTGCTTCAATTCTTTGTGCAGTACCCAAGAATGGTATCATATTCCATCTTGCTAGATCAGATTTTATTTTTGCCATCAGTGGATCATAGTTTAGTGTTATAATTTTGTTGAGTTGTTTCGGGATATTGACCCCCAGATATTTCATAGATTCCATATCCCAGTTAGTTTTGAGTTTGCTTAGTAAATATTGATTTGGGTCATAGTTGAATGTTAAAATTTGGGTTTTATGCATGTTTAATTAGTACCCTGATAAATCTCCATACTCTGAAAAAACAGATTAGTTCTGGAAAAGAGGTGTCCGGCTGCCCCAGGTATATTAAAATGTCATCAGCAAAGAGTGCTATTTTATGTTCCTTCTGACCAAGTGTAATACCTTGAATTTTTTGATTCTGTCTTATCCATTGGCTCAGAGGTTCCATGAAGATTGCAAAGAGCAGTGGAGACAAGGGGCAGCCCTGACGACATCCTCTTTCCAGTTCAAAAGATGAAGATAATTTACCGTTAATCCTTATTTTAGCTGTTGGTTTTTTATATAATGCCTGGATAGTTCTAATGAAGTTGTTATGAAAATTGAAACTGGATAAGATTCTATATAGGAAAGACCAGTCAACCGAATCAAATGCTTTTTCAGCATCTAATCCCAATATGGCTGCAATTAAATTATATTTTTTTATATGATGAATTATGTGTAAAGTGGGTCTAATGTTATCTTGTGTCTGTCTTTGTCTTATAAAACCTGTTTGGTCTAAATGAATTAAGTCTGTCAGTATATTTTCTAACCTTTTGGCAAGGATAGTGGTAAAAAGCATATAGTCATGATTTAACACACTGATTGGTCTGTAGTTGGAGCAGTCTAGTTTATCCTTTTCAGGTTTAGGTATGACTGCAATGACCCCTTCTCTCCAGGAGGGGGGGGATTTCCCCTGTGTGGAGGACATAGTTAAATGTTTTCAGGAGGAGAGGAGATAGTTGCTGTTTAAAGGTTTTGTACCACTCTGCTGTATAGCCATCTGCTCCTGGGGATTTGTTAGCTTTAAGTTTCAATAATTGCTTTTTCTAATTCTTTAGGTTGTATTTCTGACAATAGTGTTTTATTTTGTGACTCAGTAAGTTGGGGAAGGTTTAATGTATTTAGGAAGGCTTCGGATACATTTTTATGTTTTTTTGAGGGAGTACAAGTTCTTGTAGTAGTTCTCGAAGCTTTTAAGAATTTCCTGAATTCTAAATTTTATTTCCTTTGATACTGGGTCTCTGATTTTGTAGATTGCTCTCTCCGTTTGTTGTTTCCTCAATTTATAGGCTAGTAATTTTGCCGATTTGCTACCTGTTTCATAGTATTTTTGTTTCAGAAATGCAAGTTTCTTCTGGATTTCTATTGCGTAGATCTCATTTATTTGTTTTTTAATTTCCTTAATTTTGAGCGAGTCATTAGAATGAGTGTTGTCTTTGTGCTCTTTTTCTAGTTTCTTAAGTTCTGACTCTAATGTGATTAGTTTTTCTTGTCTCAGTTTCTTTTGGATTGCCAGTTTTGCGATAATCTTTCCCCTTATTACAGCTTTGCATGCGTCCCACAGTATTAAAGGGGATACTTCTCCATTATCATTTTCTTCCAAATATCTGAGAATATCTGATTCCAATTCATCTTTCAGTGGACCTTTCAGCACATTTGAATTTAACCTCCAAGAAAATGTATTATTTGTGTATTTTTGGATACTTAAGTCCATATAGATCGGACTGTGGACAGAGAGATCCATCAGTCCTATTTTACATGTTTTTACTCTTCCAATGTCTCTATTAAACATAAAAAAATAGTCAATCCTTGAGTATGATGAATGTGGTGCTGAGTAAAATGTATAATCTTTTACACTGGGGTTGAATTCCCTCCACACGTCACAGATTGCCCCACAACTGACTGGGGCATGTTTAAAGGAGCCACACATGATCTTAATGAGTACACATACACTGTGAACTCATATATCAACTCCTGTGAGGAGAACATTCTTCCATCGCGCACCAGGGTGAGATACTCTAATGATAAGCCCTGGTTCACGGCCAAGCTCAGACAGATCAGGAAGGAGAAGGAAGCAGCGTTGAAAAGTGGAGACAGGGACTGCTACAGAGAGGTCAAATATCAGTTTAACAGAGAGCTGAGGAGAGCTAAATCTGTGTATTCTGAGAGACTCCAGCAGCAGTTCACTGCTAATGACTCGGCTTCTGTGTGGAGAGGACTGAGGCAAATCACCAACTATCGGCCTCAGGCTTCTAAAGGTCAGGATGACAAAGCCCTTTGTCAAAAACTGTCCCAACATTACGCCCGTTTTGACACCTCGTCAGCTGTGTCCAACTCACCCACTCCACCCAGCTCCACTGCCTCCTCAGCCCCTAATTCATCAAAGCGGTCCCCCCCTCCTCCTCCTCCTCCTCCTCCCCCCCTGCCCTTGTCATCAGTGAGCAGGACGTGCACAGACAGTTCTCCAGACTGAACCCGCGCAAGGCCCCCGGGCCGGACGGTGTGTCTCCCTCCACCCTGAGACACTGTGCGAAAGAGCTGGCTCCTGTCTTCACAGACATTTTTAACACCTCCCTTAAGCAATGTCACGTGCCGACCTGCCTCAAATCCTCCACCATCATCCCTGTCCCCAAGAAGCCACGGATTACTGGACTTAACAACTACAGACCTGTAGCGCTCACCTCTGTAGTCATGAAGTCCTTTGAGCGCCTGGTCCTGTCTCACCTCAAGTCCATCACCACACCCCTCCTAGACCCGCTGCAGTTTGCCTACCGTGCTAACAGGTCTGTGGACGACGCAGTCAACCTGGCCCTCCACTCCATCCTGCAGCACCTGGACTCCCCGGGAACCTACGCCAGGATTCTGTTTGTGGACTTCAGCTCCGCATTCAACACCATCCGCCCCGATCTGCTCCAGGACAAGCTGTCCCTGCTCAACGTGCCTGACTCCCTCTGCAGGTGGATCACCGACTTCCTGACGGACCGGAGGCAGCATGTGCGGCTGGGGAAGTCTGTCTCCGACTCTGTTAGCATCAGCATTGGATCACCCCAGGGCTGTGTACTTTCCCCCCTACTCTTCTCCCTTTATACCAACTCCTGCACCTCCTCCCACCAGTCTGTTAAGCTGATTAAGTTTGCGGACGACACCACCCTCATTGGGCTCATCTCCAACGGTGACGAGTCCGTCTACAGGAAAGAGGTGGCCCAGCTGGTGTCCTGGTGCAGCCATAACAACCTGCAGCTGAACGCTCTGAAGACAGCGGAGATGATTGTGGACTTCAGGAAAGTCACAACCCCCCTGCCCCCCCTCACCATCACAGGCTCTCCCATCACCATTGCAGACTCCTTCCGCTTCTTGGGCACCACCATCACCCGGGACCTCAAATGGGAGCCAACCATCAGCTCCCTCATCAAAAAGGCCCAGCAGAGGATGTTCTTTCTGCGGCAGCTGAGGAAGCTCAAGCTACCCACCAAGATGTTAGTGCAGTTCTACACGGCCATCATCGAGTCCATCCTCACCTCCTCCATAACTGTGTGGTATGCAGGAGCCACTGCCAGGGACAGACTAAGGCTGCAGCGCGTCGTGCGCACTGCTGAGAAGGTGAGCGGCTGCAAGCTCCCATCTCTCCAGGACCTGTACATCTCCAGGACCCGGAGGCGTGCTGGCCGGATCATAGCCGATCCTTCACACCCTGGTCACGTACTGTTTGCCCCCCTCTCCTCAGGTAGAAGACTTCGGTCCATTCGGACTAAAACCTCCCGGCACATGAACAGCTTTTTCCCCTCTGCCATCAGACTGCTGAACATTAAGTGACTTATTGACTCTCGTGCACTATGTACAGCAGCTCAACCAGACTCATGTCATTCATCACTGTTTTTTCTGTTGCATTATCAACTGCACTGTGGTACCCCATATTATCTGCTACTTGCTAATTTTTTTAAAAACTGCCTTGACTAGTACTACTCATTATTACTATTATTATTATTATTACTTATTTTTCTACACTTATTGCACGTTTTTAGTCCTTTAGTTTATCTCTTTATCTCATCATGTTTTTAATGTTGCAGCATGGCACCGAGACAAATTCCTAGTTTGTGTACTACATGAACAATGGCAATAAATCTGATTCTGATTCTGATTCTGATTCTGAGATTCCCATTTCTTTTAGTAGCATCCGAGTTTTTCTACTTTGAGTGTTATTTATTTATTTTTTTTTATTTAAGTTTTTGTAAAGGGTATACAGGTCATTACAGCATTGCATTGTTTACATTTTCATCGCACGTTCCCTTATATTTTGCTATTTGACAACATTGGTAGAATAGTTATTACAACACCCCCTTTTTTTTTAAAGTGAAAGAAAAAGTGAAATTAAAGAGAATTAAATTAAAAACAAACAAACAAACAAACAAACAAAAAGAATAAACAAACAAACAGAACAGCAAAAAACAAACAAACAGAAAATTAAGTAATTAAAAGTAAAAGAGCATCTGAGTAGCGTTGGAACAAAGAGTGGGACCATCACTGAAATGGTATTTGTCAAAGATTAGATCTAATGGAAGACACATATGCGATCCAGGGTTGCCAAAAGTTCATGAACCCATCCATGTCCTGTCTCAGTGCGAATGTCAACTTTTCCATTGAGTAAATGTCTTGAATCACGTTAATCCAATCTTCAGGTGTAGGACAGTCCTTCAGCATCCATTTTTTAGTTAGGGCTTTTTTACTTGCCAATATTAAAACATTGAATAAGTATTTATCTCCTCGTCTTTCCAGTGAGTCCGGTAGTAAACCCAAATACAAAGTTATAAAAGAAAAGGGAAATGTTATTTTGAATATTTTCCCCAATATTGTCTGTACATTGGTCCAATATTGGTGGATAACTGGGCATGACCAAAACACATGAAAATGATTTGCAGTCTTTTCACCACACAAGCGCCAACAGTTCAACCCCTTATGGGTAAATTTGTTTTGTGCAGGTGTTCTGAAAAATCTTACCAAATTTTTCCATCCAAATTCTCTCCACTGCAGGGATGAGGTACTTTTCCATTGCTGTCTATTTAGCTTTTCCCATATTTCCAATTGTAAAGTGAAATTCCCCTCTTTTTCCCATCTCTCTTTTATATATGATGTGTTGTCTCCTTTTAAGTCTTGAAGACCTTGGTATATTTTAGAAATGTATCTGATCCCTGGGATCCCTTTATATGCCATTAAGAAGACCTTCAGAACACCTGACTGGGCCCTTTCCAAATCGTCCTTTTTAAGTATATTGTTTATGTGGTGTCTAAGCTGAAAGAACCTGTAAAGGTCTTGATTTATTAGACCTTGTTTTTTCAAATCTTCAAAACTTCTTAAAGTTTGCCCCTTAAAGAAATCGTAATATTTTATCAGCCCTTTCTCTTTCCACTCTTAAACCTAGTGTCTGTTTTATTGGGGGTAAAGTCTTGATCATAGGCAATCCATTGCAGAAGTCGATAGGGCTCTTTTGCTTGATTCTCTCTGACTATCTTAAACCAAATTTTTAGCGGGGTCTCTATCCACGGGTTAGTGTTATTCAAGAGTTTAGGTAAGGCCTTGTTCCCTATTATCGCCTGTAGGGGGATGTCACTTGTTATTTGGCATTCCATCTCCTTCCATTGTGCAGTGTAGACTGGGTTACATATCTCTACTAAAGTTTTAATTTGTGCAGCTATAAAATAGTCCCTGATATTTGGCAGCGCGAGCCCACCATTATCTTTGTTTAGCTGTAGGGTTCTATATTTGATTCTAGGTCTCTTGCCCTGCCATATGAATCTTGAGATCCTTCTGTCCAGCTCCTGCCATGTTTTTTTGGGGGTTCTACCGGTATTGTTTGGAAAAGGTATAGAAGACGTGGGAGTATATTCATTTTGACTGCTTCAATTCTTTGTGCAGTACCTAAGAATGGTATCATATTCCATCTTGCTAGGTCAGATTTTATTTTTGTCACCAGTGGATCATAGTTTAGTGTTATAATTTTGTTGAGTTGTTTCGGGATATTGATCCCCAGATATTTCATAGATTCCAACTCCCAGTTAGTTTTGAATTCACTTAGTGAATAATGGTTTGGGTCATAGTTGAATGTTAAAACTTGGGTTTTATGCATGTTTAATTTGTACCCCGGTAAATCTCCATAGTCTGAAAAAACTGAGATTAGTTCTGGTAAAGAAGTGTCTGGTTGCCCTAGGTATATTAAAATGTCATCAGCAAAGAGTGCTATTTTATGTTCCTTCTGACCAAGTGTAATACCTTGAATTTTTTGATTTTGTCTTATCCATTGGCTCAGAGGTTCTATGAAGATTGCAAAGAGCAGTGGAGACAGGGGGCAGCCTTGACGACATCCTCTTTCCAGCTCAAAAGATGATGATAAATTACCGTTAATCCTTATTTTAGCTGTAGGTTTTTTATATAATGCCTGTATAGTTCTAATGAAGTTGTTATGAAAATTGAAACTGGATAAGATTCTATATAGGAAAGACCAGTCAACCGAATCAAATGCTTTTTCAGCATCTAATCCCAATATGACTGCATTTAAGTTATATTTTTTTATATGATGAATTATGTGTAAAGTGCGTCGAATGTTGTCTTGTGTCTGTCTTTGTCTTATAAAACCTGTTTGGTCTAAGTGAATTAAGTCTGTCAGTATGTTTTCTAACCTTTTGGCAAGGATAATGGTAAAAAGCTTATAGTCCTGATTTAATACACTGATTGGTCTGTAGTTGGAGCATTCTAGTTTATCCTTTTCAGGTTTAGGTATAACTGCAATGACCCCTTCTCTCCAGGAGGGGGGGGGGGATTTCCCCTGTGTGGAGGACATAGTTAAATGTTTTCAAGAGGAGAGGAGATAGTTGCTGTTTAAAGGTTTTGTACCATTCTGCTGTATAGCCATCTGCTCCTGGGGATTTGTTAGCTTAAAGTTTCACAATTGCTTTTTCCAATTCTTTAGGTTGTATTTCTGACAGTAGTGTTTCATTTTGTGATTCCGTAAGTTGGGGAAGGTGTAATGTGTTTAGGAATGTCTCGGATGCGTTTTTATGTTTTTTGTGGGAGTATAAGTTCTTGTAGTAATTCTCGAAGCTTTTAAGAATATCCTGAATTCTGAATTTTATTTCCTTTGATACTGGGTCTCTGATTTTGTAGATTGCTCTTTCCCTTTGTTGTTTCCTCAATTTATAGGCTAGTAATTTTGCCGATTTACTGCCTGCTTCATAGTGTTTTTGTTTCAGAAATGTAAGTTTCTTCTGGATTTCTATTGTGTAGATCTCATTTATTTGATTTTTAATTTCTTTAATCTTGAGCGAGCCATTAGAATGAGTGTTGTCTTTGTGTTCTTTTTCTAGGTTCTTGCTTTCTGACTCTAGAGTGATTAGTTTTTCTTGTCTCAGTTTCTTTTGGGTTGCCAGTTTTGCAATAATTTTTCCCCTTATTACAGCTTTGCACGCATCCCACAGTATTAAAGGGGATACTTCTCCATTATCGTTTTCTTCCAAATATTTGAAAATATCTGATTCCAATTCATCTTTCAGTGGTCCTTTCAGGACATTTGAATTCAACCTCCAGGAAAATGTATTATTTGTGTATTTTTGGATGTTTAAGTCCATATAGATCGGACTGTGGTCAGAGAGATCCATCAGTCCTATTTTACAGGAGTAAAAATACTCTTCCAATGTCTCTGTTAAACATAAAAAAGTAATCAATCCTTGAGTAAGATGAATGTGGCGTTGAATAAAAAGTATAATCTTTTACATTGGGGTTGAATTCCCTCCATACGTCACAGATTCCCATTTCTTTTAGTACCATCCGAGGTTTCCTATTTTGAGTGTTATTTTGATGTGAAGAATTACCTGTTGCATCCCAGTATGGATTCAGTCTTAGATTGAAGTCTCCACCACATATCACTAAACCTTGGGCTTTAGTTATCTTTAGGTCGAATACATTTTTATAAAATTTCCATTTAGCCCCTGGTGGTGCATATACATTCAGCAGGGTGATATCTTCTCCCTCTAGCCGCCCAATTACCAAACTGTACCTCCCTTCTTTATCTTTGTGTTCTGATTTTTTTTCAAATGTAATTTTGGTTGATATCAATGTCGCTACTCCCCTCCTCCTCCCTGATTTATATGAAGACGAAGAGATCATTTTAAACCCTTGTCTATTGAGTTTAGTGTGTTCCACGTCTGTTAGGTGGGCTTCTTGTAAAAATATTATTTCTGCTTTGTCTTTTTTCATTTTGCGTAGATTCTTGGATCTTTTAACTGGATTCAGGATCCCTTTTACATTATATGAGGCTATTTTGGTTACACCCTGTTTCCATCCATCCATCCATCCATCTTCTACCGCTTTTCCGGAGGTCCGGGTCGCGGAGGCAGCAGTTCAAGCAGAGAAGCCCAGACTTCCCTCTCCCCAGCCACCTGCTCCAGCTCTTCAGAGGGGATACCAAGGCGTTCCCAGACTAGCTGGGAGACATAGTCTCTCCACCGAGTCCTGGGTCTGCCCCGGGGTCTCCTCCCAGTGGGACGTGCCTGAAACACCTCAAGTGGGAGGCGTCCAGGAGGCATCCTAATCAGATGCCCATACCACCTCAACTGACTCCTTTCAATGTGGAGGAGCAGCGGTTCTACTCTGAGCCTCTCCCGGATGACTGAGCTCCTCACCCTATCTCTGAGGGTGAGTCCAGCAATCCTACGGAGAAAGCTCATTTCAGCCGCTTGTATCCGCGATCTCGTTCTTTCGGTCATTACCCAAAGCTCGTGACCATAGGTGAGAGTAGGAACGTAGATTGACTGGTAAATCGACAGCTTTGCCTTAGAACTAAGCTCCCTCTTCACCACAACAGACCGGTACAACGTCCGCATCACTGCAGATGCTGCTCCAATCCGTCTGTCGATCTCTCGCTCCATTTTCCCCTCACTCGTGAACAAGACCCCAAGATACTTAAACTCCTCCACTTGGGGCAGGAGCCTGTCCCCAACCCGGAGAGGACAATCCACCTTTTTCCGGCTGAGGACCATGGACTCGGACTTGGAGGTGCTGATTCTCATCCCAGCCGCTTCACACTCAGCGGCAAACCGTCCCAGCAAGAGCTGTAGGTCATTGCTGGATGAAGCCAACAGGACAACATCATCTGCAAACAACAGAGATGAGATCCTGTGGTCACCAAGCATGACACCCTCCATTCCCTGGCTGCGCCTAGAAATCCTGTCCATAAAAATTATGAACAGGACCGGTGACAAAGGGCAGCCCTGGCGGAGTCCAACTCTCACTGGGAATGACTCCGACCGAGTGTTGGCAATGCGAACTAAACTCTCACAACGGTCGTACAGAGACCGAATAGCTCGTAACAACAAGCCCGATACCCCATACTCCCGAAGCACCCCCCACAAAAATCCACGAGGGACGCGGTCAAATGCCTTCTCCAAGTCCACAAAACACATGTAAACTGGTTGGGCAAACTCCCACGAACCCTCAAGAATTCTCGAGAGGGTAAAGAGCTGGTCCGATGTGCCACGGCCAGGACGAAAACCACATTGCTCCTCCTGAATCCGAGGTTCGACCAACGGCCGGACTCTCCTCTCCAGTACCTTGGCATAGACCTTCCCAGGGAGGCTGAGGAGTGTGATCCCTCTAAAGTTGGAGCACACCCTCCGGTCCCCTTTTTTGAAGAGAGGAACCACCACCCCGGTTTGCCATGCCAAAGGCACTGCCCCCGACCTCCACGCAATGTTGCAGAGGCGTGTCAACCATGACAACCCAACAACATCCAGGGCCTTGAGGTACTCGGGGCGAATCTCGTCCACCCCCGGGGCCCGGCCACCAAGGAGATTTTTAACCACCTTGGCGACCTCAGCCCCTGTGATAGGCGAGTCATCCCCCTCGTCCCCAAACCCTGCTTCCTCTGTGGAAGGCGTATCAGTGGGATTGAGGAGATCCTCGAAGTATTCCTTCCACCGCCCGACGATATCCCCAGTTGAAGTCAACAGTGTCCCATCCGCACCATACACAGTGTGGACGGGGAGCTGCTCTCCCCTCCTGAGCCGCCGAACAGTTTGCCAGAATCTCTTTGAAGCCGACCGAAAGTCTTGTTCCATGGCCTCACCGAACTCCTCCCATACCCGGGTTTTTGCTTCAGCAACCACCCGAGCTGCACTCCGCTTGGCCTGCCGGTACACCTCAGCTGCTTCGGGAGTCCCACAAGCCAACCAAGCTTGATAGGACTCCTTCTTCAGCTTAATGGCCCCCCTCACCACTGGTGTCCACCACTTGGTTCGGGGGTTGCCACCACGAGATGCACCGACCACCTTGCGGCCGCAGCTCTGGGCTGCCGCTTCAACAACAGAGGTGGAGAACATGGCCCATTCAGACTCCATGTCTCCAGACTCCCTCGGAATGTGGTTGAAGTTCTTCCGGAGGTGGGAGTTGAAGACCTCCCGGACAGGGGCCTCAGCCAGACGCTCCCAGCACACCCTCACTATACGTTTGGGTCTACCAGGTCTGAATGGCTTCCTCCCCTGCCATCGGATCCAACTCACCACCAGGTGGTGATCAGTTGACAGCTCTGCACCTCTCTTTACTCGGGTGTCCAAGACATACGGTCGCAGGTCTGATGATACGATAACAAAATCGATCATCGACCTGCGGCCTAGGGTGTCCTGGTGCCAGGTGCACATATGGACACCCTTATGCTTGAACATGGTGTTCGTTATAGACAGACTGTGGTTAGCACAGAAGTCCAATAACTGAACACCACTCGGGTTCAGATCGGGCAGGCCGTTCCTCCCAATCACCCCCCTCCAGGTTTCACTGTCGTTGCCCACATGCGCATTGAAGTCCCCCAGTAGGACAATGGAGTCTCCAGGAGGAGCACCCTCCAGCACCCCAGTCACAGACTCCAAAAAGGGTGGGTACTCTGAAACATCATTTGGTGCATAGGCACAAATGATGGTCAGGACCCGTTTCCCAACCCGAAGGCGCAGGGAAGCAACCCTTTCGTCCACCGGGGAAAACTCCAATATAGAGGCAGCAAGGTGGGGCGATACAAGAATACCTACCCCTGCTTGTCGCCTCTCGCCCGGGGCAACTCCAGAAAAGGCCAAGCTCCAGCCCCTCTCCAGGAGACTGGTTCCGGAACCGGAGCTGTGTGTTGAGGTGAGGCCGACTATATCTAGCCGGTATCGCTCAATCTCGTACACCAGCTCAGGCTCCTTCCCCACCAGAGAGGTGACATTCCACGTACCAAAAGCCAGTTTAGAAAGCTTGGGATCAGTCCGCCAAGGTCTCCGCCTTTGACTGCCACCTAATCCACATAGCACCGGACTTCCATGATCCCTCCTGCAGGTGGTGAACCTACTGGAGGGCGGACCCATGTAACTCCTTCGGGCTGAGCCCGGCTGGGTCCCATGGGTGGAAACCCGGCCACCAGACGCTAGCCTTCGAGCCCCTCCCCCAGGCCTGGCTCCAGGGTGGGGCCCCGGTAACCCCATACCGGGCGGGGTACACTGAATCCTTGATATACAATTTATCATGAGAGTCTGTTGGATCGTTCTTCGTCTGGCCCTTCACCCAGGACCAGTTTGTCTTGGGAGACCCTATCAGAGGCAAATTGCCCCGGACAACATAGCTCCTGGGATCACTGGGGCACGCAAACCCCCCCACCACGATAAGGTGACGATCCATGAGGGGGCACACCCTGTTTCTCCATTGTATTTTCTTATTTAGTATAACAGTGTGGTGGCCCTCTTTTTTGCTACTCAGAAACTGAAAGAACATTAAGAACATAAAAAACATTAAGAACATAGTGTACGAGACTTTAAAACAAAAAACTGTCAAAAAAACTTCCTGAGCTGGGGTCTCTTTAAAGACCCTGTAAGAGCCCTGATGGAGCGTAGGCTCTGAGAGAAATTCCTCAAACTCTGTTACGTGTTGAGGGCCCTCTCTTACCCCTGTAAGTTGTCCCATGTTTTTAATGTGAATTTCAGATCCCAATCCGAATTTGTAATGATTTTTTTTTTTTTTTTTTTATGCCTATACCCTATGAGATTGTGTGCACCCTCCCACCCCCATCACAGCAAACATTCACTCTAATACAGTATTTGTTAGTGTGGGGAGAACATGTGGGTCATTGTTACATTTCTATTTTAACAAGATTTTTTTTTTTTTCCTTTAAATTAAGAAGACATTTGTTTCTAATGCTATAACTGCTCCATGAAAGGTTTTACCACATGCTGATTCTGCATCTCCTTTAATGTTTGTTACCTTGTAGGAGGGGGGATGGAAGTGCAGAAAGACTGAAAAGAGAAAAAAAACCCAAAAAGGTCGCTATTCCTTCCTGGAACTGGAAAGCTTATCTTTGTAGCTCTGGGGCTGGGTTTCCCGCTGCTGGCCCGTGGATTTAGAAGGTCTTTGAGTGGACCACGTTTGAGCTCTGATTTTCTTGCTCAGATTCGCTGCGGGTTTAAACACCGTTACCGGGAGCCCTCTTCTTGCCATGTCAATTGTTGCTTCTTCTGCTGAATTGTAGAGACATGACTCTTCACCGTAAAAGACCCTTAACTTCTCCGGAAATGGCGTCTGAAAGCGTAGATTCTTTTCCCGTAGAACCTTTTTGGCGTCGTTATATTCCCGTCACTTTTTAAGAACCTCAGGGGCGTAATCGTGCTCCACGAAGACTTTTCTTTCTTGATGCATAAATCCTTTTTTCTGCCAAGCCCGTCTTACAACCTCTTGTTTTATTTTGAAATCGGAGAATCTTACCAACACTGAATGCGGGGGCGCCTCTGCCGCTGGTTTTGCGGCTAATGTACGATGGGCCTTTTCTATTTTCAAATCGGTGGTTTGTGGAATATCCAACTTCTCTCTCAATAAGGATTCCACGCATTCCGCCACTGTGTTGAAACTGTCTTCAGCTCCTTCTTTCAGACCGTGAATTCTGATGTTATCTCGTCTCTGTCTTCCTTCTTGGTCGGTTAGCTTAGCCTCCAGCCTTGACTGTTTTCTGTGTAAATCCAGCATAGAATCTTCAAGCACTTTTACTCTTTCTTCAGCTTCCAAGATTCGGTTTTCGGCCTGGTCCATTCTGCTGTTCGTCCTTTTTAGTTCCTCTCTGAATTCATGAAATTCGGCCCGAAATCGTCGTAATTCATCATATAGCGATTTCAGGCTAACCTTTTTGTTAGCTAGGCCCAGCTCTTCGTCTCCTGAATGGAGGTCCTCAGGATCAGATTCTGCGGCCGCTGCGCGTCCTGACCTGGGGAATGTCAGTTTCTTCTGTTTTTGGTTAGGCATGGTGTTTTTGTCTTTTGATTTTTATTCTTCCAAAAATCCGTTAAGTCTGATTTTGAAGATGCTTTCCTTGGATTGGATCTGGGAGGTTCAGTGTTAAGTTGCTATCACCATGGCGTCCAGACCGGAAGTCCTTGAGTGTTATTTTGATGTGGAAAATTACCTGATGTATCCCAGTATGGATTCAGTCTTAGACTGAAGTCTCCACCACATATCACTAAACCTTGGGCTTTAGTTATCAGTAGGTCAAATACATTTTTATAAAATTTCCAGTTAGCCCCTGGAGGTGCATATACATTCAGCAGGGTGATATCTTCTCCCTCCAGCCAACCAAATACCATGCTGAATCTCCCTTCTTTATCTTTGTGTTCTGATTTTTTTTCAAATATAATTTTGGCTGAGATCAATGTCACTACCCCCCTCCTCCTCCCTGACTTATATGAAGATGAAGAGATCATTTTAAACCCTTGTCTATTAAGTTTAGTGTGCTCCACGTCTGTTAGGTGGGTTTCCTGTAAAAATATTATTCCTGCTTTGTCTTTTTTCATTTTGCCTAGAATCTTGGATCTTTTAACTGGATTCAGGATCCCTTTTACATTATATGAGATTATTTTGGTTACACCCTGTTTCTCCATTGTGTTGTCTTATTTAGTATAACAGTGTGGTGGCCCTCTTTTATGCTACTCAGAAACTGAAAGAACATTAAGAACATAAAAAACATTAAGAACATAGTATATAAAACTTTAAAACAAAAAACTGACAAAAGATCTTCCTGAGCTGAGGCCTTTTTAGTGACCTTAGAAGAGCCTTGATGGTGTGTTGGCTCTGAGGGAAATTCCTCAAACTCAGTTGCGTGCTGAGGGCCCTCTCTTACTCCTGTAAGTTGTCCCATGTTTTTAACGTGAATTTCAGATCCCAGTCCGAACTTGTAATGATTTTATTTTTTTATTTTTTTATTTTTTTATGCCTATACCCTATGAAATTGTGTGTAATCTCCCACCACCATCACAGCAGTCACGTTAATACAGTATTTGTTAGTGTGGAGAGATCATGTGGTTCATTGTCACATTTCTATTTTAACAAGTTTTTTGTTTTTTTTAAATACTTATTTGTTTCTAATATTATGTCTGTTCCATGAAATGTTTTACCACTTGATACTTAATGATTCTGCATCTCCTTTAATGTTTGTTACCTTGTAGGAGGAGGGTTGGATGTGCAGATTGACTAAAAATATCGTTATTCCCTCCTGTAAATGCTCAGTTTTTCCTTATAGCTCTGGTGCTGGGTTTCCCGCTGCTGGCTCGTGGATTTTGAGGGTCTCTGTGTGGACCACGTTTGAGCCTTGATTCTTTCGATCGGGCCTACTGCGGGTTTATACACCGTTACCGGGAGCCCTCTTCTCGCCATATCCGTGGTTGCTTCTTCCGCCGAGTTGTAGAGACACGTCTCATCTCCGTAAAAAACCCGCAGCTTCGCCGGAAATGGAGTTTGAAAGCGCAGTTTCTTCTCTCGTAGTACCTTTTCAGCGTCGTTGTATTCCCGACGCTTTTTAAGGACCTCCGGGGCATAGTCATGCTCCACAAAAACTTTTCTCTCTTGGTGCATAAATACTTTTTTCTGCCAAGCCAGTCTCACAACCTCTTCTTTTATTCTGGAGTTGGAGAACTTCACCACCACCGATCTTGGTGGCGCTTCCGCCGACGGCCTTGGGGCTAATGTACGGTGCGCCCTTTCTATCTTCAAGTCGGTGGATTGGGGAATTTCCAACTTCTCTCTCAGTATGGATTCCACGCATGCAGCCATTGTGGTGAAACCATCCTCGACTCCTTCTTTCAGACCGTGAATTCTTATGTTGTCTCTTCTTAGTCTTCCTTCTTCGTCGGTTAACTTAGCCTCCAGTCTTGACTGTCGTTTAAGTAAATCCAGCACGGTATCTTCCAGCCCTTTTATTCTTTCCTCTGCTTCCATGATTCGGTCCTCAGCCTGGTCCACTCTGCTGTTTGTCCTTTTTATTTCATCTTTAATTTCACGAAATTCGGCCCAACACTCTCGAAATTGTCTTAGTTCTTGAAGTACCATTTTTAAGCTAACCTTGTTGCTAGCTTCATTCAGCTCCTCCGCTTCTGAGGGGATGTCTTTCGGGTCAGATTCTCCGGCCCATGCGTGTCTTGGCCTGGTAAATGTCGATCTCTTCTGTTTTCCTTTAGGCATAATGACTTTGTCTTTTGATTTTCACTCTTCCAAAAATCTGTTAAATCTGATTTTCAAGGTATTTTCACGGATCGGGTCTGGGAGCTTCAGCATTAAGCTGCTATCACCATGGTGACCAGACCAGAAGTCGAAGTCATTGTTTTTTAACAAGGAAAAGTGTCCCATTTCAATGACAACCACACGTTCTAAACTAGTACCAGAAGTTGCTACCATAATTCATGCAAGGCATCATGGGGCTTAGGAATCAGAGGCAGACTTACCATTAGGCAAAGGTAGGTGGTTGCCTTAGGCCCTGACCTGCTAGAGGCCCCGATCTACTAGAAGCCCCATATATTTTTTAAAAATGTTTAGCATATTTAACATGATGTCCGACAAAATATAGAAACACGGGTATTTATAAAAACGCCAAATCAAATCACAAACATAATGTCCTCCCCCCTTCTCCTCAGACTGTTGGACTGTTCCATGTTATCACAGCGTCGTATAATATGAGAGTTGCGACACTTCTGTACACGTCTATAGAAACTGTGAAAGGCGGAAGTCACGTGGGTCATGGAGTGGCTAATAGTTCCAAGCAATGGAAGTTTCCCCATAGACCACCATTCATTTCATGAAGTGTCTGCTTAATAATCCTGGGTAAGTTAATGAATGGCCATTGTTTTGGTCATTTTACCACTTAAGTTAACTGGTAGATTCTGTAGTATGTGGCCTTGTTTTATTTCACCAGCTTTTTTCCTTGTTTATGTGCAGTAAAAACTCATAAACTTGCAATTGTTATTAGCCTGTGCTAGCTCCACTAGATAGCCAGGTCAGCCCTTATTTCACAAATCTGTTGTACAGTTACTAGGTGAAGGCACAGTTTCAGGGAGACATTAGAGATTGGTAGTAGCATTGCATGATGGGACATGTCATGAAAACCTGTGACAGAGCAAATGTGACTTATTATTTTGTTTATAGTAATTGTAGTATCATTGGCAGCATAACTGCAGCAGGGACCAGGTCAAATAGACCCCTGACCAAGTGAGCATCCCAAGTGGACCCCAGGATCTAATTTACAGTATATACTGTATGTAAAAGTACATTTTCAATCCAGTGATTTATAAAGTGATTCATAATTTCCTGAAGCCTCATTCAGAACATTATACTCACTAAGAAGTGTAAAAGAATATATACATATATACAGTATGTGCTTAAGCTGGACGGTGTTGACGTGCCCCTGATGGTGGACTCGGGGGCCAGCAGATCTACCCTATGCATGGCCATGATGAAGAGACTGTTTCCCAGGAAAACCATCAATGCTGAGGCGTTCCAGGTGGCACACCGGGGGGCAGACCTGTTGGGAATAGACCTGCTAGGTGAGCTGGGATTTTCCATCAAGGACCCAGAGGGCTCGACAGTGCTGACGGTGTACCCCGATTGGCACCACCGTTGGCCGGCGTTGTTTGAGGGCCTGGGATGCATCAAGGCGTTCCATCACCGCCCACTCATTGATATGAGCGTGGCGCTGAAGATCCAGCCACCATGACGGCTTCCCCTTGCGCTGCAGGGTGACGTCACGGCAGAACTGTCCAAACTACTGGAGGCTGGCATCATTGAGAGGGTGGACGCCTCACCTTGGATATCCAACATGTGGTAGCCAAGAAGAAATCGGGGGGCATTAGACCATGCATAGATCTCAGGATGGTGAACAAGGCAATTATCCCGGACAAGTACCCTCTTCTGACTATGGAGGAACTCACGGCAACGTTTAGTGGGTCACAGGTGTTCACAAAGCTGGACCTCCACCAGGTCTACCTACAGGTGCCCCTCCACCTTGCCAGAAGGAACCTGACAGCGTTGGTGACTCATATGTTTTTTTTTAGGTACTCCCGGATGCCGTTTGGCCTGAGCTCAGCACCCAGCTGTTTTTAGAAGATTATGTCGATGATCTTGGCTGGTCTCAGGGGCATGATAGAATATTTGGATGACATTATGGTGCATGGTATGTCGCGAGAGGAGCACGACGAATGGCTGGAACGGGTCCTGGAGGTATTACGGGAGCAAGGGGTCACTTTGAAGAGTGAGAAGTGCATCTTCACAGCGGACTCCATAGAATTTGTGGGGTTCCGGCTGAACGGGAGGGGGCTTCAACCTCTACACTCGAACGTGGAGGCAGTCCTACTCCTTCCGGAACCTTCAACGCCTGCACAGATCTCATCGTTTCTGGGCATGGTAAACTTTTACGGACATTTCCTTCCCCGCTACTCAGAGACAATTGAACACCTCCGGGCCCTGTTAAAGCAGGATGCACCGTGGGAGTGGACTCCAGCCTGCTCGGTGGCGGTTGCCAAGTTGAAACGCCAGCTCACCTCCCCACCGGTGTTGGCCCATTTCGACCCCAACCGACTGACCATCGTCACTTGTGATGCTTCTGGTTCTGCAGTAGGGGCGGTGATGTCCCAGGTGCAGGATGGCACGGAATGTCCGGTTAGCGTTCGCACTGAGGTCCCTCTCGGCCGCAGAGCAAAAATATGCTGTGGGTGAGAGGGGGGGCGCTTGCCTGCATCTGGGCCTGCAAGTGGTGGCATATTTACCTCTATGGGCATCACTTCACCCTGAGGATGGACCACCGGGTGCTCACAACTTTGCTGGAGACGTCGGGTTCGGGACATAAGCCTCTTAGGATCCACAGATGGTCAGAACGGCTGAGGGCCTACAATTTCGCCACCCAGTTCACCCCCGGCAAAGATAGCATTGTGGCGGATCTACTGTCCCGCACCACGGCTAACTCCATGTTGTGGGACAGCGATGATGATGACAATCCAACAGAGGCGGATTTAGTGAATGCACTGCACGGGACCCTCTGAGATATAGTGTCCCCTCAAGAGCTTTGGGCGGAATCGGAACAGGACACGGTGCTGGCACAACTACGCTCAGTGACTGGGGGGGGGGGGGAGTTGGTTCACAAAAGTGCAGGGTGAGTTATCACCCCTCTAACAAGTCAAAGATGAACTGAGCTGCTAGGATGATGTGTGTGTGGCAAGGGGACACTGCACCTTGAGCCCATCATCCCTGAGGTCACATGTTCTGACGATGCTCCACAAAGGACATCTGGGTGTGGTCAGTGTGAAACAATGCAGCAGGGACTCAGTTTGGTGGCTGGGTATCAATAAAGACATCGAGACCATGGTGAAACATTGTGTTCCATGTTTGGAGAGTGGAAAGACCAGCGGCCCCACCCCCACCCCTGCGGCTGGTGTCATACCCTGAAGGCCTGTGGAGGCACGTGCAGCTGGATATCTGTGGCGAGCTATACGCGGCACCCTCGAACAGTCAGTTTCTGCTCTTGGCCTATGACTTATTCTCAAAGTGTCCAGAAGTACTGCCAACCAACTTGGTTACGACGGATGTGGTTATGAACTTCCTGTTATCCCTGTTTGCCAGGTGGGGGTTATCGAACATGATCATGATGGACAATGGCCCACAGTTCACCTTCGGGGCATTCAAGGAGTTTTTGGGCAGTAAAGGTGTGGAATACGTCAAGACGGCGTTCTACCATCCCCAGGCCAACGGGGGCGTCGAGCGGTTCAACAAAACGCTGAAGAATGGACTGAGAGCTCATTTGGCGGACGGCTTCACTTTCACAGACGCTTTGCAGAGCACACTGCTCCACTACAGGGTGACAGCCCACACCACAACGGGATGCTCCCCAGCGGCTCTCATGCTGGAGCATGAGATGCTCCTGCTGGTGGATTGACTGAGGCCACCCACAACTTGCTCTATAAGAGGTGCAGATTCTACACGGGACCCCGTTGCTGAACGACAGCAGAAGATGAAACGCCAGTTTGACAGGAGGCACAGAACGAGAGCTCACGGACTGAAAGTGTCGGACAGGATGTGGATCAGACACCCTAACCGCACCCATAAGCTGCAGCCATTATGGACAGGGCCCCTGCAGATCGTGAGGCAGCGGGGCCGAGACACATTTGAGCTTGCAGATGGGTCCCGGTGGCACTCCAGCAGATTGAGGAGGTCACCACGGGAGCAGAAGATGGGGGCTACAGCGGAGCGGTCTGATGTGAGCTGGGACTGGAATGACGAGGGTCCCCAGGAGAGGCCGACGGTGCCCGGTACAGAGTCCCCCCCTAGGGGACGCCTGGCTAGAGTTTGTTAGAGGCCCAGGTACCTGGAGGATTATGTACTAAGGACTGCACTGTTTGACGCCTGTTGGGACTAAGCGGCAAAATAATCTGCTCCAACAGGGTTTGGCATTCTGGCAGTCTACCCAGATGCTCGTTTAGTTGGCCTGGTCTGGCCTGGTTGGTGTTACGGTTATACATTTAAAAGAAAAAAACAACAACAAGAGAAACAGTTAAGTTGATGGAAGTGTTTGCATTAATGTTAATATGTTTATTGGTTAAAGTAAGGGGTTCTGGGGCTTTGTGAAGGGGGGGATGTTATATATGAGAATTGTGTTTCGGGGCTTGCCGTAGTCCAGCCCGGGGTGGGGGAAAGGGATGACGTAAGGCGGGCTACAGCTCTAGTATATATTGTGTTGTACGTTGGAATAAAGCAGTTCAGTGTTCAGTTAATGGTGACTTCCGTCCCTCATTATTCAGACATAACAGCTGCCCCCAGATAAAAATCCACAGAATAGGTATGTGAGACTATAATGTTGTGAATTGAGGCTTTAGAAAATTATGAATCAGTTTGTAACTCACTGAATTGAAAATGTACTTGTACATGTACAGATTGGATCCTGGGGTTCACTTGGGGTGCTGACTTGGTCAGGGGTCCACTTGACCTGTATCCGTTGTAGGCAGTTCTGCAGCTGCTAGCCCATGTTGCTTAAATGACACGCCCGCTGTTTCAGTGGCTACCCTCCACAGAGGAGGAGATGATGAGGGAATTATAAACCATGGGTGTGACCAGTTTGTTCTTGAAGATGACCCATCATTATGGCCTAAGCACCTGACAGACAAAGAGCATTGCTATTTAGTTCAGAGAGGGCCTGTTTTTTCAATACTTTTTGTATTTATCCTGATTTTTTTTGTGATATATTCTGTATAGTGTCTACATAGTACAGAGGAGGGAGCACAATAGATGCCTCTGCAAAATGGACCAGTAGCAGACCTTGAACAAGACCCTGCTGGAAAATGTGGGGATGTGCAAACAAACAACAGATCTTCCATGTGAATTGTTGTTTTTTTAATAATACACAAGAGTCTACATTTAATGCATTTATTAAGATTTGAGGTTAGTAATCCACTTCAATACAAAAACAGGATGTCACTAGATAATTAAGTTACTTGCGCTGCAAATGTGCAAACTGTTAAACCCCCACCACCACCACCACCACCACCACCACAAACATCATTGCAGTTGGTTTGGAGACATTTTTTTCAAAAACCAATGCAATTATTCTTTTATTTTTTTCCATGTAAATTTTCATCTTTATTCTTCTGAATGGCATTTTCCACAAAATTTTATGACTTTCTCAGTAATCTGCAGCTTTTTTCTTGTAACTCTGGCCTTTTTGATCAGGATTTGTCCTTCAATTCACATATTAAATTTGTTTCTAAGACTGCCTTCTAGCATTTGCGTAATATTGCCAAGATTAGGAGCATCTTGTCTCAGAGTGATGCTGAGAAGCTGATCCACGCTTTTGTTAGCTCGAGATTAGATTATTGTAATTCTTTATTATCAGGCTGTCCTAAAACATCTTTAAAAAGTCTTCAGCTGATCCAAAATGCTGCAGCAAGAGTTTTAACAGGTACTAGAAAGAGAGATCATATCTCTCCGGTTCTGGCCTCCCTTCATTGGCTTCCCATAGAGTTTAGAATTAAGTTTAAAATCCTTCTTCTTACTTACAAAGCTCTAAACAATCAGGCTCCTTTTTATTTAAAAGATCTGATACTACCGTATCATCCTAACAGAGCACTACGCTCCCAAAATGCAGGTTTACTTGTAATACCTAGAATCTCCAAAAGTACAATGGGAGGCAGAGCCTTCAGTTATCAAGCTCCTCTCCTGTGGAATCAGCTGCCAATCTGGATTCGGGAGTCAGACTCGATCTCTGTTTTTAAGAATAGGGCTAAAACCTACCTTTTTGATATAGCCTACAATTAGGGAGGGATCATGTGTTTCTGAACCCTCCCTTAGTTATGCTGCTAATAGGTTTAGTCAGCCGAGGGACCTCCAGTAATGCACTGGGCCTCACTCCTTTCCTCACTCTCTATGAAATATTTTTTTTTTGCTGGTCATTAACATTTGTTTGTTCTCTCCCATAGATTGAGTCCCCATCGTGCTGTTTGCTCTCTACATGTCTGTTCTTTTCTTCTTCTCTGTCCCCTCACCCCCCAGCCAGTCGCAGCAGATGACTGCCCCTCCCTGAGCCTGGTTCTGCTGGAGGTTTCTTCCTGTTAAAAGGGAGTTTTTCCTCTCCATCGTCGCCAAGTGCTTGCTCACAGGGGATCGCCTGATTGCTGGGGTCTTTCTGCAACTGTGGGGGTTCTCCCTACAGTTGATAGTGCTATGAGATGACTGTTGTTGTGAAATGGCGCTATATAAATAAAGTTGAATTGAATTGAATTGAATTGAATTTTTCCTCATATAGTGTCACTTTAACCTTCTTTGTTTTTCTACAGATGAAATTCTTGATACCTGAATGATATCATCTGAAGACTTCTGAGGACAATAAGTTTCAGGTAAAATGTCAGTAAGGCCTGATTGAATGAATGAATGGATGTGAATTTTATTCGGTAATGAACATACAATCAAAACAACTAAAAATATGCAGGACACATAAGAACAATCGAAAGGCTGTAGGCTGAAGCTAGTGCTTTTATAGCACTTACCCCATTACAATTTTAAAATCAATAACATAAAAATTTAAGTCATACCCAAAAAAGTGAAAAAGTGTAGAACAATGAAGAAGTAGGGCCCCATTTCTGTCTTTGCCTTAAGCCCCAAATGGACTAAGTCCGCCCCGCTAGTAATAAGGTGGATATAATATATTTGAACCTTAAAATGTTGCTAAAATAAGTTATAAACTGGAATGACAACATTAAAAGTTTTTTCTTCATAAATATGCAGGTTGGACTGGGGATCCAACACCGATGCTGCGCACAAGAAGGGGATGAGCAGACTCTACTTCCTGAGAAAGCTGAGATCCTTCAACGTCTGCAGCAGGATGCTGGAGCTTTTCTACCAGACTGTTGTCACCAGCGCCATCTTCTTTGCTGCTGTCTGTTGGGGTAGCAGTATCAGGGCCAGAGATACCAACAGACTTGACAAGATTATCAAGAGGGCTGGCTCTGTAATTGGTCTCAGACCGGAGACCTTTGATACAGTAGTGGAGAAGAGAACACTAAATAAACTGCGATCCATCATGGACAATCCTGATCACCCCCTCCACCATACACTAGATAGACAGCGAAGCACTTTCTCCAGTAGACTACTACAGCTTTGCTGTCGAACAGCCAGGTACAGGAAATCTTTCCTGCCACATGCAATTTCACTGTACAATAACTCACTATGATGCTGTATTCTGGTCATAGCTATGCTGCCACACTGCACCTTACAGACTAACTGGTACCTCACATTTTCACTCTGCCCCTGATAGTCCTTCTTTGTGCAATGGAATGATTCATGTGGTTATATGGGTCATCATATATTAAGCTATGATGTATATACTGTAGGTTTTATAGTCGTGTTAGTTTTACTTTCCATGGGTAATCCCTTTGTCTGTCATGTGTGTGTTTCTGTTGTTTGGTTGTCTACTGTCATGCTGCTGTTACACTGTAATTTCCCAGTTTGGGATCAATAAAGTACATCTATCTATCTATGTGACTTCTTGTAAATTTTTTGCTTTTATTCCAGGAATTGACATTTTTTTCTTAAAAAGCTGAAATTTTTTCTGCCAACTTTTTCTTTAAAATTTCTCTCTTTCCCTCTCTTTTTCAAAAATTTGAGACTTCTTTTTGGGAAATTTGCAACTATAATTTTATTTGCAAATTTCTTTTTACCAATTTTTTTCCCCTAAAAGTCTGAAACAGTGCAACTTTTGTTTTCTTCTGTCTCCACCTTTTTTCCAACAGGCCTTGCCTTTTACCAGTCCGTCATTGCAAATAAGAATTGGTTCTTAGTGACAGACCTGGGAAAATAAAGACTGAAAAAAATACATTTTTTTAATAAAGTTGCTATTTTTTTCCTTTAAAAACTATGAGCTTCTCTTAAACTGCTCATATACGGTATTTGTGAGGATTTCCTTTGTATTGGTTTTGGTGTTTTTGTCAAAGCCACAAGGTGCCACTGGTTAATGTGGTATCTCAGGTTTGAGCGCACTTGGACACACAATTATCTCATTATTGTTCCTGATTATTACCTGACTCTCTCCAGCTGTGTTGATTACTGCCGCCTTTGCTGCATTATCTCCACCCTGTAGGACCTCAGTTTTCAGTATCGGTGCAGGACTGTCGGACTTCACTCTTCAGCAGAAGTTCTACTTGGATGTGCTCTCCTGCTACCAGTGCCTGTCCTCACCTTTTCCCAATATGGGAACCAAGTAAGACAACCTAACTTACTTCAGCCAACATTATTCCTCATTACCTCATTAGTGATGTTGAAACTGAGGCCTTATGAAACAGTAGCCACGGTTACATGTGCAAAATTTCTTCAATCTGATTACAATTCAGATCAGATCTTTACTGTTTACATGGATCCTGAAAAAGTTGATCCGATTAGGACATGCATTCCATGTGTCACATGTTTGAATGGACTAAATCATTTTGACATGCGCACAATTATCTGACATTCTGGAAATAGTAGAAGAAGAAGCAACTTCTGATGTAAACAAACCCCACTTCGTGTCTTTCTCTTTTTGAAATGGACCTGCATTGTGTTATTCAGACTGTACTTTTGCTTCTGTTGGTCTCCGTAATGAAGCTACAAGTCCAGCGGTACATATTTCTGCATATGACGAACAGAGGGAGACAGCAGGACAATACAGACCAGTTTTGTTTTACTCCTGCCATGTCTTCCGCTAGCTGCTGTAAAGGCAGAAATACGTCACGTCAACGTGTGGCTGACATACAGACATGCGCAGTAAACATATTTTCTACCCAAATTTTGGAATAAGTGTTTTCTTGCGCGCCAATCAGATTAACAATCGGCATAACCCACCCGTCTCAATCGGAAGGAAATTTTGATCCAAATGAGTGTGATCGGGTCAGAATATTCAGATTAGCATGTTTACATGAAGCATTTTATTCCAGTCGGGCTTTTAATCTGGTTACTTGTGTCCATGTAAACATGGCTAATGAGCAACTTTGAGACAATTGCTTCATGAGCATGAAACATCTAATAAAGACTGCCATCTGGTGACTGACTGTCAGAACTGCACCTGAGTGGAAAACCTGAAAAAATCTCAATACCTTTTTTTTTTTTTTTTTTTTTTTTTTTTTTTAGAGCATGTGGCCATCCGAGGTCTTTTCAGAATTGGATGGCAGGAACAAACAATACAAAGCAAACAAAAAAAACCTAATTCTCTCTCAAACTTCCTGCGAGCCCTCAAGTCACGTGATGTCACCAACATAACAAGGCCTCAATTGCTACGGTCACGTGACTGTGGGCGTGCTGAAATCAGAATCAGAATCAGCTTTATTGGCCAAGTATGCACAACACATACAAGGAATTTGACTTTGGCTAAAAACTTGCTCTCGTTGTTCAGGTGAAGGATTTAAATAAGGATTCAATGACAACCACAGTATGTACAGTAAATTACAGTCTGTCCACGTTTCTATAAAAGGATGCAAATATATACAGGAATATATGCAGTTATTTACTCGGACTAACCACACTTTGCAGAAATATATGAAAAAATATACAATCACACAGTATTTCAATGTGGACTCAGATTCAGTGATATAATGTGAATGAAGTAAAAAGCAGTGTGAGAGTTATGTGCAATGTAATAATGGATGAAAAGTCATGAGTACAGCAACAGGTAGGACTAGGTGAATGTTAGGAGTTCATCAGAGTGATGGCTTGAGGAAAGAAACTGTTCCTGTGACGGGTGGTTTTGACCTTCAGTGATCTGTAACGACGACCAGAAGATAGAAGTTCAAACAGTTTGTGGCCGGGGTGTGATGGGTCAGCACAGATGTTTCCCGCCCGTTTCCTGGTTATGGACCGATATAAGTTCTCAATGGAGGGTAGGTCGGTACCAATGATCCTCTCCGCAGACTTAATGATCCGCTGCAGTCTGGTCTTGTACTGTTTAGTGGCAGATCCAAACCAGACAGTGATGGAAAAGCAGAGGACAGATTGGATGATGGCGGTGTAGAAGACAACCAGCAGCTCCTGAGGCAAATCAAACTTCTTGAGCTGACGCAGAAAAAACAACCTCTGCTGGGCCTTTTTCCGGACAGTGTCTATATGGGAGGACCACTTCAGGTTCCGGGAGATTGTGGTACCCAGAAACTTGAAGGAGTCCACAGTGGACACTGTGCTGTTGAGGATGGTGAGTGGGGGGAATGAAGGGGGGTGTCGCCTGAAATCCACAGTCATCTCCACCGTTTTGGCTGGGTTAAGTTCAAGATGGTTCTGGCTGCACCAGAGGATCAGCTGCTCCACCTCCCGCCTGTATGCAGACTCATCATCATCCCGGATCAAACCGATGACTGTGGTGTCGTCCGCAAACTTCAGGAGCTTCACCGAAGGGTCCTCTGAGGTGCAGTCATTGGAGTAGAGGGAGAAGAGCAGTGGGGAAAGGACACATCCTTGGGGGGCGCCAGTACTAATTTTTCGGGAGCTGGATGTAAATCTCCCTAGCTTCACCTGTTGCCACCTGTCAGTCAGAAAGCTGGAGATCCACTGGCAGGTGGAGGGGGGCACCTTGAGCTGGAGGAGTTTCTGATGAAGAATGCCTGGGATGATGGTGTTGAACGCTGAGCTGAAGTCGACAAACAGGATCCTGGCGTACGTCCCTGGGGAGTCGAGGTGTTGCAGGATGTAATGTAGTCCCATATTCACTGCATCATCCACTGACCTGTTTGACCGGTAGGCAAACTGCAGTGGGTCCATCAGGGGGCCTGTGATGACCTTCAGGTGGTTCAGCACCAATCTCTCCAAGGATTTCATGACCACAGAGGTCAGGGCAACAGGTCTGTAGTCGTTTAATCCTGTAACAGAGGGTTTCTTGGGAACTGGAATGATGATGGAGCGTTTGAAGCAGGAAGGCACTTCACGCAGCTCCAGTGATCTGTTAAAGATCCGGGTGAAGATGGGGGCCAACTCGTTGGAGCAGACTCTCAGGCAGGACGGAGACACACCATCAGGTCCTGCAGCCTTCTTGATCTTTTGTGTCTGAAAGACCCGGCGCACCTCCTCTTCACAGATCATTAGTGCTGGTGGGAGGTCAGAGTGGAGGAGGGATGGAGTTCCTGGGGCTGCAGATAATCCTTTTGTGTGGGTGGGAGGTGAGAACTGTAGGTTCTTTTCAAACCTGCAGTAAAAGCTGTTTAGGTCATTAGCCAGCTGGAGGTTTTCCGCAGGGTGGGGGGATGGTCTCCTGTAGTTGGTGATATTCCGTAGGCCTCTCCAGACAGAAGCAGAGTTGTTAGCTGAGAAGTTTTTTTGTAACTTCACACTGTAGCTCCTCTTAGCAAGCCTGGTCTCCTTCGTCAGCATGTTTCTGGCCCGCTTGTACAGAGTCCAGTCACCAGTCCTGTAGGCCTCCTCCTTGGTCTGACGTAGCTGCTTCAGTTTAGGAATGAACCAGGGTTTATTGTTGTTGTATATGCAGAAGGTCTTGGTCTGCACACACATGTCCTTGCAGAAACAGGTGTATGATGTCACAGTGTCAGTGAGTTCATTTAAGTTAATGGCTGCAGCTTCAAAAACACTCCAATCTGTGCAGTCAAAGCAGGCTTGTAACTTCACTCAATGGCACTCAAATGGCACTCAATGCACTGCTCATGACCCTTCCGCTTTATATTGCTCGAATCAGTGTTGAGTGGGTGGTGTTGAGCGTAACATCACTACACGTCATGCTCTCTAGGAATACCATCTGGGAATCTTACTCCAGGTGGACCTAGTAAACCTGTTGGTGGATCATACTACCATGGAGGATCTCCACACCAATCTAAATCCGCTTCATCTACAATCTGTAAGTCTTGAGCAAATCAACATTAATCTTCACCTTAACTCTTCGGGCCCGGGGCAGCTCTCCTCTTCTCTGCAGTCTACAGACTCCTCATCTCCCCCTGAAGAGGCTGGCTGGTGTATATCCATTTACTGCTGAGATCAGCACCTGTAAAAGTAAGGAAGAACTCAAATTTAGATTCATTCAAACTGCTCCATCGCCTCATAGATTATCCAGGATTATTATAGCATTATGCCTTTATGTCTCTGTAGAGTTGCTGTCACCATCCACGCACTCTTCGTTCCTGTTTAAATAAATTCATTAAACTCGCTCTTAATTGTTGTCCTCTCCCTATCTGCATCCTGGGTCCATTAGTACTCAAACATGTGAATTAAATCCCATATTTCACGGGGCTGTGACAGCTCGTGAGTAGTTGGAGAACAGAATCTGTGAGGGAGTTTCCAAAATGTCTCCAAAGTTCTCAATTTCCTCTCGTGAGCAGCTTGGCCTTGTCCTTGTGTCGCAGGAATTTTTAACATGTTCAAAAAATTGGTGCAAAAAATTTTCTCTCAATCATCAGCGTCTTTGCGAGTGTCTCTAACCGATCTTGAACCTTTCTCAGTTTAGTTTTTGACAGGCTGTGGCATTGATGAAAAGACAGGAGGCAGAGTTGAAGATGCTAAGATTCTCATCGGGAGTGACTAGAAGGAAGAGGATTAGAAATGAGTTGTAGTGTGAGAAAGGAATAAAAAACTTCTTATTCGAGGTGGAAACTTGATCTAATCCCAGGCATTGGTGTCACAGTATGACATCGATGATTATTTATTTATTTATTTTTTTGAATACCAACAGCTTAAATCATAATAAAAGCAAGATTCAATTTCAACCAGACAGATTTAGAGGTACCAGTTAAGGTGACAGAGTTTCTAAATCTTCGTTCCCCTAAATTGATATCAGAAATACATGGACTATTATCAAAACTGGATGAGACAGTATCTCTTCCAAAATTTAAATTTGAGACAGACCGATCAATCAAAGATGAAATCTTCTGGACACAAATATGCTTAAACACTTTTAAGATGACTAAAAATTCTAATTTACAACTCATACAGTACAAAGTTCTACATAGAGCACATTACATAGGACAAAGGATGTTCAAAATGGGCCCGAGTCACACAAATATCTGCTCCCATTACACCAGCAATGTTCCAGATAGTTATATGCATGCTATGTGGTTGTGTGCACTGGTCCAAAAGTTCTAGCAGAAGACATGTGAAGACTTATTGGAATGGCCTGTAGGATGTTGGAAAAAAATTGATTCATATAAGAATCTAGATTCTCATTTTACACAATCCAGAATCAATTCACACAAATTAAGAATCGATTTTTTAAAAAATTTTATATATGTATATTGTAGCCACACATGTGCCTTGCATAATGCCTCACATCTTAGATAAGAACAAAGTGTAGAGTTTCCTTGGAGATAACAGGAAGCTGTGAATGTGATCTTTTGTATGTCAGAGACGGTGTGGAGTTTCCTTTGTATGCCAGAGTCTGTGAGGGGGATGTGTAAGGATTAAGGAAGTGCATGCAAAGTGACCTTTTATGTGAATGCATTGTGACCTTTTGATATGCAGAAGGACCTGAGTATATGAGTGAAGAGTTCTGTTTGAGAGGTCCTCTTTTCTACTATGCTCATGAGAGAGAATGTGTAATAAACTGCTTGAGATCAGCTTGCCTCATCATTTATACATCACGTCGGGGTCACCAGTGTGGAGGATACGAATAAGGGTTACCAGTGTGGAGGTCCCAGATCTCAGGTGAGGGTCGCACCCTGACGCTTTCTGCAGCTTTCCCGGTCGTGGATGATCTCCGGGGAGTTCGCCTGGTGTTGGTTCTGTGTCGAGGTCTCCCGTGTGGCAGAAGGGAGGGCAGTCCATTCGCGTCAGGCAGCTGCATTCGTTCGTCGTCGGAGTCACCGTCGGGGGCTGCGTTCATTCGTAGTCAGGGTGTTCTTTTCTTTGGGGTCACCTCTCCGGGGTGTTCTTTTCTTCGGGGTCACTACTCTGGGGTGTTCTTTTCTTCGGGGTCACCAGTGTGGATGCACACCAGGGACGCCACGGCGCGTGACAGGCAGTCTGCCACTACATTCAGTTTACCCGAGACATGCTGAATATCGGTAGTAAACTCTGAAATCGCGGCCAGCTGTCTCTGCTGCCGACCCGACCAAGGTTCTGAAACCTTGGCCATCGCGAATGTTAGTGGTTTGTGGTCAACGAACGCGGTGAAACAGCGCCCCTCCAGCCAGAACTGGAAGTGGCGAATAGCCAAGTGGAGAGCCAGCAACTCCCTGTCAAACTCGCTGTATTTACGTTCACTATCGCGCAAAGTCCTGCTGAAAAAGGCGAGCGGTTGCCAAGCGCCGACTACATGCTGCTCCACGACCGCCCCTATGGCCACATCTGACGCGTCAGTAGTGAGCGCAGCGTTTGCCAGGGCTGCCTTGACTTCCGAGAACGCCTGCTCTTGCTCTGGGTACCATTCGATCTTATTCGCGGGTTTCTGCTTTTTGAGCACGGCATACAGTGGTTGCATGAGCTGCGCTGCGTGGGGGAGGAAACGGTTATAAAAATTCACCATTCCCAAAAACTCCTGTAACGCCCTGACCGTTTGTGGTCGGGGAAAATCTGCTACCGCGCGCACTTTGTCAGGCAGCGGAACCGCTCCTTCGGGAGAGACGCGGTGCCCCAAAAAATCAATCTGCGTCACCCCGAACTGACACTTCGCTGGGTTGATTATTAAACCGTGCTCTCCCAACCTCCGGAAAATCGCCGTGAGGTGGGCTTCGTGTTCGTCTTCGGACGCGCTGGCTACCAAAATATCGTCCAGGTAGACGAATACAAAAGGGAGATCGCGCAGCACCGCATCCATCATGCGTTGGAACGTTTGCGCAGCCCCTTTAAGCCTGAATGGCATGCGCAAAAACTCGAATAGACCAAACGGAGTTATCACCACTGTTTTGGGTATGTCCTCAGCGCGCATTGGGACTTGGTGGTAACCGCAGACCAAGTCTATTTTAGAAAAAACACGCGCTCCTGCCAAATGAACGGAAAAATCTTGGATGTGAGGGATTGGGTAGCGGTCGTGAGCTGTGGCGTTGTTTAACCTGCGGAAATCCCCGCAAGGTCGCCATGAACCGTCAGCCTTAGGAACCATGTGTAGCGGGGAAGCCCATGGGCTGTTTGAACGCCTGATGATGCCCAACCTCTCCAGGTTGGTGAACTCCTCGCGCGCTATGGCCAGTTTCGCTGTGTCCAAGCGCCAAGCTTTTGCAAAAACGGGCAGTCCGATAGTGGTAATAAAATGTTCCACCCCGTGTTTAGCGACGGTTGCCAAAAATGTGGGGACCGTGAGTGCTGGGAACTGAGTGAGCAGAGTGTAGAACTTACCGCTTGCAGCTGTGACGTTGGCTTGTGCTGTTGGCCGGGCCGCTAGAGCTGTACAGGGAAAAGAGTCAAAAGAAAGTGCATTAACCAGGCACCTGTTAGCGACATCAACCAACAAACCATATGAGCACAAAAAATCAGCCCCCAATATATTGAAATTCAATGCTGCTATGACAAAAGTCCACTCAAATGTACGGCTGTGTAGAGACAGAAGCAGAGTCCTCTCACCAAAGATCTTAATCCTCGAGCCGTTCGCTGCTGCCATCTCGGGGCCACTGGAACCTGCCAGCCGGTCAGCGGAGGAAGGCGTGATGAAATGCAGCTGGGTACCTGTGTCCACGAGGAAATGCCTCCCTGAGCGTGCGTCCGTCAAGTAGAGCAGCTTGTTCTCCTCCCCGAGGGTCGCAGCTGCTACCGACCCCCGGTCTTGGCGTTTCCCGAGCGCTTTGAACTGGCACGGTGGTATGCATTTGCATGCCTTCTCTGCAAAGCGGCGGTGGTAGAAACAAAGGGTGTCTCCTCCGCGTTCCTTAGCCCCCGCCGCTGCCATCATCGTGGCTCTGCTACCGCTGTCCCTGGCTCCCTGCCATCTCCGGTCGTCGCGCCGAGCTCCGTCACGGCCGCCGTGGCCGCACACTGTCTGCTGGCGTTGACAATCCGATGCGCCTCCCGGGCCAGCGCGCGGTAATCCCGCTGGGCCAACAACGGCGAAACGGCCAGGGTCGCTCTCGTCTCTGACGGTAGGGTCCTGAGGAAAATGTGGGTAAAGATGAAGTGGTCATCGTCCGAGCCTTTCAACCTCAGCATCTTCTCCATCAGGTCAACGGGCGTGCCATCTCCCAACTCGGTCAGCGCCAGGAGTCTCTCTGCTCTCTCCTCAACCGAGAGCGTGTAGTGCTGGATGAGTGCAGCCTTCAACGCGCCATATTTGTCGCTGGCTGGTGGCTGCCTCAGAAGGCTCTCCACATGTTGAGCCATGTGGTTATCAAGCTTTGCGATTACATGGTAGAATTTCGTGTCATCTACCGATATTCCCCGGAGAGCGAACTGTGCCTCAACCAGGTGGAACCAGGAGCGCGGGTTGTGCTGCCAAAAGTCCGGTAGTTGGACCGTAACGGCATACGTTTGGCTGGGGGCTCCCAACGAGGCTGGCTCCGGGGAATTCTCCTCGTGTTGCATGCTTCGTCTTGGGTCACCAGTGTAGAATGTGTAAATGATGAGGCAAGCTGATCTCAAGCAGTTTATTACACATTCTCTCTCATGAGCATAGTAGAAAAGAGGACCTCTCAAACAGAACTCTTCACTTATATACTCAGGTCCTTCTGCATATCAAAAGGTCACAATGCATTCACATAAAAGGTCACTTTGCATGCACTTCCTTAATCCTTACACATCCCCCTCACAGACTCTGGCATACAAAGGAAACTCCACACCGTCTCTGACATACAAAAGATCACATTCACAGCTTCCTGTTATCTCCAAAGAAACTCTACACTTTGTTCTTATCTAAGATGTGAGGCATTATGCAAGGCACATGTGTGGCTACACTATAATTTTTTTTAATTTTTTTTTTTTTGCAGTGGTGCTGGGGTCCCATCATGTTACACATACTGCCGCTTCAGGATACACAATTACACTTTGACGCTGCTGACGCAGGAGAACCATGCAGAGTAGCTTACTAGCTAGCAGCTGGATGAAACAGTCGGAATAAAAAAAAATGGAGCAGCAAGAAATTTAGCCAGCCCCATCTTCAATGAAGGCAAGTGTGTGGGCACATTTTTATTTCTACAACATTCCAGGAAAGAAAGTACAAGACACGACACATCTAATATGTAAAGTTTGCAAACGAAAGTCAAGTCCTTTGGTAACACCACAAATGCTGGGGCTCACATTAACTACCATCACCCAGAGTTGAAAGAAGTGGAAAAAGTTGTAAGTCCTCCTGCTGAACAACGCACACTGTACCACTTTAACAAACTCCCAGCAAATTCTGAATGGGCTAAAAAAAAAAAACATGAAATCCTGTAACAGCACTTTATTTTGTTTTATAATTTTAATTTTTTTTTAAGTCTCCGAAGAATTTAGATACTTAAGTTATTTGTGCAGGTTTAAAATTAATGCTACTTATCTTATACATCAAATGCATTCAGTTCTTATTGAATTTGCTCTTTGTATTATGTTACTGTATAGGTACAGTAACTGTACATTGACTGCATACAGTCAGGTAGCGCTGCTATTTAAATGGATGCTCAAAGTATTTGTGATAGAATTTAATTTTGTTTTTTAATGAATAGCCTATATTTCTAGAATGCTGGAGGTGACCAAACCTACACACTGTGTAAAAGCTGTTAGGAATTGTGATATGCTGAAAAGGAAAATTTTCAAAATTTATTTCACTTGTGTACAATTTCAATTTTGAAACTCACAAGTTTTCAAGAAATAAGAAAAACCAGTTACTAACCTAATCCTACTTTTTTCATTAACCAGTATTTTATTGCAAATCAGTTGATGTAATTTTTAAAAATATAACCCCCCCCCAAAACATCAACACACTGTACTCCACTTTCAAGCTTACCTCAGCCTTTTTTGCAGTGCAGTGGACTTTTTTTTCTGAGATTAGTGGGGTTTTGTACTGAATTGAGAGCCAAATGCAAACTAAAAATCGTTTTGAATTGAAAATTGATTCTAAATCAAATCGTGACCCTAAAAATCAGAATCAAATTGAATCGTGTGCCTTCTAAAGATTCACAGCCCTAATGTATCGTATCTCAACCTCTCCCTCACTTTGCATTTTGGGTGATTTAAGTGAAATAAATATAGAGGTATAGTTGTCACACATGGGTCTCAATGCTTTATGCATTGCCAAGAAAACTATCCTCATGAACTGGAAACCAAGAAATAATTTATGTACAACCCACTATAAGAACCTCCTATTAGATTATATTAGTCTGGAGAGAATGTCTGCCTCCTCTAAAAACCAACTGGCTGAATTCAATTCTTTCTGGTCCCCGCTTATTGATTCTATAACTAGAGGGGTGGCAGGCAGTGACTCGCTCTCCTTGGCATCTCTGGTGGCTGGCTGCTTTCTGTGTCCCACTGGAGCCGGGGTCTTGGGCACCTGTCCTGAGGTGGCTGTGCGTCTGGCCTGGGGGAGGGGTGGGGCTGTGCTCCCTGTAAACATACAGGGAACAGACATTGAGATGGTGACATCCTACAAGTACCTTGGTGTTCATCTGAACAATAAACTAGACTGGTCACACAATACCGACGCACTCTACAAGAAGGGACAGCACAGGCTGTTCCTACTGAGGAGGCTCAGGTCTTTTGGTGTACAAGGGGCGCTGCTGAAGACATTCTATGACACGGTGGTGGCATCAGCCATCACTTTTGGAGTGGTCTGCTGGGGCAGTGGCATTACAGCAGCTGATAGGAAGAGACTGAACAAACTGATCAAGAAAGCTAGCTCTGTCCTGGGGCAACGCCTTGATCCAGTGGAGGAGATAGGAGAGAGAAGGATAAGATAAGATAAGCCTTTATTAGTCCCACAACGGGGAAATTCCAGGATTGCAACAGCACAGGGATAGCAACACTCAGAGCAACAATCAGAAGGCAAGAAAAAAAAAAAAACAAGCAAGCAAGAGCAGCTAATATACATATGTACATATTACTATAAAATATACAGTATATATACACACACACACACAGACACACAGTGCAGAGCATTGTAGCTGGATGGAATAAATATATGAATATATGAACACACAGTGCAGAGCATTGTAGCTAGATGGAATAAATATGTAAATATATAAACACCCACAGTACGGAGCATTGCAGCTAGGTGGAATAAATATGCAAGTATATAAACACACACAGTGCGCAGCAATGTAGCTAGATGGAATAAATATATAGATATATAAATATAAACACACCCAGTGCTGAGCATTGTAGCTAGATGGAATAAATATATAGATATATAAATATAAACACACCCAGTGCAGAGCATTGTAGCTAGATGGAATAAATATGTAAATATATAAACACACACAGTGCAGAGCATTGTTGCTAGGTGGGATGAAACAGCATAACCGTCTATTTAGCCATCCCACATGGTATGACTATGTGCCCATACATATTCTCACCCTCCATAGCGACCGGTATGTTCCTAGTTGTATGCCGGAGAGGACCATTGTGTAAGTCTATTGCATCTTTTGCATTCAAAAAAAACTATTAGTTTGTTACGTCTTTTTGCTATCTCTGCGAGCAGCCCTGCTTAGGTTGTACAGTCTGACAGCCGTTGGTAGGAAGGACCTACGAAACCTCTCGGTTGTGCACCTGGGATGATGTAGTCTGCTGCTAAATGAGCTCCTCAGTGCATCCAGCATGCCCTGCATAGGGTGGAACTCGGACTCCAGCAGAGATGACAGTTTAGCCACCGTCCTTCTCTCTCCTATCTCCTCCATCGGATCAAGGCGTTGCCCCAGGACAGAGCTAGCTTTCTTAATCAGTTTGTTCAGTCTCTTCCTATCGGCTGCAGTGATGCCACTGCCCCAGCAGACCACTCCAAAAGTGATGGCTGATGCCACCACCGTGTCATAGAATGACTTCAGCAGCGCCCCTTGTACACCAAAAGACCTGAGTCTCCTCAGCAGGAACAGCCTGCGCTGTCCCTTCTTGTAGAGTGCGTCAGTATTGTGTGACCAGTCTAGTTTATTGTTCAGATGAATACCCAGGTACTTGTAGGATGTCACCATCTCGATGTCTGTTCCCTGTATATTTACTGGTGCTGTGAAGGGCTGCCCATGCCTGCGGCAGTCCACCACCAGCTCCTTAGTTTTCCTCGCGTTGATCTGGAGGCAGTTCTGATGGCACCAGTCCACAAAGTCCTGGATAAGCCCTCTGTACTCAGCTTCATCTCCGCTGGAGATGAGACCAACGATCGCAGAGTCATCAGAGAACTTCTGTAGATGGCAATGTGTTGTGTTGTGTGAGAAGTCCGCAGTATAAAGAGTGAACAGGAAGGGAGCCAGCACCGTTCCCTGGGGGGCCCCCGTGCTACTGATGATCGTGTCGGAAACACAGTCCCGGGCTCTCACAAACTGAGGCCGGTTCGTGAGGTAGTCCAGGATCCATGATGACAGGTGCTGGTCCACCCCTGCGCGCAGCAGCTTGTCCTTCAGGATTATCGGTTGGATGGTGTTGAAAGCACTGGAGAAGTCAAAGAACATGATCCTCACCATATTCCCGGGCTTCTCCAGGTGGGACAGAGAACGGTGAAGGAGGAAGATCACCGCATCCTCCACCCCAATGCCATGCTGGTAGGCGAACTGGAGTGGATCCATCGCTGGTTCCACCAGGGGGCGGAGATGAGCAAGGAGCAGTCTCTCCAGGGTCTTCATCAAGTGGGACGTCAAGGCCACCGGTCTGAAGCTGTTCAGGTCTTTGGGGTGGGAAGTTTTTGGTACAGGTACCACACAAGATGTTTTCCACAGCTGTGGTACCCTCCCCAGTTTCAGGCTCATGTTGAAGATATACGTCACAATCCCACACAGCTGGTCTGCACAGGACTTCAGGAGCTTTGCGCTGATGCCGTCCGGTCCCGACGCCTTCCTCGCCTTGATCTTCCTCAGCTCCGTCCTCACCTGGGTCTTGGTCAGGGTCAGGATGGGGGGCTGTGTGTTGGGAGTGGGGGGGGTGTCGGTGGAGTGGGGAGTGGGTAGCAGGACTTGATTTCTTAGAGGCAGCAGTGGTTGTTGTGCAGACAGGGGGGAGGGCGGTTGGTCAAATCTATTGAAAAACAGATTCAGGTTGTTCGCCCACTCCCTGCCCCCCGTGGCCTGGGGGGAGGTATTCTGGAGCCCCGAGATGGTTTTGAGATGGTGGCTAAACTGTCATCTCTGCTGGAGTCCGAGTCCCACCCTATGCAGGACATATTGAACGCACTGAGGAGCTCATTTAGCAGTAGACTATATCATCCTAGGTATGCAACCGAGGGGTTTCACAGGTCCTTCCTACCTACGGCTGTCAGACTGTATAACCTAAGCAGGGCTGCTCGCAGAGATAGCAAAAAAACGTGACGACCTAATAGTATTGAATGCAAAAGACGCAACAGACTTACACAAATGGTCTCCTCCAGTATACAACTAGGACAATATCAGTCGCTATGGAGGGTGACAATATGTATGGGTACATAGTCATACTATGTAGGATAACTAAGTAGACGGTTATGTTGTTCATTCCATCTTGCTACAATGCTCCGCACTTTGTATATATATTTATATATTTGTGTACGCATGTACAGTGGGGAAAAAAAGTATTTAGTCAGCCACCAATTGTGCAAGTTCTCCCACTTAAAAGATGAGAGAGGTCTCCAATTTTCATCATAGGTATACCTCAACTATGAGAGACAAAATGAGGAAAAAAAAATCCAAAAAATCACATTGAAGGATTTTTAATGAATTAATTGGTAAATTCCTCGGTAAAATAAGTATTTGGTCAATAACAAAAGTTCATCTCAATACTTTGTTATATACTCTTTGTTGGCAACGACAGAGGTCAAATGTTTTCTGTAAATCTTCACAAGGTTTTCACACACAGTTGCTGGTATTTTGGCCCATTCCTCCATGCAGATCTCCTCTAGAGCAGTGATGTTTTGGTGCTGTCGCTGGGCAACACGGACTTTCAACTCCCTCCAAAGATTTTCTATGGGGTTGAGATCTGGAGACTGGCTAGGCCACTCTAGGACCTTGAAATGCTTCTTACGAAGCCACTCCTTTGTTGCCCGGGCAGTGTTCAGGTTCAGGTTCAGGTTACTTTATTTGTACCCGTAGGTAGATTTGTTTTGCAGTTGGTGACATCCATATTTACAAGCCACTAATTACATTCAACATAGACACAAACACAGGCACACATCTTACAAAATAGGTGAATATAAAATATGTACAATATAATTTTTATAGCTTGTTCAACTCTTTGACAGCAGCAGGGACAAAGCTGTTTTTGTAGCGCTGGGTTCTACTTTTTGGGACAGCAAACCTCCGTCTGGAGGGAAGAAGCTGAAAGTTGCAGTGCAAAGGGTGGGAGTCATCATTTAAAATCGAGTCGGCCATCCTCTGTACTTGTCTGGTGTACAGGGATGTCAGGCTCAGCTGTGACTCACCAAGCAAACGACTGGACCATCTGACTACCTGATCCAAGGATTTCCTCTGTTTCAGTTTTATCTGACCAAACCATGACATTAAAGAAAAGGATAAAACAGATTCAATAAAAGCCCGATAGAACATAGTCATTATGGTTCGGTCAATTTGGAAGCGTGCAAGTTTCCTCAAACAATGCAAATGTTGCTGACCCTTTTTGCACACCCTTTCACAGTTCACCTCAAAGTTCAATCCACTATCAATAATTGTCCCAAGATATTTGTACGATTGTACACATTCAGTGGTCTGGCCTTTTAGTATGGTGACTTTGTGCCTGGGAGTTTTCCTCCTAAAGTCAATAATCATATCTTTCGTTTTTGTTGTATTCAGCTGCAGGTAGGAATCCTCACACCAGTGAACAAAATCATCAACTACTGGGCCGTGGCTACTCTCACCATCCTGGAGGAGACTGACAATGACTGAGTCATCAGCATACTTTATAATGTGTCTGTTGTCATGTCTGCTCCGACACATGTTTGTGTACAGGATGAAGAGTAGTGGTGACAACACACACCCCTGAGGAGAGCCAGTAGAAGAGCACTTTAGGTCAGACAATGTGCCATTGACCCTTACTCTCTGCGTCCTGTTGGTTAAGAAATCCAGAATCCAACCCACCAGATTATTGCTTAAATCAAATTGTTGCAGGAGCCTTTCGACTAAAATATGAGGTTGAATTGTATTAAAGGCAGAAGAAAAGTCCACAAATAAAAGCCTGGCGTGTGTCCCATTAAAATCCAGATGTTTAAAAAGCATGTCAAACAGAGTGACAGTGGCATCCTCCACTCCTCTGTGAGGCCTATAGGCAAACTGCAGAGGATCCAATGCATGTTCAGTCTGCCTTAGGACCTCACGTCTGACCAGTTTTTCAAAAATTTTCATTAAAATTGAAGTCAAAGCAACTGGTCTAAAGTCGTTTACCGTTTTAGGACAGCTGGATTTTGGAACAGGAACAACCACGGCATCTTTCCAGATCTTAGGCACATGTTGTGTCTGTAAGGACTTATTGAAAATATAATGAAATATAGGACTCAGTTCATGTGCACAGGACTTTACCAGGCGTCCACATATATTATCAGGGCCCTGACTTTTGTTCACTTTTACAGCGCGGAACTCCCTTATAACATCCTGCATCTCAATATTAAAGTGCTGATTGTCTTTGAGTTTCTGTTTCAAATCTTGGATTTCTGTGCTAAAATCAAAGGAGTCAAAACGACCATAAAAACAATTAAGAGCATTAGCCAGCTCTGTGTCTGAACTAAAACCATCTAAAAACACACGATTACTGCGCTCTGTGCTCTGAAGGCCTGCAATAGTTTTCATACTGGCCCAAGCCGAACCAAGTTTATTTGCTGCCATCTTGCTTTCCAACTCTGATTTATAATTCTGTTTTGCTCTTAAAATTTCGGCCTTCAGCTCCTTGGTGGCAACCTGTAGCGCAGAAACAGATCCTTGTTTAAAGGCAAGAGCTTTCCTCTGTAAGCAGGATTTAACTGATTTAGTAACCCATGGTTTGTTGTTGGGGTATATTTTGACACGTTTACGTGGAACAAACTTATTTTGACAGTGAGCCATGTATGAGCATGTGAGCTCAGCCAGAGAGTCCAAATCATCCCCGCAGGCCATTATGAACATCTTCCAGTCTGTAACAGTCAAAGCATTCCTGGAGGCTGTGCTCTGAATCTTCTGTCCACACATCAATGTCTCTCGTCTCCACCTTGCCTCTTCTGAGAGCAGTTTTATATGTGGGCAGCAAATGAACACAGTTGTGATCTGATGATCCTAAAGGAGGAAGGGGGAGTGATTTATAGGCCCTCTCTATGGATCCATAGCACAGGTCCAATGTCTTTTTTCGCCTGGTTGGGCAGGAGACATACTGATGAAAGTTTTTAAGTGTCTTCTTTAAAGAAACATGGTTAAAATCCCCAAGAATGAAGTTTGGCGCCTCTGGAGAAATTGACTGCAGCCGCTGCACCACATCAGAGATGGTGCTGGAGGCGGAGTCAGCGTCTGCCCTCGGATGAATGTACACAGTTGTGATGAAAAGTTGGGGAAACTCTCGAGGCAAATAAAAGGGGCGTAGTGACACAGACAGCAGCTCCACATGGGGTGTACAGATGCGCTCTCTGACCGTGACAGATGTGCAGTACTGCTTATTAATGTATAAACATACTCCGCCCCCCTGACGCTTCCCAGTTACCTCTTCCTGCTGATCCGAGCGCAGCGGAGCTCCAAAGCCGTCAATCCACAGGTCTGCATCCCGATCATGCGCAGTAAGCCAAGATTCAGTGAAAGCCATGACGCAGCAGTTCTTAAAATCCTTCTGGTAACGTACATTGCCTTGAATTTCCTCCACCTTGTTTCTCACAGACTGTGCATTCCCAAAAATGATCGAAAGAAGAGGAATGTTACCAAACTGACGTCTCCTAAGGCGCAATTTCACACCTCCACGTCTTCCACGCTTCCTCCTGCCGCTTCTTTTTTCACCGCTGTGACCGTCTCTCAAAATAAAGTCCGGCAGCTGAAATTTGGGCGCAATCAGAGACTCTGCACCAGCTGTGTTAAAGCGCAGCAACACGTCCCTGGAATATTGTATTCTGCCCGCTATTCTGCTCGTCATGGAGCCGAACGCGTTTACCTCAGAGACAAAGAGCCAGAACACAGAAAGCAGCAGTGCGAGATATGAGAGGAAATCCATATTGCAGATACCAGGGAGCTGTTCGCCATATATTCCACAAACGCTCCAGGGCAGAAACGACACAGAGGATTTTCTAAAAACGTAAAAAAGTACAAAAAACACACACACGCACTATATCACCAAGCTGCTGGTCGCTGCGTGCGCATGCGCCCAGTGTGTTTGGGATCATTGTCATGCTGAAAGACCCAGCCACGTTTCATCTTCAATGCCCTTGCTGATGGAAGGAGGTTTTCACTCAAAATCTCACAATACATGGCCCCATTCATTCTTTCCTTTACACGGATCAGTCGTCCTGGTCCCTTTGCAGAAAAACATCCCCAAAGTATAATGTTTTCACCCCCATGCTTCACAGTAGGTATGGTGTTCTTTCTCCTCCAAACACGACAAGTTGAGTTTTTACCAAAAAGTTCTATTTTGGTTTCATCTGACCATATGACATTCTCCCAATCCTCTTCTGGATCATCCAAATGCTTTCTAGCAAACTTCAGATGGGCCTGGACATGTAGTGGCTTAAGCAGGGGGACACGTCTGGCACTGCAGGATTTGAGTCCCTGGCGGCGTAGTGTGTTACTGATGGTAGCCTTTGTTACTTTGGTCCCAGCTCTCTGCAGGCCATTCACTAGGTCCCCCCGTGTGGTTCTGGGATTTTTGCTCACCGTACTCGTGATCATTTTGACTTCACGGGGTGCGATCTTGCGTGGAGCCCCAGATCGAGGGAGATTATCAGTGGTCTTGTATGTCTTCCATTTTCTAAAAATTGCTCCCAGAGTTGATTTCTTCACACCAAGCTGCTTACCTACTGCAGATTCAGTCTTCCCAGCCTGGCACAGGTCTACAATTTTGTTTCTGGTGTCCTTTGACAGCTCTTTGGTCTTGGCCATAGTGGAGTTTGGAGTCTGACTGTTTGAGGTTGTGGACAGGTGTCTTTTATACTGATAACGAGTTCAAACAGGTGCCATTAATACAGGTAACGAGTGGATGACAGAGGAGCCTCTTAAAGAAGAAGTTACAGGTCTGTGAGAGCCAGAAATCTTGCTTGTTTGTAGGTGACCAAATACTTATTTTACCGAGGAATTTACCAATTAATTCATTAAAAATCCTTCGGTGTGATTTTCTGGATTTTTTTTTCTCATTTTGTCTCTCATAGTTGAGGTATACCTATGATGAAAATTGGAGACCTCTCTCATCTTTTAAGTGGGAGAACTTGCACAATTGGTGGCTGACTAAATACTTTTTTTCCCCACTGTATATCCACTGCTCTTATTTATATTTTTCGCATCTTCTTAATTATTGCTCTGTGTGTTGCTATCCCTGTGCTGTTGCAATCCTGGAATTTCCCCATTGTGGGACTAATAAAGGCTTATCTTATCTTATCTTATCTTATAAGGGAAGCAGATTTCTGTTCTGCTTACCTAGCTGTTTGACAGGACAAGGGGGGGGGGAGAGTTAATCAGAGGGACAGCTCAGGGTGAGCGGTTTGGAGACAATGTAAGAGAGGCATGGCTGAGATTGTTTGGGCATGTGCAGAGAAAGGATAGTGGGTATATTGGGCAAAGCATGTTGAAGATGAAGCTGCCAGGCAGGAGGAAAAGTGGGAGACCACAGAAGAGGCATGGATGTAGTAAAGGAGGACATGGAGAGGGTCGGTGTGAGAGAGAATGCAAGGGATACTGTCATGTTCGGGGTTGTTTTCAACCCCGTCCACATTCTCTGGTCGTAGGTCTTTGATTACTGCTTTTTAATTCCAGCTGGCAAATTAATTGAGCGTTGCTCTCTGCCAGTCCTATGACCACGCCTCCTCTTCTTGCCAGACATTCACCGGTTGTATTTCATCACCACATTCTCACACATGCATGCACGCACGCACACTCACACATTTACACATGCGCACATGCCGATCAATCATGCACGTGCTTGCCGCACTGCTGTGTCCACTTGTCTTCATTAGGGATTTGTGTATTTATGGGAGGCTGTGTGATCAGTCAGTGTGGCAGCTTAAGTCAACCTTGGACATCCTGGCTCGCTGATTGTTGGCTTCCTTCCTTTTGGACTATACCATGTTGTTCCTCAGAGCCTTTCCGCTCCAACATGTATGTAAGTCTTCCATCATTTATGCCTTTCCTCTCCGCTCCTACCTTGCCCGGAGTGCGTGTAGTGTCTAATCCCAGCCAACGAAGTTTGTAGCTGGTTGTCTCATCTTCTCTCATCAGTGACTGTTATTTAGACAATGTGTATATTTTCCCTTTTGTAAATAAACACGTTACATTACTGCACTTCGGGCTTGAATCAATTTATATGTTCGCTGCACGATTACGCAGCGGACATGACAGTAAGCTGCCACCACAAAGAGCCCAAGCAGTGAGTAGCCTGTTGTTTTTCTTTTCCTCTTCCATTTTTTGTGTGTGTTTTTCACCCACCTGAGTTGAAGAATCATGTCCTGGCTGGATGAAGCGGAGCTGCGAGGTGTCTGTGTCCTGGAGGGTCTCCTGTCATGGATTGAGACTACCGGCACTCCCGAGTCAGTCCGTGTGAGCCGGGACAGTGCAGCACGATTAATGGAGATGCACCCTTATCTGTGGAGCTGCGCGGAGGCCACCTCCATTTTCTCCTACTCATGGGAGAGCGAGGGACAGGAGGAAGCTGCTCCGACGCAGGAATCACCCCGTGGGGAGAAGAAGCATTCCCGGAAGCCAGAGGCTTGTCACCCTCGTCCCAACCATGGGCCCACTCCTCCACTACACAAACCTGCGGCTGACTCCCATACCCGGGTTGCCAGGCAAGTGTTTTTTCATCCTTTTTCCTCTGAAAATGATAAACCTTGTCTGTCACCCAGAAGATAGACGCACGCTGAGCTATCGCCTGCGAAGTCATAACCTCTGCAGCTTGATAGCTGCAGAGGTTATGACTTCTGTTCCCTTTGTGTTTCCCCTGTATCTGCCTGAGGGTCCATCTGTTCACCAGGGGGAGGACTAAGCCTCCCTGACAGCCATGGACCGTGGAGGGACCTTTACCATTTCTCAGCCTGCTGAGTCGTATACGCCGTACCCGGGAGGAGCTCCAAAAGCTCCAGCCCCCTGGAACTCTGCTCTGGCTGTCACGCCAGCCTTCCTCCCCGGGGCCGTCACAATTGAGGTTCCTTCACCCACGACGCTGTCATCGACCGCTGGGAGCACAGCTTGTCCTCCCTCGGCCCCGGCCGCCATCCAGTGTGCAGGGGAGGTTTCCTCAGGCTTTTCCAAGGGGCCCAAGTTCATCTCTGACATAAGGATGGAGGAGTCCGGGCTAGCTGCAGTGGAGACCATCATACCTGGGAGGAACAGGCAAGTGATTTTTCATTCCATTTGTCAATCTGATAAATTGTCTTGCCTGGCCCCCAGGAGTGAGGCCCAGTGCATGCAGTCCACTGGGTACTCGCCACCCGTTGCAGCAGAAAATGTCTCACCTACCCTCTCCATATCGCTTCCTTTCACCTCTGAGCATCCATCGGCCCTGGAGCTCAGTCACCAGATGAAGGAGGAGTCCAAGGTGCTGAATGACTCAACCCCAGCCCCGCGGAGCTTCTATGGACAGAGAGAGGGCACTGTGACCGACCTGAAGCCCGTGCCAATGAAAGAGCATCCCCTGGCTTCAGTCTCCTGGGGTCCAGCACAATGTGAGACTCCACCTCCAGAATCCACGCCAGGAGAGGCACCTACGTTGGAATCTTCACTGGAGGAGGCTAGGACTGCAACCACCATCACGCCTGTTGCGGAGGCCGCCACAGCAGTGTTAGTGCCCGAGTTGAACCTCTTGGGGCCCGAACATGAGGAGACATCGCCCAGATCACCGGAGTCCTGGACGGCGGTAGAGCTTGAGCTAAGGCAAGTGCTCTCTTTTGTCTTTCTCTTTTCTATAATGGAGCATTTTTGCCTAGCTTTAGGTGAGGAGAGCCAGCTGCAGTCACACTTTGCATCTGAGCTTGCCTTGCCGGGCTGTGCCGCTGCCAGAGACTCTGACTCTTCCTCCTCTCTATCTGAGTCCTCTTTCATGGTTGCCGGAGAGAGTCCACCATCGCCGGATGAGTCCATGGATCCAGGTTTGCGACTGGAGGTCACCGAGGTCGTCGGGGACACCCAGTTCCAGTCCAGGGTGCCAGTGATCGATCGCCTCCTTGCTTGGGTGCTCAAGCGGGTCGGCTAGCCCATGTCCAAGATGGCGTTGGGGTCAGCAGTGGCCCGGCCAGGTCTCACCGCGGGTGCAGCAGGGGTCCAGCTGGACTCCACCATGGGTGCAGCCATGGCTCGGTCGGGGTCCATTGTGGGTGCATCGTTGGCCACCCGCCTCTCAGCCTCCTGGTGGGTAGGCCGCCGCCTCATCTGTCCTTCCGGTCCTGGTGGCTTAATCTTGTGGGCAGGCCACCCAAAAGACTGGTTCCCTTTGCTGGGTGGCCCGTGTGCCCTGGCAGGCCACCTGACGCTATTCTGCAGGCTCCCCGCTGGGCCTTGGACTCTGGCCGGCCCTCTGAACTGTGGGACTCTTGGGGGTGGGGTGGGTTTGTTTAGCTTTTGGGGTTGGGAAGTGTGTTGACCTTGTGTTGTATTGTGGTGTTTTCTCTTCTTGGTTGATCCCTCCTAACCTGTTTTTCCCTATCTCCCACCCTGGTTTGTTGTGTTGGCCTTCCGGGTGAGGGGCGGGACCAGGTTTTCTTTTGGGTTTTGTTTTCTGTTTTTGTTGGTACGGTGGATGTCTGGTATCCACACCTTGGTGGTGGGGGGCTCTGTCATGTTTGGGGTTGTTTTCAACCTCATCCACGTTCTGTGGTCGTAGGTCTTTGATTACTGCTTATTAATTCCAGCTGGCAAATTAATTGAGCGTTGCTCTCTGCCAGTCCTACGACCACGCCTCCTCCTCTTGCCAGACATTCACCGGTTGCATTTCATCACCACATGCACACACACGCACGCACACACGCACACTCACACATGCCGATCAATCATGCACGTGCTTGCCGCACTGCTGTGTCCACTTGTCTTCATTAGGGATTTGTGTACTTATGGGAGGCAGTGTGATCAGTCAGTGTGGCAGCTTAAGTCAACCTTGGACATCCTGGCTCGCTGATTGTTGGCTTCCTTCCTTTTGGACTATACCGTGTTGTGTCATGGTCCGAGCGCCGATCTCATCCGCGCTCGGGCCATACATCATCCCCTTCAGGCTTGACAACAGTGTTTACCTTCTGGCTCCCTGAGCTCTTATTGTGACAGCGCTTGGAGGAGCTTCCTGCTGTCAAAGTCGAACAGCTGTGCTGCATTCGCAGCTCATCAGTGGCCGGCATTTAAGCGGACGCTGAATGCAGCCCAATGCAGCAGTCTCGTCAAACGTTCTTTCATCAGACGCTGAGCAAGCATTCCTCGTCTCTGACCTCGATATCCCTTTATGATTCCATGTCTACGTTCTTCCCTCGTCCTTATCTGGTATCGTAAGTGAGCTTGATCAGCCTTACAGTCCTTGTTTCTGTGTAGTGTGTTTTAGCCCTTCGTGGCTCGTTACCTTCTGTTACTTTGTGTTATCCTTTACCCCTAATAAACATCACTGCAAACTCATCGGTGACTTGTGGCATCTTATGGTGGCTCGCGAGGGCCACCCATGACAGTAGACTGTTGCCAGGGCACCTAGACGGAGGCGCCAAACCGAGACGCCGTTTCCCAGTGAGTTTGCATTTGGACTTTGCACTTTCCTGTCTGTGTGCTGCGTGCTGTAAGTATGCCATCACAGAGGGGCCGTGCTCGGTGTCAGAGCTACAAGCTGGTGGACGCCCTGGAATACATAAGATAAGATAAGATAAGATAAGCCTTTATTAGTCCCACAACGGGGAAATTCCAGGATTGCAACAGCACAGGGATAGCAACACTCAGAGCAACAATCAGAAGGCAAGAAAAAACAAGCAAGCAAGAGCAGCTAATATACATATGTACATATTACTATAAAATATATACAGTATATACACACACACACACACAGACACACAGTGCAGAGCATTGTAGCTGGATGGAATAAATATATGAATATATGAACACACAGTGCAGAGCATTGTAGCTAGATGGAATAAATATGTAAATATATAAACACCCACAGTATGGAGCATTGCAGCTAGGTGGAATAAATATGCAAGTATATAAACACACACAGTGCGGAGCAATGTAGCTAGATGGAATAATATGTAGATATATAAAAACACAGTGCGGAGCATTGTAGCTAGATGGAATAAATATATAGATATATAAATATAAACACACCCAGTGCAGAGCATTGTAGCTAGATGGAATAAATATGTAAATATATAAACACACACAGTGCAGAGCATTGTTGCTAGGTGGGATGAAACAGCATAACCGTCTATTTAGTTATCCTACATGGTATGATTATGTGCCCATACATATTCTCACCCTCCATAGCGACCGGTATGTTCCTAGTTGTATGCCGGAGAGGACCATTGTGTAAGTCTATTGCATCTTTTGCATTCAAAAAAAAAAAACAAAAAAAAACAAAAAAAAAACCTATTAGTTTGTTACGTCTTTTTGCTATCTCTGCGAGCAGCCCTGCTTAGGTTGTACAGTCTGACAGCCGTTGGTAGGAAGGACCTACGAAACCTCTCGGTTGTGCACCTGGGATGATGTAGTCTGCTGCTAAATGAGCTCCTCAGTGCATTCAGTATGTCCTGCATAGGGTGGAACTCGGACTCCAGCAGAGATGACAGTTTAGCCACCGTCCTTCTCTCTCCTATCTCCTCCATCGGATCAAGGCGTTGCCCCAGGACAGAGCTAGCTTTCTTAATCAGTTTGTTCAGTCTCTTCCTATCGGCTGCAGTAATGCCACTGCCCCAGCTGACCACTCCAAAAGTGATGGCTGATGCCACCACCGTGTCATAGAATGACTTCAGCAGCGCCCCTTGTACACCAAAAGACCTGAGTCTCCTCAGCAGGAACAGCCTGCGCTGTCCCTTCTTGTAGAGTGCGTCAGTATTGTGTGACCAGTCTAGTTTATTGTTCAGATGAATACCCAGGTACTTGTAGGATGTCACCATCTCGATGTCTGTTCCCTGTATATTTACTGGTGCTGTGAGGGGCTGCCCATGCCTGCGGCAGTCCACCACCAGCTCCTTAGTTTTCCTCGCGTTGATCTGGAGGCAGTTCCGATGGCACCAGTCCACAAAGTCCTGGATAAGCCCTCTGTACTCAGCTTCATCTCCGCTGGAGATGAGACCAACGATCGCAGAGTCATCAGAGAACTTCTGTAGATGGCAATGTGTTGTGTTGTGTGAGAAGTCCGCAGTATAAAGAGTGAACAAGAAGGGAGCCAGCACCGTTCCCTGGGGGGCCCCCGTGCTACTGATGATCGTGTCGGAAACACAGTCCCGGGTTCTCACAAACTGAGGCCGGTTCGTGAGGTAGTCCAGGATCCATGATGACAGGTGCTGGTCCACCCCTGCGCGCAGCAGCTTGTCCTTCAGGATCATCGGTTGGATGGTGTTGAAAGCACTGGAGAAGTCAAAGAACATGATCCTCACCATATTCCCGGGCTTCTCCAGGTGGGACAGAGAACGGTGAAGGAGGAAGATCACCGCATCCTCCACCCCAATGCCATGCTGGTAGGCGAACTGGAGTGGATCCATCGCTGGTTCCACCAGGGGGCGGAGATGAGCAAGGAGCAGTCTCTCCAGGGTCTTCATCAAGTGGGACGTCAAGGCCACCGGTCTGAAGCTGTTCAGGTCTTTGGGGTGGGAAGTTTTTGGTACAGGTACCACACAAGATGTTTTCCACAGCTGTGGTACCCTCCCCAGTTTCAGGCTCATGTTGAAGATATACGTCACAATCCCACACAGCTGGTCTGCACAGGACTTGAGGAGCTTTGCGCTGATGCCGTCCGGTCCCGACGCCTTCCTCGCCTTGATCTTCCTCAGCTCCGTCCTCACCTGGGTCTTGGTCAGGGTCAGGATGGGGGGCTGTGTGTTGGGAGTGGGGGGGGGGTGTCGGTGGAGTGGGGAGTGGGTAGCAGGACTTGATTTCTTAGAGGCAGCAGTGGTTGTTGTGCAGACAGGGGGGAGGGCGGTTGGTCAAATCTATTGAAAAACAGATTCAGGTTGTTCGCCCACTCCCTGCCCCCCGTGGCCTGGGAGGAGGTATTCTGGAGCCCCGAGATGGTTTTGAGGTTTCTCCAGACCCCGCTGATGTCGCTCTGTTGCAGCTTGTCCTCCATCTTCTTCCTGAAGCTGTCCTTGCCTTCTCTGATCTTTCTCCTCAGCTCCCTCTGTACGGACTTCAGCATCTCCCTGTTCCCCGACCTGAAGATCCTCTTCTTCTCTCTCAGAAGTGTTTTTATCTCAGGGTTGATCCAGGGTTTGTTGTTTGAGTGACGCCGTATGGTCTTGGTGGGAACGGATTTGTCCACACAGAAGCTGAGGTAGCCCGTGAAGGTGTGAATGAGGCCATCGATGTCCTCACCATGTGGATCGCAGAGCTGCTTCCAGGCAGTGGCTTCAAAACAGTCCTTTAGAGTGTCCATTGTCTCCTCAGACCATAACTCCACAGTGTGCATGGCCGGAGGTTGTCTGTGCACTAGGGGTTTGTACACCGGTCGGAGATGAACCAAGTTGTGATCCGATCTCCCAAGTGGGGGGAGTTGTGATGAGGTGTACGCCTCCTTAGTGTTTGCGTAGAACAAATCCAGTGTTTTATTGTCTCTAGTGTGGCATGTGACATACTGGGTGAAAGTGGGCAGAATGGGAGACAGTGAAACGTGGTTGAAATCGCCTGAGATGAGGAGAAGAGCATCTGGGTGTTCTGTCTGCAGCCTGCTGGTTACTGAATGGATGACGTCACGCGCTGTCCCAGCGTTCGCCGTCGGATTTGCATAAACAACAATGCAGATCACGTGTGAGTGTTCTCTCGGGAGATATGTAGGCCTCATGCTAACAGCTAGCAACTCAATGTCTTTGCTGCAGTGTCGTTGTTTAACAGTGATATGTCCCGGTCTGCACCAGTTGTTGTTAACATACATGATCACTCCACCGCCCCTAGTTTTGCCACTCTCTGGTGTTCGGTCAGCTCGTATCGTGTGAAAACCCTCCAGCTCAATGTTAGCATCTGCTGCTAGTTCAGTTAGCCACGTCTCAGTAAACAAAAGGAGAGAGCACTCCCGGTAAGTGCTATCATAACGGGAGATAGCCGCTAGCTCATCTAACTTTCCCAGTATCGACCGTACATTTCCCATGACAACAGATGGAAGGGAGGGTCTGTACCTTATATTTTTTGTCCTCCGCCTTACTCCAGCCCGGCAGCCGCGGCGTTTTCGCCTCAGTTCTCTCGGTATGTCGAGTTTTTCCAGTGGGACCGGGTGGCGGTTAAATGCTAGCAGCTCTTCCCTGTTATATCGTATCCTGCTATAAACAGTGGCTCCGTCCACCGGCTCAGGAGACATTTGGGATGATCTGTGTGTCCGTGATATAAGTGGGGTGAAAAAAAAAAAAAAAAAAAAAACATCATCATACGATGATGAAACGCTTATCTCCGCCTCCCTCCTCGACTATCACAGCGACGTGCACTGGTACCTGGACTGCGCTGAGGACATCTTGAATCATCTCCCTCGCTATGCTGACCATCCTGAAGTCGACGCTAGGAGGGCTGACATCACTGCACAGCACGAGATTCTCCGTATGTTGGAGGAGGACTATGGCAGGAAGCAGAGGAGGAGGCATCCCCGCTCCCCGCTTCCGGATCCCGTTCCTGTCCTCGATCCAGTTCAGGAGTTTGCACCATCCGGGGGCCGCCGAAGATGTCGGCGCCACGGCCATAGTCAACCTCAGCAAGAACCCCGTCTGGATCCTGTTCTGGGCCGCCAGAGAGACTCTATCTCACAGTCAGCTGCTTCCTCGGCGTCTCGCCAGGAGGGAATCCCCGCAGCCTCTCCCCCCGGTCATCTTCTCCTGCTGTCCCGTCAGCGCTTCTTGCCCGGTTTGTCTTGGCTGTTGCCCCCTCCTCCTTGACGCCTTCCCCGGCTGCTGTGTGTGCCAAGAGTCCTGCTTCGGCCAGCCCCTTCCCTGATCCATCGCAGGCGGCTCCCCCTCGTCCTCCCAGCGAGGCCTCTGTCACCATCCGGCGGGGAAAGGGAGGAGCAACGTCCTCTACAGCAGGCACCATCCTTCCTCCGGGAGACAGGCAAGTTCAAGTTCACTCTTCTCCTCATTATTGTGATTTGCCTTGTCTGACTCCTGGGGGTGGAGTTCGGGGTTCACAGTCCCCCGAGCTCCCACCATCTGCTGTAGCTTCTGTTATTAAACCCGCTGCCTCTGTGTCTCCCTCCGCTGAGCGGTCCTCGACGCCAGGCCAACGTCGCCGGATGAGGACGGGGCCTGCAGCTCTGGAGAGCTTGGTTCCAGCCCCGCAGCCATGTCATGGGCAGAGGAGGAGAGCGGACTGCAGCATGGAGCCTGCGCCGACGACAAAGCATCCCCGGGTCTCCACAGACTAGCGGTCCTATCCAGTGGGTCGAGGGTCCCCTGCCACCACGCCGTGTGGGTTGTCGGCGTGGACTTCAGTGCTGGAGGGTCCTCAGGTTGCGGAAACCATTATGCCAGCTGTGGAGCCCGACATAGCTGAGTGGGAGCCGGAAGACGATCTCCTTCCGTCTGAGCACGGATCGTCGGAGTCCTGGACAGCGGCAGAACCCAAGTACAGGCAAGTGCTCTACTTTGTTTTTCTCCTCTCTATTCTGGAGCATTTTTGCCTGTCTCTTGGAGAGATGAGCCAGGGGCAGCCATCTGCTGCACCCGAACTTGTCTCGCTGGGCTCCGTCACTACCGGTGATCCTGATCCCGGTTCTTCTCTTTCTCGTGAGCCTTCTCCCAGGGTCACCGGTGCGGAGCTGGTGCTGATCACTGTGCCGGAGGTTCCGGGTTCGGAGTTGGAAGTCGGTCCTGGAGCTGCGCCGACCCAGTCGGAGTCCATCGCGGGTGCAGCCGTGACCCAATCGGGGTCCATTGCGGGTGCAGTGCCAGTAGGGTTCAAGGTCTGGCGAGGGAGCTGCAGATCCCCTGCCACCTGACACTGGACTGGCTCATCATCATCCTCATGATCTTCATCCCAGCTCATCTCCACCGGGGGCCGTTGGGGTTCCTAATACTCCGCTCGGCTCTCCCTCGTCTTCCCCCTCTCCAAGGAGACCGTCTTCAACTTCTCCCCTACGGTCCTGGTGGCTGTGTGATGCGGGTCGGCCGCCTGGTGAGCTGTTTCGCCGGTTCGGCGTTCTGGGTCGGCCACCCGACAAACTTTCCCGCCCTTTCGGCGATCTGGCTCGGCCGCCAGAGGAACTGTGTTTCCGGGCATGGGACTGAGGTAGGCAGCCCGAACTGTTCCTTTTCCCCCTGCCTGTGATGTGGACGCTAGATGCAGGGCGGCCCCCTGAACTATCGGCTTTCATGCCGCGGTACTAGGACTGCCGTCATCCCTGGTTTTCTTTTTCGGTGTTTCTTAATGGGATGTGCGGGGGGTCTTGTGCATGATATTGTGTATCTCACCCCTTCCTAGTGGGTGTTTTTTGTTTGTTTTCCTCTGTTTTAATGTTCATTTGTTGTCTGTAACAGTTGGTGTGTTTTTGTGCCTTTGGGAATATAGTATTTTCTGTTGTCGTGCCCTGTAATTGTTTTATTTTCAGTCTGCCTTAATCATGGTTTTTACATTTGTGAATATCCTGTTTTCTGTTATGTTGCCCTGTGATCATTTTGTTCATGCTCTGCCTTGGTTATAATTTGTGCATGGGAGTGTCATTTTTTTTTTTCTCTATCTGCCTGTGTGCTCCTGTTATCGTCATGGCTTTTTTTTTTTTTTTTTTTTTTTTTTTTTGGTCTATGGCTGGGCCTCTCCCTCCTGGCCTGTTTCCCCCATCCGCCCCCCCCTAGGGGGGCGGGTGGGGGGAGGCTTGGGTGTCATTGGGCATTCAGAGCTCGCCCTCGGGGGGGGCGGGGGAGGTACTGTCATGGTCCGAGCGCCGATCTCGTCCGCGCTCGGACCATACATCATCCCCTTCAGGCTTGACAGCAGTGTTTACCTTCTGGCTCTCCGAGCTCTTATTGTGACAGCGCTTGGAGGAGCTTCCTTCTGTCAAAGCCGAACAGCTGTGCTGCATTCGCGGCTCATCAGTGGCCGGCATTTAAGTGGACGCTGAATGCAGCCCAATGCAGCAGTCTCGTCAAACGTTCCTTCATCAGACGCTGAGCGAGCGTTCCTCGTCTCTGACGTCGATATCCCTTTATGATTCCACGTCTACGTTCTTCCCTCGTCCTTATCTGGTATCGTAAGTGAGCTTGATCAGCCTTTTAGTTCCTGTTTCTGTGTAGTGTGTTTCAGCCCTTCGTGGCTCGTTACCTTCTGTTACTTTGTGTTATCCTTTACCCCTAATAAACATCATTGCAAACTCATCGGTGACTTGTGGCATCTTATGGTGGCTCGCGAGGGCCACACATGACATGGGCTGCACGGTGGCGCAGTGGTTTAGCACTGTGGCAGCACAGTTTTACCCTCGGCCGGGGGACCGCGGGGATCATGAGATCGTGGGTTCGATCCCAGCCCCCGACCAACAGTGAGCTGTGTGGAGTTTGCATGTTCTCCCCGTGTTGCGCGGGTTTACTCCGGGATTTCTTCGGTTTCCTCCCGCACACCAAAAACATGTAGGTTTAGGGCGCTCGCGCACGCAGCGACCAGCAGCCGGTGGCTTGTCACCAGACTGCAAACCAAGTCTACCTACGGGTACAAATAAGTAACAAAAAAAAAAAAAAAATGTTGTTCCTCAGAGCCTTTACGTTCCAACATGTACACTACCGTTCAAAAGTTTGGGGTCACCCAGACAATTATTTTGTGTTTTCCATGAAAAGTCACACTTATTTACCACCATGAGTTGTAAAATGAATAGAAAATATAGTCAAGACATTGACAAGGTTAGAAATAATGATTTGTATTTGAAATAATAACTTTTTCCTTCAAACTTTGCTTTCGTCAAAGAATCCTCCATTTGCAGCAATTACAGCATTGCAGACCTAACATGATTACACAAGGGTTTTCTAATCATCCATTAGCCTTCTGACGCAATGAGCAAACACATTGTACCATTAGAACACTGGAGTGATAGTTGCTGGAAATGGGCCTCTATACACCTATCTAGATATTGCACCAAAAACCAGACATTTGCAGCTAGAATAGTCATTTACCACATTAGCAATGTATAGAGTGTATTTCTGATTAGTTTAAAGTTATCTTCATTGAAAAAAGTGCTTTTCTTTCAAAAATAAGGACATTTTTAAGTGACCCCAAACTTTTGAACGGTAGTGTATGTAAGTCTTCCCTCATTTATGCCTTTCCTCTCTGTTCCTACCCTGCCCAGAGCGCATATGGCATCTAATCCCAGCCAATGAAGTTTGTAGCCGGTTGTTTCATCTTCTCTCATCAGTGACGGTTATTTGGACAGTTTGTTTATTTTCCCTTTTGTAAATAAAAATGTTACATTACTGCACTTCGAGCTTGAATCAGTTTATATGTTCACTGCACAATTACGCAGCGGACATGACAGATTCTGTGAGATGGAAGCAGATGATCTGCTATGGTGACTCCTAATGGGAACATTCAGAAGATCTGCTGAAGTAGTGTCTATATTTTTACTAAATAAATGACTATAAAAACAATGAACAGAAAAACTGATGACAAACTTTTGCGTTTTGACAAAGCAAAACTTTATTAAACCTGTGTCTGTCACAGCCCAGGGACACACAGGCTTGATAAGAACAAAGAAGTGAAGATACAACGTTGCAGGAGCTGATTCAGTAAAACTGTGATGGTCCACAGCCCCCTGCCAACTGGAGTAGAAATTGTACATTCTAACAGCCTAATTTTAGTTTGAAATTAAATCTAGCAAGAAATCAAATCTGTAGGCAAATAATTTTCCTGAGGACAATGTGAGGACAAGAAGTGTTTTCCCCCCATTTATTGATTTACTTTTTTCCTTATATGTTGTTATACATTATTTAGTAGACTCATATTATCTGTGCAAGATAGGCTGTGTTTGCAAATGTGTTATAACTGCTAATTCAGTGTGATTCCAAGGAAAAAAAAACTTTTGCATATTTTGTCACAATTTTTCTATCTCCAACTAATCTGAAGCTGTCGCAACCCAATGAGATACAGGCTTTAATGGCAAAAGAGCCCCATGTCCCAAGCATCACGTTGAGGACTGTTAAAGGCATTTCATATATTGTTCTAAAGAGTTATCTGAAGTTGTTCTGCTTTCTTTTCTAAGCAACAGTCTTTGAATTATGGACAAATTCCCCTGATAGTTAAACCATGTGTCACCAGTGACTTTGGCCAATTAGTGTGGTTGAACACCTTCAGCACTGCATATGGAGTGTAAGAAAATAGTCAGAGGCTTTACTATGAGGGCCATGTTTGCTTAAAAGCCTAACATGGTAAATGGTAAATGGCACTCACTTATATAGCGCTTTTATTCTCATCTCTTGATGACCAAAGCGCTTTACAGATGCTGCTATTCACCCATTCACACACACATTCACACACTGATGGTGGCATGGAAAGAAAAAAGTTTTTTCTTCAAAGAAAGAAAAGGAAATTGAAGTACAAAGATTTCATCAAAAGCATATTTGTTTCCACTCTGTCTCTAAAGCCTTGAAAGAAAAGGTCGATGAGGAGGGTGTTTTTAAATAAATTACAGTCTAAGCAGTCTGAGGTGGAGTGAACATTAAGGAGTAATTATGAAGGTGATGGCAATGACAAAGCGAGAAACAGGTTGTGTGAGAATGAGGTGAGGGTGTCGAGGCCTGTCATACAGCTGACTGCAGAACTTGTTGTGGGTCCCAGTAGAGGGAAGGCAATTGTTGTGTTGGCAACACCTTTGTCACCTCAGGATGTATACTTTGTCTTCACATGTTTACAAGGGACATGAAGTCCCAAATGTGAGGTATCCTCTTCAAAAACATGGGGAAATGTAGCTCTTTGGCCTCCATTGTGGTGCCGCAGGCCATGCTGCGTCTTTTTCTTTGTTTTGTGGGAACGGCATCGCCCGTCTATTAATCGCCATCCATCCATCCTGCGCACCTGTATATAAAAGGGAAATTAGAATATCCATCACTCGGGCGAAACGTCACTGTGATTGATGGGTTAGTCACAGGATCCCCCTCCGTTTCCCACTCAAGTCTGGGTTTCAGGAGTGAGAAGTGAACATTATCTAGCACCATGATCAGATTTAGTCGGCACGTTTCCATCTCAGAGAGCATTTGGAGTGGATGATGCACAATCCACATGAGGAGGCAGCCAGCAGAAGGTTTATGGAAATCTAATATCAGAAGGCTTTTTTGGTTTGTTAGACTTGTTATTCACAGAGTGGGCTGGTGACACTTTTGATGTAACCGTATAAGACAATGTAACGAGGCAGAATCTCATTTTGTTGAAGTGTTTCTGTCAAACTACAGTCTGAAGGATGATGGGGAAAATCTGTGCAAACAGGTTTTGAGTGGTGTGTGCTAAGACTAAAATACCAACTGTTCTCAGCAAAAATCCTTTGGTAAATAACAGGAAATGTCCTCTGAGAAAGCTAAGTGGATGCTAGGGTGTGTGGAACGATCATCTGCCTTTTTGCGTTACGCAGACGGTGTTTAAATGAAATGTAGAGATGGATGCAAGCACAATGACAGACTGCTAAATCTGTATATTTTCTTGTCTATATAATCTACAGCAACAGCTCTGTCAATACAACAGCATTGGTGACCAAAGGGGGGGAAAAAAAGCATCTCGGTCAAGTTTGTCTCCTTCTCTGTCTGTCTCCCTTCTTTGCACCCGTGTTTGAGTGTGTGCATGTGTGTGTGCGCTTTGACGAGGCGGAGACGGGAGCCCTAACGCTGCAGGATGGAGAAAGGTGAACAGGAAACAGAAGGTGCCCATGGAGGAGGTATATGACATCTGTCAGGATCCAGGGTGGGTGGGGGATTCGGTGCCCCCCTTCTGCCGGCCGAGGGTCACCCATCGCACTGCAGTCGCTGAAGTTGTCACGACACCGTGACACTTCTTTGGCAATGCAGGCTGAAAGCCGGACAGCCACAGACGTCCAAGACACACACATTTTTTTTTTTGAGTAAATTTGTCTGAGGAGGAGTGGGGGCGGCGGCTTTGTATGAGCTGTTTGTACAGAAATGTCAGCGTCCTGCTTATTGTTGTTCCCTGTTTTCCTTCCCCTCTCTCTTCAGGGTCCTGGATAGAGGAAGGTCAGCTGACACGGCAAGGTCGACAAACAAACAAACAGAAGGAATTAAAATAGAGAAAAACAGGGCAGATGAAATGTGGCGCAGTTTTGTTTTGTTTTTTCTGACGGCTTGTAGCAGCCATTACTCTCTGTTGTGTCCTCTGCCCCCCATCGGTTGCAACAACACCTCCTGGCACTGCTGCCATTGTCACGTCATCTCATACTTCTGCTTAACTACACAGACAACAAGGGCCACTTCACAACAGGATCAGTTTACTCTTTCTTACCACTCAGGCAGCCATGTTTGCTTGAGGTGGCAAAGGTCATTCTCACTAGATTTGATAAGAATAATATTTTTCCTCTCCCAAAGCCAGCATGAGATCAAATTAGATTTTGTCTTTTTGTCTGTATGGAGGAGAAAACAAAGTTAAATTGAACACAAAGAGTCGGAAACTTCACAATATCTCGGCTCCATGGGTCTGACCCTGCCATATATCTGGTATTTCTTTATGAAATGGTGATTCAGTTGGATTATTTAATCAGGCTCGTTTTTAGGCTGTTATTTAATTTCATTGTTATTTGCAATTTAATTTGAAAAGTTTACAGATCAAAGATCAAATTTTTAAAAAAAATGACTTTGTCACACAAAACACAATTTGATATCTTTCCTAAATCACTAAGGCTTAGGAAGCAAACTGGTAACTATTTTTATTTACTTTACTTCTATGGTTGAAGGTAAGATCGCATTCACACACTGCATCTGGTTAATCAGCTTTGCCTGCAGCTGTTCTTAATTACACGTCTGTGCTATCTATAAATAGTCAGTTTCTCCAAGTCACTTGTGGGTTTGCCTTGGCGCTGCACTGCTGTGAATGTTGGTACTCCGGCCCCCCTTGTGATTCCGTGCCTGCCTCAATCACATTTTCAACGAATCATACCCCCTGGATCTTAGCTAAGGTCAACCAGCCACAACTTGATTCAAACCTACTTTGGGAATTGTTCTTTTGCTCTGTGCACCCAGTTTTCCGTTGCCTTGCTCCACGATTCCTGTGCCCATCCTGGAAGAAAAATTCAAGTGAGCCAAATATCAAAATAAATAACTAATCACAGGAAATATTCCCAGGCCCGGATCCTCCTTCATCATCATCCCTCCACTATCTCTTAGTGAAGAGAAGATTACACTGGTCAACACCAAATTTATTGTCTAAGTTTAGTTTTAGCTGATTTAGGACAATTTTGATCTGCTGAATCCAAAAATCACATTAGTTTTGCTCAATCAGGTCAACTTTTTGAATTATGGCCACATGTTGTTTTATACATTTTTGTTTACATGTATGGGTATTTTCACTTTATATGATGCAAAATTCTTTGTCTTGAAATTCTCTGAATTTTGAACAATGATGATGTAACATTCAGTTTACATGTACTTACCTTTATATAAAGGTAAGTACATGCACGGTACTAAGTAAGTACTAAGTAAGTACAGGTTTTCACTTAGCACCTGATCGAGAGAAACAGATGTCATTTTTGGATTCAGTGGTGCAAAATTGTCTTAAATCAGTTGAAAAAAACACAGACAACTTACAAAAAATTATTTTTGTAACCCTGTGTTATTAATCAGTTCATTTGCAAACATCTGCAACTATCATTGAAGAGATGGCAGCAGCACCCCTACTCACCAACTGTAAGAACACTCATTCTCTGATTATTGTCCACTTATCATTCCAGTGTACTGGCGTACCCTTCTCCTCTCCTTCCTTAGGTCAGCCCCAGTCCAGATCAATTTTGCAGCCTTTTAATAAAATTGCAAAACCTTGCAATCCATCTCAGCGCATGTCTGGTGTTGTAACTGCTATAAGGCCCCATATCAAAACATGTCAGTGCAAACGCACCGTCCAAGGGACCCGGCGGTTGGAGCAGCAGATTCCTCTGCTGCCCGCATTTTCTCCCTTGAATCCTTGGTTCAGCAACTCATTCATCAGGTGGCCTACAATCCAAAGACATGTTATGTTAATTTGTGACTTAGAAATTGTCCCTAGGTATCTGTCTCTGATAGGCCCTTAGAATAGAGGGTTAGTGTAGCTACTAGTTAGGCACTTTGAGTGGTCTTTGTGACTAGAAAAAGCATTATATAAGTACAGGTCTTTATCCCTTAGCTACACATGAACCAATGGTCCTAGGGTGTGCATGTTTGTCTCTGGAGGTGCATCAATACAGAATGATCGCATCAATACAGAATAATCGCAAAGCTTTGTATTTATTGTGCTGGGGCTGGCCTTTTTATTAGATCTTGTCCTGACTGGCCAAAATAGCAAGCCCATCAGTCGCTGTTGGTGGATTGGTGGGCAGTAACACTAACATCCAAGTACCAAATAAATTCATCTGACCCATGTTAATCCAGATGTCCACATCAGAAATCTTCACAAGCTCCCTGATAGATTCTGAAGCAGAACAAAAATTCATTTCCTCCTCTCTTGTGTCTTGTTATCACATCGCTAACATCAGTCTCTCTGATGCACTCCCCATTGAATCCCTGTCTGGAACCCAGTTAGCCACAGTTACTCACCAAACCATCCCTTTCTCAATAATGGTATCCAGTAATCATCACAAACATATTCAATTCCTCATCCTTCCCCGTTCTGCATCTGACCTTGTACTTGGGTATCCCTGGCTCACCTTCCATAACCTTAATAGACTGGTCAAGCAGCAAAGTTTTCTCCTGGAGTAACTTTTGTTTTTCATCTTGTCTCAGGTCAGCAATATGCTCACATGTGCTAACATTGTCTCACTCTCAAAAGATCCTCCTGATTTATCCCTTGTCCCCACTGAATTCCAAGATTTGGCACTACTGTTCAGTAAGTCTAATGCTTTCTCTTGACCTTCTCATTCCCCATATGACTGTGAGATCAATTTACTCCTCACTGTAAGACTTCCCTCTAGCAGGCTATATAGTCTTTCAAGTCCAGGCAATGGAGCAGTATATAAAGAACTCATTACAAGCAGGCATCATCTGCCATCCTCATCTCCAGTGGGCACAGGTTTCTTCTTTGTGGGTAAAAAAAAGATGAAACTTTAAGACCTTGCATTGATTGCCACGAGTTGAATAATATCATTGTTGAGGACAAATACCGTCTACCATTAATCAACTCTGCATTTCAGCTGCTCCAGGGTGTAACCATTTTTTTTTTTATCAAGCTTGAACTATGAAATGCTTACCATCTAATCAGGATTAAAGAAGGAGATGAGTGGAAGACTTGGTTTCATACTCCTTTGGGACATTTTGAGTCCTTAGTCATGGCCTTAGGGCTCGCCAATGCATCGGCAGTGTTTCAGAGTTTAATCAATGATGTACTCAGGGACTTCAATGTATTTGTGTTTGTGTATCTTGATGACATTCTGGTTTTCTCCTGTACTCCAGAAGAGCACTGGCAACATGTGTTGATGGTGCTACTGAGACTCCTTGAGAACAAACTGTTTGTGAAAGTGGAGAAGTATGAATTCTTCATCACCTAGACCACCTTCTTGGGTTTCATCATCAGCAATGGGGAGCCACAACCAGACCCAACCAAGATCCAGGCAGTGACTGAGTGGTCGATTCTCACAAACTGTTAACAGTTACAACACTTCCTGGGATTTGTTAACATCTATCGTCACTTCATCAAAAACTACAGCCATTGCCTCACCCCGACCCAGCTCACTTCCACCAAGTCTGCCTTCAAGTGGTCTGAGTCCACCAGTGCTGCCTTTGTGGATTTGAAGGCTTGCATCATCATGGCTCCCATCCTGGCCCAGGTGAATCCCTTTGTGCAGTTTGTGGTTGAGGGGGGAGCATCGGACAGTGGTGTAGGAACTGTTCTCTCCCATCGTTCTCACACTCTGGAAGACTGACAACACGAGCTAGAGGGTACTGCTCATCCTTTTATAGTGTGGGTTGATCATCAGAATCTTGAATACCTGAAGTCAGCTTGCTAGCTGAATCCCCGTCAGACACAGTCATACTATTATTGATCGATTTTCCAAAGCTGTGCATTCTGTGGCTCTCCCCAAGCCCCCCTCTACTGCAGAAACAGCTGAGGTATTGGTCAGCCAGGTCCTTCAGCCCCATGGTTATCATTGTCTGTGATCGAGGATCACAATTCATCTCATAGGTTTGGAAGGCCTGCTGCAAGTCTATTTGTGTTACAGTGAGCTTAACATCTGGTTATCATTCCCAGATCAATGGTCAATGTGAGCTGGCTAATCAGGAGCTGGAGGCTCCCTTACACTATGTTGCTGCTGTCAACCCTGTCACATGGAGCACTCACCTAGCCTGGATTGAGTATGCTCATAATATACAGCGATCTCCTTGGCCATTGGTACCACTTCCTTCAAGGCCTCCCTGGGGTATAATCCTCCACTTCTCCCTATCACCAAGGAAGAGATTGCTGTGCCCTCCATGCAACACCATTTTCACTGCTGCAGGAGGATTTGGAGGGTCACTAAGGTGGCGCTTCAATGAACTACTGAACAGAATCACAAGATTGCTGACAGGACCCTGGCTCATGCATGCACTGTTGGCCAAAAGGTATAACTTTCAACCCAAGACATTCCACTCAAAACTTACTCTAAGAAATTATTTCAAATTCACTGGCCCTTTTCCCATCACCCAAATTATCAACTCATCCGCTGTATTTTTGCAACCCCGATCTGCTCTCCATATTCATCCTATTGTTCATGTTTCACAATTGAAACCCATCTCCTCCAGTTCTCTTTGTCCCCCTTCCAAGTTCCCTCCTCCTCCATGGTCAGAAGAATCCTGGATATCCCACACAGGGGTCGGGACCTCCAATATCTGGTTGATTGGGAGGGTTATGGCCATGAGCAGAGGTCATGGGTCCACAAATCTTTTATGGTAGCTCCAGAGATGGTAAGAGAGTTCCATCGTCACCCCCCCCCGAGAAGCCTGATGGCACACCAGGAGGTGTTCCTTGGGAAAGGGCTGTTATGTCTGAAGGTGAGATCACATTCATAATCTGCATCTGTTTAATCAGCTCATTGCATGCAGCTGCTCTTAATTACACACCTGTGCTGATTACTGCCTTCACTATGAATAGTCCTCAGTTTCTCCAAGTCACTTGTGGGTTTGCCTCGATGCTACACTGCTGTGAACATTGGTACTCCTGCCCTCCTTGTGATTCCGTGCCTGCCTCAATCTCACCTTCCACAAACCATATCTCGACTAAGCTTGCAACAGCTTAGTTCATTCCTATTTTAGGAATTCATTCTCTGATTATTGCCCACTGATCATTCCAGTGTACTCGCATCCCCTTCTCTGCTGCCTTGTACTTGGTGACATACACTACTCACAAAAAGTTAGGGATATTTGGCTTTCGGGTGAAATTTCAGGATGCATCTAAAATGCACTATAATTTAATTTGACCTTCTCTAACCTTTTGAATGTGCATGTCCAACTGTTCAGTGTTTCAATACTTTTTGCATAACTTGCTCTTCTCTAACAAGGTGCTTAACAGCAAAATTCACAACAGGTGTTTGATCCATGAATCAACCAATAAATTTTCTGGTTCATTTAGAATTGGAATTTAAACAGTCCTCTTCAATGTGCTGTTCACATTTTGACATCATGAGCCCAAGATGACAACAATTGATCAACAGTACCTTGCCATTGCGAGGCATCAAACAGGATGTTCTCAGAGGGAAGTGGCCACTGAGCTTAGTGTCACAGCGTGTCATCCGCAGGTTGCAACAGAAATACAGAGAGACTGGAAGAGTCACCAAAAGGCATAGAAGTGGACGTCCTTTGGCTGCATCTCACGCTGATGACTGCTTCATTGTGAACAGTGCCCTGTAGAACCGGATGATGAATGCCACTCAACTCCAGGAACATTTAAGGGAGGTGAGAGGCACCCAAGTGTCATGTTAGACCATTCAAAACCGTTTACATCAGTGTGGTCTACGTGTTAGACAACCTGCAAGGGTACCTGATCACACCATCAGGCACAGGCGTCATCGTCTTGCATGGGCCAGGAAGCATTTATCCTGAACAAGGGACCAGTGGGCCTCAGTTCTGTTCTCTGATGAAAGTCGATTCATATTGAGCATAAATGATGGCCACCAATGATGTTGGAGACATCAAGGAGAGTGCTATGCATCAGTCACTGTTGTCACCAGACGAGTCTTTGGTGGTGGTGGCGTTAGTCTGGGCAGGTGTGTCTAGTCAATACAGAACTGCCTTACACCTTGTGAATGTTACAGTGACAAGCTAATACTACCTGAATAACATCATTAATCCAGTCATTGTGCTCCTGCATGAACAACACAGGCCTAATTTCATCTTAATGAATGACAATGCTTCAGCTCATCGAGGTCACATCATTAGGGAATGGCTGCTGGAGGCTGGGGTACCTCAAATGGAGTGGCCTGCACTTTCTCCAGACCTGAATCCTATAGAAAACCTATGGGATCAGCTGAGTCACCATGTAGAGGCTCATAACCCTGCACCCCACAATCTCAATGACCTGAGGGCCGCCCTTCAAGAAAAGTGGAATGTCATGTCTCAGCAGACAATAAGTAGACTTGTGAACAGCATGAGACATTGTTGTCAAGCTGTAATTGATGCTCAAGGGCACATGACAAGTTATTGAGACGCTGACATTTTTTGTTGTGGTATACCCACCACTGTTGTTGGCATTTGTTTCAATAAATTGAGATGAGGAAATCACCATTGCATGCTTCTACTTAAATGCCCTACTTTCATGATATCACTATAGTGTGAACTTTTTACATTTTCCATAAATTTCACCCGAAAGCCAAATATCCCTAACTTTTTGTGAGTAGTGTATAGTCATATACTGTATCACACATACATGTCAGATCTGTAACATTCAGATAAGTGAAAACAACTGGTGCTCTCATGACTGTCCTGTATCACCAATCACATCAACAATCCTTTTCAGTTTTCAGTGCATGATCTGCACATTGCTGTTGAAGCCACAAATTTAGATTTGCTTGGTGTGAGTACAACCAGAACAGTGCAACAAGTACCTGAACAATGCAAAGACATTCTAAAATACAAAAACAAGTGGGGGAATTGACTGCCAGTTCATTGCAAAACACATACATGTACAGTATGTTGGCTTTACATTAAAGTGTAAAAACTTCAATCAGCAAAATCAGGTCAACTTTTTGAATTATGGCCACACGTTGTTTTATACATTTTTGTTTACGGTATTTTTGCTTTATATGATGCAAAATTCTTTTTTATGTCTTGAAATTCTCTGAATTTTGAACAATGATGACGTAACATATGCTCCGCACTGTGTGTGTTTATATACTTACATATTTATTCCACCTAGCTGCAATGCTCCGTACTGTGGGTGTTTATATATTTACATATTTATTCCATCTAGCTACAATGCTCTGCACTGTGTGTTTATATATTCATATATTTATTCCATCCAGCTACAATGCTCTGCACTGTGTGTCTGTGTGTGTGTATATATATATTTTATAGTAATATGTACATATGTATATTAGCTGCTCTTGCTTGCTTGTTTTTTTTTTCTTGCCTTCTGATTGTTGCTCTGAGTGTTGCTATCCCTGTGCTGTTGCAATCCTGGAATTTCCCCGTTGTGGGACTAATAAAGGCTTATCTTATCTTAACATTCAATTTACATGTAGTAAGTACAGGTTTTTGCTTAGCACCTGATCGAGAGAAACGGATGTCATTTTCGGATTCAGCGGTGCAAAATTGTCTTAAATAAGTTGAAAAAACACAGACAACTTACAAAAAAATTATTTTTGTAACCCTGTGTAATTGACATTTTATCTTGGGAGCCAGCAGAGTCTTCATAATGACTTTGACTTGGTTTGACTCGGGCTGCTGCAGGTGAAGTCTGGGCCTCACCCTCACAGATCTGTATGCAGAGTGTGCCTTTAAAAAAGGCATGTTTCTTTTGTTTATTCTTTGCGTTGTCTTTTCCTTTCCGTGCAGAGTTTTGACATTGGAGATGACAGGTGTCTGTGGAGTGGAGGAGGAGGTGGTAGTGGTGGTGGGGGGGTGCTGGTAAGAAAACAATCTTTGACTGCCTGTGGGTGAAGGCAGACTCCTCTAGGCAAAGCGGCCTTCAGCGTTTAGCTGGGGGCGCAGTATCAAAATCACAGCCACTGCTGTACCCCTAAGGCGCTAATCTCAACCAGTTACTGTCAAGTGCTGCTTCTTCTTTATATAATCCTTCATTCCCCCCCTTCCCTCGGCTCTTTCCATCTCTGCCATTCCTCCATTTTTCCCAACGTAATCCACAGAGATGTGAGGATAAATGACAGTTTGGGAAGGTACAGGGGAAGCCCGGAGTCTTGAATCCAGCATTGTTTCTTTGCTTTTTTTTTTTTTGTTGATTCAATCCAAACTGTACAGAATGGTTTGCTGGAATTGTAATATCATAATTAACGGGGCTTGTGTGCTTTTCTGTGCCAAACTAAGCACCTCACCAGATGCTGAGGAGACCTCTGCCGTCATTCAGCCGGCTCGATGGAGAAGGGTAGTTGTTTGATCACTGGATGGCTGCTAATTTAATAAGTGTTAACTATGGTGCAGCCAAGCAAGGGGAGGGAGGGGGGAACGAGGAGGGGAAATTGTAGAAGTAAAAAGCATTAAGATTAACTGATGACATGTTCAACTGTGCGCATAATGTGAGGCTTAGTTAAATACATGCATGCTGTTTGTCAATTATTAAAACCCCAGGAAATTAAGTCCAGGTAATCTCATAAGGTGTAAATAACATTCTTTTTCATGGCAGCTTAATTGAATTCATTTGATGCCATTTAGAAATAACAGAATTAAATTAGCTTTCACATGCAACCCAATATCATCATGATGTGGTTTTTGTAAAGGTGAACGAATGAGGAATTAAAGTTTCCAGCAGATCTGAAGGGATCAGATATGGGAAGGAGTACTTTCCTGCTAAACTCCTTCACTCAAGAACTTGTGCTTTTGGCTAGTGGAACAGTGGAGGTCTGCATCGGATAACCTAGCAGAACATTGATCTTCATGTCATGTTAATGATAATTACATATACAGGATATCCATAGATGTTGAAAATGTCCTTTAAAAAGTCTTCTTTTTTTAACATCCGAAATTAAGCAATTAATTAGCATAAAACATGACAATCAATTGTTAACCAGATCTTTCAAGGTTCTTAGAAATACCACAGACAAAATAAGCAAAATTCTGTTTTCTTGCATTGTACAGTGAAATATTTACATTCAGTTTAATGAATTTTTTTGTATGATTTTGAAGGCAATTTCAGTTCCACTAAATGTTGGGAAAAAATATTTGCAATATGGGCACAATTGTTTTTTTATGAATGTAGCCTTGAATTTGATCAAAAATTGTTAAAAAAAATTCTCAGATTCAACTTCCTTATATCTGCAGATGTCCATATGTACTGTGTACCACTTTTAACTTTGTCAGTAACTTTTTAAAAATGTTGATACTATTCATTGTGCATTTTAGTGTTTCAATGTACTCTCAGTACCACTGCTGTATTTTAATGCAACTAAAATTTACTTCCATAAAAGTATAGGTGCATTTAAAATAAATGTGAATAATCTATTGAGGTTCATGAGATAAGTTAACTTAACACTGAGATTCGTGAGATATGAACTATAATCATTAAAATTAAAACAACAAAAACCTTGAATATTTCACTTTTCATGTAAGAATATAGAATAAATGAAAGCCACTTTATTTAATTGAATTAAGGGGGGAAAATAGTTGCATCTACAGTGTAAGTGCTCTGCTGCCGAGGACTGAGGAGTAAATGTTTGACAGTGTGTTGCAAAGACCAGGCGAGCCATGCAGACACAGAGACAGTGGCCTCAGGTATTTCTGATTTGGCCTTACTAGTGGGATGGCATATTTAACACACACACACACACACACACACACACACACACACACACACACACACACAATCTTGATGCAGACTCTAGGTGAAAGCCGGTATATGTCTGTCTTGTCTTGTGAGTGAACAGCCCGGAGATGGAAGTTGGCCAGAGAGATTGGAGGGACGGAGGGGAAGAGGGGAAATGGAGGGATTAGATGAAACCTTTCAGTGCGTGTCATCATGCCTGACATTCTGTAGGGCTTGACCTTAACAGAGCAGCATTGTGTCAGAGACAGGGTCTCATCACAGCACGCTCATACACGCACACACACACACAATCACACACACATGCAATCACAACCCTTCAGAGATCTCAGCATCAACCGCCAACGTATTTTCTAACGTGGAAATAAAACAGATAAGTGAGATCAAACTGAAACCCAACTGAAGTATAAAAACTACACAACTCTCACCTACCTGTTGATAAGATGTGATGTCAATTTTTATTAATTGGTGTTCACCTATATAGCACATTTCCTCATTTCTAGATGACCAAAACGCTTTACAGATTCTGCTAGCCACCCATTCACACACTGATGGCAGCAGAGCTGCCATACACCGACGCTGGTCTGACCCACCAGGCATAACTGGGGGCTCAGTGTCTTGCTCAAGGACACTTGGACATGCAGACTGCAGACAGAGGGGGAATCGAACCCCTGACCCTCCGATCAGTAGTCGGCCACACTACACTTGCGCCACAGCCGCAGGTGCAGTGTGGCCGTGGTGCATTGTGTAACTAATCAGTAACTGATTAGTTTGTTTTGATCAAACCTGGGGAAAAAAGTGGTGATACTGTTTTATGAATGTGTTGCTGTTTCAAAGCTCAGTAATACTCATTTACACTCTCATGGCCGTGTGCTTTACATTCAAGCTTGTTTAGTTCATTTGTTGATTGTGAGCTGTGGTTCAGTTGGTGTTCACATTTACAAATGAACACTCAAAGATTGCATACCTCTATTGAGAGGGAGAAGGCTTTGAAAAATTAAAACCAGACCATCAGTATCGGAGTAGTAGCCTGAATATTCCCTGACATGACCAAAAGGCTTCACATCGCTCTATACATACACACCAGCCACTTTCCAAGGCACACCTTGCTTTTACTGGGTTGGATCCATTTTGTCTTCCAAACTGCCCAAATGCTTCATGGCACAGATTCAACAAGGAGCTGGAAACATTCCTCAGACATGCTGGTCCATATTCATATGCTAGTATCATGGAGTTGTTGCAGATTTGATGGCTGCACATCCTTGATGCTCCACGCATGCATCCATACTCCCATGTTATTTTCAAAAAAGTTTGACCCTACTATCCCAGTTGAGACTTAGACCAGGCAACACTTTTCCTATCTTCTATTGGCATATTATGGCTGACTGTGGATGAAAGGCTGGCATACACGTGGTTTAGTTCCTAAGAAATATTGTTGTCTTTAGAAGACCTTCATATCTGTATTCAGTTGATTTATGCAAATGATAGACATAATTATAATACCAGACAATGTGTAATGTGAAGATTTACTTTACCATTACCAAAAACAAACGCTTTAAAGAAAACTGTAATGTATAGGGCTGTATCACACTGGAACAAACTTCCATCTTTTTGTAACTCAGAACAGAAATGGTAAAAGTTTCAAAAAAGAAACTAAGAATGTTACTTATAAAGAAGGAATTATGATGTTAATTGTGTACAGGTCATGTCTATTGGAATCGTTGGTTTTATGATTTGACGTAGAACTTAATTAGTTCTCTAATGTTGTAATTTTTTTAATTAAATTTCTAGACTGTATTGCTGAATGAATTTATAATTCTATTTTTCTTTTAAACTGTAAATGGCATTATTGTATCAATGTATTAATGTATGTGTGATCTTACTGTTTTTGATTTTTGTGTATGTGGACCCCAAGAAGAATAATTGGTATTATGGTATCGTTACATCCTGAAATAACCACAAGCCAGAGGAGAGCTGGAAGGAACATTCTCTTTTATTACTAACCAGAACTCTTATATTTATAAGCCCAGCCGTAGCCCGTCTGACATCACACCATCCCTCCTAGACCAGGCTATGGCAACCCCGAAGGTACAATTCCCTATGTTATACCCCACCCCCCGAAAAAATCCAGAACCACAATAAACATGCAAAACAGAAGAAAACTATATACATATCCAAACACCAACCAAAACAAATCAAATGCCACACTCTTATCAGATTCCAGTCCTACCGGTAACGAAATCGTCCAAGTACTTTGGCCGACGGCGTTCCCTAACTGGGCGACCCTCGCAGGGACACTCCGCCACTGGCACTGACAGCTCCACCCGAAGGCCAGTACCTGACTGACCTCCCCAGTCCAAAGAGTCATTCAAAACATCCAATGCAGGGTCGCTCACCACCTCCGGTGAGGACCTCCACAGCTGACTTGCATGCCACCTGGACCCATCATCCAGCTCAAAAGTGTCCAGACCTCTCCTTCTCACAATCGTGCGCGGCCCAACCCACAGCAGCTGAAGCTTGTGGGTGCGTACAGGGTGTCTGACTCACACCCTATCCGCTACGTTCAGACCATGTCCTTTCACACGGTGTTTCCTGTCGAATAAGTCCTTCATCCGCCGTTGCTTTTCCGTGACCCTGCGCCTCAGTTCCCCTGAATCCTCACTGCATTCCCTCTGAGCCAGCCCCAGTCGTCTCACCGGAAGCGACAACTCCCTTCCTAGCATTAGCACTGCCAGGAAGCCACCCGTCGTGGCGTGCACAGATGCCCTATAATGGAGCAGGGTGTTATGCAGAGCTTCGACAAATGAAAACCCATCAGCCAGATGAGCCCTCAACCCATTGTTTAAACCCCTATTAATTCTTTCCACACCCCCATTAGCCTGTGGGTGGTACACCACCGTCCTGATGTGCTTAATCCCTCTCGCCCACAGGAAACTCTCAAAAGCTTCTGAAATGAACTGCGGGCCGTTGTTCATTGTCACTGAAGTCGGGGTCCCCCATCTAGCAAACAGCGATGACAGGAACCTCGTAATGACCTCAGTCATCACCGAGCCCATCAGAAGCACTTCTGGCCATTTAGAAAACAAGTTGTGCACTACCACCAGGAACTTGCTGCCCGGGGGGGCCACGTGCAGTTCACCGCAAATGTCCACTTCGATGTGTTCCCAGGGCCCTTCCGGGTAAGCGATCAGCCGGAGAGGGGGTGGTGGTGGCCTACCAGTTTTACCACTCACCAGGCACGGGACACAGTTTCTGACCATTGTTTCAATGTCTTTGTCAATCCCTGGCCACCAAACTGAATCCCTGTCCCGCTGTTTGACTTTAACCACCCCAGGGTGGCCCTCATGCAACATATCCAGCACATATCCTCTCAGCGCCTCCGGGATCACTGCGCAATGGCCCCTGGCTACACACATCTCGTCCCAACAGCTGAGCTCATCTCTGAACCAATGAAACAGAGCCAGGACACCTGGTGCCCCTGCCGGCCAGCCCTCTCTGATCGCCACGCGCAGTCTCTTAATCACTTGGTCATTCTCCGAAACCTCCTTAAGTTCCTCAGGAGACGCAATGTCTCGGAGAGTCCCATGTAGAGCGTGGACCAGTTCCATCTCGACTGGGTCCATGGTATCCACATCCAGCACCAACACACACGTTGGGGCCCTAGAAAGAAGGTTCGCTATGACATTGTCCTTGCCTGGAGTGTACTTAGTCTCAAAGTTGTAAGCCCTGAGTCTTTCGGACCACCTGTGGATACACAGTGGCCTGTGACCCGACCCCGAAGTCTCCAGCAGGGTCGTTAACACTCGATGGTCTGTCCTCAACAATGAAGCGCCGGCCATAGAGGTACATATGCCACCTCTCACAGGCCCAAACACAGGCCAGCGCCTCCCTCTCACCGACAGCATACATCCTCAGCCCCCAACAGAGATCTTGACGCAAAAGCAACCGGACGCTCTGTACCATCCTGCACCTGCGACATTACTGCCCCCAGGGCAGAACCAGAAGCGTCACAGGTCACGATCGTAGTACAGTTCGGGTCAAAATGGGCCAAGACTGGGGGCGAGGTGAGTTTCCGTTTCAGCTTCCTCACAGCTGCCGAGCAGGCAGGAGTCCAAACCCAAGGCGTGTCCTGTTTCAGCAGCACTCTGAGTGGCTCAATCGTTTCAGAGTACCTTGGAATGAACCGTCCATAAAAGTTCACCATTCCCAAGAATGACGAGATCTCCACCGGCGAGGAAGGGTCCGTGAGGCGGAGCACTGCCTCCACATTTGAAACCAAAGGCTTCAGTCCATCTCCTGACAGCTGGAAACCCACAAAGTCCACCGCCTCCGCCGCCAGGACACATTTGTCGCTGTTCAGAGTAACCCCGTGTTCCTGCAGCCTCTCCAGGAGACTCTCCAGCCTCCTGTTGTATTCTTCGCTCGATGCCCCATGCACCACGATGTCGTCAAGCTACACAACCACCCCCTTCAGGCTGGCTAATATGGTAGCCATGAACTTCTGGAAGCAGCTATGTACTGAGCTCAGGCCAAAAGGCATCCTTGTGTACTGCAACACCCCCATGTGCGTCACAAAGGCGGTCAGGTTTCTGCTGTCCGGGTGTAACGGCACCTGCAGGTAGCCCTGCCACAGGTCTAACTTCGAAAAAAAAACCTTTGCCCCACTAAACGTTGCCATGAGTTCCTCCATAGCAGGCAGCGGGTATTTATCTGGAAAAACCGCCTTATTCACCACTCTTAGGTCGATGCAAGGCCTAATCCCCCCCCCCCCTTCTTTGTCACTACGAGATTGGAAATTCACGGGGAAGCGTCGGCCTTCTTGATGACACCCGACTCCAACAGTCTATTCAGCTCCGCCGACACCTCCGCCCGCAGCGCCAGCGGGAGACGTCTCAACGGTTGAATCTTCGGCGTAACGCTCTCATTCACTAGAAGTCAGTGATAAAATGCGTCAATGCGGCCTAAACCCACGAATAGCTTCGGCCAGCGGAGGCGCCAGTCCGCATCGACAGACAGCACCTGTGAGCCTTCAGGGTCTATTATAGAAAACCCTAACCGTCCCAACAGGTCAACCCCAGCAGGTTGGTCCCCTGACGTGCCACTTGAAACGTAAAGTTAGGGACCCTCTTCGACCTGCAGGTCACCTCAATGTCCACCGTGCCCGCCATTTCGATCTCCACGTGGCCGTAGCCAAAAAGTCTCACTGCTCCACCCCTAATGTGTTTCGCAGGGAACAGACGCCACAGGGTTGGGAGGCTCACGATCGTCCTGCAGGCTCCCGAGTCCACCATAAGCGATACGTCAACTCTGTCCAGTTGGAGGACGTACCACTTCAGCGGGCCTTTCCCCATCCTCGGCACGTGAACCTGAGCCGGGCCTCCGGGTCTTCCCACCCGCAAGGCCGCTCACTTCTTCTTCTTCTTTTTCCTCTTTTTCCTGCCTCCAATACACAGCCCCGTCAGCACACCAACTTCCACATTCAGCGGGAAACTGTGCTTGGACGACCCTTGGCTAGCCTTAGCCCTTTGCTTCAAAGGAGCCACCGAGTCTTCTCTCCTCACCAACTCCAGCACTTCCCCCCAAGACGTCAGCTCTACGGCTAACAGCAACTTAGATGCTAACTGCAAGCATCTGGCACCATGCGCCAACTTGTCCTTAACCAGTCCAAAAGCCTGCAGCTCAGTATTACCCTTATACGCCAGGCTAAGAAGTCCCAGCAGAAAAGAGCTTAGCGACTCAACCTTCCGTTGCCATCTCTGGAAGAATTCCCACCAGCTCTCTGAGACTGTGGAGGGGTCGCCAAACATTCATTCCAACACCCTCATGCATTCCTCCAGTGAGACATCCCAGCACCGACCAAGAGCGATCCTCTGTCTCTCGGTGCCGAGGTGATGAAGTAAAACACTCTTCTGCCTTTCCTCGCTGGCCGAGTCCAGGCCCAGCACTGTCACGAACGCCTCAAAACTCTTTTTCCATTGAGGCCATGACACGGTCGGTAAACCTGGGTGCTCCAGAAAAACAGGCATGTGCCCAATGCACGCCACCATTATTATCCTCATTGCCAATTGTTACGTCCTGAAATAACCACAAGCCAGAGGAGAGCTGGAAGGAACATTCTCTTTTATTACTAACCAGAACTCATATTTATATGCCCAGCCGTAGGCCATCTGACATCACACAGCCCCACCCAGACCAGGCTACGGCAACCCCCAAGGTACAATTTCCTATGTTATAGTTAGCATCTAATGGGGATCTGAATAAACAAATATTGTTCAATTTTGGTGAGTGTGTGTGAACTGTAGCTTCAATTTCCTGTTCTAAGCTGATAGTACCACCAGTTGAAGTCTCCTGCTGTAGCCCATTTGCTTCAAGGGTTAATGTGTCGTTCCTTCAGAGATGCCTGTCTGTATACCTCAGTTATAATGAGTGGTTATTTGGGTTACTATTGCATTTCTGTCAGCTCGAGCCAGTCTGGCCATTCTCCTCTGATCTCTGGCATCAATAAGGCATTTGGACTCAGAGAACTGCTGCTAACCGGATATTTTCTCTTTTTCAGACCATTCATTGTGAACCCTAGAGATGGTTGTGTGTGAACATCCCAGTAGATCAGCAGTTTCTGAGATACTCAGACCACTTCGTGTGGCTCCAACAACCATTACATGTTCAAGGTCACTTAAATCACTTGCCTTCCCATTCTGAAGTTTGAACTTCTGCAGCTTGTCTTCTTCTGCAGCTTGTCACACCGCCGGCTGCGGTGTGCGACATAACTGGCCAGGTAGACGGAGGCAGGCGCCGGCGATAGCCTAGCCGGATTCTCTGTTTATTTCTATCCACAGGTCAGTAAAATGCCACCCAAAAAAGAGGAAATGGAAGAAATTAAAAAATCTCTGAACTTTGTGTTAGAAGAATTGGCCAAAATGACTAACCAACAGGCCAAAATAATAAACCTAATACAAGAGGTACAAGCCCTACATTCAATAATAAAAGAAAAAGACCAAAAAATTATGGACCTGGAGCAACACGGGCGTCTTTTGGAGCAACGCGTCGAGGATCTTGAACAAGGTTCTCGCATTGATGACCTAGTTATAAGTGGACTAGACATCAGATATCAGTCCTACGCCCATGCCGCAACAGGACTGAGTGGTGAACATGCTTCCATAAGTGAATCAATGTCCCTAGAAAACCAAGTGCTTCAGTTCCTTAATGATAAAGACATTAAGGTAGAAGCCAATGCGATCTCAGCCTGTTATGCTTTACCGAAGAAAGATAACAAAACAAAGAAATCAATTGTGATGCGCTTTGTGAACAGGAGGGTGAAAAATGACATACTGAGGCAGGCCAAAAAACTAAAGGAAACTCAAGTTTACCTAAATGAACACCTGACAAAAAAAAACGCTGAATTAGCACGGCAGGCACGGATGCTAAAAAAACAAAATAGGATACAGTCAACCTGGACAAGAAATTGTAGAATTTGGATTAAACTAAATGGAACACCTGAGCAAGCAAAAAGTATAATGATCAGAGATGCTACTGACTTAGATAAATACAAATGAACACTGTCTATGAAACACAGAGTGAGGAAACTCAAACTCTAAAAATATGCCACTATGCTGAACATAAACCACAAGAGATGGAGAATGATATTGATCCCGATAACCACTTTTTCAATAATATTCATAACCACTGTGAATATTACACTGAAAAGCAATTCAAAAGTCAAGTGCAATTAGATGGTAAACTGTCAATAATACACTTCAATAGCAGAAGTCTTAACAAAAACTTCTCACAGATTCAGGACTATTTAAAACAGCTAAACAGAAAATTCACAGCCATTGCAGTCTCGGAAACCTGGCTTAATGAAGACCAGGCTCCCCTGATGGCAATAGAGGGATATCAGATGTTTAACAGATCTCAAAAAAAGGGTGGTGGTGTTGCACTGTATGTTGATGACCTATATAGATGTAAGCTTGTAAATGAAATGTCCTCAGCACTACCAGGGATTTTGGATTGTGTTACTGTTGAGATTGACCTGGACAAAACAAAAAATCTAATCATAAGCTGCATATACAGAACGCCGGGAACTTGCATTGAGACATTCAGAGATAAATTAGTCGAGCTGTACAATAATATTACTAGTAAGAAAATGGCAGCAATTTGTGGAGATTTCAATATTGACCTACTTAATCCACATCAACAAAATGTAGTTACAGAGTTCATGAACTCTATGTACAGCATGAGTCTATATCCCACAATAACACATCCCAGTAGAATCACAGTTCACTCTGCTACACTTATTGACAACCTGTTTGTCAATGTTCTTGATAAGAAAATAGAAAGTGGATTATTGATAAATGATATAAGCGACCACTTGCCAATCTTTGCACTTATCCATGGCCACACGGGGCCCAACCCAGAAAAAACTTCAAAATCGTTCAGACACAAATCACCAAATGCAATCAGTTCTTTTAAAGAGGACTTGCTGAAGCAAGACTGGACAGAAGTCTATGTATCAGATGTAAATGAAGCCTATGACACATTTATAAACATTGTAACCACTCTTTATGAAAAAAACTGCCCATTAGTTAAAAAAAAGCTTAAACACAAATTTGCTGACAAACCATGGTTAACCAAAGGACTACAAAAGGTGTGTAAAAAGAAAAATTTATTATATAAAGCTTTCATAAAGAAAAGGACAAAAGAAGCAGAGCAACGGTATAAAACATACAAAAATAAGTTAACATATATAATAAGATGCAGTAAAAGAGACTATTACAGTAAAGAACTGGAAAAAAATAGACAATATTAAAAATACATGGACAATAATCAACAGTATCCTTGGAAATAAAAGCAGAAATACTAGCTACCCAACTAATATTCCAAAAAATAATAAATCGACTCCGAATGTGAATATAGCTTCACCTGCAGATGAAATTAATAATTTTTTTGTTAACATTAGACCTAAACTGGCCCGAGAAATACCCAGTACGGCGCCTACAGGTGATACAATATGCAATAACACTGCTGTAAAAGACACCATCTTCATAAAGAATACAGACGAAAGAGAGGTCATTGAAATTGTTAAATCGTTCAAAAGAAAAACATCTACTGACTGCAATGGTATTGACATGCTACTAGTCAAAACTGTTATCGAATGCATAGTGAAACCACTGACGTATATCTGTAACCTGTCTCTCCAATCAGGTATATTTCCCAATGCAATGAAAATAGCTAAAGTAATTCCGATTTACAAGACAGGCGACAGAGGGGAACTCTCCAACTACAGACCAATTTCACTATTACCGCAATTTTCCAAGATACTTGAAAAAATATTCTATGAGAGAATTGACAACTTCATACTGATGAATGATTTATTGTGTGAGCAGCAATATGGGTTCAGACACAAAAGGACAACAGCATATGCCTTAATGGAATTTACAGAAAAAATATCAACAGCCATTGAAAATAAAGAGTATTCAGTTGGAGTATTCCTGGATCTTAAAAAAGCATTTGATACAGTAGATCACAATCTATTATTAAAGAAACTACAAAATTGTGGTATTAGAGGGGTAGCACTGTCCTGGTTAAGTAGTTACTTAAAGAATAGATATCAGTTTGCATGTGTTAACAGCAAAAACTCAGAGTTACTGAAGGTTACCTGTGGAGTCCCACAGGGTTCAGTTTTGGGACCATTATTATTCAATATGTATATAAATGATATATGTAAAGTTTCAGAAAAAATGGACTTAATATTGTTTGCTGATGACACTAATCTGCTATGCAGTGGAAACAATTTGGAACAACTTCTGGATACACTCGGAAAGGAATTAGGAAAGCTGAAACTGTGGTTTGATTCAAACAAATTAACGCTCAATTTAAGCAAGACAAAATTTATAGTCTTTAACAACCATCACAACTACCCAGTACCCAAACTCAGTGTAAATGGTGTAGAGATTGAAAGGGTATCCAAAACTAAATTCCTTGGAGTAATAATTGATAACAAACTGTGTTGGAAGCCACATATTAATTATATAAAAGGTAAAGTATCCAAATCAATTGCAATATTACACAGAGTGAAAAATTTGCTGAATCAACCCACACTATACACCTTGTACCATTCATTAATACTCCCATACATGACATATTGTAATGAAGTATGGGGAAATACATATAAAACAAACATATATCCACTCTTTATGCTTCAAAAGAGAGCTATTAGAATAATCAACAAAGCAGCTTACAGGGAACCAACAAACCCACTTTTTCTTAAACAAAAAACTCTCAAGTTGAAAGATCTGATTACTTTAAAACCGCAGTAATAATGTTCAAAGTGAAGAATCTATCACTGCCCGCAAATATCCAAAAGTTGTTCCAAACAAGGGAGAAACGATATCACTTCAGAGGAACATGTATATTTCAAAAGCCTACAGTGAGAACAACCACCAAGCAACACTGTATTTCAGTGCAAGGAGTCAGATTATGGAACGATTTTGGACCTGAATTAAAATCATGTACAAAGCTTGGACAATTTAAACAAAAACTAAAGGAAGAAATACTCCAAACATATTTACAAGACGACATGTAAACTCACATAAGGATTGACATTTCCAGCCTGTGTTGTGTTGTAGCTTAGTTTTTTCTTTTTTTCTTTTTTTCTCTGTGACACTATGTCTTAGATTTGTTTTTGAATAGTAACCGCTTAACTTAGACTAGCCCAGTTTTCTTTTTCTCTCAGTCACATTTTGTCTTAGCCTTGTTTTAAATTGTAATCGCTCTTGTCTTGTTTTCTCTTTTTTCTCCTTTGAATTCTTGGATGGAATATGGGTGGGCAATATAAGCTGCGGCTTCAGCCATCACCCATTTCGGATAACTCACGTGGAATTGTATAGTAGAAGGAGTCTTTGTCTAATTTGACCTTGTTGTTATATTATACAGTTTCTTTTAACCTGTAATGTACTATCCGAAATAAAAATAAATTCATTCATTCATTCATTCATTCATTCAATAAAAATAAATTCATTCATTCATGATGTGATTGGCCTATTAGATATTCACATCAAGTAGTTGAATAAGTGTGCCTATTAAAGTGGCTGGTGAGTGTATATAGCCTACAAATACTTACAGTTGAAAAGACATATACACATAGGGTTAAAAAAAGGTGCACCTTTCCATGCAAATCAGTATATATATTTTTGAGTAATACTGCTAACACAGAGATGGACAAAAATACCAAAACAAGCAAGCAAACAAACACATAACCTCCTGGGTTGAAGTAATAAAGTAAATTAAAACGCACACTTTTGGCTGCTCCCTCTTCAGGGTCCCCACGGCAGATCATGAGTCCACATATTTAATTTGGCAAGGATTTCAAGGCCACATCCGGAGTGGTGGCCTAGTTGATAGAGTATCGTTGTGGGTTCAAGCCCCGGCCGTGTCATACCAAAGACCGCATAAAAATGGTACTTCCCGCCTTCTAGCTTGGTGCTCAGCATAATAGAATGGAGGAAGGAAAAGTTGTTTGTGGCGGTGCCTTGCATGGTAGCGACCCCTCTGATTCTAGATGTGATTAACATTGTAGATGGGAGAAACGTAATTTCGCTCTACTGTACATGATTGGCTGCATGGATTGAATGCCAATAAAGTTGGCTTAAAAATTTCACGCCTCATTCTGGCAGGGTTTAGAATTTTAAACATCAACTGTTTTTGTTACATCAACTTTTGAAATCTTCCTATACTTTGTTGCAGAATGTACTTTGCTTGAAAAGTTCCACTATTAGTCATTGAATAGTTTTGGGGTGGGATCACATGCACTTTTCTCTCATTCTACTTTACTTTGGACCTTTTTCTTTATTCCCAGTCTTTATTATATAATATATAAAATGAGCTTTGCCATACAATGATGCATTCGAGTATTTTTTTAAATGAGTATTTTATCATTATCACATAATGAAACAGTTACTGTGGTTTAGTCACCACTTTTCACCCAAAGTTGTAACACATCATCTTGCTTAATGCAAAATTGTCTCCTCTATACAACAATATACGTGTGTACCAAGTGCTAGAGTGTACATCCAGCATGTCTTCACCAGACAGAAATTTACTTAGAGCTAGCCAATAAAATATAAAATGTGTCACAAGCCCCACCTTTCTACCCTTCCTGGCTATAAAGAGTGTTGTAATGATGCCTTGTACAGGTACTAGACTTTATCTTCTACACCTTCTCATTGGACTGCTTCCATATTCTAGGGACAGATTTAAAGTTGGCCATAGGGCTGCTATTATAAAAATATGGTTGACCTTTGAAGACCAGGGATGGTTTAGAGCAGGATTGTTCCTCCCCAATGCTGTTTGGACAGCCTGCTCTTCTCTGTCTTATTAACATATGCCAGTCTCCCTAAATGCTCTCAGACACTTTATTAAAAAATTTAACTGCAACAGTATAATTTTTATGGCTCCTATAAAGGCAGTAGTAGCTCATATTCATTTTTTCATGAACACTGAACTTTCGGAAAGAACCTCAGTGGGTTACATAATTAATTTCTGCTCCCTGTTGCCATATATTCCAAATTTCTGTTCTTCGGTCCTCGGTTCTATCTTGTTTATCCATCTCATTCATATAAATCTCTAGCATGTTGCTGTATTTGCCCAGAGTACTATATTGTAAGGTGTTCCTGAATCATATGTTTCCCTAGTTCTTTTCAGACATTCTTTCCTAGTTTGATACATCATCATCTACACAGAAATAGCTGGATGCAAACACTTTTTTGGTGTCTGTCTCTATGTAAAAATGCTGCTAGGAGTTTGCAGTAGCGTTGCAATTGCAGCAGCGTGTTTGTGACCCCATCATGCTATCTGTTCTAATGATGCTCAGGCCTCCATCAAAGTAGGGACCCCCTGTGGCTCCTGGGGGCCCCTGGGCTCAGCCACAGTTGCTCTGGTTCGTCCCCCCCCCCCCCCTTTCTGTTTGAGGCTCGGCGCAGTAATGAGAAACAGAATTTAAAGAAAACCAAAAACAAAACAACAAAAACCCTTCAGTCTTAGATTGACATCCAGTCTATGTTCAGTCAGTTTGCTTCTTCTCTCCCTGTCTGAATCAAAAACAAAGATTGTTTTAATGGAGCAGTTCAAACACACTGAGCAGCTTTTTGTTCAGTGCAACATTTTTCTCTTCCTCGCATACACGCACTCATACTCAAACAAACAGGGAGGATTAGCGTAGCGCATGCACACATATGGATTGATATGTTACAGTTTACTGGACCGATGCAAGATGGGGAGGGGAACATATTGATTTTTTGCCAATATGGCAGCGTGTTGATCCTGGGGCCACATTCATTTCCATCACTCACATACAGGGGTAAAAGCGGAGAAGTGTCACACTTGTTTTGCCAGTTTCCATGGCAACAGGGACCATCCGAGTTAGGGGAGGTCAGCCCACTAGTGAGAGGCGAATCTGGGTTCACTGAAATCAGCATTACATGAAATGCCCTCCACAATTCACTCCCTGGGTTTCTGTCTCTCCCTGTTTGTGTCCATCACCTCATTTGTCTCTCTTATGCTGCACTTTCTCTTTTTTTTCTAGAGGCATATCCACTTATCCTTACCTCTCAAACATTTTCCTGTTGTTTCCACATCAGCTAGAAAAATCTTACTGCCCCTGTGCAAGGTTGGATTCAGGAGGCTGGAGGCCCATGGGCTAGAGAATATTTCTGGCCCCCTCCTCAAATGAAATATGGTGGGCACTGGTTATGTTTGTGCTACACTTTTCATTTCCAAGGTCTCAGAATTACACAGAGTGTAAGGATTCTTAGGTAGTTTAAACTTAGAAAAGAATGGCTAAAATTATAGTCCATAGGCCGAGTCAGATATTGGTACCACTAAAAGGGACAAAACCTCTATGGTGCCATTTTGTTTGTAGGACCTATATATGTGTATTAAGGCATGCTAGCATTTCCAAATGAGTAGCTAAGTCATGATACACGGCACCTCCTTTTTTTAAGTAAAATTATCATGACGCCTAATATCACATGCTGGTATTTCTGAATTATTCTCCCTTTTACTGTACAAAATGCTAATAGAAATTGACCTTGGATAGTTTCCAATATTAATTTTTATTCAGTTTCTACTTTTCAGGGTTTTTTTGAGGGAGAAGGTACGATTTTTTCGCATTCCAGTGGAGCGCCGCGAGGCAAGTCAATATAAATGTTTATTTAAGACTTAGTTAAGAAAATTAATTAAATGTTATCTTTTATAGTGTGCCAAAAGAAACTGGAGTTCTGGAGGATCGCAACATTTTATTAAAAACGAAACCAGAATAATAGTGTACAACTTTATAGACAAGAATGAGTAATTTCAATGCCAATTTCAATTGATGCAATTAATTACATGAGATAATTTATCAATACCTGGTGTCATTGCAGGTCTGGATGAATGTACCTAACTGAAAATGGATTCCACCCAAGAAGCAGGGAGTGGCACGGCACCCAAGTGCGCACGCCTTGATTGCATAATCCATTGCTCATCTTCAGATGAAGAACTAGTATCTCCAAAGGACATCAACTCCTGGAAAACCCTGCCGAGAGCCGCTGAAATAAGACAGCATGCTCCGATCCTGGACCTAGCAAAAGGATTACCAGATGATGCCATACCAGCTGTGGCCTACCACCGGAAATGCCGAAGCATTTTCACCATGAAAAGGGACCTCAATGCTATAATTTCCAAGCAGAGGTGCACAGAAGAAAACAAAAGCTCAACGGAAAGAAAAAAGTCACAGAGGCCAGCACCATCTCAGTCAAGGGTTTATGAGGCAGAGTGCATCTTCTGTGAGAAGACCAGCAAGTACTTGAAAGGAGATAGGACTAGAGATCCTCTGGTCCAGTGCACTGAACTGCGTGCTGATGAGAAAGTCCGAAAGGCTGCTGTCAGTAAACTGGACAACAGAATGCTTGCCATCGTCAGCAGAGACCTCGTGGCAGCGGAAGGTCATTACCACCGGACTTGCTACCGTGAGTACACACGGGATTCAAGCACCACCACACAGGACAGTGGAAAAGGTGCCAGTGCTGCTCCAACTGATACTGATGCTGAGTATGAAGCTGCAGAGCAACAGTCATACAATGACCTTTTCTCTTACATAAGAGAAGAACTGTTTGTCAACCCTGATGTGGTGCCAATGACCAACCTCACAGCCAGACTGGTCGAGGGCATTGTAACTCTTGGAGTGGAAACAGTGAAAGCCTCGACCAAGAAACACATCCGACGCAAACTGGTAGCTGAGTTTGGAGAAGCCCTGCAAATCACTCAAGATGACAATGGGAAACTACTTGTGTATCCCAACAGCCTTTCTATGCCAGAGCTTGTTAAGGCATACCAAATACTCCAGAGAAAGGTGCAACTCATGGAATCAGACAGGAGTGAGGACATCATCGACAAGGCAGCACTGCAGATGAGAGGTGACATCAAGAAGCAAGACTACAGACAGTCATGGCCACCTCAGATGTCGGAGGATGTGGTCATTCCTTCTTCAGTGACCAGGTTCCTGAACACACTGCTGACAGGCTCAACAGACTGCTCAAACCCATCTGACAGAATCCAGTGTCTCTGCAGCTCATTTGGCCAGGACTTGGTATATGCCATTACCAATGGTAAGGTGAAGCCAATGAAGCATGTATGAATCTTCCTCCACCATATGCAATGTCAATGATCTCCGCTACCACCTCTTCTATGCAAAACGGGGAGATGTGGAGTCCAGCCAGCTGCCACCATGCAAGGACTGTTTGCACATGCATGTGCTTCGGGCCAACTACCAGGCTGCAATATGGCGGTGCTGCCTTGAGAGGGAACCTGTTGTCCCAGACCCAAAGAGCTGTGGGTGGACAACAGATGAGGAAGGCAACCTGACCATTGAGTGGATGCGTGGATCACCCGCGCCAGAGGCCGTGTTGCAGTTGCTGTCATGCAAATGTGTCCGCGTCTGTAAACTTCCAGACTGTGTGTGCCTGGTGAACCAGCTGAAATGCACATACATGTGCAAACTGCAGACCTGCAGCAACCAGAGGGAAGAAGATGAAGATGGCGAAGCTTAAGTAGCAGATGATTCGGACACAGACGAATAGATCTACTAGTTACCTGTTACAGTACTGTAATGGAATACTACTCTTTTGCTAGGAGACTACTTTGTAATCCTACAATAATTATGCATTAATCTACTGTTAAAACTGTTTACTGTGCTTCATTTGTATCTCAGATATCCTCTAATAACATTCACTTCTGCAATTATGAAGAAGCAGCAGTAGATGATTCGGACACAGACTAATACTAGCCGCTATTGTACTCTATTGGAAGTGCTTTGCAATGCCACAGTATTACAATACCAACTGTCAAAATTGTTTTTTGTGCTTTATTTGTATCTCAGATATGCTGTAATAACAAGTAACTGCTCATTAATAGCGTAAATATGTGTTGGTATTATCATTCCAAAAATTCGCAGCCTCAGATTTTGTGATTTATGGGGCATCATATTCAATGCCTGATAGCTATGACTAAGCTACTACTTTGGAATTGCTATCATGGCAAAATATCATCCACAGATATAGGCCATTCCAAAATGCATCACTAGAATTTGTTCCTTTGAGTGGTACCAATAACCCAGAAATCTGGTCTGGGCCCATGGACTATTAAAGATGGACAAGTACAGTATTTTTTTTAAAATATTTTATTTTATTTTATTTTTGATGGACCATGAGTCTGGAATAAAGTCTGATTGATTGATTGAGTAGTCTTCATAACAATACTATACTACTCACAAAAAGTTAGGGAAATTTGGCTTTCGGGTGAAATTTATGGAAAATGTAAAAAGTTGACGCTACAGTGATATATCATGAAAGTAGGGCATTTAAGTAGAAGCATGTAATGGTTATTTCCTCATCTCAAACAATTTATTGAAACAAAAGCCAACAACAATGGTGGGTATACCACAACAAAAAATGTCAATGTATCACTAACTTGTCATGTGCCCTTGAGCATCAATTACAGCTTGACATCGACATCTCATGCTGTTCACAAGTCAACTTATTGTCTGCTGAGGCATGGCATTCCACTCTTCTTGAAGGGCGGCCCTCAGGTCATTGAGGTTGTGGGGTGCAGGGCTACGAGCCTCTACACGGCAACTCAGCTGATCCCATAGGTTTTCTATGGAATTCAGGTCTGGAGAAAGTGCAGGCCACTCCAACTGAGGTACCCCAGCCTCCAGCAGCCGTTCCTTAATGATGCAACCTTGATGAGCTGGAGCACTGTCATCCATGAAGATGAAATTAGGCCTGTGTTGTTCATGCAGGGGCACAATGACTGGATTAATGATGTTATTCAGGCGATATCGGCTTGTCACTGTACCATTCACAAGGTTTAGGGCAGTTCTGTATTGACTAGACACACCTGCCTAGACTGTAACACCACCACCACCAAAGGCTCATCTGGTGACAACAGTGGCTGATGCATAGCACTCTCCTTGACGTCTCCAACATCGTTGACAGCCATCATTTCTGCTCAACGTGAATTGACTTTTATCAGAGAATAGCACTGAGGCCCACTGGTCCTTTGTCCAGCGTAAATGTTCCCTGACCCATGCAAGATGATCTTGCCTGTGCCTGGTGGTGTGGTCAAGTACCCTTGCAGGTCGTCTAGTATGTAGATCATGTTGATGTAAATGGTTTTGAATGGTCTGACATGACACTTGAGTGCCTCTCACCTCCCTTAAATGTGTCTGGAGTTGAGTGGCATTCATCATCTGGTTCCGCAGGGCCCCGTTTACAGTGAAGCGGTCATCAGCGTGGGATGTGGCCAAAGGACGTCCACTTCTATGCCTTTCTGTGACTCTTCCAGTCTCTCTGTATTTCTGTTGCAACCTACTGATGACACTCTGTGACACTCTAAACTCAGTGGCCACTTCCCTCTGAGAACATCCAGTTTGAAGCTTCGCAATGGCGAGGTACTGTTGATCGATTGTTAGGTGTCATCTTGGTCTCATGATGTCAAAATGTGAACAGCATGATGGACTGTTTAAATACCAATTTGAATTAAACCAAAAAATTTATTGGGTCCTCCCACTGGAGGGCGGACACATGTAACTCCTTTGGGCTGAGCCTGGCCGGGTCCCATGGGCAGAAACATGGCCACCAGGTGCTTGTCACTGAGCCCATCCCCCAAGCCTGGCTCCAGGGTGTGGCCCCAGTAACCCCATACCGGGCAGGATACACTGAATCCTTGTTCTAGCATTCATCATGAGAGTCTGTTGGATCGTTCTTAGTTTGGCCCTTCACCCAGGACCAGTTTAGTAGATGATCTTACCAAAGGCAAATTGCCCTGGACAACATAGCTCCTGGGATCACTAGAGCACGCAAACCCCTTACCAGGATAAGGGACAATCCATCAGGGGTGCACAAGGTTGAGAGATACCGGCTACATATAGTCAGCCTTACCTCAACACACAGCTCTGGTTCTGGAACCAGTCGCCTAGAAAGGAGGTGGAGTTTGGCCTACTCTGGAGTTTCCCCAGGCAAGAGGCAGCGAGCAGGGGTGGGTATTCTTGTATCTCCCCACCTTGCTGCCTCTATATTGGAGTTTTTCCCAGTGGACGAAAGGGCTGTTTCCCCTGTGACTTCAGGTTGGGAAACAGCTCCTGACCATCATTTGTGCCTATGTGTAAAATATACTGTAGTCGATAGTTGTTAAAAACAAGCATTGCAAGGTACTTTTAAACCAGGTGAAGAGTCACAGGTAGCAATCAAAGGGGAAACTTATGAGGATGTTCAAAGGAATTTTATTACAATAAATATGTAAATGCCCACTTAAATAAAAAGCCTAACCTAAAAATTAAAATTAAATTAAATTAAGCTAAAATAGAATAAAATACTAACTAAAAAGCCAGCAGTATATCCATATTCCTATCGTCATCAACATCATCATCATCATCCTGGGGTGCTGCTATCTGGGAACCAGATACTTACAGCCCAGGCAGAGCTCCTCACTCTGCCTCTTGCTGTCCTTCACCTGCAGCACCCCCAACTGCTCCACACAGGAGTGTCCTCCCCCAAATGTCGGTATCATGGTGCTCCTACCATTACTGTTCCTCCTCCTCAGTCATGCTCTCCTTCAGCCGCCTTCCTGGAACCAGCAGCCTCCTCCTTTCCTGGCAGGGCCCCCCTTCCAGGGCCATCTCCTCAGGCTGGGCTCTGCTCCAAGCAGGCCCTCATCCAGCTGGGCCTTCCCACAAGGCAGGGCTCTCCTCCTTAGGCAGGACTCCAACTTCGTGGCAAAAGCTCTCATCTGGCAGGGCCCCCACCTGGAGCCCTCTCCTCAAGCAGGGCTTTCCTCTGAACTGCCAAAGCACCTTTTAGTTTATCCATAGCAAACACCATGTTCAAGCATAAGGGTGTCCATATGTGTACCTAGCACCAGGACACCCTAGGTCGCAGGTCGATGATCAATTTTGTTATTGTGTCATCAGACCTACGACCGTATGTCTTGGACACTCGGGTAAAGAGAGGTGTAGAGCTGTCAACTGATCACCACCTGGTGGTGAGTTGGATCTGATGGCAGGGGAGGATGCAATTCAGATCTGGTAGACCCAAACGTATAGTGAGGGTGTGCTGGGAATGTCTGGCTGAGGTCCCTGTCTGGGAGGTCACCCACCTCCAGAAGAACTTTGGACCGCATTCTGGAGTCTGGAGACATGGAGTCTGAATGGGCCATGTTCTCCACCTCCATTGTTGAAGCGACTGCCCAGAGCTGCAGCCGCAAGGTCGTTGGTGCATCTTGTGGTGGCAACCCCTGAACCAAGTGGTGGACATCTGTGGTCAGGGGGGCCATTAAGCTGAAGGAGTCCTATCAAGCTTGGTTGGCTTGTGGGACTCCCGAAGGAGCTGAGGTGTACTGGCAGGCCAAGTGGAGTGCAGCTTGGGTGGTTGCTAAAGCAAAAACTCGGGTGTGGGAGGAGTTCGGTGAGGCCATGGAACAAGACTTTCGATTGGCCTTGAAGAGATTCTGGCAAACTGTCCGGTGGCTCAGGAGGGGGAAGCAGCTCCTTGTCCGCACTGTGTATGGTGTGGATGGGGTGCTACTGACTTTGACTGGGGATATCGTTGGGTATTGGAAGGAATATTTCAAGAATCTCCTCAATCCCACTGACACGCTGTCCACAGAGGAAGCAGGACTTGTGGACGAGGAGGACGACTTGCCCATCACGGGCTGAGGTTGCCAAAGTGGTTAAAAACCTCTTCGGTGGCCAGGCCCCGGGGGTGGATGAAATTTGCCCTGAGTAGTTCAAGGCCCTGGATGTTGTAGGGCTGTCATTGTTGACACGCCTCTGCAACACTGCGTGGAGGTTGGGGACAGTGCCTTTGGCATGGCAAACCGGGGTGGTGGTTCCTGTCTTCCAGAAGGGGGACCAGAGGGTGTGTTCCAACTTTAGAGGGATCACACTCCTCAGCCTCCCCAGGAAGGTCTATGTCAAAGTACTGGAGAGGAGAGTTTGGGTGTTGGTCGAACCTCAGATTCAGGAGGAGCAATGTGGTTTTCAGTCTGGCCATGGTACATCGGACCAGCTCTTTACCCTCTCAAGAATCCTCGAGGGTTCATTAGAGTTTGGCCAACCAGTTTACATGTGTTTTGTGGACTTGGAGAAGGCATTCAACCGCGTCCCTCGTGTTTTTTTGTAGGGGGGTGCTTCTGGAGTATGGGGTATCGGGCTTGTTGTTACGAGCTAACCAGTCTCTATATGACCGTTGTGAGAGTTTGGTTCGTATTGCCAACACTCGGTCGGACTTATTCACAGTCAGAGTTGGACTCTGCCAGGGCTGCCCTTTGTCACCGATCCTGTTCATAATTTTTATGGACGGGATTTCTAGGCGCAGCCAGCAAACGGAAGGTTCAGCTCAGGTTCAGGTTACTTCATTTGTACCCGTAGGTAGATTTGTTTTGCAGTCTGGTGACATCCATATTTATAAGCCACAATTACATTCAACATAGACACAAACACAGGCACACATGAAGCTGACTATAAACATGATAAAAATACTCAAGGCTCCATCAATCAGGGTATAAAGACAAAGAGATGAGAGAAAAACCAGAGGTAAGAGAGAAGGGTCATATTAAAAGTTAAAAACTAGTCAAAGAGGTTAAAAACTCAAAGGTCTAAAACCCAATAAAATGTTTAGAACCCAAATAACATCCTACAAAGATAAGTAAATATAAAATGGAGTTAATAAATAGGTACCTAAATTATGTGCAATATATTGTTACAACTTGTTCAACTCTTTGACAGCAGCAGGAACAAAGCTGTTTTTGTAGCGCTGGGTTTTACTTTTTGGGACAGCAAACCTCCGTCTTTTGGAAAGAAGCTGAAAGTTGCAGTGCAAAGGGTGGGAGTCATCATTTAAAATGGAGGTAGCCATCCTCTGTACTTGTCTGGTGTACAGGGATGTCAGGCTCAGCTGTGACTCACCAAGCAAACGACTGGACCATCTAACTACCTGATCCAAGGATATCCTCTGTTTCAGTTTTATCTGACCAAACCATGACACTAAAGAAAAGGATAAAACAGATTCAATAAAAGCCCGATAAAACATTGTCATTATGGTTCGGTCAATTTGGAAGCGTGCAAGTTTTCTCAAGCAATGCAAATGTTGCTGACCCTTTTTGCACACCCTTTCACAGTTCTCTTCAAAGTTTAAATTACTATCAATAATCGTCCCAAGATATGTGTAGGATTGTACACATTCGGTGGTCTGGCCTTTTAGTAAGGTGACTTTGTGCCTGGGAGTTTTCCTCCTAAAGTCAATAATCATGTCTTTAGTTTTTGTCGTATTCATCTGCAGGTAGGAACCTTCACACCAGTGAACAAAATCATCAACTACTGGGCCGTGGCCACTCTCACCATCCTGGAGGAGACTGACAATAACTGAGTCATCAGCATACTTTATAATGTGTCTGTTGTCATGTCTGCTCCAACACATCATGTTTGTGTACAGGATGAAGAGTAGTGGTGACAACACACACCCCTGAGGAGAGCCAGTAGAAGAGCACTTTAGGTCAGACAATGTACCATTGACCCTTACTCTCTGCGTCCTGTTGGTTAAGAAATCCAGAATCCAACCCACCAGATTATTTCTCAAATCAAATTGTTGCAGGAGCCTTTCAACTAAAATATGAGGTTGGATTGTATTAAAGGCGGAGGAAAAGTCCACAAATAAAAGCCTGGCGTGTGTCCCATTAAAATCCAGATGTTTAAAAAGCATGTTAAACAGGGTGACAGTGGCATCCTCCACTCCTCTGTGAGGCCTATAGGCAAACTGCAGAGGATCCAATGCATGCTCAGTCTGCTTTAGGACCTCACATCTGACCAGTTTTTCAAAAATTTTCATTAAAATTGAAGTCAAAGCAACTGGTCTAAAGTCGTTTACCATTTTAGGACAGCTGGATTTTGGAATGGGAACAACCACGGCTTCTTTCCAGATCTTAGGCACATGTTGTGTCTGTAAGGACTTATTGAAAATGTAATGAAATATAGGACTCAGTTCATGTGCACAGGACTTTACCAAGCACCCACATATATTATCAGGGCTTTGACTTTTGTTCACTTTTACAGCACAGAACTCCCTTTTAATATCCTGCACCTCAATATTAAAGTGCTGATTGTCTTTGAGTTTCTGTTTCAAATCTTGGGTTTCAGTGCTAAAATCAAAGGAGTCAAAACCACCATAAAAACAATTAAGAGCATTAGCCAGCTCTGAGTCTGAATTAAAACCATCTAAAAACACACGATTACTGCGTTCTGTGCTCTGAAGGCCTGCAATAGTTTTCATACTGGCCAAGGCTGAACCAAGTTTCTTTGTTGCCATCTTGTTTTCCAACTCTGATTTATAATTCTGTTTTGCTCTTAAAATTTCGTCCTTCAGCTCTTTTGTGGCAACCTGTAGCTCAGAAACAGACCCCTGTTTAAAGGCAAGTGCTTTCCTCTGTAAGCAGGATTTAACTGATTTTGTAACCCATGGCTTGTTGTTGGGATATATTTTGACACGTTTACGTGGTTCGATCATATTTTTACAGAAAGCCATGTATGAGCATGTGACGTCTACCAAAGAGTCCAAATCATCCCCGCAGGACAGTGTGAACATCTCCCAGTCTGTACAGTTAAAGCATTCCTGGAGGCTGTGCACTGAATCCTCTGTCCACACATCTATGTCTCTGGTCTCCATCTTGCCTCTTCTGAGAGCAGTTTTATATGTGGGCAGCAAATGTACACAGTTGTGATCTGAGGATCCTAAAGGAGGAAGGGGGAGTGATTTATAGGCCCTCTCAATGGATCCATAGCACAGGTCCAATGTCTTTTTTCGCCTGGTTGGGCAGGAGACATACTGATAAGTTTTTAAGTGTCTTCTTTAAAGAAACATGATTAAAATCCCCAAGAATAAAGTTTGGCACCTCTGGAGAAATTGACTGCAGCCGCTGCACCACATCAAAGATGGTGCTGGAGGAGGAGTCAGCGTCTGCCCTCGGGTGGATGTACACAGTCGTGATAAAAAGCTGGGGGAACTCGCAAGGCAAATAAAAGGAGCGTAGCGATACGGACAGAAACTCCACATTGGGTGTACAGATGCGCTCTCTGACCGTGACAGATGTGCAGTACTGCTTATTAATATATAAACATACGCCGCCCCCCTGACGCTTCCCCGTTACCTCTTCCTGCCAATCAGAGCGGAGTGGAGCTCCAAAGCCATCAATCCACAGGTCCGCGTCCCGGTTATGTGCAGTAAGCCAAGACTCTGTATAAGCCATGACACAGCAGTTCTTAAAGTCCTTCTGGTAGCGTACATTCCCTTGATTATCATCCACCTTGTTCCTCAGAGATTGTACGTTCCCAAAAATCATAGAAGGAAGAGGAATGTTACCAAACTGACGTCTTCTCAGGCGTAATTTCACACCTCCACGCTTTCCGCGCTTCCTTCTCCCGTCTCTCTTTTCACCGCTGTGTCCATGAACGTCTCTCAAAATAAAGTCCGGCAGTTGCGGCTTAGACTCAATCACAGACGCTGCATCAACCATGTTTAAATGCAGCAACATGTCCCTGGAATAATGTATTCTGCCCGCCATGATCCTGATTGCGCTTACCTCAGAGACAAAGAGCCGGTGGAAAAGTAGCAGCAGTGCAAAAAAGGGGAGGAAATTCATATTGATGGAACCAGGGAGCTCTTCGCCATACAGTCCACAAACATTCCAGGACAGAAACGACACAGAGAATTTCGTTAAAAACACATTAAAGTGCGTAAAAACAGACACACAGACGACGGATTTTTTCACCAGCTGCCGGTCGCTGCGTGCGCATGCGCCCAGGTGTCATGCTTGATAACCACAGGATCTCATCTCTGCTGTTTGCAGATGATGTTGTCCTGTTGGCTTCATCCAGCAATGAACGTGACGAACTGTGACAGTTTGCTACTGACTGTGAAGTGGCTGGGATGAGAATCACACCTCCAAGTGCGAGTCCAATGTCTTCAGCTGGTTAAAGGTGGATTGTCTTCAGGTTGGGGACAAGCGCCTGCCCCAAGTGGAGGAGTTTAAGTATCTCGGGGTCTTATTCATGCGTGAGGGGAGAATGGAGCGAGAGACTGACAGATGGATCAGAGCAGCATCTGCAGTGATGTGGACATTGTACCAGTCTGTTGTGGTGAAGAGGGAGCTGAGCTCTAAGGCAAAGCTGTTGATCTACTGGTCAATCTATATTCCTACCCTCACCTATGGTCATGAGGTTTGGGTAAAGACCAAAAGAATGAAGTTGTAGATACAAGCGACTGAAATGAGCTTTCTTTGTAGGATTGCTGGACTCACCCTTAGAGATAGGGTGAGGAGTAGTCAGTCCAGGGGAAGGCCTCAATGTCTGCTGAGGTGAATTGCAGTGTGTTGTCCATTGTGATTGCATCTGTCACGCCTCAGCGGGCGAAAAGGGAGGTGAGGAAATTAGTGACTACATTGGTGGTTACTGAGCCGGTGGGTAACACCTCAGGCCATTTTGAATGAAGGTCGTAGGCCATTAGTAGAAAACGTTGACGTACAGGAGTGCTGTGCAGTTGGCTGCATATGTTCAGTTGGACTTGCTTCCAAAGGGCCAGTGGGTATGGCAGTGGCTGCAGGGGCGGGGGTGATGGCACTCCAGTTTCTCCACTGGCCAGGCTAGGCACACAATCTTTCACCATGATCTCTACATTTTTGTCGATGCCTGGCCACCAGACCAAGCCCCTACACTGTTGTTTGACTCTGTAGACATCCAGGTAGTGTACCACGTTCAGAATGCGGCCTTTTAGTGCTTCTGGAATCACTGTGCAGTGCCTTTTTGCCATGCAGACATCATTCCAGCATGACAGATCGTCTTTGACCCTGTAGACTGGTGCCAGTTTTCCCGGTATGTTAGCAGGCCAGCCCTTCCAGATAAAGGTGCGCAGTTGGGTCAGTGTTGGATCCTGTTCTGACGCTGTCTGGAGCTCTTGCAGGGAGACAGCGTTTTGGAGTGGCCCATGCAGCATGTGGATCAGCTGCGGCTTCAGGGGGTCTTGATCACCATTTGGAGTGGGGTTCGGTGTGGCCTGTGACAAAAGGTCTGCCACTATGTTTTCTCTACCCGGCGTGAACTAGGTGGTAAAGTTGTATGCTTGCAGTCTTTCTGTCCATCTGTAGAGGCGCAGAGGTTTGTGCCCCAACCCCAATGTTTCCAGCAGCACCGTGAGGGCCCTATGATCTGTCCACAGTGTGAAGCGCCATCCATACAGGTACATGTGCCAGCGTTCACACGTTCAAACGCATGCCATTGCCTCCCCCTCCCCTACTGAGTACTTCTGCTCGGCAGAAGTGAGTGACCTCGATGCGAACACCGCTGGACACTTGGTCCCCCCCCTTGAAGTTGTGACAGGATGGCTCCTTCCTGTGTTGGAAGCATCGCACATCACAAACGTGGGGCTCTGCAGGTCGAAGTGGGCGTGTACAGGTGGACAGGTGAGCTGCATCTTCAATTGGCTGATAGCAGCAGAACATGCTGGGGTCCACACCCAGGGTGCATCCTGCTTCAGGAGGGAGCACAATGGCTCTATGGTCTCGGAGTAGCGGGGGATGAAGCACCCATAAAAGTTCGCCATGCCTAAAAAGGACGAGAGTTGTGCGGGGCATCATGGTTTGGGTAGTTGCAGCACATCTCAACATTTGAGTGCAGGGGGCTCAGGCCCTTGGCAGTCAGGCAAAACCGCACAAACTCAATGGCTGATCTCCTAAAGATGCACTTCTCCCGATTGAGTGTGAGGCCGTGTTCTGCTAGCACCTCCATTACCCTATCGAGGCGAGCATTGTGAGAAACCAGTGTTGCACCATGCACCATATCATCCAGGTACGCCACTACTCCTGGGAGACCAACGAAGATGGTAACCATGATCTTTTGGAAGCAGCTTGGGGTGGAGCTGAGGTCGAAAGGCATGTGGGTGTACCTGAACACTCCCATATAAGTGATGACAGCTGTTAGGTTGTGGCTGTCAGGCTGGAGGGAAACCTGCAGGTAGCCTTAGCGGAGGTCCAGTTTCGAAAAAACTTTTGAACCATTGAATGCCGCCATCAGTTCCTCCGTCGAGAGTAGACGATATCTGACTGGAATCATCACCTTGTTCACCATTTGGAGGTCAATGCATGGTCATAGACTGCCCAACTTCTTTTTTGCCATGACCAAATTGGAGATCCAGGGAGAAGCGTTGACCAGTTCAATGATGCCAGCGTCCAAGAGTTTCTGCAGCACCACCGTGATGTCATCCTGCAGTGCGAGGGGGAGTCAGTGGAGAGGCTGAATTTTTGGTGGCATGGTCAGATCAATGAGCGATCAGTGACTGAAGGAGGTGATGCATCCCAGTCCCACAAAGAACGCCAACCAACAGTGCTGCCAGGATGACGAGACTGTTAGAATGGTAGAGCCCACTGGGTCAGTGATGGAGAAACCCAGCTTACTGATCAAGTCAATGCAAAACAAGTTAGCCCCCCGGTGTGTTACTTGGAAGGTGAACGACGGCATGGTTTTAGGGCTGCAATGTACAGAAAAGGTGACCGTTCCCACCATGCCAATCTCGATGTGGCCATAGCAGAATAAGTTGTCTGCCTTCACTGTGATGGCCTCCCAGGGAAACGGTTTCCTGACCATGGCCATGCTCAGAAGGGACCTTGAGGCTGCCATATCCAACTGCAGCAGCACGTCGACACCATCCAGCTGTATTGTACACCATTTGAACGGCCAGTTTTTGGTGTCAACTGTGTGAAAAGTGGCTGGGCCTGATGGGTGGGCCGTTGGATTCGTGGGGTTTGAGCGGCAGACTCTGGCAAAGTGGTTGCCCTTTTTACAGCGGTAGCATTTCAGCCCTCTGGCTGGGCAGGCGGTTGAATGAGGTTGGTGTCTGGATGAACCACAGTCATTGCAGGGTGGGCACTCACCTGTGTTAGCTCGTTTCCTACTCAGCTTCTTCTGGTTGTAAGAGGGAGATGTGGGGATGGAGCGCCCGGTGGTGGCGGCGTGGAGCAGGGCAAGGGGCCTGTTAGCTAGGCGCCACTAGCTGCCTTAATAGCTGGGTGGCCATTTACATTTGGGACGTCATCCTCACAACCTCATCAAGTTTTAGGTTGTCCCCTGCCAGTGCCAACTCATCACGCAGCCATTTGTTGTTAGCATTCTCCGCTAGCCTTACACATATTAGCTCTTCCTCTAAGTGGCCAAAGGCACACGTGCTCGCCAGGAACCGGAGCTCAGCTGCAAACTGAAGGTTCATCTCATCTGCACATTGACAACGTTGGTTGAAAGCAAGTCTTTGCACCGTTAAACTGTGTGTGTCAGCAAAGTACCTGCTCATTACAGCCACACAATCCTTGTATGTGCTCGCCACCAGGCCTAGGGAGTGAAACATACGCTGCCCCTCAGTGCAGAGACCGTGGATTAGCGTCCCCTTTAGCCTCTTGTCGCTAGCGTCGTTCAGCCTGGCAGCATTGATAAAGGTTTTGAATCCTTCAAGCCAGCAGGGCCAAGGGATTTGTGGCTCACCTGGAAGGGGGAGGCGAATGGCTGCACGGGTCGTATAATAGTAGGTTTTACCCTCGTTGCCACTGTAGAGGGCTTTTATTTTTACATAACTCAGGAAGTATTGAGCTGTGACAGCTGTGTCTGGAAATAACTCGCCGAGTGCGGACGTGAGCCAAACACACACTTTATTTACAGCACACTCAACTATATACAGATGGGTGGCATCACCACACATCACGGCCAGTTTGCCACATGATGACGTCACCTACAGCAAGCCACCACATCCAAACATCACAACTGTGAAAATAAATTTACACTAATTCAGACTTCGGTCATGTTTGGTGAATCCAGCATCTATAGCTCAGGCGACCATAAGGTTTTTGACCAAGAATTCAAGGATTGTTTCTCATTTTTAAGGATTTTTTTTATTTTTTTTTTAAATTTGTATACTTTATTGATCCCCAGAGGGAAAACTGAGGGCATCCACCTGGATGGAGGAAGCAGCCACGGTACGGCGCTATCCCTTAACCATTCACACACACATTCACACCTAGGGCCACTTTAGAGTTTCCAATTAACCTAACCTGCATGTTTTTGGCCTGTGGGAGGAAACCGGAGAAATCCCGGAGTAAACCCACACAGATACGGGGAGAACATGCAAACTCCACACAGATCACTGTTGGTCAGGGGCTGGAATCGAACCAGGGATCCCATGGCCAAGGGTGAGTTGTTGTGCTACACAGTCCTAGTGCGACTAGGCGGTTCGCCTAGTCGCACTGCCCTAAGCGTTGATTTTAGATAATCATATTTAAGACTTTTTATGGGCCTGTAGACACTAATGAGATGGCTGTTTTTCATTGTTTGCGTTCTCATGGAGAAATTCTCTCCACATAACAAGAATACATGAACATAAATTAATCTGTACACATAGAATTAAACTCCCTATTCTCCTCTGTGATTTTACTTTCTCTGGATTTGTTCATGTCTTACCAAAAGTGGAAGGAAGCTGCTGCTGCTCATGCTCTCTCTCCACATGCACTGAGGAGAGGCTGAGCGGCTCTCTGTGCAGCCGCCGTCAGATTTGACACAGTCAAGCATGGTTGACAACATAATAAATAATTTTAAAAATATATATTTTACATTCATAAAAGTATGTGTTTCCATTGAGAAATGTATCCAATTTCAATAAACAATAATTTAAAAAAATAAAATAATTAAAATGAGCTTAATTAATTTCCATGTGTTTTGAGATATAACTGCAGAGAGTCACAGCATGGGGCTGAAGGGCTGCATGCGGCCCTGGGACCACGGGTTGCCAACCCCTGGTCATGTCAAATAAAAAGGTCATTAAGGTAACTTCTTTAGGGTCAATTATCAATGTAAGCATTAACATTATTGATAATAAGCTCCATTGTGCATCTTACAGTTTTTTTCTCAAAATCTTTCATATCCAATGAAATGTGGAACCATAACCAAAATATCCCTATCTGAAAAGATAGTGGATTGGATCAAACTGAAAATCTAACTTAATGAAAGCACCAAGGTGCTGATGCCTTGGTGCCAGAGCCTTGGCAGAGGTATGCATTCTCAGATCGTCAACAAAATGTTATGGGTTCCTCTCTAGCTCAAGGACCACCTCTGGTAAAAATTTCATCCAAATCCATCCAGTAGTTTTGGAATACATGCATGTGCAGTGAAAATGATCTGCAGTTCACATGCCCATACTGTCTGCGGCAGCTAAGAGCCAGCAAACTGATTTGAACAGCTGCAATCAAAACAAAAGAAGAGCACAGTGGCAGACATTTTAAATAGCAGATACAATGGAGGTACATGAATACAGTGACAGTCAAGACGAACAGGAGCTTTGGCTGTTTGGAGGCAGAGGAAAAAACAGACGGGCAAAAAGGCAGACATATGTTCATCCAGTATTGGTAGACTTCTCAGTACTTCCCTGTGGTGGAAGTTTCCGGGCGCATGCACAGTTCATTGCGACCATTTGCGGGCGAGGATTGTTGGAACTTGGAGTTTTTAGTGAGTTTTTAATGAGCTTTACCTCGTTATTCCTCTGCAAACTAAACAGCAAAACCAGGTGAAAACAAACGTGCTGAATAAATGGTGTAGTTGCTGAATATGTGGGGGGGTTTTTTCAGTAACCGCTATTTCATAACATCCATCCATCCATCCATCTTCTTCTGCTTTTCCGGAGGTCCAGGTCGCAGAGGCAGCAGTTCAAGCAGAGAAGCCCAGACTTCCCTCTCCCCAGCCACCTGCTCTAGCTCTTCAGAGAGGATACCAAGGCGTTCCCAGACCAGCTGGGAGACATAGTCTCTCCACCGAGTCCTAGGTCTGCCCCGGGGTCTCCTCCCAGTGGGACCTGCCCAAAACACCTCAAGTGGGAGGCGTCCAGGAGGCATCCTAATCAGATGCCCATACCACCTCAACTGACTCCTTTCAATGTGGAGGAGCAGCAGTTCTAATCTGAGCCTCTCCCGGTGACTGAGCTCCTCACCCTATCTCTGAGGGTGAGTCCAGCAATCCTACGGAGAAAGCTCATTTTAGCTGCTTGTATCCGCGATCTCGTTCTTTCGGTCATTACCCAAAGCTCGTGACCATAGGTGAGAGTAGGAACGTAGATTGTCTGGTAAATCGACAGCTTTCCCTTAGAACTAAGCTCCCTCTTCACCACAACAGACTGGTACAATGTCCGCATCACTGCAGATGCTGCTCCAATCTGTCTGTCAATCTCTCGCTCCATTTTCCCCTCACTTGTGAATAAGACCCCAAGATACTTAAACTCCTCCACTTGGGGCAGGAGCCTGTCTCCAACCCAGAGAGGACAATCCACCTTTTTCCGGCTGAGCACCATGGACTCGGAAGAGCTGATTCTCATCCCAGCCACTTCACACTCAGCAGCAAACTGTCCCAGCAAGAGCTGTAGGTCATTGCTGGATGAAACCAACAGGACAACATCATCTGCAAACAACAGAGATGAGATCCTGTGGTCACCAAGCATGACACCCTCCATTCCCTGGCTGCGTCTAGAAATCCTGTCCATAAAAATTATGAACAGGATTGGTGACAAAGGGCAGCCTTGGCGGAGTCCAACTCTCACTGGGAATGAGTCTGACCGAGTGTTGGCAATACGAACCAAACTCTCACAACGGTAGTACAGAGACCGAATAGCTCGTAACAACAAGCCCGATACCCCATACTCCTGAAGCACCCCCCACAAAAAACCAGGAGGGACGCGGTCAAATGCCTTCTCCAAGTCCACAAAACACATGTAAACTGGTTGGACAAACTCCCACGAACCCTCGAGAATTCTCGAGAGGGTAAAGAGCTTGTCCGATGTGCCACGGACAGGACGAAAACCACATTGCTCCTCCTGAATCCGAGGTTCGACCAACTGCCGGACTCTCCTCTCCAGTACCTTGGCATAGACCTTCCCAGGGAGGCTGAGGAGTGTGATCCCTCTAAAGTTGGAGCACACCCTCCGGTCCCCTTTTTTGAAGAGAGGAACCACCACCCTGGTTTGCCATGCCAAAGGCACTGCCCCCGTCCGACCTCCACGCAGTGTTGCAGAGGCGTGTCAACTATGACAGCCCAACAACATCCAGGGCCTTGAGGTACTCAGGGCGAATCTCGTCCACCCCCGGGGCCCGGCCACCAAGGAGATTTTTAACCACCTTGGCGACCTCAGCCCCTGTGATGGGCGAGTCATCCCCCTTGTCCACAAACCCTGCTTCCTCTGTGGAAGGCGTATCAGTGGGATTGAGGACATCCTCGAAGTATTCCTTCCACCGCCCAACGATATCCCCAGTCAAAATCAACAGCGCCCCATCCGCACCATACACAGTCTGGACAGGGAGCTGCTTTCCCCTACTGAGCCACTGGACAGTTTGCCAGAATCTCTTCGAGGCCGACCGAAAGTCTTGTTCCATGGCCTCACCGAACTCCTCCCATACCCCGGTTTTTGCGCTCAGCAACCACCCAAGCTGCACTCCGCTTGGCCTGCCGGTACACCTCAGCTGCTTCGGGAGTCCCACAAGCTAACCAAGCTTGATATGACTCCTTCTTCAGCTTAATGGCCCCCCTCACCACTGGTGTCCACCACTTGGTTCGGGGGTTTCCACCACGAGATGCACCGACCACCTTGTGGCCGCAGCTCTGGGCCACCGATTCAACAACAGAGGTGGAGAACATGGCCCATTCAGACTCCATGTCTCCAGACTTCCTCGGAATGTGGTTGAAGTTCTTCCGGAGGTGGGAGTTGAAGACCTCCCGGACAGGGGCCTCAGCCAGACGTTCCCAGCACACCTTCACTATACGTTTGGGTCTACCAGTTCTGAATGGCTTCCTCCCATGCCATCGGATCCAACTCACCACCAGGTGGTGATCAGTTGACAGCTCTGCACCTCTCTTTACCCGAGTGTCTAAGACATACGGTCGCAGGTCTGATGACACGATAACAAAATCAATCATCGACCTGTGACCTAGGGTATCCTGGTGCCAGATGCACATATGGACACCCTTATGCTTGAACATGGTGTTCGTTATGGACAAACTGTGGTTAGCACAGAAGTCCAATAACTGAACACCACTCGGGTTCAGATCGGGCAGGCCGTTCCTCCCAATCACACCCCCTCCAGGTTTCACTGTCGTTGCCCACGTGCGCATTGATGTCCCCCAGTAGGACAATGGAGTCTCCAAGAGGAGCACCCTCCAGCACCCCAGTCACAGACTCCAAAAAGGGTGGGTACTCTGAAACATCATTTGGTGCATATGCACAAATGATGGTTAGGACCCGTTTCCCAACCCGAAGGCGCAGGGAAGCAACCCTTTCATCCACCGGGGAAAACTCCAATATAGAGGCAGCAAGGTGGAGGGATACAAGAATACCCACCCCTGCTCGTCGCCTCTCGCCCGGGGCAACTCCAGAAAAGGCCAAGCTCCAGCCCCTCTTCAGGAGACTAGTTCCGGAACCGGAGCTGTGTGTTGAGGTGAGGCCGACTATATCTAGCCAGTATCTCTCAACCTCATACACCAGCTCAGGCTCCTTTCCCACCAGAGAGGTGACATTCCACATACCAAAAGCCAGTTTAGAAAGCTTGGGATCAGTCCGCCAAGGTCTCTGCCTTTGACCGCCACCTAATCCACATAGTACCGGACCCCCATGATCCCTCCTGCAGGTGGTGAGCCCACTGGAGGGTGGACCCATGTAACTCCTTCGGACTGATTAAATTTTGGGGATGATCCAAATCACCATCTGGATACAGGAATTTTTTAAAGGATTATTTAACATTGTGAGATACGGCCATTTTCAACATTTGTGCAGGCGCAATGGAGGGCGCTGGTCGTCGTGTCTGACGAACACGAACTCCGCGTTCTTCAAAGTTTTAGGCACAAAAGCACGTGGAAAACAGTGGTGGGCTGGGCCCGGCAGCGTGCCTGTGTTTGCGCTACGATGCAAAAGCTGAGACGGGCAGCTGTCCGGCGCGGGATTATTTGGCAGAAATTCCCCGGGCAGCCATAGTGGCTGCGCAAAAACAAGCTCTCTGCCGGGGAAGCTTCCAAATCCTCTTTTGCCGCGGAGCGCAACCCCAATATAAAACCCACGGCAACCTGTCTACTCAATTTGCATCCGTCAGTGAAGCCCTGAGTGCTGCTTTCAGTGATCTATGAAAACGCTCGCATAACCCATTGGCCTGTGGGTTGTATGCGGTTGTGCAATGAATTACAACGCCCGCAGCCTGGGAGTTTGCAGATGGAGGAGATGGACACAACACCAACACTTCAGTTTATTACCTCCGCCAAGGAGGTAATGCTTTTACTACTGAACCACTAATCCTATCATTGTGAATCCAATTGCTAGTCATATGTTTTAATGGTCAAGGAATCTGAAAACGTACACACAAACACTGTATGGGGGGAACTGTGGCGCTTGGCGGAGGTCTGCGCTCTCCGAGTGCTTTTCTAGTTATCCGTGTGTTCTAAGTGTTATTGCTGTGCCATTATAACTGTGTTATAAGACCAGTTAGTGTTGTTTTCCTGTATGTGATAGATCATGTGTCTGTGTCACCAGGAGTGAGATGACTGTCTGTGTGAATGACCTCCCCTCCATTCTGTGTTGTGAGTGTGTGTTGAATAAAGCCTGTTGCGTCACAGCCATCTCTCCTTATTGTGTGAACCCACATGAAATGTCACACTGGTATCAGAAGTGGGATCTTGGAGAGATGGAGGCAAGGATTGATGTAGAGATTCAGCGACTCCAGCGGCTCATCAGCCAGATAGAGATGGAGATGGACAAATGGAGCAGCGGACCCGACAGGGCCAGCATACCCTGCCTTCTGCCTTTCTCAAGGCAGCATGGGCCAAACAGAGCAAACCTGCCCCACTTCCCACCCTTTTCAGGGCAGGTCGGGCCGGCGATTCCACTGTGACCAGGGGCGGCGATCGACCAAGAGGCGACTGTCCCGCCAACCCACCAAAGGGCCAAACTCCCTCGCTTTGGTGGCAAAACCCCACTGGACGGCTCCCTGGCCCAGGTCAAACTGGCTGCTGCGCTGAATGGCTGGACGCCCGAAGAGACTGCCATGCAGGTCCCGCTGGCCCTGGAGGGTGGGGCTCTCTGCACGCGGTCTGACCTCCGGCCTGAGCAACATCGCAGCTGGCGAGCGCTACAAGGAGCGCTCTGGAGGCAATTTGGGAGAGCGACCAACGCTGAGCACACCTGGGAACAGCTGGCCAACCACCAGTGAGGCAGCCGAGAGAGACTGGGAGCCTATGCAGCGGACATATGGCTACTGACACAGCGTGGCTACACAGATTTCGAGCTGGGGCCAGTGGAGAAGCTCACCCTCCAGCACTTCATCCATGGGCTCCACCCAGCCCGGCTCCAGGAACACATCCGGATTCATGAAGCAAGCTGCTGGGAGATGGCCATGGCAGAAGTGGAGCGGGTGGAACCAATGATGGATCATGCAGCTGATGTGTCCTCTCCAAGGCAGAGAGCTTTCCAGGCCACAGCTGAGAGCAAGGAGGAGGAGGAGGAATTAAGCCAGACCACAGTTGTGTGGTCGGCGAGAGTACAACGACAGTGGCGCGAGGAAGGATGCTTCCACTGCGGGGCACCAGGATACATTGTGCGCTACTGCCCGGCACCCACACTGCAACAAAATGCCCTCTCACTGGCTTTATCCCGAGAGCGAGGTGACACAGATGGGGACCTGCCACCTCTCATGGACATTTTCCTCGATGGATGGCTGGGCCAACTTGGACAATCACCAGGGCTGTTCCTAAAGCGCAGCCTGGACAGCACACCAATCCGGGCCCTGATCGACACTGGTTCCACCATTTCCCTGGTCTGACCCAGGGCGCTGCCCAGCACAGATGGACTCAGAACGCAAGGGTGGGATACTACCCAGCGCTGCATCCTCACAGCCACCGGTGAGCATGCCAGGCTGGGTGGGGCGACGGGTCCTTGGGGTGGGAGTGGCCAGTCAGAACATGAACCACCCATTCTGGCTGGCTGACATCCAGGACCTGTGTATCATTGGACTAGATTTGCTCACAGCATGAGGCGCGAAGATCGACACCCCCAGCTCTTCTCTCCTGCTGGGGGCTCAAACCATCACTCTTTGTGGCAACAACCAGACAAGGAACCAGGGGGCCCATGCGTTTGGAGGGCCGGTGCCGTCAGCACAGGCCGAGGATCATGACCCAGAAGTCTCAGGGGCTCTCCAGACTGCTACAGCCCTGGATAGCGCAGCGGGTCACAGCTCTTCTTCAGATCACCGGACAGCTCTCCCCAGTGATGGCGTCATGGAGGCCCTTGGCGTGCAGCAGCTTCGGAGCAAGCAGGATGGAGATCCTATCATCTCCTGGGTCTGGCAGTGGCTGGACACAGACCAGCAGCCCGCCCGGAAGGCTGTGGCTGCACTGGACCCAGAGACGAAAGCCCTGCATTCCCAGTGGTCCAACCTCTGCTGTCACGAGGGTGTTCTTTATCAATGGTGCCAGTCTCCAGCTCGGCAGCGTCACGTCTGGCAGCAGTTGATCCCCCGACAGCTCCGCCTCGAGGTGGTCCAGTTGGTCCACGGGCCGGTGGGGGTGGGCCACTTCGGAGTGAGGAAGACTCTGCAGCAGCTTCGGGCTCGGTTCTACTGGCCAGGGTGCCGTCGGGACGTGAAGCGCCATGTCCACCACTGTGCCATCTGCATAGCTCAGAGAGGACAGACGCGGCAATCCCACGCCCCCTGCAGCAGTATGAGATGGACAGCAAACCGGGGTTGGATTATTCGTTCCGCTTGAGAGGACACCTGCACACGATACCCAAACTGGCTGAGGAGACCCTGGTAGGGGCAGAGAGTCGACAGAAACAAGCGTACGACTCCTGTTGCCAGGGAAGGGACTTTGCTGGACTTTTTCTGCTCAGAGTGGAAAAAGGGACTGTCACCAAAGCTGGCGAGCCACTGGTCGGGACCGTGTGTGCTGGTTGCTGACAACGGCGGTCGCCCCAATGACTGGATGGATTTGTATTGGACTTTTGAGTTGGACTTATTATTCTGGGAACAGAAACCAGTCCAGGGGGGGACAGTGTAGCATCGAGGCTGTGATAAGGGGGCGGGGATTCTCCCGGCACACTTGTGCCACAGAGGATTCAAACACTGTTATTATCCATGTGTTCTAAGTGTTATTGCTGTGCCATTATAACTGTGTTATAAGACCAGTTAGCGTTGTTTCCCTGTATGTGATAGATCATGTGTCTGTGTCACCAGGAGTGAGATGAGGGTCTGTGTGAATGACCTCCCCTCCGTTCTATGTTGTATGTGTTGAATAAAGCCTGTTGTGTCACAACCATCTCTCCTTATTGTGTGAACATGCATGAAACATCACAATACTGACACAGTCAGCACAGTTGTTTGCCACCTTGAAAAATTACACTGTGTGTGCCCAATTAATGTATTTTAATTGTCTTCACCCAGTATTTTGGGGGGATTTGAACAAAAATATCCCACTTTGTACTGTATATTCATTAAAGTAAAGGTCCAATATCCATGCTAAACTCAACTGCTTATTTGAAGTATGTAGTCCTCACTGAACAGCCTTATTAAAACAATTTGCTCCATTTTTGAGTTGTTTTAGGTTTTTCACAGGTTTTAGTACCTGCAAAACTTTGGTAACTAAAGTGTCACGCCGCGCCGCTCATCAGCGGCACCACCTGCACGCACACCTGCACATCATCAGCGGCGAGGGATATAAGCCACCTCGCCCTGAGCTTCGGCCTGAAGCCGTCAGACTTCCCCATGCATCGCTGTGAGTTCCTTCACCCTCAGCTGATCACTCTGGTAAGAAGACCTTACCTCCTTTCCTTCCTAGTCTGCTCCCCTGTGCACAGGTGGATTCCCCGGCGGCGGACGACGCCTCTCCATCGCCTGTTCCTCGCTGCTGCACCGGGCTCTCCAGGTGGCTGTCTACCGGACCTCGTCCCTTGTTGTGCCAGTCATCTGTCCTCTCCAAGTAAGCTCCTCTCTCGCTCTTATATCTCCTGTGTTGGTGTGTGCCCGTCACCCTTCTCCTTGTGCTTTTCCCATAGGGTTATCCGGCTGTACGGCCTCCTGCCTCTGTGCCCGAAGCAGACGCCGCCATCAACACATTTACATCCCGCAGACACACATTCATTCACTCCTGTTGTTAATAAACTATTTGAACTACTCTGAGCCTGTGTGTGTGCGTCTCCTGAGCCGTGCGTTATGTCAGTACGGCTTCAGCAGAGCGGCTCGGCAGACGGCAGGCTTGCACACCGGTTTTCCACTCTCGAGGCTCGGGTGGATCAGATAGCTTATCAGCAACAGGTTATTTTTAATCAGTTGATAAATATAACTAACCGATTGGGCCGCTTGGACCCCCAACAGCCGTTCCCCCCGGCTCGTCAGGGTGGCGCAGCTCCTGCTGCTCCAGTGGCCGTCCAGCAGGCTCCGGGTGCACCGGTTCGGTTCACGCCCATTCCAACCCCCGCCCGCTTTAGCGGTAAGCTCGGCGGAGCACGGGGGTTTATAATGCAGTGTGAGTCCGTTTTCCACCGTGTGCCCGGGGACTTTCCCTCAGATCATAGCCGAATTGGTTATATCGGGAATCTCCTGGAGGGGCGAGCATTAACCTGGACCTACGCCGTAATGGCGAGGCCCAGTTATGCCACCCTCACATACGACCAATTCGTGAGACGCTTCCTGGAGGTCTTTGACCATTCTCTTACCGAGACGGTCCAGGTCGATCGGCCTCTCGCCCTCCAGCAGGGAAGCCGGTTGGCAGCGGACTATGCGGTCGACTTCTGGGTAGCAGCGGAGGAATTAGGCTGGGAGGAACGCTCCCTCTGTGGCCTTTTCCTCCGCAGTCTCAACGATGATCTGAGGGATGAACTGGCTGGGCGGGATATCCCTGAGACGCTAGCGGAGCTAACATCCCTAGCCATCAGTTTGGACAACAGGCTGCGCGAGCGCTCCTCGGGACGGAAGTCGTCTTCTTCTCGCCCTCGTGGAATCTCGCCGCGCCTGTTCCAAGCTCGCCCCCTGGCGACGCCGCCACCATCGTGCCCCGAGGAGTCGGAGCCGATGGTGACGGGCTGGACAAAGCTTTCCCCTGCGGAGAAACAATGCCGCCGTGAGTTGGATCTCTGCATGTATTGCGGAGATGACCAGCACACGGTGAAGCTTTGCCCACGGAAAGCCAGTCGGCGGGGTCCGCGAGTCACTGTAGGGGGCCTCGCGAACGTCAATCGGTTAAGTACTCTCACACAATTGAAGCTGCCCATCCGTTTCTGCCACAACCCCACTGGGCATCTCACCCACGCACTGGTGGATTCGAGCGCGGAAGGCAGCTTTATTTCACAAAGCCTGGCAACCCGATTGGGCATCCGCTGTCAGGCACTCAGGAACCCTATCTCCCTGGTCAACCTCTCTCGAGCCTCCCTTGGGAGAGTTACGCACCAGACCGTCCCCGTCCCGGTTATTATCTCTGGAAACCACCGGGAGGAGATAACCTTTTACGTCCTGCCCAACTCTGTGTCGCCCGTCATCCTGGGGTATCCCTGGCTACGCCTCCACAACCCCGTTCTGGATTGGAAGTCCGCCGGGGTGTCGGCATGGAGTACGTTCTGCATGGGCACCTGTCTTCAGTCCGCTGCCTGCTCTCCGTCCGCTTCTCCCCCTCCTACGGACGCTGCACCCCCGGACCTGTCCCTGGTGCCACTGGAATTTCACGACCTGGGTATGGTATTCAGCAAATCCAAGGCGATGTCTCTCCCTCCTCATCGGCCCTATGACTGCGCAATCAATCTCCGCCAGGGGGCACCCTTACCTTCTGGACGACTCTACAGTCTATCGGCGCCGGAGAAGGAGACAATGAACTCATACCTCAAGGAGTCGCTGAGTGCTGGGATTATCCGCCCATCGTCATCACCTGTGGGGGCAGGATTCTTCTTTGTTGGTAAGAAGGACGGATCTCTCCGTCCTTGCATTGACTATCGTGCCCTTAATGACATAACGGAGAAGGATCGTTACACCCTGCCCCTCATGGACACCGCTTTCCACTCCCTCCAGGGGGCGACTTGGTTCACCAAGATGGATCTACGCAGCGCATACCACCTCATCCGGATCCGGGAGGGAGACGAGTGGAAAACAGCCTTCCGTACCCCGAACGGCCACTTCGAATACCTGGTGATGCCGTTCGGGTTGACCAACGCTCCAGCCGTCTTTCAGCGCCTCATCAACGATGTCCTCCGGGATTTCATCGGCCTTTTTGTGTTCGTCTACCTGGATGACATACTCATCTTCTCCAAGTCCAGGGACGAGCACCAGGTCCACGTGAGGCGGGTCCTCCAAAGACTGCTGGAGAACCGGTTATACGTGAAGGCCGAAAAGTGTGAATTTTACGCAAAGACAACATCCTTACTTGGGTTCATCATCTCACACGACCAGGTGCTTCCGGACCCAGAGAAGGTGAAGGCGGTGGTGGAATGGCCTACACCTGCATCAAGGAAGCAGGTGCAACAGTTCGTTGGGTTTGCGAACTTCTACCGCCGCTTCGTCCCAAATTTTGGCACCATCGTCGGTCCGCTGACCCGCCTCACGTCCCCTAAGGTCCCGTTCCGGTGGACCGAAGAGGCCACAGCTGCTTTTCAAGCACTGAAGGCGGAGTTCTCCTCCTCCCGGGTCTTTAGCCAAGTCAACCCTGCACTGCAGTGCATCGTGGAAGTGGACGCTTCGGACACAGGAGTGGGGGCGGTGCTATCCCAGCGGTCGCCAGACGACGGTATCAAACGGCCCTGCGCCTTCTTCTCCCGGCGCTTGTCCCCGACGGAGAGGAATTACGACGTGGGTGACAGACAGCTCCTCGCCATCAAGCTCGCGCTACAGGAGTGGCGTCACTGGCTAGAGGGGGCGGACCTGCCGTTCGTGGTCCTGACGGACCACAAGAACTTGGAGTACCTTAGATCTGCCAGGCGCCTGAACGTCCGCCAGGCGCGCTGGTCCTTGTTCTTCGCCAGGTTTCAATTTACCATCACCTTCAGGCCTGGCTCCAAGAACGGCCTGCCCGACGCCCTCTCTAGGCAATTCGCCCCTGAGGAGTCGGAGGACACGGTCCACACCATCCTACCCAGGTCGTGCGTCGTGGGAGCCGTCACCTGGGACATCGAGAGCAAGATCCGGAAGGCGCAGGAAGTGGAACCTGACCCTGGCGGTGGACCGGAGGGGAGGCTGTTCATGCCATCCACGGTTCGAGGGGAGGTCATCCACTGGTTGCACACATCCAAGCTCACCTGTCACCCTGGCTCCTCCCGGATGATTGACCTCCTCCAGCGGTCCTTTTGGTGGCCGGGCCTGCGGAGGGACGCTGCCCGCTATGCCTGGGCCTGTCCAGTTTGTGCCACCAACAAATCGGGTAATGCCCCTCCAGCGGGTTTGCTCCAGCCTCTGCCCGTCCCTGGCAGGCCCTGGTCGCATATTGCCCTGGATTTTGTCACCGGACTCCCAGTCTCGAACACCTACGACACCATCTTGACCATCGTGGACCGCTTCTCCAAGGCGGTACACTTCGTTCCCCTACGAAGTCTCCCAACTGCCCTGGAGACGGCGGACCACCTCATCCAACACGTGGTCAGGCTGCATGGGATTCCGGTGGACGTGGTCTCGGACCGTGGGCCCCAATTTTCTTCAGAGGTTTGGAGGTCGTTCTGCAACGCCTTAGGAGCCAAGGTGAGCCTCTCCTCCGGCCATCACCCCCAATCCAACGGGCAGTGTGAGCGGACCAACCAGGAGCTGGAGGCTGCGCTCCGCTGTGTAACGGCGTCCAAACCTACGTCCTGGAGTAACCACCTCGCCTGGGTTGAATACGCCCATAACACCGCTCGCTCTTCTGCTACAGGGATGTCCCCCTTTAAGGCGTCCCTGGGTTACGACCCCCAGCTGTTCCCAGCGCAGGAGAGTGAGGTAACTGTCCCCTCAGTACGGGCGCATCTCAGGCAGTTCCGCTCCATCTGGGCGTCAGCGCGCAATGCGCTTTTACGCACGGCGGAACGCAACAGAGCCGTGGTGGACCGGCACAGAAGACCTGCCCCGGCGTACAGAGTTGGTCAGCAAGTCTACGTGTTGACCCAGGACGTGACTTTAAAGGGCGAGAGGAGGAAGCTGGCACAGCGCTTCATGGGTCCGTACCCCATCACCAGGATCGTCAACCCGGTGGCTGTGCGTGTAGCTATTCCCCCCTCCCTCCGCATCCATCCCACCTTCCACGTGTCCAAGGTGAAGCTGGCAGTCTCCGATCCCCTTTGCCCTCCTCCTGCTGCACAACCCGCGCCCCGGATGATTGGTGGCCATCCGGCCTGGTCCGTCGCCTCCATCCTGGACTCCCAGCGCCGGGGTTGTGGGTTGCAGTACTTGGTGGACTGGGAGGGCTATGGGCCTGAACATCGACAGTGGGTACCCTCGTCGTTTGTGTTGGACCCGTCGCTCATCGCTGATTTCCACCGAGTGCACCCAGAGAAGCCATCGCCAGGAGGCGCTGCTAGAGGGGGGAGTACTGTCACGCCGCGCCGCTCATCAGCGGCGCCACCTGCACGCACACCTGCACATCATCAGCGGCGAGGGATATAAGCCGCCTCGCCCTGAGCTTCGGCCTGAAGCCGTCAGACTTCCCCATGCATCGCTGTGAGTTCCTTCACCCTCAGCTGATCACTCTGGTAAGAAGACCTTACCTCCTTTCCTTCCTAGTCTGCTCCCCTGTGCACAGGTGGATTCCCCGGCGGCGGACGACACCTCTCCATCGCCTGTTCCTCGCTGCTGCACCAGGCTCTCCAGATGGCTGTCTACCGGACCTCGTCCCTTGTTGTGCCAGTCATCTATCCTCTCCAAGTAAGCTCCTCTCTCGCTCTTATATCTCCTGTGTTGGTGTGTGCCCGTCACCCTTCTCCTTGTGCTTTTCCCATAGGGTTGTCCGGCTGTACGGCCTCCTGCCTCTGTGCCCAAAGCAGACGCCGCCATCAACACATTTACATCCCGCAGACACACATTCATTCACTCCTGTTGTTAATAAACTATTTGAACTACTCTGAGCCTGTGTGTGTGCGTCTCCTGAGCCGTGCGTTATGTCATAAAGCCTTTATTCTCCCAAATCATAAATTAATATCAGACAGGTGAGGGTTGGTTGTGGCTAAGGTTGCATTCACATCAGGATAGTCCGGGGGTCTCAGTTCGATTGGGTGGGAAATGCCGAGAATTTTCGCACCTTCGTTTGGTTTGGTCTGCATTCACACTGCACTTTACTCAAGCAGACCAAACTGCCTGGACAGCGTCATGCAGTTACAACTGCTCGTTTGGGGCACTGTAGCCGAAACCACCACTGACCAGGAAGAAAAAATCTCAGCAAAGAAGAAAAATCCGGGTCATCAGTTGGCTAGGACTGAAAACGGAAATCCGTTCCCTTCAGCTGGGTTGTTTGTCCCCCACAAATGAGACATTTTTTAACTTTTCTTCTTGACTTTCTCTGGTAAAAGGATTTCTCGGATTCGCTAGGTTGTCTTTATTGTTATTTTCTACCCAAAATGCACTATGGTAAATGTCGCTATGGTTACACAAACACCGAGGGGCACTTCTGCCCTTTGGTCTGCTGGATAGACTGTTTGCATTCAAATTGCAAGCGAAGCACACCAGGATTCTCTAGCAAGTGACCCGAGACCCCCCCGTTTTCAGATGGACCAGAGTTTGTTTGTTTGGTGTGTACCATAGTTCGAATGCGCTTTCAGACTGCACCAAATGAGCCTAACTATCTGCGGAAGCGGACCAGAGCTCCTTTGGTCCAGATGAAACAGTGGCAGTGTGAATGCACCCTTAGAAACTGAGTGCATTGTTCACCCACATGCCAGGACAAGTTAACTACAGGGTACTCAGTTTGGTCTAAATTGGATCATAATTTAGAAAACAAAATTAAAATTTAATGACTTAGTGCTGTAGATAACTAGGAAAAAGACCCCATATTATGTCTTTGCTAAGGTCATGATTCAAAAGACAAGGGTCAATCTTGCGCATATATCTTTGCAATCAAGAGTCACTACAGTGTATACCGTGGTTGCCTTTTAAAAAAATTCAGTGGTTGAGCACAGACATGTTGAGGGTGCTCCCCTATGTGAAGTTTGAATTTTAACACCCCCTCCGTACTGATTTACATCGCATGAGATAACCATGTTAGCGATGCTCAAACACAAACACAGAGATTAATAATGAAGCACTGAATGTTGCAACAGAAGCTAATTATCACCTGAGAAGAGTCTGTTGGCCTCAGTTAGTTGGCAGCAATTCTCTTGTCTCCTTCTTTAAATTCAGCTGCCGTCAGCCTCAAGCAAAATGGATGAAGAGCCAGGAAACACTGTTACACCCAAACATGCAGTGACAACAAATCTGGAATCAGAGTAATTGACTCTAATATATGAAGAATAAAAGATGAAGGATATCATACTCGAAAAGGAGAGCTGAGAGTCTGTTTAAAATGTAACTCATGCAGAAACACCCAAAGTAGTGTACTGGTAGCTTCTAATTAACAGGGGCTGGCCCGGATTTTAGGAAGAGCTGTAGTCTTGTGTACCAGTCTGTTGTGGTGAAGCTGAGCTCTAAAGCAAAGCTGTCGATTTACTGGTCAATCTACGTTCCTATCCTTACCTATGGTCACAAGCTTTGGATAATGACCAAAAGAATGAGATCGCGGATACAAGCGGCTGAAATGAGCTTTTCCGTAGGATTGCTGGACTCACCCTTAGAGATAGTGTGAGGAGATCAGTCATCCGAGAGAGGCTCAGAGTAGAACCGCTGCTCTTCCATATCAAAAGGAGCTAGTTGAGATGGTTTGGGCATCTGATCAGGATGCCTCCTGAACAACTCCTACTTGAGGTGTTTCAGGGTCGTCTCACTGGGAGGAGACCCCAGGGCAGACCCAGGACATGGTGGAGAGACTACGTCTCCTAGCTGGCCTGGAAAGTCTTGGTATCCTCTCTGAAGAGCTGGAACAGGTGGCCGAGGAGAGGAAAGTCTGGCCTTCTCTGCTTGGGCTGCTGCCTCTGTGACCCGGACCTCCGGAAAGCGGTAGAAAATGGATGGATGGATGGATGGTGCAAGTTTCTTTTTTAATCTGAAAAAAACAGGAGGCGGGGAGAGCTGTGTGTAGGACCAACTAGAAGAGATATAAAAACAGAAGTGCTTATAAGTATTATTATTTACTAGTGGTGAAAGAGTTAAATGGTTAATCGCCAATTAACTCAACACCCTGCTGATCACGATTATGAGGAACCAAGACCCGCCCAGGGACCGAGGCCTACCACACCAACAATAAGTGAGCAGGACAGCCAAACACCCTGTCGGAGCACCACAGGTAGTTTACTGATACAATCTTTTATAGCTTTTTTAGAAATCAATGTGACTCTGGGCTCTTACAATCAAAGTGCATTTTTGTGCCACGCTTCCTGCTTTATGCCAGTGCTGTTATTAGTTTCTGTCAGTGCATTGTCTGATTTTTACACTTTGTGTCACACCATCTAATTCCCAGAAGACAGTGTGCCGGCTTTGCACTTGGAGGAGTGGAAGAGGTGTCGCTGCATGTAATCTCATGCGCATCAGTATTTTGATGCATTTTATGACAATGTGTTTTTGACCAGGAAAAAGTTGGTCTATTGTCAGAAGCAGATTGTCAATACTATTTCAGCAGTGTGTTTTGAAATCGTGCAGCTCCTACTCACAGGAGCACATGAGCAAACACATTTTCAGTTGTTTTAACTGACAGTTGTAACAGTTAAAATGTAATTACCCATCATTTTAATTATAACTGTAATGGTCTCTGTGTGTGCTCTGTCTCCCTGCCTCTCTCTGCTTCTAATTAGGCTCATGCCCTGCAGCCTCACTCATCACCTGCTGTTAATCAGAGTAGGCCCTTTAAATAGGGCGCTTTCCTTTCACTCTGCCTGGTGCCATTATCCTGCACACAGCCATATCTTGTCTGAGCTCAGAATCATTGTATTATCCTGTCTTGCTGTGTTTTTGACCTCTTGCTTGTCCTTGACCCAGAGACTGTCTTCTGTATTGGAAATGTCTGCCTGCCGAAATTTAATCTGCTGTGCTTTGACCCCTGCCTGCCTCTGGATTTTGGTAGTGATGGTGAAACTGAGGCCTTATGAAACAATGAACAACTTTGAGACAATTGCTTCATGATCAACACAGTGTTATGAAATATTTAATAAAGAGTGTCATCTGCTGACTGAGTGTCAGAACAGCATCTGAGTGGAAGACCTGAAAAAGTCTCGGTACATAGAGTATTGAGACTTTCAGAGGTTGCACTGCACTTTGTTGTTATCTATCATTTTCTCAGACAAGCTTGTAAAAATTTTGTCAATCTGTTATCTATCATTTTAATTGACTTTAATTAGATCACCCTCCATGTAATCTGTCAAATGATTTCAGAATTTTTAGTCATTGCTGGAAAAATTCCATCTTCTACCACTTTTCCGGAGGTCCGGGTCGCGGAGGCAGCAGTTCAAGCAGAGAAGCCCAGACTTCCCTCTCCCCAGCCACCTGCTCCAGCTCTTCAGAGAGGATACCAAGGCGCTCCCAGACCAGCTGGGAGACATAGTCTCTCCACCGAGTCCTGGGTCTGCCCCGGGGTCTCCTCCCAGAGGGACATGCCTGAAACACCTCAAGTGGGAGGCGTCCAGGAGGCATCCTAATCAGATGCCCATACCACCTCAACTGACTCCTTTCAATGTGGAGGAGCAGTGGTTCTACTCTGACCCTCTCCCGGATGACTGAGCTCCTCACCCTATCTGTGAGGGTAAGCCCAGCAATCCTACGGAGAAAGCTCATTTCAGCCGCTTGTATCCGCGATGATGGATGGATGGAAAAATTCTGTCGAAGACAATTTTCAGTGAATGAAACCTCTGAGATATATATATATATATATAGTATGTAGAGGGAGATGGGAAATTCTATGTTGTGGAACCTCGGGGAACTTGCTGGTTTGCTGGTGCTTCTGCAACTGGGGAGTTTTATTAAATGGGGAATGTTTAAAGATTTTTATTGAAAAAAGAAGCATTTCAACAGTGTGTGGTTTCAGTCTGCTCCTCTTGTGGGTTACTACCTCTCTACCTTTGGAGAACACCCTCTCACATAGCACTGATGTTGCTGGCATGTGGAGATACTTTTTTGCCATCTTGTAAAAGTTTGGTTATACTATGGTTTTGTGTGTTGCCCAGTAACAGAGTGGGTATTCTCCTCTGGAGAGGTAGGGCTCAGACAAATAATGCTGAACTTCCACAGTGGCATCTGTTGTTGCACTTTGAGAGTGCTGTGTTTCACCTAAACAAAAAGAAAAACAAATGTAATTAGCAGTCTTTTATAATAAGAAAATGATGCCTAAAGTAATAACATAATATAAACCAACTCTGCTCTCCAAAAGGTCCCACAAGTTGTCTTCTGCTGAAGGCCCAGGTTCTTCCTCTGCTGCTCACTGATGGAGTTAACATTTTAATACATGTCCCTAGAGAGGTTTGGAAAACACAATAATAATATGGACTAATAAATGGTTACCTGTTATGTTGATGACATTGTCCTCTCCATCCTCATGGTTGCAGCGCATTCAGCAGTCAATTTTGACATGGCCTCTTGTGCACGTGCTTCACTGCCAAAAACTTAATGTTTTAAATCATGGGTCCAAAAGTGAGGTTGTCCTCTGTGTCCCCCCTTCACCCCACTTACACACACATGCACTCCCTCACTCCCTCAAAAAAACACACCTTACACTCTCAAAAAAATGACACTCAACCGCACAAACAACTCTATCTATCTATCTATCTATCTATCTATCTATCTATCTATCTATCTATCTATCTATCTATCTTCTAGTGCAAGGGTTCCCAAACTTTTCATCCCGCAACCCCCAAAATAACGGTGACAGAGACTGGCGACCCCCACTATCCTCGGAGGCGAATGAAACATAAAAAAAACATATAAACAGGACTCACGCACTAAGTGTAAACAAACATGGGCATAACAACACAAAAGAACAGAACAGCCTGACAACCATGATATGATTTTACATATAACAGTTTACTAAACAATTAAAGCAGAATACATTAAAGTAAGTAATTTCCATGTAATTTAGGAGTGAACATTGTTGCTTTTGTGCAAACTTAATTTTGACACAATGCTTTCATTTTCATGTTAGCAGAACAATCAGTCAAAGTAATAGCTATAAACTGTAGCATTGAGTAAACATGTGAACATTGTTACGGTGCAAATGTATATTTTGGCAAACTATGTTTCATCGTTAATCTCACCTAATGAGATAGGTTGGCAATATGCGTGGAGCACAAGTCAATTCTGGGTTTAATTTTGGAGATGGCCACTCGGCGATCATCCTCCACATTTAGATGCGATCTGTATTTACTTTTAATATATGTCCGTGCCGAGAAAGTCTTGTCGCACAGGTACACACGGGGACAAAATTGTTGGTACCCCTCTGTTAATGAAAGAAAAACCCACAATGGTCACAGAAATAACATGAATGTTACAAAAGTGGTAATAAATAAAAATTCTATGAAAATTAACCAGTGAAAATCAGACAATGCTTTTGAACTGTGGTTCAACAGAATTATTTTAAAAAAACAAACTCATGAAACAGGCCTGGACAAAAATGATGGTACCCTTAACTTACTATTTTGTTGCACAACCTTTTGAGGCAATCACTGCAATCAAACGATTTCTGTAACTGTCAATGAGGCTTCTGCACCTCTCAGCAGGTATTTTGGCCCATTCCTCATGAGCAAACTGCTCCAGTTGTCTCAGGTTTGAAGGGTGCCTTCTCCAGACGGCATGTTTCAGCTCCTTCCACAGATGTTCAATAGGATTTAGATCAGGGCTCATAGAAGGCCACTTTAGAATAGTCCAATGTTTGGCTCTTAACCATTCTTGGGTGTTTTTAGCTGTGTGTTTTGGGTCATTATCCTGTAGCAAGACCCATGACCTGCAACTGAGACCAAGCTGTCTGACACTGGGCAGCACATTTCTCTCTAGAATACCTTGATAGTCTTGAGATTTCATTGTACCCTGCACAGATTCAAGACACCCTGTGCCAGATGCAGCAAAGCAGCCCCACAACATAATAGAACCTCCTCCATGTTTCACAGTAGGGACAGTGTTCTTTTCTTGGTATGCTTCATTTTTGCATCTGTGAACATAGAGCTGATGTGCCTTACCAAAAAGTTCCAGTTTTGTCTCGTCTGTCCATAGGACATTCTCCCAGAAGCTTTTTGGCTTGTCAACATGCAGTTTGGCAAGTTCCAGTCTGGCTTTTTTATCATTTGTTTTCAACAGTGGTGTCCTCCTTGGTCGTCTCCCATGAAGTCCACTTTGGCTCAAACAACGACGGATGGTGTGATCTGACACTGATGTACCTTGACCTTGGAGTTCACCATGAATGTGTTTAGAGGTTGTACTGGGCTCTTTTGTTACCATTCATATTATCCGCCTCCTACTGCGGCCACATCCAGGGAGGTTGGCTACAGTCCCGTGGATCTTAAATTTCTGAATAATATGTGCAACTGTAGTCACAGGAACATCAAGCTGCTTGGAGAAGGTCTTATAGCCTTTACCTTTAACATGCTTGTCTATAATTTTCTTTCTAATCTCCTGAGACAACTTTCTCCTTTGCTTCCTCTGGTCCATGTTTAATGTGGTACACACCATGTCACCAAACAGCACAGTGACTACTTGTCACCCTTTAAATAGGCCAACTGACTGATTACAAGTTTGTAGACACCTGCGATGTTAATTAGAGGACACATCTTGGTTGAATATGTCCCTATGGTCACATTATTTTCAATCTTTTCTAGGGGTACCATCATTTTTGTCCAGGCCTGTTTCATGAGTTTGTTTTTTAAAGGAAGTCTGTTGAACCACAATTCAAAAGCATTATCTGATTTTCATTGGTTAATTTTCATATAATTTTTATTTATTTTTTTATTTAAAGAAAACTTGCCTTCAGTTTCAGTGGGAACAGTGTTGTTGGTCGCCCTTTTTTGCCAGTGCATCAAAGTTTGGTGTCAGTTTGGTTGTGGCAATTCTCAGGACAGATCTGAGGTGTTCATCAGTTAGCTGGGATCTATGGGGAGCTTTGTTGATGTTCATCATGCTGAAGGTCTGCTCACACATGTAGGTAGAGCCAAACAACACCAGCATCCTCTGTGCCATCTTCCGAATGTTTGGAAACTTGGCTTCACTAAGTGGAGCATAAAACTCATCCAGTTTAAGGGAGTTGAACTTCTCCTTAAAGACAGAGTCACACTGAAGATCGATTAGTTCCAATTGTAATCCTGTGGTGTTGTTTTAGAGTCTTATGACATGAGACATGACACAAGCTGAAGTGACTTGTCAATTTTTTCAAAATCAGAGGAACAACAGCAGAATTCTTCGTGGAGGACGTCCAGTGATCTACTGTATTTCTTCACATGTTGAGGGGCCTTTTTCAGTGTCCCGAGTGTGGGAAAATGAACAAATGATTTGTCTGACATTTGCCTTGAGAATAAAGTAGTTTGGCTTTGGAAGGCTCTCACATTCGTGTATATGTTGTGCACAAACTGATCTTTCCCTTGCAGCTTTACGTTTAGCTCATTCATGTGTGCCAATATGTCTCCAGCAAAAGCAAAATCACAAAGCCAATTTGTGTCATTCAGCTCAGGAAAATCATTGGCTTTCCCATCCATCTATCCATCTTCTACCGCTTTTCCGGAGGTCCGGGTCGCGGAGGCAGCAGTTCAAGGAGAGAAGCCCAGACTTCCCTCTCCCCAGCCACCTGCTCCAGCTCTTCAGAGGGCATACCAAGGCATTCCCAGACCAGCTGGGAGACATAGTCTCTCCACCGAGTCCTGGGTCTGCCCCGGGGTCTCCTCCCAGTGGGACGTGCCTGAAACACCTCAAGTGGGAGGCGTCCAGGAGGCATCCTAATCAGATGCCCATACCACCTCAACTGACTCCTTTCAATGTGGAGGAGCAGCGGTTCTACTCTGACCCTCTCCCGGATGACTGAGCTCCTCACCCTATCTCTGAGGGTGAGTCCAGCAATCCTACGGAGAAAGCTCATTTCAACCGCTTGTATCCGCGATCTCGTTCTTCCGGTCATTACCCAAAGCTCGTGACCATAGGTGAGAGTAGGAATGTAGATTGACTGGTAAATCGACAGCTTTGCCTTAGAACTAAGCTCCCTCTTCACCACAACAGACCGGTACAACGTCCGCATCACTGCAGATGCTGCTCCAATCCATCTGTCGATCTCTTGCTCCATTTTCCCCTCACTCGTGAACAAGACCCCAAGATACTTAAACTCCTCCACTTGGGGCTTTCCCAATTAACTCCAAAAATGAGCTTATCTCCCCTTTGAGTTCCCAGACTCGTTGGCATACTTTCCCCAAACTTTACCAACAGGCACGAGAGTGGTAAAGCAAGTCCTGGTGATCAGCATCAGTTTCCTCAATGAACTTAATAAACTGACAATAAATAAACACATGTAATGTTATGTGACTGGGCCGCCTAACATTTTTTCCAGCTTTTTTACCCCTTGGGCATGATCTGAGTCTTAAAATTCCATTTAGCTGAAGCAGTGACTTAATTCCAGAAGCCAGGGGTGAACCAAAACCCTTCAGACTTTTTAGGAACTGTGGGTTGTAAATAAGTCCAAGTTGAGCCATTAGCAGTGAAGGCCAGAGAGTTGCTGTCACTGATAATGACAAGTCCTGGATGACTGTGCAGATAAAAATCTAATAAAAGACAATATTCCTACTGTTCTGGCGACAAAGATTCCTAAAGAAAACTGAAAATAACTGTTTCTGACAAAATCAGGAGTGCCAAAAAACATTATTATAAGAAGGAGGTGGAGGATTTGAGGCACTCAAACTCAAAGAATTGGTTTAAATTTCTGGTTCCGGTTCCGCCGGACCGGCGGCGCCACACGAGTCGGCTGCCTGTTGCAACAGCCTTTTTTTTATCTTCCTTCTTCTTTCTACACCTTTCACTCTGTATATATATCACGGACGCACGGATCGCCCCGGGGGTCTCCCGGGTCGGCGGACGGAGCCACGGTTTGCAGCGGGAGACGTTACAGCGGGGAGGAGCTAGTGCTAGCTAGCACTTGGCCGCCGCCCGGTGCTAAAGGGAAACTCGACATACCGGGAGCTGTAGCGAAAAGGACGCGGGTGCCGGGCTGGAGTTTAGGCGGCGTGAAAGAAATATAAGACAGAATAATAAAGAGCGATGGCAAGAACCAAGCAGACCGCCCGTAAAATCTACTGGAGGAAGAAGCCCCCCAGGAGACAGCTAGCCACCAGGGCTGCTCGGAGAGGCGCTCTGGCCACCGGCAGAGTGAAGAGGCCTCGCCGTCACAGGCCCGTGGCTCTGAGAGAGATCCGTCGCTACCAGAAATCCACGGAGCTGCTCATCCGTAAGCTGCCCGTCCAGCGCCTGGTGAGGGAGATCGCTCAGGACTTCAAGACCGTCCTGCGTTTCCTGAGCTTCGCCGTCACGGCTCTGCAGGAGACCAGCGAGGCCCACCTGGTGGGTCTCTTCTTCGCTAAGGGGGTCACCATCATGCCCAAAGACTTCCAGCTGGCCCGCTGCATCCGCGGAGAGAGAGCTTAGACTTTCTGCTGCACATTCACCAGCCATAATGCTCTGCACTGTGTGTCTATATACAGTATATACATTTATAGTAATATGGACATATGTTTACTAGATGTTGTTTTTTCTTGCCTTCTGATTGTTGCTCTGAGTGTTGCTATCCCTATGCTTTTGCAATCCTGGAATTTCCCCATTGTGGGACTAATAAAGGCTTATCTTATCTTATCTTAAATCTGTAAAAGTGCTCATGGGAATGGAGGCGGCTGAGCTGGCGGCTGTTTCACAGGACTCCAACACATTGCAGCTTGAGTGTGACATACTGGCTAAGCACTTTGCTTCAGTATGGGACCAGGTGGATCACTCCCTGTCATCTGTGGAGAAAATCACTCATTTGTTGACATCAGGCATCATTCCACCTCTGAGCAGTGGACAGGTTAAAACCAGACTCCGTAAAGTTAATGCATCTAAGGCAGCTGGACCAGACTGCATTCCTGCTTGGGTTTTAAAGACTTGATGAAGAATTGGCACCTGTTCTGTGTGATATTTTTAATTCATGCATCCAACATAACATTCTTCCAAGTGTATGGTAAAAGGCACTGGTTAGAGCTATTCCTAAGAAAGCCAAGCTCACCTTCCTAGCAAACTATCGTCAAATCTCATTGGTCAGGTGTGTTGGAAAAGTATTTAAGGGATTCTAAAAAATGCTCTCCTTGAGGACACAGCTTCAAAAACTGTCTCAACCCAGCATGGGTTCATGTCCAGAAGATCAACTGTCACTGCTCTGATCCACACTCTTCAATGCTGGCATGAAGCACTCAACAGCAGTCCCAAGATGGATGTTCATGCTGTATTTCTTGACTTCTCTCGTGCTTTTGACACAGTTAACCACTATCAGCTGCTTTACTCCCCGGCCAACATTCAATTCAATTCAATTCAATTCAACTTTATTTATATAGTGCCATTTCACAACAACAGTCATCTCATAGCACTATCAACTGTAGGGAGGACCCCCACAGTTGCAGAAAGACCCCAGCAATCAGGCGATCCCCTGTGAGCAAGCACTTGGCGACGGTGGAGAGGAAAAACTCCCTTTTAACAGGAAGAAACCTCCAGCAGAACCAGGCTCAGGGAGGGGCAGTCATCTGCTGCGACTGGCTGGGGGGTGAGGGGATAGAGAAGAAGAAAAGAACAGACATGTAGAGAGCAAACAGCACGATGGGGACTCAATCTATGGGAGAGAACAAACAAATGTTAATGACCAGCAAAAAAAAAATATTTCATAGAGAGTGAGGAAAGGAGTGAGGCCCAGTGCATTACTGGAGGTCCCCCGGCTGACTAAACCTATTAGCAGCATAACTAAGGGAGGGTTCAGAAAACACATGATCCCTCCCTAATTGTAGGCTATATCAAAAAGGTAGGTTTTAGCCCTATTCTTAAAAACAGAGATCGAGTCTGACTCCCGAATCCAGATTGGCAGCTGATTCCACAGGAGAGGAGCTTGATAACTGAAGGCTCTGCCTCCCATTGTACTTTTGGAGATTCTAGGTATTACAAGTAAACCTGCATTTTGGGAGCGTAGTGCTCTGTTAGGATGATACGGTAGTATCAGATCTTTTAAATAAAAAGGAGCCTGATTGTTTAGAGCTTTGTAAGTAAGAAGAAGGATTTTAAACTTAATTCTAAACTCTATGGGAAGCCAATGAAGGGAGGCCAGAACCGGAGAGATATGATCTCTCTTTCTAGTACCTGTTAAAACTCTTGCTGCAGCATTTTGGATCAGCTGAAGACTTTTTAAAGATGTTTTAGGACAGCCTGATAATAAAGAATTACAATAATCTAATCTCGAGCTAACAAAAGCGTGGATCAGCTTCTCAGCATCACTCTGAGACAAGATGCTCCTAATCTTGGCAATATTACGCAAATGATAGAAGGCAGTCTTAGAAACAAATTTAATATGTGAATTGAAGGACAAATCCTGATCAAAAATAACTCCAAGGTTCCTCACAGAGCTATTAAGAGAAAGAGTAACTGCATCCAAACTGAAAGTTTGATTTGGAAAGGAATTTCTAAGGTTTTTTGGACCAACAAGAATGACTTCAGTCTTATCTGAATTTAATAGCAGGAAATTACAAGTCATCCAAACTTTGATTTCCTTAAGACAGGCTTCTAACTTGGCTAATTGATTAGTATCATCTGGCTTCATTGACAGGTATAATTGTGTGTCATCTGCATAACAGTGAAAATGTATACAGTGCTTTCTAATAATGTTGCCTAACGGAAGCATATATAAACTAAAAAGAGTAGGGCCAAGCACAGATCCCTGTGGAACTCCATGACTAAGCTTTGAGCTGAGAGAAAACTCATCATTTACATGAACAAACTGGAACCTATCAGATAAATAAGATCTAAACCACTGCAACGAAGTTCCATTAAGTCCAACATAGTGTTCTAATCTATCAAGTAGAATATTATGATCAATAGTATCAAAAGCTGCACTAAGATCTAAAAGGACAAGTACAGAAACTAGTCCATTATCAGATGCAATGAGGAGGTCGTTAGTGACCTTCGCTAAGGCTGTTTCAGTGCTATGATGGATTCTAAACCCAGATTGAAACTCCTCAAATAAACCATTTCCCTGCAGGTGGTCAAATAATTGCATAGCAACAACTCTTTCTAAGATTTTTGAAATGAAAGGGAGATTAGAGATTGGTCTATAGTTAGCTAAAGCTCCTGGATCTAGCGTTGGCTTTTTGAGTAAGGGTTTAATTACAGCCGTTTTAAAAGCCTGCGGTACATGGCCTAAAGTTAATGAAGAATTGATTATATGAAGAATAAAGCTACCAATAAGTGGGAAGACTTCTTTAAATAACCTGGTAGGAATAGGGTCTAAAAGACAAGTTGAAGGTTTGGATGAGGAAACTATTTTGTCTAACTCACAAAGGTCAATTGGAGTAAACTCATCAAGACAGACATCAATAGAAGGAGTTGTAGTAGTTACAGTATTTAAGTTAACTGTGGGAAGAATCTGATTGATTTTATCTCTGATGGATGAAATTTTATTATTGAAAAAGTTCATAAAGTCCTGACTAGTAAGCTCTAAGGGGATGCTAGGATTGACAGAGTCCTGACTCTTTGTCAACCTGGCTACAGTACTGAAAAGAAACCTGGGATTATTCTTGTTCTCTTCTATTAATGCAGAGTAATAACTCGTTCTAGCTTTTCTAAGAGATTTTTTATAAATTAAAAGATGATTGATTAAACATGCATGTTAGATGGTCCCTCTGCCTTATTGTGAGGAGTTATCTGAGTGACAGAGCGCAAACGGTGCAGTGGGGAACCTGTACGTCCTCTTCTTGTTCAGTCTAAGCTGGTGTCCAGCAGGGTAGGATATTATCACCATTACATTTTGTAACCTGTATTAACAGCCTGGACTCAAGTCTTCCTTCCTTTGTTTCCCTTGTGAAATATGCTGATGATCTAACACTCACTGAGCTGCTGACGGGGTCTTTACCTGGCCTGACCCAGAAGAACTCTTGGACTCTGTGCCTGCATGGGGACAGGACTTCTCTCTCATCATAAATGGAGTTAAGACCATGGATATGCTTATTAGTCCAAGAAGACAGACTCACATTCCTTCTCCACTGCCAGTGGTCTCTGGTCACAGCATTAGTAGAGTCTCTACATTTAAGCTGCTTGGAGTTCAGATCTCATCAGATTTGTCATGGGATGCCCATGTCAACTACATGCTCTCTAAAATAAACCCAGGATTCACTACCTTTGTGTGGCTAAAAGAGCTGACTTCCCACCTGATATCTTAAAACAGATTTACAGTGGATATAAAAAGTCTGCGCACCTCTATTCAAATGCCAGGTCTTTGTGATGTAAAAAAAATGAGACCAAGATAAATCATTTCAAAACTTTTTCCACCATTAATGTGACCTATAACCTGTACAACCCAATTGAAAAACAAACTGAAATGTTTTAAGGAGAAAAATTAAAAATTAAAAACTTACAATAACCTGGTTGCATAAATATGGATACACTTAAACTAATATTTTGTTGCAGCACCTTTGGCTTTTATTACAGCACTCAGTCTTTTTGGGTAGGAGTCTATCAGTGTGTCACATCTTGATGTGGCAATATTTGCCCACTCTTCTTAGGGATTCCATGGTCAAAAACTCCTCCGTTATCTCAAAATTGTCATTAATTCCTCTGATAAAAAATTAAGAGCTGAGCGGTGTCTTTAATGTCATTACTTTCATCCACTGCTAATTAATATAAATTAAATGACTCAGCGTTTTTGTTTAACTCATTGGCCAAGTCTTCATCAACTAGTTCTACATGGCGAGTAACTGTCCTGCATGATAAACAAATTTTTTTCAAATTTATTTTTCCTCTCTGGACATGAGAGGCCTGCTGTCTCTACTATGCATTCTTTCAAAAACTCTTGCTGGCTTTTGCCAGTTTGATTGTCAGCAAATAACTTGTCTTGGTGCTTGACTCTTGAATTGTAGCTTGTCAAAGAAAAATATTTTGCAGACTCTGTAAATTGGCTGCCAACCTTTGAGCAGTAGCTGCCCATCCTCACGTTGATTGGTTGCAAGCATAGTTAGCATGCTTGGTGGAAAAGTGGCGGCTGACGTTGTATTTTTTGAAAACCGCAATGGTTTCTTGGCAAATAAGACATACAGCCTTTGATCAGATTTTGGTGAAAAGATATTTAGCTGTCCACTCCTTATTAAACACTTGGCACTCACTGTCAACTTTTCTTTTCTTTGGTCCACTTATTGTTAAGCTGGCTTTATACTTTTCACATCTATGATGCATCTACCTACGCCAAGGCCAACAGTCAAGCAGCTGCATGTTTCATTAGTGTTTACTGCTCGACCAAACATTTAACGCATGCGCATAATCATCATCTGCAGTTTTAGCCCAGCCCAATAGGGGCTGCAAATGCGCTAAACCAGAAACCAGCAAAGGTGGTGTCTGGAGTGCGCCATCTAGTGGAAAACCTCAGTATTGCAGGAAAAAGGCACAATGAATGTGGTCTTTACAAAAATTTGGAAAATTACAGTATATATCAATGTTCTGCGGGCTGTATACGGTCCGCGGGCTGTCGTTTGCCCAAGCCTGGTCTATCATATCTACAGTGGTGTGAAAAAGTGTTTGCCCCCTTCCTGATTTCTCCTTTTTTTGTATGTCACACTTAAATGTTTCAGATCATCAAACAAATTTAAATATTAATTCAATTCAACTTTATTTATATAGCGCCATTTCACAACAACAGTCATCTCATAGCACTTTCAACTGTAGGGGAACCCCCACAGTTGCAGAAAGACCCCAGCAATCAGGCGGTCCCTTGTGAGCAAGCGCGTGGCGACAGTGGAGAGGAAAAACTCCCTTTTAATAGGAAGAAACCTCCAGCAGAACCAGGCTCAGGAAGGGGCAGTCATCTGCTGCGACTGGCTGGGGGGTGAGGGGATAGAGAAGATGAAAAGAACAGACATGTAGAGAGCAAATATGTAAAACATATCTTTGTCATATTAGACAAAGATAACACAAGTAAACACAAAATGCAATTTTTAAATGAAGGTGTTTATTGTTAAGGGGGAAAAAAAATCCAAACCTACATGGCCCTGTGTGAAAAAGTGATTGTCCCTAAACCTAATAACTGGTTGGGCCACCCTTAGCAGCAACAACTACAATCAAGCATTTGCGATAACTGGCAATGAGTCTTTTACAGCGCTGTGGAGGAATTTTGGCCTACTCATCTTTGCAGAATTGTTGTAATTCAGCCACATTGGAGGACTTTCGAGTATGAACCACCTTTTTAAGGTCATGTCACAGCGTCTCAATCGGATTATGGTCAGAATTTTGACTAGGCCACTCCAAAGTCTTCATTTTCTTTTTCTTAAGCCATTCAGAGGTGGACTTGCTGGTGTGTTTTGGATCATTGTCCTGCTGCAGAACCCAAGTGCGCGTCAGCTTGAGGTCATGAACAGATGGCCGGACATTCTTCTTCAGGATTTTTTGGTAGACAGCAGAATTCATGGTTCCATTTACCACAGCAAGTATTCCAGGTCCTGAAGCAATAAAACAGCCCCAGACCATCACACTACCACCGCCATATTTTACTGTTGGTATGATGTTCCTTTTCTGAAATGCTGTGTTACTTTTACGCTGGATGTAATGAGACACACACCTTCCAAAAAGTTCAGTTTTTGTCTCGTTAGTCCACAGAGTATTTTCCCAAAAGTCTTGGGGATCATCAAGATGTTTTCTGGCAAAACTGAGACAAGCCTTTATGTTCTTTTTGCTCAGCAGTGGTTTTTGTCTTGGAACTCTGGCATGCAGGCCATTTTTGCCCAGTCTCTTTTTTATGGTGGAGTCATGAACACTGACCTTAACTGAGGCAAGTGAGGCCTGCAGTTCTTTGAATGTTGTTGTGGGGTCTTTTGTGATCTCTTGGATTAGTCGTTGCTGCACTCTTAGGGTAATTTTGGTCAGCGAGACACTCCTGGGAAGGTTCACCACTGTTCCATGTTTTCGCCATTTGTGGATGATGGCTCTCACTGTGGTTCGTTGGAGTCCCAAAGCTTTAGAAATGGCTTCATATCCTTTTCCAGACTGATAGATCTCAATTACTTTGTTTCTCACTTGTTCCTGAATTTCTTTGGATTGCAGCATAATGTTTAGCTTTTGAGGATCTTTTGGTCTACTTCACTTTGTCAGGCAGGTCCTATTGATCTTGACTGAGAACAAGTGTGACAGTAATCAGGCCTGGTTGTGGCTAGAGAAACTGAACTCAGCTTTCCAAAGATGTGATAAACCACAGTTAATTTATGTTTTAACATGAGGGGCAATCACTTTTTCACACAGGGCCATGTAGGTTTGGAGTTTTTTTTTTACCCTTAATAATAAACACCTTCATTTAAAAGCTGCATTGTGTTATCTTTGTCTAATATTTAAATTTGTTTGATGATCTTAAACATTTAAGTGTGACAAACATACAAAAAAATGACAAATCAGAAAGGGGCACTTTTTCCACACCACTGTATGTCAGTCATCTCCTTTGATCAATCTTTTGCCAATTTGTGTGCGTGCGTGCATGCGTGCACATCCTGTCCAGGGGAAATGAAAAGTACTCAGCTATTGTTTATCTGTTAAATGTATTGACCAACCTATACCTTGTAATATAGACTATTCCAAATCATTTGAAGAAACAGGTTCGTGGGTTTATGAAAATATCCATCGGAATCGTTCTCTTCTTCTGAAGTTTCAAACACAAAGTATGCTTGTTGCATCCACGTGCACTACGTTAAACCATTCAGCTCGATTGTTCAGCCCAGTTGTTCATCATTTCTTCCCCATTTATCCTCTCTAAGATAACTAATGGCCCTTTTCTACTAGTACTTGTTTGGCCCTGTTCGGTTCAGTACACTTTGTAGGCTTTTCCATTAGGAACTGTAACGGTTTTGGTCCCGATTTTTCAGACCTGCTCCAGAGTGGTTCTAAGCATGCTATACCGACCTGAAAATGTGACGTCAAAAGACTGCAGGCCACTGATTGTTCCGGGCGTAACGTCATGAGAGCGACATCTTAAGGCTTAATTACAGACTCTCGAGCCGCCATTTGCAAAGATTCGTCCGTGAGTCAGCAAGCAAGCGTCAGTATAAACAACAACGATAGAATGGCTTCACAGAAATCAGACCCACAGAAGTCAACACCGCGGTCCAGCAGAGTTTTCTGTGCCTTTTGGCTGATGAGAGAATCCAGAGGGAACTAGACTGAGCCACCTGAAATGAATTTATGGCCACAGGAGCACCCAACTTCAGCAGTTGAAAGCCGTGATATTAGGATATAGAGGATGGTGAGTAATGTGATATGATGTGATATTATGCATCTTTTACGTTATTTATCCCAGCAGTAGAAAGTTCACTTTGAACAGATCACAACATTGTCTCTTGTGTGCAGCTAATGAGCTAGCCAGTTAGCCGTCTATGCTAACTCCGTGCTCTCCTTGTGTTTTGTGCTTGTGTTGACAATATCTGATGAAATAAACTAGTTGCAATTCTGGTGAAAAAGTTGTTTTTTTACATGTTGCATTTTCATGCTGTGCATGTACCGTACTTAAGTTGTGTGTATTTTCGTTCAAGAGTCCGACCAGCATCTGTTGTGACGCTGGCAACGTTAACACTACACAGAATGTGTTATGACTGGTAAGTTGAACATCCCGTTATATTTTTAGTAGTGGTGGACAAAGTACTCAAATCCTTTGTTTTTTAAGTTAAAGTATAGGTAAAGTGCCAAAATTAAAGTAGCACAATTTCCACTTAATATGAAAGGGACTGAACTGAGATTTATTTGATTGTGTGAATATTAATTACAGAATAATTGAAAATGAATGGCACATCCAATATATTAGCCACTGTAAAATAAACTGCTTGTTTATTTATTTATTTTTATTATTTTTTTTTGTCAGATCACTTGTGTGATCCTTTATGAGTTATATTCATAATAGTGTATCTTGCACTTTGGGGAATGGGAGTTGTTCAGTCATCATTATAATTTAGTTTATATGTGTAGTTTATAGTCTATTGTCAATAAACTGATGCAGTACTATAATAACAGGACACATTACAAATATTTGAGACCCACTGTAGTGCTTCCTTTTATATTTTAGCAATACAAGTACAAAACACCACCCACACATGAAGCCAGGGCGACACAGCGGTGGCTAAACTTTAATTGATAAAAATGGCATATTTTGACTGAGCGACTCCATGCTCGGGGATGCACACCCTCAGTTAAAGTACTAGATTCCATTCAACTGAATGTATCAACTCCTCCTCCTTTTTTCACTTTTCTATTTATATAATTTAATTCATAGCCATCCATGGTAAAATCCACTCCTTTCTCTTCACTGAGCCACGTCTCTGATATTGCCACAATATTGAATGGCTCTTTAAACTGATGTAAATAATCTTTAATGTTATTAAAGTTGGCATAGAGACTTCTGCTGTTGAAGTGGATCATAGAAATATTGAAATCAGATGTGACCATTGTGTTAAACTGTTCATCCGTGTAGTAACTACAGTTATTATTGATGGAGGTAAATAAATTATTATCAGGGTCTATGTTATATTCTACGTCCTGTGGGTTGTGATCTGTATATTCAAAAACTTTCAGTTCCTGTTGTTCCTGTTTGTTGATCTTTTGTTTCATGTTGTTAAATGTCTTGTAGCAGATGAGTATAATCCTTCAGTGTCCTACAATTGTCTCTTGTTGCTGTGACTCTAGTTCATAACATTCATTGATATTTGTCCAGTTCCATAATATTATGGATGTTAACGACCTTGGCTTCTTCAGGTGATCCATTTAATTTGATGTATATTTTACAGTTTGATGTCCAGGTGTTTTGAATCTTTTTCTGCTTTCTCATGTATCTTGCTTTTCTGGCTATTTCTGCGTTTTCTTTTGTGAGGTGCTCGTTTATGTAAATGTTGCCGGGAAATAATACACACTGAACAACAAATGTATTTTATGGGTTTTATCTGATATATAGAAAATAAAGAGCAGCACGCTTCAGAATGAAAAGATTTACAATAATTTTTAAATGTAAATAAAATAAAATGAAATGTACAAATTGTCTCTTTGTACTGCCTCAAACACACAGGAGGCGGATCTTAAACAAAATGGTGGATTACTAACAAAGAAAAATACAATCTGATAAAATGCTCAGTAAACTAATGACCCCAAATAAGTCCGTACAAACGGTAGTGGTGATACTGGAAATGAGAAAGGCACATAATAGCTTTAGTACACCACAAACCTTAAGTTCACACTCCAAATATGCTCAAAACTTAACAAGAAAAGCTTTTCACTTACAACATACACACGACGCCACACCAGCGCATGATCACTGACTGATCTTCACAGGACACCCGAGTCTCCCTGGTTTGATTGACAGTATAAAATGTTTCAGTACTCGTCACCGTGTAAAACAAAAAAACACATCATAACATTGTGACCAGAGTAGCAAACAACACACTTTTACATTTACACTCATGCTTACATCGTACATAGCCTGATATTTTAAACTATATCCTCTTGGATAGGCACTATGTTCAGCCACGGTATACCATGCTAGTCAGGCAGCAAATCTGTAGGTCCATCTACGTCTTATCTGTTACTAGGCCGACTTTATTACATCCTCCTCGGCATAATTCACCGTGTTCGTTAAGAGTAACAATATATTTTAACTGCATTGGTGAACTTACAACGTTTCTTTATGAAGATTATTCCTCGTCTTGCTTGCTTTTCAAATCCGGTCTCCTGAACCGTTTTCCCAACCAAAAAAACCCAGATATTCAAAATCCTCTACCTGGCATATCCCGCCCACACCCTGAAGTCACTTCCTGTTGAGTCAAGTTCAAATCAAAATATTTAAACGCAAATCAAATCAACAAAGATCCATAAATATGACCCGGTTACATTCTCCCCTGCTTACAAGTCAACGGCCTCGGTGACTACAAATGAGTTTTTGATTTCCCTCACAGCTTCTCTAAACAAGACCGTGCCTAAGTTTGCAAAAATCTGAGCGATTATAGCTGAAGAACTGGGATCCAAAACTGACTTTGGCTCATGGTACGGGTTTGAGTGCTGGCCTGCTGTTGACCTTTGACTCCTGCGGGGAAAGGGAACAGGTTCAGGCATGGCTTCATCTTCTGTATCAGACCGTGTTTCTTGTGAGTCTACCTCAGATTCTGGTTCAGGAAATTCATCATCCTGCTCTGACTCACCATTGATGCTACCTTCCGCACTATTCTCACTGCTAGGGATCCTGACCTGACCATCAGTGTGAGCTGGGTTACGGATGGGACTAAGAGCCCTCACTTCTTCCAAAACTAAACCATCGGTAGGGTCCTCTGAATTTAGACTGTCCTCCAGCGGGGACTCTGGGGACTTTCTAAGACACTGGCTACTCGGTCGTGACCTGGAGACGGGTGGGGACACACATGGTCTGATGTCAACTCTGTTAACTCTTTTTGTCGGTCCTCCTTCTACAGGTTCTACCGTGTATGTAGTTCCTTGAATCTGCACCACACGGTGGGGAATGGGTTTCCAAGCATCTTGAATTTTGTTTCTGCCTGGGGGCCGGTTTCTGACATACACAATCTGACCTAGCTCAATAGGGGGACAGTACACCTTCTCGTTATGCATTGAAATGCGTTCAGCAGCTTTCTGTTCACAGTACTCTTTGGCCCTGGCATGAGCATCATTCAGACGCCTTTGGTGGATCGCCAGCCAGTCGTGACTGGGCTCTGCAGTGGACTCCTGTCCTAAAAGGGCATCAACAGGAAGGTGTGGGTCCACACCAAACAGAAGGTAGTAAGGGGAGTAGCCTGTTGTTGAATGCGGGGTAACATTGTACGCATAGACTAACTCTGGCAAAGACTCTGGCCATCTGCGTTTTTTCTCAGGCGGGAGGGTGCGCAAGAGTTCATGCAACGTCCTATTAAAACGTTCACATTGGGCATTCCCAGTAGGATGATGGGGGGTTGTACGACTTTTTTTTTACACCATACAACTTGCAGAGTTCTGAGATCACCTCGCTTTCAAAATTCCGGCCCTGGTCCGAATGCAAACGCTCAGGGACACCATACTTGAGAAACCACTCTCGCAGCAGAACCTTGGCTGTTGTGTCAGCTTTTTGATCACGTGTTGGGAAAGCCTGCGTAAACTTTGTAAACACATCGGTGATCACTAGAACATTTTCTCTACCATCGCTAGAGGGTTCTAGAAGAGTAAAATCAACTGCGACTACCTCTAAGGGCCTACTAGCTAGAAATGATTTCATGGGGGGGGTGAATCTTGGGATTTGGCATTTTTGTTAACACACAGCGTTCACATTTCTTTATCCACTGTTTGACATCCTCATGAATCCCTACCCAAAAACATCTTTGTCGTAGCAATTCCAGAGTACGCTCAATGCCTTGGTGCCCCATCGAGTCATGCACACTCTCTAACATCTGAGACTTTAAACAGCCTGGCACTAGTAGTTGAAAACGTTCCCCATACCTCACATCCTCAATCACCCGATAAAGCAGTCCCTCCTTCTCCCTAATATGTGGCCAATGTTTCAATAAAGAGAGCACTGGTTTTTCAAGGTCTTTCCTCTCCTGAAAGTTAGGTTTACTTTTGCCATCCCAAAACCTTCTAAAAACTCCCAGTACTGGATCCTGCCCCTGAAATTCCCTTAATTCCTCTTTTGAGTAGCCAGGTAAGGTAGGAGTATTATCCTGGGCTCCAGAACCGGAACCATCTCCCTTTTCGTTCGCCCGCATTTGCCTAATCCTGCAACTCTCAAGACCAGCACTGGTTAGCTCAGTGCCAAGTGTTGTCCCTTTCTGTATCACATTGCAGATAGCCACACACCCATCATAATCCATGTCGTCCGACATTGGTTCCTGCTCCCCTGCAAACGGGTGCCTAGATAATGCATCAGCAGCCCGGTTAGACCGGCCAGGCCGATACTGAACATCAAAATCAAACACTGCTAACTGAGCCACCCATCGCTGTTCTAGTGCTCCTAATCTAGCAGTGTTGAGATGACACAACGGATTGTTATCAGTAAGGACCGTGAATTTAGAACCTAGTAGGTAGCCTCTGAATTTTTCTGATATTGCCCATTTCAGAGCTAGAAGTTCTAATTTCATACTGCTATAATTTCTGTCATTCCTCTCTGCATTTCTGAGCCTACGGCTTGCATATGAAATTACTCTTTTCTTTCCCCCTTGTTCTTGATACAATATTGCTCCCAACCCTTGATTACTGGCATCTGTCTCAACAATAAAGGGACGAGTAAAATCCGCATACCCTAGTACTGGGGCGCTAGTGAGTTTCTGTTTCAGAATATCAAACAAGCTTTGGCATTGCGGCGTCCATAGACTGCACATCCATTGATTCACCTTGGAAGGAGGCCCTGAATTCAAACAGAGATTCACCAGGTCGTGAAGCGGGCTAGCTATCTGGGAAAAGTGCTCAACAAATCGCCTATAATAACCGCAAAAGCCTAGGAACGAGCGCAACTCTTTCAGTGTGGTAGGCACTGGCCATTGCTTCACTGCCTCTATTTTACCTGGGTCTGTTTCAATTCCATCTGCTGAAACCTGGTGACCTAAAAACTTAACCTTCTGCTGCAGAAAGTGACATTTCTCTAATTTGACTTTAAGACCGGTATCTTGTAGTCGTTTCAAGACTATGTCAACTCTTTCTAGGTGCTCCGTGAATGTCTTGGAAAACAGCAAAATGTCATCCAAAAACACCAGCATTATTTGGAAAATCAAATCATTCATCGCAGTTTGCATCAATCTTTGAAACGTTGCTGGACCATTACAGACACCCATGGGCATGCGCAAGTACTCAAAGAGACCAAAAGGGGTTGTGAAGGCTGTTTTATGTTGGTCATGCTCTTTTACTGCCACCTGGTGGTACCCACTTGCTAAATCAATTGTTGAGAAAAACTTTGCTCCCTGCAAAGCATCGAAACTCTCATCAATTCGCGGCAGTGGAAAAGCATCTTTTCATGTCTTCTGGTTAAGCTTACGGAAATCCACACATAGCCGTATACTACCATCAGTTTTTCTCACTACCACCACAGGAGATGCGTAAGAGCTACAACTCTCCTTGATTATCCCCTTTTTCAACAGCTTGGATATGTGCTCTTTAACCTCTGTGTATTGGTTGGGTGGAATTCGCCGATAGGGTAGGCTCACAGGTACATCATCCACTAGGTTTATGTCATGTTTGACTCTGTCTGTGTACCCCAAGTCATCATCATCGACAGCAAAAACATTAACATACTTGGCCAGCACAGTTTTCAATTGATCCTGTTGCTCTTTACTCCCTCCAATGTCTAATTTGTCCAAGACAGACGAGGTGCTGGCATCAAGGGCACTAGGCTGATCAACTGAGACATGTTCGATACTTGCTGAAATACGGTTAAACTTTACTTTAACTGGGGGTTCGTCACTTAAGCACTCCACAGGGGAAAATACCCCAAGCCGGGTCCTCGCGTTTAGCCACACATCCTCAGATGAAAGATTCACTACTTGCACTGGGACAGTATTACTGCTAGCTTCAACCAATGTGGGTAGGACAACCAGACCACTTGGCAAAGTCATGTTCCCCAGCTCTAGTAATCTCAAGCCGTTACCCTCTTGTACCTTGGGAAACCCTTTTGCCATGACTGTAACTACTGATGCTGAGGGGATGTGGGCTCCATCCCTACCTACCAGCCTAGCCACACTCCGCCTAGTGACTGTACATTTCTGAACCTGCTGAAAGGCACTTCTCCAGTCTGAATCGAGTTTCCCCCCCAAGGACAGTATCAAACTCAGCATGCACCAGTTGACGGCAGCGGCTAATGATATTCATGCCGACAATCCCTGCAGTTTCTGAATTCGGTGGGTCTTTCACAACGAGGAAACCGCAATCAGGTATTTTCAGTCCCATGGTCTCAATCTCTAACTCAAGATATCCTAAATATGGGATTTCTAATCCATTAGCAGCAGTCAACCTTAACCACCCCGCTGTAGTCACTATGTCATCATCCTCCCCACACAAATGCTGACGGAAAAACTGTTCAGTTATGGTGCTGACCTGGCTGCCCGTGTCTAGTAAGCAACGGGTTACCACACCACGTATGTTAATCTCTACCGTGGGACATGTTCCTACTGCACGGGCCAGTAACTGATCCTGAGTAATCTGTGCTTTAACTGAGTCTGAAGTGTTCCCCCTAATCGCTTGACTCACGGCGACCGGGGCCTCTAGTTTCCCTGATTCTGACCGCTTTGCTGTGCCTTTTGCTTCTGGGTGCAATTCTTGGCTATATGCCCCTCCCCTTGACATTTAAGACAGATGGGTTTTTCATCATCTGTAAATTTCAACTGAGCTCGACGGCGGGTATTGGTCTGTTCACTTGAATTTGTTCTCTGCATAGTTAGGGTCTTAACCGCAGCAGCCAGCCCACTGATCTGCTTCCCTTGCTCTGCTACTACTACTTTGAAAAGATCACCCACAGTTCCCACTTGCTGTTCCTGAGCCGTTATGGCACTGCACTGGGTCTCTCTATCTCCACTGTCTCCTTTACTTCGGCTTTTAGAAGATCTGGAATGGCTAGCATCCTCCACTGACCCGGGCTGCACGGTGGCGCAGTGGTTTAGCACTGTAACAGCACAGTTTTACCCTTGGCCGGGGGATCGCGGGGATCATGAGATCGTGGGTTCGATTCCAGCCCCCGACCAACAGTGAGCTGTGTGGAGTTTGCATGTTCTCCCCGTGTTGCGTGGGTTTACTCCGGGATTTCTCCGGTTTCCTCCCGCATACCAAAAACATGTAGGTTTAGGGCGCTCGCGCACGCAGCGACCAGCAGCCGGTGGCTTGTCACCAGACTGCAAACCAAATCTACCTACGGGTACAAATAAGTAACAAAAAAAAAAAAAAAAAAAAAAAAAAAAAAAATAGGCTTCTTCTCGGACCTGTATCATAGTGGAGTCTGGTTTCTGTCTTGCAAACTTCCTCAGTTCTCGCTTAAGGAGTGGATCACTAAGGCCTTCAATGAACTGATCCCTAAGAACTTTCTGCTCATTAGCTAAGGCATTTGCGTCGTGCTTTGAGATCGTTCTCAAAATCTGACACAAGGTATGTGAGTAGCCAAGGATATCTTCACCATTTTTTTGTTTTCGACTGTATAGGTCATGTAAGAGCTGAGCGGTGCATCTTTTATCTCTAAAGGCTTCTCTGAGGTACTTGAACAGGTCAGCAACGGGTAGTGATTTCCCCCCACTACGAAATCGCATCTCCTCTAGAGCTGCACCCTTTAGAAGTGACATTATGAAGTCATACCGGTCACTGTTTGATTGGTATCTAGAATGCACTACACGCTCAACCTCCTCAATAAAATCCTCAACAGAACGACCATCCTTATCATAATCACCACTGAAAGGGGGGATTTGCCGTTCTCTAGGTACATAAACATAGGATCTCTGTGGTTCCTCACTCAAAGCCGCGATGGTTGTCAAGGCTTCAGTTTGTTTACGTTTCAGTTCAGAAACCTGTTCTAAAAGGTCTCTGTTTTCAGGTGATACCTCAACATTTCTGCTCGCAGAGGAGTCCTCAACGCCTCTGTTTTCAACGCCCCCCACTGCGCCCTCTTCCATGTTCAAAAGTCTCTCTAACAAGTAGTCGAGGATATTGTGTTGAACTGTCCAGTCTGATGGAACCCCGGGGATTGCAGTCTCTTGGCCCCGAGTCCTCTCCGCTGATCCAAGGTCCACGATCACTCCGGCCGGTCTCTCCGTCTGCACCCCGTCAGGCTCCAACCGTCCAGCCACTCTCGTCTGCTTCGTATCACCACTACCGTTTACTGTACACCAACCCACTCTAAACTATCAGATAATTGACCCCACTCCTGGTACCAAAATTTGTTGCCGGGAAATAATACACACTGAACAACAAATGTATTTTATGGGTTTTATCTGATATATAGAAAATAAAGAGCAGCACGCTTCAGAATGAAAAGATTTACAATAATTTTTAAATGTAAATAAAATAAAATGAAATGTACAAATTGTCTCTTTGTACTGCCTCAAACACACAGGAGGCGGATCTTAAACAAAATGGTGGATTACTAACAAAGAAAAATACAATCTGATAAAATGCTCAGTAAACTAATGACCCCAAATAAGTCCGTACAAACGGTAGTGGTGATACTGGAAATGAGAAAGGCACATAATAGCTTTAGTACACCACAAACCTTAAGTTCACACTCCAAATATGCTCAAAACTTAACAAGAAAAGCTTTTCACTTACAACATACACACGACGCCACACCAGCGCGTGATCACTGACTGATCTTCACAGGACACCCGAGTCTCCCTGGTTTGATTGACAGTATAAAATGTTTCAGTACTCGTCACCGTGTAAAACAAAAAAACACATCATAACATTGTGACCAGAGTAGCAAACAACACACTTTTACATTTACACTCATGCTTACATCGTACATAGCCTGATATTTTAAACTATATCCTCTTGGATAGGCACTATGTTCAGCCACGGTATACCATGCTAGTCAGGCAGCAAATCTGTAGGTCCATCTACGTCTTATCTGTTACTAGGCCGACTTTATTACATCCTCCTCGGCATAATTCACCGTGTTCGTTAAGAGTAACAATATATTTTAACTGCATTGATGAACTTACAACGTTTCTTTATGAAGATTATTCCTCGTCTTGCTTGCTTTTCAAATCCGGTCTCCTGAACCGTTTTCCCAACCAAAAAAACCCAGATATTCAAAATCCTCTACCTGGCATATCCCGCCCACACCCTGAAGTCACTTCCTGTTGAGTCAAGTTCAAATCAAAATATTTAAACGCAAATCAAATCAACAAAGATCCATAAATATGACCCGGTTACATAAATGTTCGTTCCTTTCAGTTTCCTACCTTGTTTTAGCAGCGCAGTCTTGTGTTTTCTGTTGACAAACCTCATGATCACAGCCGGTTTGTCACTGTTTTTTCTGGGCAGAGGGTGGCAGGCCTCAATGGTGTTACAGTCCAGCTGGATTCCTTTGGACTGCATGAAGGCCGCCACTTGTTGCTCCGTCGATTCGTCTTCCAGCGCGTCGAGCTTCCCTCCGCTGTCCGCGGCCACCGCCCGTGCCTACGATCGAGGTTTAATATGGAGCCCCATGATGATCACGTCGTTCACCCGAGTGTTCTGCTCCAGGTCCGATACTCTGCTCTCCAGATACGCCAGCCTCTTGTCCTTCTCGGCGTTCTGGAGCCGCAGCGCTTTCACCTCCTCCAGCAGGCCCAGGATGTTTTTTTGCTGCTGCTTAACAGCAGAAATCTCTTCAGCCAAGAAGTCCAGCGATCTTTTGATGTCGTCCACATCAAACATCCAGTTGTTTCTCAGTGAGGCAGCGTGGCCGGCGTGTGTGACCCATTCTAAGTTTTGTTTTGTTTTGTTTTTTACAGTTTGAATTTTGCACATTCTAAATAATCTGGAATTTGCTGCTGATTGTAATGAACAATTTAGTGACTTATGTGTTTGCATCATGATTTTCTATTTTGTCTGCTAAGATATTGGTGGGAAAACAGTCAACAGTACAAGTCATTTATCAGTGACTTTGAAAATAATGGCTCATTTTTAAGAAAAAGTAACCAAAAACAATTATTTGATTTACTGAAGACTGTATTGTTGGATGTGCCAGTGCAGAAGACACTGCACACTTTAGTGATAGTACCAGTATATGGAGGAATTCTGGGCCATATTAGCATCTGTATTTCCTCATAATGGGTTAGGGCAGGGGTGTCCAATCATTTGCTCTGGTGGGCCAAGATGCTGCAGGCTTTACTTCCAACCAGTGTGTTCAACAGCAGATTCAACTGAATTTCTTCCACTGACTGCTGATCAGTGAGAACACCTGCTGAAGAGACTGGGTAGAAGAGAGAACCTGCAGGGTCTTGGCCCTCCATGGCACATGATTGGACACCCCTGAGTTAGGGTTTAATGGGATTTAACATTTTAACACAAACTGCTTTATGGCTCATAATTCTGTTGGCAGACTTACACCAAACCAAAAGTGATTTCTCAAACTGCTGGATTGTTCTTAGACAGCTTTTCCAATCTTTTAGTATTTAGGATCGTCACTTCCGGAAGGATCGTCACTTCCTGTGGTAACGTATCGTCACTTCCTGTTTTACTGTCTGTCTGTGTGGTTTGCTCGCCTCCCTCTCCTGAGCTTTTCGGTTAGCCACTAGCGATGGCTACTAGCTCTCCTTCCTCTCCTCGTCTGGTGTGCTCTCTCTGTCAGATGTTTAGCTACACCTCTGCCACTTTTAGTGATAACGGTAAATGTAATAAATGTTGTCTTTTTTGAGGCGCTCGAGGCGAGGTTGTCTGATTTGGAATCCTGGCTCTGCTGCATTGAAACACCGTCTGCGCCAGTTACTCTTGACGGACGCCCCTTAGCTGCAGCAGAGCTAGCTAGCATAGCTGACCCTGTTAGCGGTCCTCCGGCTCTCCTCAGCAGCCAGGAGACTGGGTGGGTGACGGTGAGAAGGAAGCCTAGTTGCAAAGCCCCGGTACACCACCAACCTGTTCATGTTTCTAATTGTTTTTCCCGCTCAGCGACACACCCGCTGAGGAAAAAACTCTGATCATTGCCGACTCTGTAGTCAGAAACGTGAACCTAGAGACTCCAGCGGCCATAGTCAAACGTATTCCTGGGGCCAGAGCAGGCGACATCGAGTCAAATTTGAAAATGCTGGCTAAAAGTAACTGTAAATACTCCACAATTGTTATTCACGCTGGCATTAATGACATCCGTCTCCAGCAGTCAGAAGTCACGAAACTTAATGTAGAATCGGTGTGTGACTTTGCAAAAACGATGTCTGCCACTGTAGTATTCTCTGGGCCCCTCCCCAGATGATGACATGTTTAGCTGCTCGTCATCCTTGAACCGCTGGCTGTCTGTGTGGTGTCCTGCAAATGACGTGGGCTACAGTGACAATTGGAGCTCATTTTGGGGAAAACCTGGTCTTATGAGACGAGACAGCATTCATCCCACTTTGGATGGTGCTTCTCATTTATCTAACAATCTGGCATCTTTTTTATCCAAATTTCCAAAACCTTGACTACTCAGAGTTGGGACCAGGAAGCATAGTCGCAGTCTTACACGCCTCTCTGCAGCTCCTCTTCATCCGCCACCCCTCAACTTAGCCCCTGTCTTCCCCATCAGAGAATCATTGTCTGCTCCCTCCAAAGTAAATAAAAATATAATATATAAGCATCCCAAAGTGATTAAGCAAAATATTGGTAAAACTCAAATTAAACATAAAGCCTCTAAATTGAATGATTTGGCCTCTGTTCCTCCTCATAATTTAAAAATTAAATGTAGTTTATTAAATATTAGGTCTCTAACTCCAAAGTCTCTGTTAGTTCATGATCTGTTAATTGATCATTAGATTGATTTAATATCCCTTACAGAGACTTGGTTAGGGCAAGAGGATTATGTTGGTTTAAATGAATCAACTCCCTCTGGTTATTTAAACTGTCAAAATCCCAGAAGTTCTGGTCGTGGAGGAGTAGCAACAAGTTACCATTCCAAACTACTAGTTAATGTAAAGCAAAAAACATGTTATAATTCCTTTGAAGGTCTGGTCCTCAGTATTGGGCACTTAAGCAATTTTAGGTTAAACCCAATTTTATTTGCCATAGTTTATTGTCCCCCATCAACCTACTCAGAATTTTTATCCGAATTTGCTGATTTCTTAGCGATTTAGTGCTGAAATCTGATAGAATAATTATAGTAGGGGACTTTAATATACATGTGGATGTAGATAGTGACTGCCATAATGTGGCATTTAATTCAATATTAGACTTGATTGGGTTTTCTCAGAAAGTAGGAAATTCTACTCATTACATCCACCATACATTGGACCTTGTTCTGACATATGGCATAGAAATAGAAAATCTTGTAGTGTCTCCTCATAACCCTGTACTGTCAGACCATTGTCTGTTAACCTTTGATTTTACTATTTCTGACTATTTGGCTCCTAAAGAAAAATATTATTACAGTAGATGCCTCTCAGATGATGCTGTTACCAAATTTATGCAGATTGTTTCCTCTATGCCATGTGTCAACACAACGGAAATAAGCTATAGACAGCTTGCTCCTTCTGTAATTGATAACATGGTGGATAGTGTTACAGCTTCTCTGCATCAGACTCTAGACTTGGTGGCCCCCTTAAAAAAGAAAAAGTCTAATCAGAGATTTCTAACTCCTTGGTTCAACACAGAAACTCGTAGCTTAAAACAGAAGACTTGTCAATTAGAAAGAAAATGGCGCTCCACTAATTTAGATGAAATCTATTTAGCTTGGAGGAATCATCTTTTAATTTATAAAAAATCTCTTAGAAAAGCTAGAACGAGTTATTATTCTGCATTAATAGAAGAGAACAAGAATAATCCCAGGTTTCTTTTGAGCACTGTAGCCAGGTTGACAAAGAGTCAGGACTCTGTCAATCCTAGCATTCCCTTAGAGCTTACTAGTCAGGACTTTATGAACTTTTTCAATAATAAAATTTCATCCATCAGAGATAAAATCAATCAGATTCTTCCCACAGTTAACTTAAATACTGTAACTACTACAACTCCTTCAATTGATGTCTGTCTTGATGAGTTTACTCCAATCGACATTTGTGAGTTAGATAAAATAGTTTCCTCATCCAAACCTTCAACTTGTCTTTTAGATCCTATTCCTACCAGGTTATTTAAAGAAGTCTTCCCACTTACTGGTAGCTTTATTCTTCATATAATCAATTCTTCATTAACTTTAGGCCATGTACCGCAGGCTTTTAAAACGGCTGTAATTAAACCCTTACTCAAAAAGCCAACGCTAGATCCAGGAGCTTTAGCTAACTATAGACCAATCTCTAATCTCCCTTTCATTTCAAAAATCTTAGAAAGAGTTGTTACTATGCAATTATTTGACCACCTGCAGGGAAATGGTTTACTTGAAGAGTTTCAATCTGGGTTTAGAATCCATCATAGTACTGAAACAGCCTTAGCGAAGGTCACTAACGACCTCCTCATCGCATCTGATAATGGACTGGTTTCTGTACTTGTCCTTTTAGACCTTAGTGCAGCTTTTGATACTATCAATCATAATATTCTACTTGATAGATTAGAACACTATGTTGGACTTAATGGAACTTCGTTGCAGTGGTTTAGATCTTATTTATCTGATAGGTTCCAGTTTGTTCATGTAAATAATGAGTGCTTCCGTTAGGCAACATTATTAGAAAGCACTGTATACATTTTCATTGTTATGCAGATGACACACAATTATACCTGTCAATGAAGCCAGATGATAGTAATCAATTAGCCAAGTTAGAAGCCTGTCTTAAGGAAATCAAAGCTTGGATGACTTGTAATTTCCTGCTATTAAATTCAGATAAGACTGAAGTCATTCTTGTTGGTCCAAAAAACCTTAGAAATACCTTTCCAAATCAAACTTTCAGTTTGGATGCGGTTACTCTTTCTCTTAATAGCTCTGTGAGGAACCTTGGAATTATTTTTGATCAAGATCTGTCCTTCAATTCACATATTAAATTTGTTTCTAAGACTGCCTTCTATTATTTGCGTAATATTGCCAAGATTAGGAGCATCTTGTCTCAGAGTGATGCTGAGAAACTGATCCACGCTTTTGTTAGCTCGAGATTAGATTATTGTAATTCTTTATTATCAGGCTGTCCTAAAACATCTTTAAAAAGTCTTCAGCTGATCCAAAATGCTGCAGCAAGAGTTTTAACAGGTACTAGAAAGAGAGATCATATCTCTCCGGTTCTGGCCTCCCTTCATAGGCTTCCCATAGAGTTTAGAATTAAGTTTAAAATCCTTCTTCTTACTTACAGAGCGTATTATCCTAACAGAGCACTACGCTCCCAAAATGCAGAGTTACTTGTAATACCTAGAATCTCCAAAAATACGATAGGAGGCAGAGCCTTCAGTTATCCATCTCCTCTCCTGTGGAACCAGCTGCCAATCTGGATTCGGGAGTCAGACTTGATCTCTGTTTTAAGAATAGGGCTAAAACCTACCTTTTTGATATAGCCTACAATTAGGGAGGGATCATGTGTTTCTGAACCCTCCCTTAGTTATGCTGCTAATAGGTTTAGTCAACCGGGGGACCTCCAATAATGCACTGGGCCTCACTCCTTTCTTCACTCTCAATCAAATATTTTTTTTTTTTTTGCTGGTCATTAACATCTGTTTGTTCTCTCCCATAGATTGAGTCCCCATCATGCTGTTTGCTCTCTACATGTCTGTTCTTTTCATCTTCTCTGTCCCCTCACCCCCCAGCCAGTTGCAGCAGATGACTGCCCCTCCCTGAGCCTGGTTCTGCTGGAGGTTTCTTCCTGTTAAAAGGGAGTTTTTCCTCTCCACCGTCGCCAAGTGCTTGCTCACAGGGGATCGCCTGATTGCTGGGGTCTTTCTGCAACTGTGGGGGTTCCCCCTACAGTTGATAGTGCTATGAGATGACTATTGTTGTGAAATGGTGCTATATAAATAAAGTTGAACTGAATTGAATTGAATTTATGTCACATGGTGGTAACCTTAGATAGATAGATAGATACTTTATTTCAAACAAAAAAGTATAACAAAAACAAAACAAATGACAAATGCAATAAAGTAACAGTATACAGTGTTCGAAAGGGAGAAGGAAGAAGTGAACACTTATTAATTCCAACTCCTCTTTTCCATAAATACACCCATGTGAGTTATATACAAATTACCACATTTAAGACCCCCAAGTAAACAATTAACTGTATTTTGTACATATCAACATTAACACCCATCCATTCTAACATACATTGATGTCCATACATCAAAACCAGCCTCAAACAACACAGATATACACAGTGCTGTCCCACCCACCATTCCATAGTGTCCCAGAGTGAGCATAGTGAATCGTACATATAAATACTACCCTTCTAACATATATCCTTTCAGCAAATAATGTTTATACCTCTTTTTGAATTGATTTCTGTTTGTACATAGTTTCAGTTCCGGCTCCAGACTGTTCCACAAATCCACCCCACAGACAGATATGCACATACTTTTCTTGGTTGTTCGTATCTTGGGTTTTGTAAAGTTGAAGTCTCCTCTCAAATTATGATCATTGTCTCTTTTTTTAAATATTTTTTGTATATTAGTTGGGAGTTGATTATTAATTGCCCTGTACATTACTTGTGCTGTCTTAAATTTAACTAAATCGATTAACTTTATGACATGTGACTTTAAAAACAACGAATTGGTATGGTCTCTATATCCTACATTATTTATTATCCTTATAGCTCTTTTTTGTAATGTGCATATTGACTGTAGGTTGGTCTTGTAGGTGTTTCCCCAGACTTCTACACAGTAATTAAGATAAGGTAGAAACTGAATTGTACATTAAGACCAATGATTTATAGTCCAAGATGTGTCTTGTGTTCCCCAGTATCCCTATACATTTTGCCAACTTGGCCCGGATGTGACTGATGTGAGGTTTCCAGCAGATTTTATTGTCTAGCGTCACCCCCAGAAACTTATTTTCCTGTACTGTTTCTATTCTGGTATCATCTATCGTTACCATTATTTCATGATTTATTTTATAATTTCCAAACAACATAATCTTTGGGTTTTTTTAGATTTAGAGATAATTTATTTTTGTTGAACCACTGCGTTAACTTTTTCATTTCAGTTGTGACCACCTCTAAAACCTGCTGCAAATTCTCACCAGTGCAAAGGATATGTGTGTAATCCCCAAACAAAATAAATTTCAGAATTTTTGATACTTGGCATATGTCATTTATATACAAAATAAAGAGTTTGGGTCCCAAAACTGACCCCTGGGGCACACCACAAGTGATGTCCATGAAGGGTGATTTGTGCTCACCAATTTGTACAAATTGTTGTCTGTTACTTAAATAACTTTCCACCCAACTCAGTCCGACCCCCTCTTATCCCATACCTTTCCAGTTTCCTTAGTAGTATTCTGTGGTCAGTGGTGTCAAAAGCTTTCTTTAAATCTATAAATACTCCTACAGCAAACTTTTTTTTTATCTATACAACTAGTAATTTATTCTATAAGTTCGATCAGTGCCAAAGATGTAGATTTATCTGCTCTAAAACCATACTGGCTGTCTGTAAGGAGGTTGTGTTTTTCAATGAAATCATCCAGTCTCTTAGTGAAGATTTTTTCAAGTATTTTGGAGAATTGTGAGAGTAAAGAGACTGGCCTGTAATTTGTGAAACAATGACTGTCTCCTGTTTTGTATAGAGGTATTACTTTTGCTATTTTCATTTTGTTTGGAAATTTACCAGTTTGAAATGACAGGTTACAGATGTGGGTGAGTGCCTTAACAATTCCTTCAATTACTTTTTTCACTATTGTCATGTCAGTTTCATTCCAGTCAGCTGATTTTTTGTTCTTAAATTTACTCACAGTCTCGATAATTTCCTTTTCAGTAACTGCACCCAAAAAGATTGTGTTTGGATTTCTATCTTCTATTTCATTTACAGAACCACTGTTGTTTGTTTCTGTTGTCACTATTGATTTTGCTAATTCAGGACCAACATTTACAAAAAATTTATTGAAACCACTGACCACATCCTCCATATTATTAATCAAATTGCCATTTTCAATAAAATATTCTGGATAATTAGCATTCTTAGGTCGATTACTAATAATCCCATTGAGTACTTGCCATATTCCTCTTAAGTTATTTTTTATTATCCTCTAATATTCTGTTGTAATATTCTTTCCTACAGGTCCTCATTATATTAGTAAACTTATTTTTATATCTTTTATATTTGATCTCAGCCTCCACAGTTCTGCACTTAATGAATTGTTTATATAATGTATTCTTCTTTTTACATGCATTTATTAACCCCTTGGTGACCCAAGGAATATTTTTCTTTTGTTGTCTGTCACTGTATTGTTTTATAGGACAGTTTTTATTGTACAATGATTGAAATATTTGTAAAAATTTATCATATGCTTTATTTATATCATTTTCATCATAAACTATCTTCCAGTCTTGCATTAATAATTCCTTTGTCAGTAAATACATAGATTCTTCGGTTCTTATTCTTTTATATTTAATATTTTTGGTATACTTTTTCTTCCTATAATCACATTGATAGACAACAAAAATCGGCAGGTGGTCACTGATATCATTCAATAAAAGCCCACTCCTGATATTATTTTCCATAATGTTTGTGAATATGTTATCTATTAGTGTGGCACTGTGTGACGTGATTCTGCTTGGTCCAGTAATTGTTGGATGTAAGCCCATACTGTACATTGTGTTGATAAATTCTTCTGTCATACTATGTTGTTTTGAATTCATCAGATCTATATTGAAATCCCCGCAGATGAACATAACTTTATGAGTTAGTTTTGCATACACTTTTTCCATCCAGTCCTTAAATAAGTCAATGTTTGATCCAGGTGTTCTATATACACAGCTCACTACTATATTCTTCACATTGTCCAGACAGATTTCTATTGTAATACATTCAAATAAATCATCCACAGTTACAGACAGATTTTCAACAACCTTGTATTTCAAGCTCTTGTCAACATAAATTGCAACTCCTCCTCCTTTTTTCACTTTTCTATTTATATAATTTAATTCATAGCCATCCATGGTAAAATCCACTCCTTTCTCTTCACTGAGCCACGTCTCTGATATTGCCACAATATTGAATGGCTCTTTAAACTGATGTAAATAATCTTTAATGTTATTAAAGTTGGCATAGAAACTTCTGCTGTTGAAGTGGATCATAGAAATATTGAAATCAGATGTGACCATTGTGTTAAACTGTTCATCCGTGTAGTAACTACAGTTATTATTGATGGAGGTAAATAAATTATTATCAGGGTCTATGTTATATTCTACGTCCTGTGGGTTGTGATCTGTATATTCAAAAACTTTCACCTTCACACAAAACAAAAGTGGAGACACATCTGCAAAAAGTACAAAGGTTTGTTGTCAAAATTCCTAGTGCAATACTAAATTAATACATGTATAGTTCATTGTTTTTTTTTCCACAATATCTTTATTGAACCTTTTTTTTTTAACAAACATGATACAAACAATCAAACACTAACACTAAAGTACTACAAAAAAAAAAAAAGATGCACTAAAAACACCAACAACCACCAGCAAAATCAAATCTTCAACAATGCTCCTCTGTTTAGTCTAGACAATCCAATACATAAGTATACATATTATGTTCACCAGTTTGGAATTTACAAGGTCCACACACATCATTCACCTTCTTCTTCAAAAGTTATGTTTAAATTTTTTACATAATCAATAAAAGGTCTCCATATATTCTCAAACACAATTTCCTTTGATTTCAGTATATATGTTATTCTTTCTAATGGAAGGTTTGTTAACATCTGTCTTAACCACTGAGTCACATCTGGTCTATGAGTCTTTTTCCATAATAGTGCAATACATTTTTTGGCATTAAGCAAACTGAGGTCTATGAATGTTCTTTCACTTTTATTAAAATTATGCTTTTCTGGGTACAGACCCAACAAAAACAGTTTAGGATTCAATATGATTTGTTTTGAGATTATTTTTTCAATTGTTACCCTCACCTCTTCCCAAAACATTCTTATTAATCTACATTCCCATACACAATGAAATAGAGTTCCTTTACTTTCCATGCATTTTGTGCATGTATCTGGTATATTTTTGTTATATTTATTTAACTCCTCTGGTGTAACATACATCCGCATTAACCATTTGAAATGTATCAATTTAAGGCGTACATTTATTGATTTGGTTTGAGCTTCTGTACAAGCCAATTCCCATTGTTCCTCTGAAATTTCAGTTTGCAGATCTTCTTTCCAGTAGTTTAATCTTTTCAGTGAATTTTCACTTGAAGATAGTGTCAATGAGTTATAAAACTCTGAAATAATACGCTTTCTTTTACTATCTTTCATCATCATTTTTTCCAAGGATGAATAAATAGGTCGAGTGAGAGCTTTATTTTGATTTGATCGAATAAAGTTTCTAAGTTGAAGATATTTAAAAAAATGTGTTCTATTGAGATTAAATTTGATCCTCAGCTCTTCAAAAGACATTATGTTATCTGCACATGGCAAATATAAATCCTGAATCTTTTGTATCCCTTTTAAATTCCATACTTTAAATACAGCGTCCGCTCTCCCTGGTTTAAAATATTGATTACCCCATATTGGACTAAATTGTGACAATAACTGTGGTTCTTTTAAATAGTTTTTAGCTTCACACCATATTTTGATCATATGCTTTACAAATGGATTTTTAACTTGTTTTTGTAATTTTTTTGCCAAATCTGAGTATATGAATATGGGAAGAGGTAAAGGTAAATTGTATGATTCCATTTCAGTCCAGTGAGGGAGATCATTTGATGAAAAATAATATGTCATAGACCTCAGTTGTGCCGACCAATAATACAACATAAAATTTGGACATTTCAGACCTCCACGATCAAATGGTAAATATAATAAAGACAGACGTAATCTAGCCCTCCTGTTGTTCCATATAAATTCCACTAACTTTTTTTTTATTCTTGAGAATAAATCTAAAGGTGGTGATAAGGGAATGTATTGAAATAAATAAAGTATTTTAGGTAAAATATTACTTTTAAGTATATTGATTCTCCCGATCATCGACATTGGTAGTGACATCCATCTCTGAGTTAACTCATTGATATCTGACATTAAGGCTTCATAGTTGACACTGGCGACTGATTCTAGCTTAGGCACAATTTGGATTCCTAAATATTTAAACTGATTTACAACATTGAATTGATTTACCTCAGGGGCTGGGTAATTTCTCTGGGTCTCATTTAGCATTAATATTGAAGATTTAGTTTTATTTATTTTATATCCTGATATTTCCCCAAAATTCTTTATTAAATTCAACAAGGTTGGAATTGATTTTTTTAGATTCGACATAAACAAAATTATGTCATCGGCGTACAGGGAGATTTTATGTTCTGTTGGTCCAACTTTAATTCCATATATTTGTGAGTGTAAACGTATCGCTATCGCTAAAGGTTCAATTGCCATAGTAAACAGTAAAGGTGAAAGTGGACAGCCTTGTCGACATCCTCTATTGATTTTTATTGGTTTTGAAATATTGTTATTTGTTAGGATTTCTGCTGTAGCATTATTGTATATTATTTGAACCCATTTTATGAAATTATTTCCAAGTCCAAACCTTTGTAGGACTTCAAAAAGAAAGGGCCATTCAACTCTATCAAAGGCCTTTTCGGCGTCCAGTGATAGGAGAGCTGTATCCGGTGCTTCTTTATTAAAATAAATAATATTAAATAGTCTTCTTACATTATGGAAGCCTTGTCTTCCCTTTATAAAGCCATTCTGATCTCGATTAATAATATTTGGTAAAATTTCTTGTATTCGTCTTGCTAAAATTTTACAGATTATCTTAAGGTCGGCATTTAATAGGCTTATTGGTCTCATATTTTCACATTTATTAGAGGGCTTACCTGGTTTTGGCAGCAGTATAATTAAGGCATTATTTATGTATGATGGTAAATTATTATTTTGAAATGCTTCTAAAACCATTTCCAAAAAAGGTTTTATTAATTTATTCTTAAATTTTTTATAAAGGTCAACTGGAAGACCATCTGGTCCTGCACTTTTTCCTGATTTCATATTATCAATGGCTAGCCCAACTTCTTCTTGACTAATTTTAGACTCCAATATCTCCCTGTTTTCATTTGGAATACACGGTATAGATAGTTCGTTCAAAAACCCATTTAGTTTTGTTAAATCAAATTCATTTTTAGTATCATATAATTTTTCATAGTAATCTCTAAAGGCTCTGTTAATTTCTAAAGGATCTATAACTACCTGTCCATTACTTATAATACTAGTAATTGGTGTTTTAATTTCTAATTGTTTAATCTGCCATGCCAATAATTTTCCTGATTTTTCACCTTGTTCATAAAAAGATTGTTTCAATCTTAGAAGACTCGAGGCAGCTCTATTCGCTGATTTTTTGTCGTATTCAGCTCTCAAAATCAGTAATTCATTCTCCAACCTTGGATCACTTCCTGCATACACTTTTTCCTGAAGACTTTTCATTTTATGTTCCAATTTAGCTCTCTCCTCTCGAGTCTTCTTAGATTTTGATCCTGTATAACTAATAATATGTCCCCTAATAAAAGCTTTGAAAGCCTCCCACTTTACACATGCTGATGTTTGTGTAGTATTGATGTCAAAGTACTCGTCTATCTGTTTTTCTATATACTTGACAAATTCCTCATCCTGAAGCCATTTATGCTGAAATTGCCATCTACCTGATTCCTTTGTCAATTTTTTTATCTACATATATTAGACAACAGGGTGCATGATCAGAGATCACGATGTTATCATAAAAGCAGTTTTGAATCTTGGATCTTAATTCTGTGGAAATCAAAAAATAATCAATACGTGAGAATGTCTTGTAGGTACTGGAATAACAAGAATAGGCTTTAACTTGTGGTTTCATTTCTCTCCATATATCTAACAATCTCAATTCTTTCATAAAATGATTAATAGTCATCCTACATCCATTGTGCGTACAATCCAGTCCTGTTGATCTATCTATACCTGGATTCAATGTACAATTAAAATCCCCTGCTATTATATGTTGCCCTGTAAGTGATGATAAAATAAGAAATAAATTAGCAAAGAACTTTTGGTCATCTATATTGGGACCATATAAGTTCACAAGATTTATATTTTCTAATAGCAAAGAACCTTGAATGATTACATATCTTCCAAGTTTGTCTCCAATTACATTTTTCACTTGAAAAGGGACTGATTTATGTATGAGAGTCATAACTCCCCTGGCCCGGGATGAGAATGATGAGGTGAAGACACTTCCTTGCCATCTACTCCTAATTCTTTTTATATCCTCCTCTATTAGATGAGTTTCTTGTAAAAACACAATTTTTGAACCCATGTCTTTTATTTTATTCATAACTTGTTTAAGTTTTTTTAAATTTTGTAGACCTCTGCAATTCCATGAAGTTAAATTAAGATTAACACTTTGGTTTATGATCAATAGAGAGTTTGGGATTACCTTGCAGTGTAAACATGCTCATACAGAGAAGCAAAAACATGAGTGGTTGAACATTCATCCTACAAACTACACACAAACAAATTCCCCCTTCCCACACTTGTGGCGAACCCCCCAAAATCAAAAGAAAAATTCCGTCTCCCGATATAGCCATCGACCGCTCCACACCCACAGGGAACAGCCTAAGCCACTCCTTCTTCATCCTCCCAATCACCCTAACTCTACTGCTTTTAATGACGTAACATTAACTCTCCTCTGTAGTTTTCCAACTTAACTCCAAAATTTTTAACAACTTTGTACATCATAGTTTTTTTTTGTTTGTTTTGTTTTTGTTTTTTTTAATATATAATACAATCTATATTTTGTAAACTTGCTATTTACTTCAAGTCAGTCAGATGCCTGTGCAAATGCTTAATTATTCTACCTTATATTTTGTTCATGCTTAGCTCCCACCAGTCTCTTCTTCTTCTTTGATCTTCTTGATGAACTCCTGCGCCTCCTCTGGGGTCTTGAAGATGTGGGTTCTGCCCTCATACGTGGTCAGCAGTCTCGCAGGATAGATTACACCATGACGAATCCCAAGGTTGCGCAGCTCCTTACGTATGGGATCAAACTGCTTCCTCAATTGTTGGATTCCTGTGGCCAAATCTGGGTAGAACCGCACCTGCTGATCCTGGTGTTTAATCTCTCCTTTAGCTCGTGCAGCGTTGAAGATCTTCATCCTGTCTCTGTTGCTAAGAAACTTCATAATTAAGGTCCTCGGCGGTCCCTTATCTCTCCGTGGGCCAATACGATGTGCTTTTTCCAGAACCACTGCTGATTGCAACTCCTCGCTGCCCAGCACCTCCGGAATCCACTTTTCCAGAAAGGAATATACGTCCCGACCTTCTGATTCCTCTGGAAGACCCACCAGCCTCAAGTTATTCTGTCTCGACCGAGATTCCAAATCCAAAATATTATCTTCTAGACATTTATTTTTTTTTCCCAAAGTGCGCACCTTTAATTGAAGACGGGTGACGTCATCTTCAGCACTAGCGAGACGGAGCTCCATCTGCGCCGTTCGTTCTACACAGTCACCCAGTTCCTTTCTTATTCCTTGCAACGCTGTCATAATCCCATCAAATCTAGAGGAAAAGTCCGCTCTCATTGAACTCATGGCAGCCATCAGCGCATCTGCGCCATTCCCCGCAGATATCGCACCGTTGCCAGCCTCCTCCGCCATATATGGAGTTTTGTTTGCTGCGTCACAGACCTGAAAGTCCGTTAATTTGGACTGTTTCGGCGGCTCGCTTTTTCCTTTACCTGGTTTTCCAGCCTTAGGCTTCGCCGACATATCCTTGCCCAAACGCTGGGATACGTTCTGTCCCAAATGAGAGAGTTATTTGCCGATTTTTTTCTCCAGGAGCAGAGCAGAGTGAGACACGTCCGTCTTACGTGGCAGCCATAACCGGAAGTCGTATAGTTCATTGTTGATGCAGAGAATACATATTTATACAGTATCTACATGTAGTCAGCAATACTCGATATGATGTATATCCAGTAAATCCATGTACTGTATTTCTCCATGTAACCTTGTGACTGCATTATTTTAATTGCTTTTAATCCTAGATCCAGTTTGTTTTGGCTTAAAATGTATCATAATTGTTAAATATATCTTATTATACCTAACTCAGTAATGCTTACCTGTTGAAATATATATTTTATGGCTAATATAACCCCATAACTACAATATGGCACCTGGCAATCAAGTTTTGGCAGCTGATCACTTTTTGTCACGATACCACTGGCTGGAGCAGGTACATCCCATGATGTCTCAACAGTCTCTCTGTGATTTTCACACAGATCAGAGCAATCTGTTGCACAGGAAGCTAAACATTTCTACAGACATTCTGAAGTTCTGTAACCATTGCGCATTCGTGAAGCTGGGGTGACATCTCATCACTAGGAGCCTGTGTTGAATTCCCAGACCCACGGTTTGAAGCGATAATTTTGCCACAAGACAGCCATCTGAAACACACACACACACACGGAATACATATTTTAGTACCTAATAGTGATAACTTGCCAACATTACAAGGTAGTACGGCGGACTTAAAGCAGAGTAGCATTAGCAATCATTAGATTACCTTCATATGTGATGTAGTTCGTATCCTCATGGCTTCCTAAAAGCTCCAGTACTTTTCCAGAGTGTGTCTTCTTGCTGCCTATAGGCTTCTCTGGCTGTCCTTTTTTGCCTTTAATCTGGAAAAAAAAAGCCAGAGACCGCAGTCGCCTCGTATCCTGCCATCTTGTGTTTTGCCTGGGTCGCTTGTTTTACGTAACGGAAGGGTTGCGCCGCCTCCCTGTAACAAATCCCACCCACATCAAGCCGTACGCCGGTGTAATGGAAATACAAGTGGACCATACCGAACTGAACTGAACTGTGCTGTACCAGGCTAAACAAGTACTGGTGGGAAAGGGGCATATGTGGCTTAATGACTTAATGCCAGGCTTAATGCCAAGCAGTGTTACTGCCAAGCAGTGTTCGCTCATGTGCATGCCCTTTGGCCAGTGCAATACCTGTCTTAAATAAGCCGTCGTGATCAGAGTTCAGTTTTGATAATGTGCTTCTGTGGATTAAAGGGATAGGCAGTAGCACTTTGGACTGGATCATCCAAAACACACCTATGAATAATCAGACCAGCCTCTTTACACTTTTTGCCCAGCACACAGACCATTTTCTCTGACGCGATAATAACAAAATGGATTGAGCCACATCCACAAATGTGCTCTGCACATCTGACAACTGACGAGTGAATAGACTGTCAAAATATGGCCCTCCATGTCAGATGTCCTAAGAGTGTGAGATGTGTAAGCGGGGGAACAGCTGTGTCTGTTGTGACACCTGAGATCCATTGTTTTGCGTTCAGCTACCTAAAAAACAGGAAACGTTTACTAGAAGAGTAAAGTTGGACACCGAATTGTGTCAGTACTGTAAATAATGCTGCAATGAAGTCAGTATGTCCTACCAATCTGTTGTTTGCACATGCAGTATTTCTATAGTGCTTGAGGGATTTTTTTCTAGAGAATATTCAGGATAGTTTTTTTTTGTCATTTTTGACATGTTGAAAGCTTGAAATAAATCTGCAGTTTCAGAAAGCAAGAAATATGTTCACTCCCATGTTGATAAAAAATATGAAAGACTTGAAAAATTACCAGTTTAAGGTACATTATATAGAAGAACATTTTCTAATTAAAGTGCAATTAATTGGGGTTAACTAGCAATTTTCAAAGACCAATCATGATTTTCACTCCTGTTAATAAGCCATGACACCATTAATTCTAAGGTTCCAGGTACTATCAAGTTGAAGATACAAGGTCTTGCAAGAGTGAGGATGGTAAGGCTTACAGGAAAAATAAAAGAATAAAAGGATTTATTTCTGCATGTACAGTATGAATTGATATTGAATTTTTCAAATGAAATCGATTTCAAATTGGAAGGTCTTTTAAAAGCAGCCCTAGTGGCTAAAGAATGTATTAATCTTTAGCTCTTTTCTAGACTCCTTTGGCAAACACTGAAGTATCAGCTTATGGGATTAGAGTGTTTGAAAAAACCTGCACAGAAAGTGCGCTATCATACAAAGTTAATTAGAATGCAGTTTTGGAAAACAATATTACAGTCTAACTTTTTACATAAAGCACATCTGGTAGTGGGAGTCATTACACTGCATTTGGTGATAAGCCATGAAAATTACCTAACAGAGTACAAGACAGAGATAAGCAGCAGATAGAATGAGCATTTATCTTAGTGTGTTAATTAAAGATAATCAGTCCTTAAAGACATCCACGTCTTTAAATTAGCACAAACTCACAAGTCCAGAACCTCAGAGAAAATGAGACAAATAACACAGATATAAACACAAATAGACACAGGAGCTGTCCAGTTGTCAAGTGGGTTTTTGAAATGTCCCCAGCAAGAAACATATTAATCGTGTTTCTGCTGAGCTTACAGTCATGTGAAAAAATTAGGACACCCTGTACAAGCCTGTGTGTGTGTTTTGTTTTGTTTTGTTTTGTTTTACATATTTGGACATATGGATATTTAATATCAATGTTAAAAATACTGGGAGATTCATGTAATACAACTAAACAATTAAAAATGACTTTTTTCATATTTTCTGTAAAATGTAATTCTAAACAAATAGTGAGGAATAAATTAGGACCCCCCCCCCCCATCTTTTTTAGGACAACCCCACATTCATTTCCCACTTCAAACGGCTAAAATAAATGTAAAAAAAATGCAAATTAAAAATAAAAACAAGGTTAGACATAGATATGTGAACATTTCTTAATAAAGAAATGAATATTTAATGGGGTGTCCTAATTTTTTCACATGACTGTATGTGCCTAGGCACCTTGAATATACAGTGCTGTGAAAAAGTATTTGCCCCTTCCTGATTTCTTAAATTTTTGCATATTTGTCACACTTCAATGTTTCAGATCATCAAACTAATTTTAATATTAGACAAAGATAACCTGACTAAATACAAAATGCTCAAATGATGATTTAATTTATTAAAGGAAAAAAACTATCCAAACCTATCTGGCCCTATGTGAAAAAGTAATTCCCCCCCCATGTTACATCATGGATTAACTGTGATTAACCACATTTTTTGGAAAGCTGAGTTCAATTTCAGTAGCTACACCCAAGCCTGATTACTGTCAGACTTGTTGAATGAAGAAATCATTTAAATACAGCCTGTCTGACAACCTGAAGTAGACTAAAAGATATCAAAAAGCAACACACCCCACAGTGATCTAAAGAAATTCAAGAACAGATGAGAAACAAAAACCCTGAACAACATCTAAAGAACTGCAGGCCTCACTTGCCTCAGTTTGGACACTGGTCCACGATGGAACAGTAAGAAAGAGACTGGGCAAAAATGGCATCCATGGGAGAGTTCCAAGACAAAAACTGCTGCAGGACAAAAAGTAACACAAAGACTCATCTCACATTTGTCAGAAAACATCTAGATGATCCTCAAGATTTTGGGGAAAATATTCTGGGGACTGATGAGACAAAAGATGAACTTTTTGGAAGATGTGTCCTGTTTTATTTGGCATAAAACTAACACAGAATTTCATAAAAAGAACATTGTATCAACAGTCAAACATGGTGGTGGTAGTGTCATGGTCTGGGGCTGCTTTGCTGCTTCAGGACCTGGACAACTTGCCCTAATTGACAGAACCATGAATTCTGCTCTCTACCAAAAAACCCTGAATTGGAGGGCTTCAGTTCATGAAGTCCTCCAATGTGACTGAATTTCACTGTGACTGTGCTTCTGCACAGAAGAGTGGGTCAAAATTCCTCGACAACGATGTAAAAGACTCATTGCCAGTTGTTGCCACCAATGGTGGCACAACCAGTTATTAGGATTAGGCGGCAGTTAGGGGGCAATTACTTTTTCACATAGGGCCAGGTAGGTTTAGAAAGCTTTTTTCCCTCAATAAATGAAATCATCATCTAAAAACTGCATTTTGTATTTACTCAGGTTATCTTTGTCTAATATTAAAATTTGTTTGATGATCTGAAACATTTAGGTGTAACAAATATGCCAAAATATAAGAAATCACGAAGGGGCAAATACTTTTTCACAGCACTGTAGATCAAATCTGTATCTGTCACAGAAACTCAGCTACGTAAATAACACATCATTCTATGATGTGGTGTGGTCATTTTGTCTGTGGATGATTGTGAAGTATACTTGAGTTGTTACTGGAGATATTAGTAGATAGAAGCTAGTGGTAGAATAAATGGTGGATAACATTGCTATGAATATGTTTTGCTTGTTAAGATGGAAATTTTCTATTACTAATGACGGGGAATTGTAGCTGTTTGAATTTTCTTGTAGATTAGACAACATCACCACAAATTGTCAAATAAATATTAAAGTTCTGGGGTGCATTTACAAAACTACAATGGAGGTTAACCTTGAACCAAAATAGTACGATGGATCGTTCAACAAACAATCATCTAACTTATGATGGTTTCTCAAAACGTTCAGAACAATGTTGGACAATCTTAGTTTGAACTACGTTGGTTTCAACTAACATGGTTCAAACTGCAGTGTTTTGGAGAACGTTGGAATACTTCGGACACATCAGGCACTGTAGTGTATCTACAGAAACACTAAATACACTACAGGTAGTGCATATGCAGAGTGAAAAACGGGTAAAATATGAGCAGAATAATTATTGCAAGTGTAGGAAAAAGTCAATTTTGGACAACCTCTAGTAAACCCCCAGAAAACAGTGTTGATTAGATGCTAATGGCTAATATAAATATTCCTAATAAATGTACCTAATAGACTGTAATTTAATTATTAATGGTAAATAGGAGCATTTATAGGGAATGTGACTAAAGGAATGAATATGAACTGTTGGATGTAAACTGTCAGTGAAAGCAGTAGCGTTTCTACGCCAGAGGTGGCGCTCAGTAGTGATAAGACACTGTACAGTATTAGAGAACAAGAGAAGAAGAGTAGCGAATGTTCCAGAGAAAGAGTGTAAAGAAAATGGTGTTTAGCGATGTGCTGTGTAAGTGTGTGCCGTGCCGTGTGAGCTGGTAAAGTCAATAAAAAGCCGTTGCAAAGTCTGACAGCTTTAGCTTCCTCATCCTTCCTCCCCCCCTTCGCCCTCCTGGGTGTAACAAAACTTGGTAGCAGAGGATGGTTCAGTCGTGTCTAAGACGGTGAGTGTGCAAATAAAAAAAAGAGAGGCCGTAACGATGGAGCTGGAGCAGCTACAAGATAAGCTAAGCGAGGCCTTGGTGCCGTTACGGGCCAAACAGCTAAATGAGGTCTGTTTATTTGCAAAGATAAGCCCAGCCGAGCCGTCTAAGAAGTACACGCTGATACGACTGTTAATCAAGGAGGTGGAGAAAACCATTGAAAGCGAAGAGGAGGATGTAGCCCGCGAGTTTGTGCTAAAGCTAATAGCATGTGCTAATGAAGCTAAGCTAAGCAAACCGTTGACGCAGGCAGCGACAGCGGCCGGCACGAGCCGAGAGACAGAGGCACTAGCCAGTTTACAGAGCCAGTATGCCGCTCTGCATGAAAGTATCATTGATTCAGCTAAAAGGGTTGAAGAGGAAATAATAAGGCTGACCGATGATGAGGCCGCGCCGCCACCGGGCCGCCATTTTGTGACACAGCCCAAGGCCGCGCCGCCACAGAGCCGCCATTTTGTGCCACAGCCCGCAGTCCCCGCAGCGCCCCTACTGCCAGAAGTGATCATTAAACGGGAGTTTAAGATAAATGGGCACATAGGGGAGAGGGGCCAAAAAGACAAGTTGTCTTATTCCAATCTCACTCACCAGATCGATATGGGCTTAAAGAAAAAGCACAGTGAGGCTGAGATAATTGAGGCTGTTGTCAGAGCAGTGAGTCCTGGATTGAGTTTGCGCGCTATGCTGGAGATTAAGTCAGATCTCATCCTGCCACAGCTGCGCATCATCCTGCAAGGACATTATTAAGAGGATAGTTCCACTGACTTGTATCATCGTCTGATAAACCTCACACAAGACAGTAATGAGTCACCTCAGAACTTCCTGTTTCGTGCCATTGAGCTAAAGGAAAGACTTTTAGCAGCATCCAGAGAGCCTGGCACTGAAGAGCAGTTTAGTTCTGATCTTATTCAGAGGAAGTTTCTGAGGGCGGTGGAAACAGGACTGATCAGTGTTGATGTGAAATATCAACTGAAGCGTCATTTGGAGGATCCTGCCGTCACCGACGAGCTACTGATTTCAAAGATGAATGCAGCAGCCAGTCTTGAATGGGAACGGCACCAAAAATTTAAAAGGCACACAAAAGAACTAAAAGTTCGAGAATGCCGAGTGGAAAACCAAATGGGTCAGTATGCAACAGAGGAAGAAGTGGATGGCCAAGAGCACCCTACACCATCGACAAAAGGTAAAATCCTTAAATCCCAAAGCACAGTGACCCGTACGGAATCTGAGCTCCTGGACATAGTCACGCAGCTGAAGAGTGACATGGAGGAGATCAAAAGGGCCATACGTGAGTCTCCCAGAGCACCTCATGCTCAAAGAGCCAGGAGGACACGTGGCTGCAAGAGATGTCAGTCCACCAGCAATGGCGACCAATGCAACCACTGCTTCAGATGTGGAATTAGCGGCCACATGTCAAGGGAATGTCGAATAGGAAGGAGACTTGGAAGAAGGATAGGGCAAGTAGACACGGCAGCCAATACTGTCGCAACCCCATCAGAACAAGCTAACACACAAGAACTGTATGAGCTAGTTACTGACAGTATTCGGAGGTTGGAAGCAAGGCTGGTAGCTAAGGCCGAGGCACCTCCTGAAGAAACGGTCCGTGTTAATCTACTGTCCCCTAATCGCCAATTACAGTTACTCAATTTGGTTGGAAAAAAATATGTCATCACCTGCTTCCTCGATAACAAGGAGACACAAGCATTGTGGGACACAGGGTCACAGGTCTGTTTAATGAATGACACCTGGAGACAGGAGCACCTGCCACACACCACCGTCAGAGACTTAGCCGAGTTGGTGGGACCAAGTATCCTAAATGGGAGGGCAGTGAACCAGACACCGATTCCATTCTCAGGGTGGGTCGAAGTCACTTTCAAGCTGCTGACAGTTAGTCGCCCACCGGTGGAACTCTTAGTTCCTGTGCTAGTGGTGAAGGAGAATGGAGTGGCAGAGCTGCCTATTACTGGGTTCAACGTGATTGACCATGTCCTGAAGATGGGCATTAAACCGCCTTGTGCCATCAGTGAAGCAGTCAGTGCAGCCTTCTCATTTGACTGTAAGAAAACAGAAGTGTTTCTGAAGGTGATGCAAAGTGAGGAGGATAGGCTAGGAGAAGGAATGGTAAAAGTTGGCAGTGAGTTGGTTACCATCCCTGCTGGCCAAACCAAAGCAGTCAAAGGTTGTATCAGAGCAGGCTCACTTCCAGACACACAAGACACCTTATTTGAGCCGAGTCAGTACACCCAGTTACCAGAGGGTTTGCAGATGCAAAGTGGGTTGGTGCAGTTATGGAAAGGGAGGCGATCGATGTTCAAAATACCTATAACGAACAGTACGTCCCGTGATATCCAGCTGCCCGCTAAGACCATTTTGGGGGAAACGCAGAGAGTTAAAACTGCTTACCCGGCATACATTAGACCCCCTGCTGTAAACCAAGCGACAGTCAACCCGACGACAAGTGAAACAGGAAGAAATAAAGAGACCGAGATGAACTGTGCTGTCAAAGAGACTATGGACATGTGGGACCCTCCAGTTCCCCTTGATCATCTCTCGCCCATACAGCAAGAGCAAGTAAAACAACTACTACAGGAGGAACGGCAAGCGTTTTCCCGTGATGAGTATGATGTAGGGACAATTCCCTCTTTACAGTTGAAGATCCGACTCAAAGATCACGATCCTGTCAAAAGAACTTATGTTTCTGTTCCCAAACTACTTCATAAAGAAGTAAAGGAGTATTTAGAAGACCTGCTTAACAGGGGCTGGATCACCAAATCCAAGTCATCGTATTCCAGTCCAATCGTCTGTGTGCGAAAGAAAGATGGAGGTCTGCGTTTGTGCTGCGACTTCAGAGAGTTGAACAAGAAGTCAATCCCTGACAGACACCCGATTCCCCGCATACAAGATATGCTAAACAGTCTAAATGGGAGTGTGTGGTTTTCAGTCCTCGACCAAGGGAAGGCATATCATCAGGGTTTCCTGGAAGAGTCGAGTAGGCCCCTTACTGCATTTATCACTCCCTGGGGTTTGTTCGAGTGGGTAAGAATTCCATTTGGTTTGTCCTCAGCACCAGCAGCATTCCAAAGATCTATGGAGGAGTGCTTGTAGGGGTTGAGAGATGATATTTGTCTGCCTTACCTCGATGATAACCTTGTTCATTCACAGACTTTTGAAGACCACTTGCAAGACCTGAGAAGCGTCCTGCACCGCTATCAAAGCCATGGGGTGAAGCTGACTCCCAGGAAATGTGAGTTATTCAAGCAGCAGGTACGTTTCCTTGGTAAAATGGTAACAGGACAGGGTTACACCATGGACCCTGCGGACATTGCCCCAGTGCAGACACTCAAACAGCAGCAACCTTCCACTGTTGGAGAGTTAAGGAAATTGCTCGGTTTTATTTCATATTACCGCAGCTATATTCCAAACTTCTCTCGTATAGCAAAGCCTCTTTACGACCTTCTTGCTAACGACCACACAGACAAAGCAAAGAAAAACTCAAGAAAACATGTCAAAAAGAACGATGGTGGCCACTTACCCTCATCTCATGTGATCAGGTGGCGCCCAGAGCATCAAGCAGTAGTTTGTCAGCTTGTTGACTTTCTTTCCCAACCCCCAGTGTTAGGTTACCCAAACTTTGAGGAACCCTTCATTTTGCACTGTGACGCTTCACAGGAGGGGCTTGGAGCGGTGTTATACCAGCGACAACAAGACAAACTGGTGGTGACAGCATATGGCTCCAGGACACTGTCAAATCCAGAGAAGAACTACCACCTTCATTCAGGGAAGCTGGAGTTTCTTGCCATGAGGTGGGCCATGTGTGAGAGGTTTCGGGATTATCTGTATTATTCTCCACCATTCACTCTCTACACGGACAATAATCCCCTAACGTTTGTGCTCACCACCGCAAAGTTAAATGCAACCACACAGAGGTGGGTAGCAGAACTAGCTGATTTCCAGTTTGTGATTAAGTATCGCCCTGGAAAAGCAAACAGAGATGCAGACGGACTTTCACGTATGCCTCTAGATATGGAGCAGTACATGAACAGATGTACACAGAATGTTGATCCTGATGTGATGAATTGTGTGACACAGGCAGTCAAGGTAAAGTCACAAGAAAATGAACCATGGCTCTGCCCAGTCACCATTTCTACTCTCATCAGTGAAGCAGATCAAGAAGCCAGCTCTGTAGCTGAAATATCAAAGACTGATTTAAAAAGAGCTCAAGAAGAAGACTCCGTGATTGGAGAGGTGTTGCGCTATGTGTTGTCAAAACAATGGCCAAGAAGTGTAAAGCAGCAGAACAGTAAAATTGCAGCTTTAGTCAGGCAAAAACACAAGTTGTACTTGGAAGATGATGGACTGCTTTACAGGAGAACGGCAACACATGACCAGCTACTCCTACCCCAGAAGTTTCACAAACTCGTGTTCAAAAAGCTCCACGAAAACATGGGCCATTTAGGGGTAGAGAGAGTGATGAACTTGATAAGAGAGCGTTTTTATTGGGCTCATATGCAAAGAGATGTGGAGCACTACATCACTAAAGTTTGCAGTTGTTTGAAGAACAAACGTCCCAATAAGATAACAAGGGCACCACTGACTAACATTGTCACCACGTACCCATTCAAATTAGTGTCAGTGGATTTCCTGCATTTGGAGAAGTGCAAAGGAGGATATGAGTATATCCTGGTTCTAATGGACCACTTCACTCGTTTTGCCCAAGCTTACCCATGTCGTAACAAAGCTGCCCACACCGCTGCTGAGAAGATCTTTGGAGATTTTGCCCTCAAGTTTGGCTTCCCCACACGACTCCATCATGATCAGGGAAGAGAGTTCCAAAATAAACTTTTTGCAAAACTCCAGGAGTACAGTGGTGTGCAGGGGTCTCGAACAACACCCTACCATCCCCAAGGGAATGGGCAGGTGGAACGATTCAATCGTACACTGTTGGCAATGCTCAGAAATTTGCCCAAAGCAGCCAAGGAAGATTGGAAGTCCTCTCTGGCAAAAGTGGTTCATGCCTATAATTGTACGCGTAGTGAGGCTACGGGGTACGCATCATATTTTCTGTTGTTTGGCCGTAGTCCAAAGTTGCCTATTGATCTAATGTTTGGCCTCACAACAAGAGAGCAGAGTGTTTCTCAGCAGGACTATGCTGAAAAGTGGAGAGTTACAATGACTGAAGCTTACAAACTCGCCTCTAAAACAGCAAACAAAGAAGGGATGAGAAGTAAAGCACTTTATGATAAAAAGGTTCACAGTGCTGAGTTGTCCCCTGGATCCAGAGTATTGGTTCGAAACTTGACCGAAAAAGGTGGGCCAGGAAAATTAAGATCATACTGGGAAGACAAGGTGTATGTCGTGACCCAAAAGAAGTACCCAGACAGTCCAGTATATGAAATCAGACCTGAAAATGGCAAGGGACGCACTCGGGTCATGCACAGAAACCTTTTGCTACCCTGTGACTTTCTGTCCATGGAAACGGTGGGGCATGCCTCTAATCAAACAAGAGAAAGAGGCTCTAAAAGACAAAGGCATGTGGACAGACAAAACAGCACGGATGATGAAGATGACGAAGGTTGGAGTGCCATAATCATATTACGAGCTGGGAAGGATCAAAATCACTGTCCACTGAGAGCCGATGCACCGGAGTTCTACCCGCACAGTGACACTACTCCGGAGGATGAGGACCAGGACCCAGATGACGTCACACAGGTGCAGCTGGCACCAGAGGTCAACAATCCGGTGGTCCCAGATCCAGCTGAGGCAGACCAGGACCAGGGTGATGAGGTGTCGGAGTCCAGTTCCAGTGACCAGGAGGGACCTGACGAGTTTCCTGCTAAAATGTATCCTTCAAGAATAAGAAAACAGCCATTGAGGTTTACTTATGATAAGTTAGGCCAACCTTGCACTTCATCTGTCTAGAACAAATGTGTAGAAGCTAAAGATAACCATTGTTCAGACATGAATGTTTTGAAAAGTAACTTGGTAGTTACTGTGATGGCTGATAGAAAAGAAAAAAAAAATTTAAAAAAGAAAAAAAGATTTTCAGTGTGTTACTAAGGCACAGGCATTACACAAAGGTTTATTTGGTAGGTTATGACTAGATTGAGTACCCTTACTCTCAGGAAAGATGCAGATACCCACCATGATGGATGGAGCGGTTGATGGTTATCGTGCACAAAGACCTCTTCTGCAAACATATTGCATGGAATAGGAGATACATGCTGTACTATGGACAATTACCAGTTTGCATCTTTATGGACTTTAATGAACTCTGACTCCTGTTTAGTAATACCCTACTTACATGAGATACATGGTTACCAAAAGTGGACTGAAAGAAAGAGAGGAAAAACAGTAGTTTTGGGAAAGGTGTAATGTCGGGACGACATTAAATTTTTGAGGGGCGAGTGTAGGAAAAAGTCAATTTTGGACAACCTCTAGTAAACCCCCAGAAAACAGTGTTGATTAGATGCTAATGGCTAATATAAATATTCCTAATAAATGTACCTAATAGACTGTAATTTAATTATTAATGGTAAATAGGAGCATTTATAGGGAATGTGACTAAAGGAATGAATATGAACTGTTGGATGTAAACTGTCAGTGAAAGCAGTAGCGTTTCTACGCCAGAGGTGGCGCTCAGTAGTGATAAGACACTGTACAGTATTAGAGAACAAGAGAAGAAGAGTAGCGAATGTTCCAGAGAAAGAGTGTAAAGAAAATGGTGTTTAGCGATGTGCTGTGTAAGTGTGTGCCGTGCCGTGTGAGCTGGTAAAGTCAATAAAAGCTGCTGCAAAGTCTGACAGCTTGGGTTCCTCATCCTTCCTCCCCCTTCGCCCTCCTGGGTGTAACACAAGTATGGAGCATAGTCTGCTTAAGTGAAATATAATTTATCAAACAGGTTGCTAATGCCACTTTGTATCTCTGGTATACACCATAAGAATGTCTGGCCATTTCAGGTGCCTGGTGACATTGGTCAGATAACTGACCACCATACATGATTCACTAAGTTGTGTGGTTTTGAGCCTCAGGGCTTTCTTTATACAGTGGTGTGAAAAAGTGTTTGCCCCCTTCCTGATTTCTCATTTTTTTGTATGTTTGTCACACTTAAATTGTCACAAGCTGATCACTGGAGGTTTCCGCCATGCTCAGTCTCGTGGCTTTTTCTCTGTATTTATATATTTGTTGTATTTTGTGCTTTGGGTTTCTGTATTTTCGTATTGGTTCTTATTTTCCTGTTTATGTTATGGTTTTGTTACTCTCATTTTGTATTAGGTTGTATTTATTTCTCTGTCTGCATTTGTTGATATTTTATTCTTTGTATTTTGGACTGTTGTGTTCTTTCTCTGGGTTGACAGCTGTCAAGTGGTGTTTCTGCGTTGTTCTCCATGTGGGTGTCGCCCTGTCAGCTGTCAGCTCCCCTCGCTTTCCTCTCATCGCTCACAGCTGATCCAAATCTTTAGTCATTGTTACCTTTTGCCCACTCATGTGACCCCACACCTGTCACTACTTGTGTATTTGTTTCAGACCCTATTTAAGGGAAGTATTTTCTTTTCTTAATTGCCGCTGTCTTGAGTAGCATGAGTAAGCCTCACCTGAGTTTCTCCTTGTCTCCTCCAGAGCCCTGTCGGTGCTCTGGTGCGTAATTTGTAAGTTACTCTCTTTTGTTGGAATTTTGTGTTTGAGCACTGTTTTGGACTTTATGTTTTTGTTATTTTCAATAAATCTCACAACTCGCAGTTCAGCACGTGGGTCTGTCTCTCTGCCCTGGGGAGCCATTCACAACAGAAGATAGTGGCCAGTAAATGACCCAGCTGCTGTGAGTTGTGGATTTTTGCCTTTTTTGTGATCACTCACCTGTTCTGTGGGGCTATCATGTCTGTCACCCCAAACTTATCAACCCTGGGATTGAGCGAAGCAGAACGGTGGTCTGCGTGCGTATTGGAGGATATCGCCACACAGGCTCGTGCCTCCCGTACCTCCAAAGCAGCTCGAGAGTGTCTGGAGGGTGCGGCGCAGGTACTCGAGGCATGCACCAGCCTGTGGGACCACCCAGAGCTCAATGACCTACTTTTCTCCATATTCCCCCCACCATCGACGACTCACGGGCTGGGGGAATTTACTCAGGGGTCTGTGTCTGTGCCGACAAAGAGCAAGTGCCCACGCACATGGAAGCCTCCAGACTCTTGCCATTCTTCAGCGGCAGCTCCACCAACTCCTCCTGAAAACTGGCCCGCTCCATCGGCCGAGGAACAGGAGGAGAGCAGGCAGGTCATGATAGTAGAGACTGAGCTCCTTCTTGAGTTTAAGCCATGGCTCCTTCCAGATCTCACCCAGGAACTGAAGGAGGTTCCAACGGGCCCTCTTCCTCCTCTCCAGGAGCCGACATCTCCGCCTCCCGCTCCCTGCCATCACCCAAGGAAATCTCGCCGGAGGAACACCTCCACCGCTCAAACAGCAACTCCCTCTTCACTGAGGCGGAAGACTCCCGCAGCAGTGCAACCTCAGTGTTTTTCCTCTCTGGCTGTTCCACTAGCTTCTTCTTTTCCCACAGCTGCTGTTCCTTGCTTCTCCTCGCTGATTCCTCCCGCTGCTGAGAGGTCATCCTTTTCCTTCGCCCGTCACCATGACTGCAGGGGCGGCTCCTCCACATTCCACTGAAGGGCCCACAACCGCTGAGGCCACGGAGACGATGGATTCCATAACTGCTGCAGCAGAAAACATCATGCCCCAGGAACACAGGCAAGTGTCATTTCATTTTCTTTTACCAACATATGAATTATCTTGCCTGATTCCCGGTGGTGAGGCTCAGTCCCCGCAGTCCTGTGAGCCCTCACCACCTGCTGCAGCAACAGACTTGTCACCTGCTATCTCCGTGTCTCCTCCTTTTCTCCCTGAGTGCCCACCGGCCCCAGGATTGAGCCGCTGGATGTTGGAGGAGCCTGCGGCTCTGGAGGACCTGGTTCCAGTCCCGCAACTATGCTTTGGATGGAGGGTGAGCACTGAGACTGAGCTGACGCCTGTGCCGACAAAGAAGCATCCCCGGGTTTCGGATGAGCAGGTTCCAGTGCCAGCAGAAAGTCAACCTCCTGTCACCATACAGGGCGAGCCACCTACATGGGTCACCTCACTGGGGGTCCCAGGACTGTACTGACCACCATGCCTGCTGCAGGGGCCGCTGCAGCAGAGTCGGAGTTGGAGCTCCAGAGGGCTGGGCCCGAAGAGCCATTGCCTGGATCAACGGAGTCCTGGACGGCGGTGGAGCTTGAGATCAGGCAAGTGCTCTCCTTTGTTTCTATTTTGGAGCAATTTTGCCTGGCTCTTGGTGGGGAGGGCCAAGTCCAGCCGTCAGCTGTGCCTGAGCTCACCTCGCTGGGCTCCACTGCCGCTGGTGACCCTGTCCCTGTTTATCTCCCTGTTCGGTCCGAGCTCTCCCCCAGGGTCACCGAGGATGTTCCAGCTTTGCCAAATGTCTTCGTGGGTCCAGGCTCGCCGCCCGAGATCATCATGGGTCCAGCTCCTCCCACTGAGGTCGTTGCGGGCACGCCGTCCTAGCCTAGGATCTCGGTGGGTGCTGCTTCCCCTCTGGCAGAGGTCTTCGCGGGTGCTCCGTCCCAGCCCGGGGCCTCCAAGGGTGCAGCTTTGGCCCAGTCCGGGTCCACTGTGGGTACAGCTTTGGTTCAGTGCAGGCCCAGTGAGGGTGCTACTTCCTTTCCAGTGGAGGTTGTCACGGGTGTACCGCTCCAGCCTGGGGCATCCAAGGGTGCAGCTTTGGTCCAGTCCGGGTCCTCCATGGGTGCAGCTCTGGTCCAGTCCAGGTCCACCATGGGTGCAGCTTTGGCCCAGTCCGGGCCCATCACAGGTGCTACTTTGCTCCAACCCGGAGCCTCAACAGGCACAACCATGTCCCAGTCCAGGACCACTGCGGGTGCAACCTCGCTCCAGTCCAGAGCCACTGAAGTTGCTACTATGTCCCAGTCCGGGACTACCGAGGGTGCTGCTGGCCAGTCCAATGGCGTCATGGTCCCCTCTCCTCTGCCCGATGCCGTCGTGGTTCCCCCTCCTCTACCAGATGCTGTCATGGTTCCTTCTCCTCTGCCAGACGCCGTCGTGGTCCCCTCTCCTCCACCAGACGCCGTCATGGTCCCCTCTCCTCTGTTGTCCTTCCCTTCATTGGGCCTTCCCGTGGGGGAGCTGCCTCCTTGGCCACCTCTTCTGTTTAGGTGGCTGAAAAATTCCGGTCGACCGCCTGACGGACTGAGCTGTTGGGTTGGGTGGCCCATACTCTCTGGCAGAGCACCTGTCTCGTACCACCTCGCCGTCCACAAGGTCTGGGACTTTGGCCGCCCACTTGAACTTTCTAGCTCTTTGGTCCGGGGGGCCTAAGTCATTGATTTTGACTGATGTGGGTCCTGAGCGGGGTTGTTTCATTCCCTACTAGCCTGTTCCCCCCACCACCCACCCTGGGTGGGCTATTGTTGTGTTCCTGTTGGGGGGGTCGGTTCTTTCTTTTTTCTTTTGATGTTCCCCTGGGGTGTCTGGGATCCACCCCTTGAGAGGGGGGCTCTGTCACGAGCTGAGCACTAGAGGTTTCCGCCATGCTCAGTCTTGTGGCTTTTTCTCTGTATTTATATATTTGTTGTGTTTTGTGCTTTGGGTTTCTGTATTTTCGTACTGGTTTTTATTTTCCTGTTTATGTTATGGTTTTGCTACTCTCAGTTTGTATTAGGTTGTATTTATTTCTCTGTCTGCGTTTGTTGATATTTTATTCTTTGTATTTTGGACTGTTGTGTTCTTTCTCTGGATTGACAGCTGTCAAGTGGCATTTCCGCGTTGTTCTCCATGTGGGTGTCACCCTGTCAGCTGTCAGCTCCTCTCGCTCGTCTCTCATCACTCGCAGCTGATCCAAATCTTTAATCATTGTTACCTTTTGCCCACTCATTTGACCCCATGCCTGACACTACTTGTGTATTTGTTTCAGACCCTATTTAAGGGCAGTATTTTCTTTTCTTAATTGCCGCTGTCTTGAGCAGCCTGAGTAAGTCTCACCTGAGTTTCTCCTCCTCTCCACCAGAGCCCTGTCGTCGCTCTGGTGCATAATTTGTAAGTTACTCTCTCTTGTTGGAATTTTGTGTTTGAGCACTGTTTTGGACTTTATGTTTTTGTTATTTTCAATAAATCTCACAACTCGCAGTTCAGCACGTGGGTCTGTCTCTCTGCCCCGAGGGGCCATTCATGACATAAATGTTTCAGATCATCAAACAAATTTAAATATTACACAAAGATAACACAAGTAAACACAAAGTGCAGTTTTTAAATGAAGGTGTGTAGAAGCATGCTCAAATAACGAGGCTGAGTTTCAGTCATAAAACCAGCTTTATTTGACAGAACGCAGCTTCTAGCATTCTCAAAGCAGGAAAAAGAAAGAATCATACTTCAACACCCTTTTATACATTTCCAGCATCAGAATTCAAGTCACATGGTGTCTTCAGTCAACATACAGTTACAAAGCATCCCCTTGAAGCTTCACCATTGTCTCTCATTTCCTGATGAACCGGAATACCCTCCGGGGCGTCTTCTGTGGGACAAAGAGACAAATCTCACACTTTCTTGTTACCTCCAGTAGATTCGAGTCCTTAGTCCTTGCAGACGTGACACCCCACAATACACATTCAGTCCTGTCTCTGTGGCAGCGTGAGCCCACAATGTGTGTCGGCCACAGGTGTTTATTATTAAGGGTAAAAAAAATCCAAACCTACATGGCTCTGTGTGAAAAAGTGCCCCCCCCCCCATTAAAACATAAATTAACTGTGGTTTATCACATCTTTGGAAAGCTGAGTTCAACTTCTCTAGCGACACCCAGTTCTGATCACTGCCCACCTGTTTTCAATCAAGAATCACTGTGAAGTGAAGTAGACCAAAAGATCCTCAAAAGCTAGACATCATGTTGTGATCCAAAGAAATTCAGGAACAAATGAGAAACAAAGTAATTGAGATCTCTCAGTCTGGAAACGGTTATCAAAGGTTATAAAGCCATTTCTAAAGTTTTGAGACTCCAGTGAACCACAGTGAGAGCCATTATCCACAAATGGCGAAAACATGGAACAGTGGTGAACCTTCCCTGGAGTGGCCGGCCAACCAAAATTATCCCAAGAGCGCAGCAACGACTAATCCAAGAGATCACAAAAGACCCCACAACAACATTCAAAGAACTGCAGGCCTCACTTGCCTCAGTTAAGGTCAGTGTTCATGACTCCACCATAAAAAAGAGACTGGGCAAAAATGGCCTGCATGCCAGAGTTCCAAGACAAAAACCACTGCTGAGCAAAAAGAACATAAAGGCTTGTCTCAGTTTTGCCAGAAAACATCTTGATGATCCCCAAGACTTTTGGGAAAATACTCTGTGGACTAACGAGACAAAAACTGAACTTTTTGGAAGGTGTGTGTCTCATTACATCCAGCGTAAAAGTAACACAGCATTTCAGAAAAGGAACATCATACCAACAGTAAAATATGGTGGTGGTAGTGTGATGGTCTGGGCCTGTTTTGCTGCTTCAGGACCTGGAAGACTTGCTATGGTCAATGGAACCATGAATTCTGCTGTCTACCAAAAAATCCTGAAGGAGAATGTTCGGCCATCTGTTCATGACCTCAAGCTGAAGCACACTTAGGTTCTGCAGCAGGACAATGATCCAAAACACATCAGCAAATCCACCTCTGAATGGCTTAAGAAAAACAAAATGAAGACTTTGGAATGGCCTAGTCAAAGTTCTGACCTGAATCCGATTGAGATGCTGTGGCATGACCTTAAAAAGGCACTTCATGCTCAACAACCCTCCATTGTGGCTGAATTACAACAATTCTGCAAAGATGAGCTGGCCAAAATTCCTTCACAATGCTGTAAAAGACTCATTGCCAATTACTGCAAATGCTTGATTGCAGTTGTTGCTGCAAAGGGTGGCCCAACCAGTTATTAGGTTTAGGGGGCAATCATTTTTTCACACAGGGACAAGTAGGTTTGGATTTTTTTTCCCTTAATAATAAACACCTTCATTTACAAACTGCATTTTGTGTTTACTTGTGTTATCTTTGTCTAATATTTAAATTTGTTTGATGATCTGAACCATTTAAGTGTGACAAACATACAAAAAAATGAGAAATCAGGAAGGGGGCAAACACTTTTTCACACTACTGTATATATATTTTTTACTCATTGCAACATCATTTTATCCTTTTAATTGAAATTATCATTAATGGTCATATCACCTCACAAGGCTTTAATCTGTTGTCTGTTAGTTATATGCACAGTGTATTTGAGCAAAGATTTTAATATAAATACTGAAATTATAAAAAAAAAAAAAAAATAGGTGGGTAGTGTTATGTCCTGAAACCGGAATGACCAACGGAGAGTACGGCTGGTTTAGAACAGGAACTCTGTTATAAATAACAGGTGTTAACATACAGTGTGATGCTATCACTGATCGTGATGTGAGAGAGAGAGGCCTAAGAAGGCTGACCCTCTACTTAAAACCATCCAGTGTGATGATGTCACCTCATGGCTGTGTCACCACGCCGGCGCTAGTTAACCCCTGTAGTCCCACACTACAGGTAGGTTTCAAAAGTTATTTAAATTACAATGTAACATCTTATGAGAAAATGAATGAGTATTCAGTATTAATGAGACTATTTAATAGTTAAATATTTTAAGTGATATTTTTTTTGGTAAAAGGGCTGCTCCAAATGTATCACACAACCACTAACATACATTGTTGTCAGTTTCGTCCTCTTATCTGTCAACATTTACTGTTTTCTCCAGCTACTAAGCTTCTACTGCAGCTGTCGTTGCAACAACACAACCTTATGACAGTGTTTCCGAGCATTCACTGGAACTACTGTTTTGGGAAACACCTGTGTTGTTCAGTGATCAATTGGACTATGCAAGTAGTACCATTGTACTTTGATCGTTGGTTTTGAGAAACACTTGAGTTGCAGCTGCATAGTTCATACCATGGAAGTTGTGACCTTAGGAATTTTTCTCTTTATGAATCGCACCCCTGAATTATTGAAACATCGGCCCATTATTAACCACTATTTAAGCAGCGGTGCATTTAAAAGGTGTAAAGACACATACAGTATACTGTATGCCTGATCCTACACCGGGGCTGGAATTTCTCAATCTCTGTTATTTTAACAGACTGTTTATTTAAAAAATCTGTCATAATCCATTACCTGATCTGTCCTTTTAATTTGATAAAAGGTTGAATGGATTTTGTTTTCATTTACATTTTCAGTTTTTAATTATAAACTTACAGGACAAGTACACACATCTCCTTAAGTGAATAGATCCCTCTTTTTTAAAACCACTATACTTTACCATGCTGTTACGTAGTGGGACTGGTGTGCCCTTCACTGGAAAAAGCCATCCACCCACAGACAGAGAAGAGCCTACCGACCAGGATTCTGCACACACCCCACTGGAACATCAAAGTGCACAATGTCAACTTAGTCTTCCATCATTATTAAATTTATGACAGTTTTATTGTTTGCCTCCTCATTCACTGTCATTCTTTTAACAGAATGATTAAAAATCAAAGTAGAAGCAGGCTTTATTTGATCTCATCTACAGTTATCCCAACATTTTTTTAAAATGCAACAATTTGGCATTCATTGGAGAAGGGAACATTAACAGACCTCAGGCAAAGACCTGCTGGAGGAACGGCTCACTCTTCCTAGGTTTAACGGAGGAGTTCATGGTGGGTGTGCCAGGGTCTCTGGTTTCCTGTGATAAACATTGGAGGAATTTTTGCAACTCTATCCATCAAAATCCCGGACAAAGAGAAATACTGGCATAACCTCTGGACTGCACATCTCTCATCAGTGTGTAATGATGATAATCTATCTTCGAGGGATGCAGGCTGATTTATTTATTCCTGCATCAAATCTTGAGTGATGCTGATTTTATTTGGTAAACCCAATAAATTACAGTGTATTATTTAAAGCCTATTTTACAACTAGCCAGTCTCTGAAATATACTGAGAATGAACCTTGACCAATAGTGAGAGAAAAGGAGTGATGCAACTCAGTTGTTTTCTTTTTTTTTTATTTTGTGTACTTTATTGATCCCCAGAGGGGAAATTCAGGGCATTCACCTGGATGGATGAAGCAGCCACGGTACGGCACTATCCCTTCACCATTCACATATACACATTCACACCTAGGGCCACTTTTAGAGTCTCCACTTAACCTAACCTGCATGTTTTTGGCCTGTGGGAGGAAACCGGAGAAATCCCAGAGTAAGCCCACGCAGACATGCATGCAAACTCCACACAGATCACTGTTGGTCAGGGGCTGAGATCAAACCCAGGATCCCATGGCCAAGGGTGAGTTGCTGTGCTGCCACAGTGCTAACCACTGTGCCACTGCACTGCCCTTGATGTTAGCAGCATAGAAACATAATTTTCCATGTATTTGTGCAATTACACCTTGGATCTTGCACCCCTGTTTCTTTAAGAGAATGAGAGCAAAAACACTGATTGGTTTACTGGATGTTACACCCAAAACACACCTCTGAATAATTATGAGCGTTAGAACAGCCCCTGCATTCCAGAGCAAAATTAGTTTTTGCACTGCTGTAATAGCAAAATGGACTTGGATTTGCCTATAAATATGCTCTGTGGCTTACTCTATAGACTGTTGACTAGATCGTTGTAATAGAGCCCAATGTCTCAATGAGAAAATGAACAGGATTGTTGCTGAGTGGTCCACACTCCCGCAAATTTTTCCATTTCATTTGTAATTCAAGGTCTTAAAGTTTGAAGGAAGAGTGGTGAAGCACAGAATCCAAGGTGCTTAGGGGTGTCTGTGACACAGGTGTAATGTGGCTGACTACTGATTGAAGGGTTGGCGGTTCGACTCCTGTTCTCTGCAGTCTGCATGTCAAAGTATCCTTGAGCAAGACACTGAACCTCCGGTTGCTCGTGGTGGGTCAGGCCAGCACCTTGTATGGCAGCTCAGCCGCCATCAGTGTATGATTGTGTGTGTGAATGGGTAGAGAGCAGGATCTGTAAAGCACTTCAGTCATCCAGAGATGAGGAAAAAAAGTGCTATATAAGTGAATGCCATCTAGTGTCCAGTGTGAAGCATTCACAGTCTGTAATGATTTGGGGAGCCATGTCATCTGCTAGTGTTGATCCATTAAATTTTGTCAAGTCCAAAGTCAATTTATTTTAGTTAACCTTTATTTGTACAGGGAAGTTCCACTGAGAGGTGACCTCTCTTTTTCAAAGACGCCCTGTTCACATTCACACCTGGAAGTGGCCCAGTACAACCACAGATTGACCAGTGGCCAGTGAGCAGCTCCACTGGAGCAGTTGGGGTTAAGGGCCTTGCTCAAGGGCACCACAGTAGGGTTTAAGGAGGGTGGGGCAAACACTGCTACATTATTTGTCCCGCCCAGATTTGATCATGCCAGTCCGAGGACTGAACCAGCGACCTTCCGCTCACCAGTCCACATCCCTAAACAATGCTGCTGTTTACCAGCGAATTTCGAAGCACTTCATGTTTCTTTCTTTACTTTTCCAGCAGGACTTAGCACCAGCCCACAGCACCAAAACTACTATAGAATGGTGTACTGACCATATTACTGTGCTTGACTGGCCAGCCAACTCACCTGATTTGAACACCATAGATTCTCCATGGAGTATGCTCGAGAGACAGATAAGAAATGTCTGACCCAACAATTCAGATGTGCTGAAAGCTGCTATCAAAGCAACTTCGGCATCAATAACATGACAGCACTTCCACAAGCTGATCGCCTCCATGCTACAAGGCATCAATGGAGTAGTTCTTGGTAAAGGAGCCCTACCAAAGATGAACATTTTTCTATCGTAAATCCTTATTCTGGATTGATGTTTGGGAATTTTAAAATAATTTGAGAAACCAGATTTCTCTTTTCTTCTTCTTCTTCCAGCTGCTTCTTCTTCCAGCTGATCATCTGCCTCCATCTCACCCTATCCCTTGCATCTTCCTCTGTAACACCAACCCTCTCCATGTCCTCCTTCATTACATCCATGTATCTTCTCTGTGGTCTTCCTCTTTTCCTTCTGCCTGGCAGCTCCACCATCAACATCCTTTGTCCAGTATATCCACTGCACATGTCCAAACCATCTCAGCCTTGCTTCTCTTACTTTGTCTCCAAACTGCTCAACATGAGCTGTCTGTCTGATATACTCGTTTCTAATCTTGTCCCTCCTAGTCACTCCCAAGGAAAATCTTAGCATCTTCAACTCTGCCACCTCCAGCTCCATCTCCTGTCTTTTTGTCAGCGTGACCGTCTCCAAACCATACATCATAGCAGGTCTCACTACTGTCTTGTAAATCTTTCCTTTCACTCTTGCTGCTTACCCTTCTGTCACAAATCACCCCGACACTCATCTCCACCCAATCCACAATGCCTGCACTCTCTTCTTCACATCTCTTGTGCATTTTCCATTGCTTTGGATGGTTGACCCCAGGTATTTAAAGTCATCTACTTTCACTACCTCTACTCCTTCCATCTTCACCGTTACACCTGCCTCCCTCTCATTTACAGTCATGTATTCTGTCTTGCTTCTACTGACTTTCATTCCTCTTCTCTCCAGAGCATACCCCCACCTCTCCAGGTTCTCTTCTATTTGCTCCCTACTCTCACTATAGATCACAATGTCATCTGCAAACATCATGGTCCACGGAGACTCCTGCCTGACCTCATCTGTCAGCCTGTCTATTACCATGGCAAACAAGAGGGGGCTCAGAGCTGACCCCTGATGTAACCCCACCCCCTCCTTGAATCCATCTGTCATTCCTACAGCACACCTCACTACCATCTCGCTGTCCTCAGTGCATGTCCTGCACCACCCTCACATACTTCTCTGAAACTCCTGACTTTCTCATGCAGTACCACACTTCCTCTCTTAGCACTCTTATCGTATGCTTTCTCTAGATCCACAAAGATGCAGTGCAACTCCTTCTGCCCTTCTCTATATACCAGATTTCTCTTTTCAGTAAGCTATAAATCATAATCACCAAAATTTAAAAATAAAACACAATATTATATCTTTTTGAGATGACCTGTATGACCCCAAGATAAGATATTTTTCTGAGGTATTAAATTTTAAGTACTATATAAAAATAAGAATAAGAATAACTACTTTGACAATCAAACCAAAACATCAGAACGCAGTACACAACCAAAATTGACAGCAATGGAGAGAAGGGATGTCATGAACGCCCTTGGCAAGGGCAGACTGAAGATTCCAAATGCACACTGTGGGTTTGCACATTTAATAATTTAAAAAAAACACACACAAAATATATCTAATGCAAAAACTTACACAAACAGGCAAGACGCTGACGAACAGGGAACCCCCGGAAACACAGGAAGACCGGGACTCTGTCTGAACATGGAGACATAGGAATAATATCTGATTACCAGAAGGCTGCTGCAAGGAGTAAGCCATGCAGCAGTCTTTAAACAGGGACAAACCAAGTGAGATCAGGTGTGGGTAACATGAGTGAGGAATAATCAAGACAAATCATAAACAGATGTGACAGCCTGAGAACAGGGTTTGACAGGATCAAATTGAACAACAGGACTGTCAAAATAAAAGCACATACCGGAAACCAAAAACAGAAGATACACAAGCAACTAATGAAACAAAGTCCAGATAACAGTGAATGATACGACTACTAAATGCAAAACAAAAGGGAACTAAAGTGAGAATGAGGGAGACTCTTAAACAAACACAGGCCGAAATATAAAATACAAAACCGAGTAACCATGAATACACAAACTACAAAAATCAGACTATAAAGACAAAACTAAGAATACAAGACAACTTATACATAAACAGAGAAAACAACCCAGAGAACAAAATGCATAAATGCATGAAATAACCAAACTGAGATAAAATAACAAGAAACTCAACGTGATAACGTAAGGTTAGAACAAATACAAAGTATCATTGCATGTCTTTCATTCATTCATTCATTCATTCATTCATAACAAAAGGACAACTCAGAGCCAAATACACCAAACCATACTAAATACTAAATAAACAGAGATGCAGAAATACAGAAAATGACTTAAACAACACTTAAAGGCAGAGCACGGCTCCCCACCTGTGCTCAGTATCGTGACAGAGCCCCTCCCTCAAGGGGTGGATCATAGACACCCCAACGTAATATCAAAAAAGAAAAAAGAGAAAAGACCCACCCACAAAGAAACCCCCCCCCCCCCAACAAGAACAAGAAAAAAATAACCCACCCCGGGAGGGTGGTGGGGGAACCCAGGCTTGGAGGGACCAAAACAATAACACAAAAAAAAAACCAAACTCATGGCCCACAACACTGAACAGATGAGGTGACTACAGAATACCAGTGATACTAGGACAAAAACTAACACGGTTCACGTGGTCTCCAAGAGTCCCAGAACCACCAGATCCCATGGTAGAATGAATCAGGTGGCCTCCCAGAGTCCAGAACCACACGATCCTGTAGTGGAATAGGTCGAGTGGCCTCCCAGAATTCCAGGACCACCTTAACAGATAGAGTAGTTCATCGGGTGACCTCCCAGAGTTCTTGAGCCACCCAAGCAGACGGCATGGTCTGTCAGGTGGCTTTCCAGCATCCCTGAGCCAATGGACCGCATGACACGATGTGCCCCCTCCTGGAGGCGGTAGCTGGAACCAGTGCCTTTCACAGGAGCTGAGAGGTGGAACCCCGAGGAGGAGGGTGACTGACCAGCGAGAAAACTAGGCGAAGGGGATGACTGACCAGTGAGGGAACCAGATGGAGGGGATGACTGATCAGCAGGGAAACCAGTCATGAAAAACAGCTGATCAGTGAGGAAACCTGGCGGCAAAGACGGCTGATCAGCGGCAACCTCAGGCGACAACAGTTGACCTTTGGCGACCTCATGCAAAGACGGCTGACCCACGGCGACCGCCGGCATCCTCAGGAAGCGACAGGGGACCCACAGCAACTGCAGACGGAGGACCCACAGTGACCTCAGGCAGAGACGGCGGACCCACCGTGACCTCGGGCGGAGATGGAGGACTCACGGCGACCTCAGGCAGAGACGGCGGACCCACTGTGACCTCGGGCAGAGATGGAGGACTCACGGCGACCTCAGACAGAGAAGGAGGACCCACCGTGACCTCAGGTGGAGATGACGGACCCTCGGTGACTTCAGGAGGAAGGTCGGACAGAGAAGAAATAAATACCGGGTCAGAATCGCCGACAGCAGTGGAGCCCGGTGAGGAGAACTCAGGTTCAGCTGGCGGCTGCAACTGGTCCTCCCTACCAAGAGCAAAGCATGATCTCTCTAAGACAGTTACAGTGAAAACAAAAAAGAGAACTTGCCTGAGCTCGAGCTCCACCACCGTCCAGGACTCCGGCGAACTGGGCTGGGATGTCTCAAATCCAGTCATCTGGCGATCCAACCCTGGCATGGCCATCTCAGACAGGGAAGAAGAGAAAAACACTGGAAAATTACCGGCAGCAGTGGAGCCCGGTGAGGATAGCTCAGGAGCAGAGGACAACTGCAACTGATTCTCCCCACCATGAGCGAGACAGGATTTCTCTAGATCTACAGGTGTTAAAACAGAACAGAGTACTTGCCTAGACTCGAGCTCTACCGCCGTCCAGGGCTCCGGTGACTCTCCTGCAGCGACCCTGGCAGCAGGCGTGATGGTGGGTGCAACAGAAGAACACCCAGCCATGGTGGCTAATGCTGGAGATTGCCTCACCGCTGGTGCAGATACCCATGCAGCTGAAGCCAGGGACACTCTCTTGTTGGCTCAGTCTTCAGAGCACAGGGGGTGCTCTTCTCCCATCCAAAACTTGGCTGCGGGGCTGGAACGGAATCTTCCAGGGCTGCAGGCCCCTCCATCATCCGACGGATCTCTCCAAGGACCAGCGGACATTCAGGGAAAACAGGAGAGGACATGAGAGAAGCAGGTGAGGGAAAACTTACAGCAGCAGGCAGTGAGGACTGAGCTAAATTGGGCTGCTGCTGAGCCTCACCACCGGGAATTAGGCAAGGCATTTTATCACAAAGTGTAAAAGAATGAAAATGTACTTGCCTGAATTCCCGTGGTGTGGTGGTGTTTGCTACAGAAACCCCAGACAACTTCCTCTCAATGACTGCAGCAGGTGAGGGCACCAATGAGGAAACTGGAGGAACCAGCGGTGCAGGTCTGATGACGGTGGAATTCCCAGCTGCAGTGGAGGTGTCCCTCTGGTGTGATGCAGCCGGAAGGTGGTGAGAGGCTGGGCACATCTGTTCCTGGGGACGGTCTCTCGTCGGCTCAAGAACAGACAGTGGGCTGTGTAGAATGGAGGTAGGCACCGGAGGATGGTGTCCCGAGGCTGGCGAATGGTGAGAGGCTGGAGGCATCTGCAGCAGGGGACGCTTTCTCATCAGCACAGATGTATCTGGGAGTGAGCCTCTCACCAATCCTCAAAACGTCATGTGGAGAGTGGAGACGTCACAGGGAGTTCGGCATAATCGGGGTAATTCCTAAGCCTGGGATGTGCCTCCACTGTCACCGCCACTGACTCCATATTCTTAAGGACCTTCTTAGAAGAATGGAAGGTGAGAGCTTCAGAGACAAAATCCTGGATGAAAAATGCCGCCCATTGTTTATCCACGCTGAGGCCTCCAGCCGCCAGCCTCCCTCTGTTAGCGGAGCCCCAGTGTGCCGGTGACATGCTAACCACTCTCCTCCGATACACACAAAAACAGATGTAAAAAAGAAAAAAGGCAAACCCACAGCTGCTAGAGTCTAAACTGGCAGCAGCCTTCTGTCATGAAAGCCCTTGGCAAGGGCAGAATAAAGACTCCAAACGCACACTGTGGGTTTGCACATTTAATCATTAAAAAACACAAAATATAACTAATGCAAAAACTTACACAAACAGGCAAGACGCTGACAAACGGGGAACCCACTGAAACAGAGGAAGACGGAGACTCCGTCTGAACATGGAGAGACGTAGGAATCACGTCTGATTACCAGAAGGCTGCTGCTAGGAGTAAGCCACGCAGCAGTCTTTAAATAGGGACAAACCAAATGAGATCAGACGTGGGTAACATGAGTGAGGAATAGTCAAGACAAATCATAAAAAGATGTGACAGCCTGAGAACAGGGTTTGACAGGATCAAATGAACAACGGGACTGTCAAAATAAAAGCACATGCCGGACACCAAAAACAGAAGATACACAAGCATCCATCCATCCATCCATCCATCTTCTACCACTTGTCCGGAGGTCTGGGTCGCGGAGGCAGCAGTTCAAGCAGAGAAGCCCAGACTTCCCTCTCCCCAGCCACCTGCTCCAGCTCCTCAGAGAGGATACCAAGGCGTTCCCAGACCAGCTGGGAGACATAGTCTCTGCACTGAGTCCTGGGTCTGCTCCAGGGTCTCCTCCCAGTGGGACGTGCCCGAAACACCTCAAGTTGGAGGCGTCCAGGAGGCATCCTAATCAGATGCCCATACCACCTCAACTGACTCCTTTCAATGTGGAGGAGTAGCGGTTCTACTCTGAGCCTCTCCTGGATGACTGAGCTCCTCACCCTATCTCTGAGGGTGAGTCCAGCAATCCTACGGAGAAAGCTCACTTCAGCCGCTTGTATCCGCGATCTCATTCTTTCGGTCATTACCCAAAGCTCGTGACCATAGGTGAGAGTAGGAACGTAGATTGACTGGTTAATCGACAGCTTTGCCTTAGAACTAAGCTCCCTCTTCACCACAACAGACCGGTATAACGTCCGCATCACTGCAGATGCTGCTCCAATCCGTCTGTCAATCTCTCGCTCCATTTTCCCCTCACTCGTGAATAAGACCCCAAGATACTTAAACTCCTCCACTTGGGGCAGGAGCCTGTCCCCAACCCAGAGAGGACAATCCACCTTTTTCCGGTTGAGGACCATGGACTCGGACTTGGAGGTGCTGATTCTCATCCCAGCCACTTCACACTCAGCGGCAAACCGTCCCAGCAAGAGCTGGAGGTCATTGCTGGATGAAGCCAACAGGACAACATCATCTGCAAATAACAGAGATGAGATCCTGTGGTCACCAAGCATGACACCCTCCATTCCCTGGCTGGAGAGTTTTATAACTCATTGACACTATTCTCAAGTGAAAACTCACAGAAAAGACTGAATTATTGGAAAGAAGACCTGCAAATTGAAATTTCAGAGGAACAATGGGAATTGGCTTGTACAGAAGCTCAAACCAAATCAATAAATGTACGTCTTAAATTGATACATTTTAAATGGTTAATGCGGATGTATGTTACACCAGTGGAGTTAAATAGATATAACAAAAACATACCAGATACATGCACAAAATGTATGGAAAGTAAAGGAACCCTATTTCACTGTTTATGGGAATGCAGAAAAATTAGAATGTTTTGGGAAGAGGTGAGGGTAACAATTGAAAAAATAATTTCAAAACAATTCACATTGAACCCTAAACTGTTTTTGTTGGGTTTGTATCCAGAAAAACATAATTTTAAAAAGAGTGAAAGAGCATTCATAGACCTCGGTTTGCTTAATGCCAAAAAATGTATTGCACTACTGTGGAAAAAGACTCATAGACCAGATGTGACTCAGTGGTTAAGACAGATGTTAACAAACCTTCCACTAGAAAGAATAACATACACACTGAAATCAAAGGAAAATGTGTTTGAGAATATATGGAGACCTTTCATTGATTACGTAAAGAAATTAAACATAACTTCTGAAGAAGAAGTTGAATGATGTGTGTGGACCTTGCAAATTCCAACTTGGTGAATGTATAATATGTATACTTATGTAATAGGTTACCTAGACTAAACAGAGGAGCATTGTTGATGACTTGCCTTTGTTAGTGGTTGTTGGTGTTTTTAGTACATTTTTTTTGTAGTTAGTGTTTTGTTTTGTTTTTTTATTATTTTTAAATTACTTTAGTGTTAGTGTTTGATTGTTTGAGCCATGTTTGTAAAAAAAAAAAAAGGTTCAAAAAAAAATATTGTGGAAAAAAAAAGAAAAGTAAAATGAGAATACAGTGTGTGAGGAGGGGCAAACGTGAAAGGTGAGGAAAAATGAAAGGGAGGGATAAAATAGATAAAATAGGAATAATAAGTATAAATAATTACAGTAAATCGGAGTAAGAAGTAGGCAGCAGAGAAAAGTTAAAATGCTATATCATTGCATAAAAGTGAGTCTATAAAGGTGAGTTTTAAGAAGAGATGACTGATTCAGCGAGCCTTATCCCCTTAAGCAGGTTGCTCCAAAACCCAGACACCTGGCCTGAGAAAGCTCTGTCACCATGGGTTTTGAGCCTCGACTTTAGAACAACCAGAAGCCCCCGCCCCCCCTGCCCAAGGATCTAAGGCTGCGGCTGGGCTCATAGGGCATTAGCAATCAGTTATATAAGAGGGTGCTATACCTAAGTGACCTTTAAAAGTGATCAGTAAAATCTTAGAATCAATTCTAAAATGGACAGTAGGCAGTGAAGGGAGGAAAGGATAGGGGTTATGTGATGCCATCTGTTGAAACCAGTGAGAAGTCTAGCTGCTGCTCTGGATGAATTCAAGGCAGGAGAGGGACTTTTGAGAGATGTCAGAGGAGGGAGTTGCAATAGTCTTAATGGGAAAAAATGAGAGTATGGATGACTTTTACCAGGTCAGATTGTGAGCATATTGGTTTGATTTTGGAGATGGTGCGGATGTGGATGCAGCAGGACTGGATGACCTTTTTGACGTGAGTGGCAAAAGAGAGATTATGTATACAACTGGGCTCCTCAAAGTCTGCACCAAGGTCTGTATCTGGACCCAATCACAAATCAGTCTGCACATGAATATGTGTCACATTAAGTTATGCGTGCTTTGCTATGCTTAACAACATTATTGCGCTGCTAAAGTGACTGAATCAGCTTTTGCATACACACATTGAGTGACACCATCACCTCTGTATAAGTGTGCCTGTCATCCATGTGCGTGTTTATTCACTTCCAAACACAGCTGCCTGACCATCACTGTGGATCCAAGATTGGCACCCAGAGAAACAATGACATGCACAGACATTTTGAGGATCAGATGCTCAACCCAAAAACAAGGGCACTCCTATGTAAATACTGAAAAAATGTCCACCAAACGCATTTTTTCCGTTCTGAGTGACTATTTTCCATTCATTCTGTATGTAGTCCAGTGTTTACAGCGCTGAGCGCCCTTGGCGCTGAAACGTTCTCGGCGGAGGCTGTTTTTTGTCGCGGCGCTGAGTTGAAAAAAGAAAAAAGTTCAACTTTTGAGAGACTGCAGCTGAGCTCGTCAATGTCAGACCTAAGCAGCCAATCAGAACTGCTGCGTGGGCGGGACATAGGACACTGGTACTAGTCTGTACTCAGACTCCTGCTTTCCATGTCATCATATTTTACATCCAGAGCTGTTAGAAAACGTTTCCTGTCAATTGTTATTTAGATACTGGTATTAAAAAATCAGTAGAACATCTGACCATAGGAAAAGCGGAAGTGCTGAGCTGAGAGTGACAAGCTGTTGATGGGATACAGGGCACAGACTTTTTTTTTCAGAGCACAGTGCACAAGGCTGAAAACAAAAGCTCAGGGTGGTCGGGCGACAAAAAACGCGTTTGGTGGACACGCGACTTACTGTACTTGCTTGGTATATCTGTTATTTTAATACTTACAGTATACACTTATAGAGATATTTAATACTCCACAGAGTTCTACAAAATTATCAACTAACACAGTGACCATGGTCTTCATCATTATGTGTTTAGATGACAAATGGTCAATGACAAAAATGGGCAGCTTCCACTGAAAAATAAATATCTGTTCAAATAAATAAATGCAAAAATCTGAAAAGGCATTTCTTTCAATAAATAAAATATTAAAGCTCCATTCAAATTAATAAATCTTTGCAAAAAATTATAAAGTCCATTCTGCTTGTCAGCAAAAAAAAAAAAAAAAATCATCCCCTCTGTTAACCTGCCACCCTCCATCCCCATAAAGACTGCAAGGACAGATTTATAAAATGTATCCCTGATATATAAGCTCTTTATTTGACACTTTTTATTGACCACTGAAATTAAAGTTTTCTACATGCCCAAATATAAGGAATTCAATCAACAGAAACTGGGGTTGTAAAAATATAAAAATCATCCATCTTCTACTGATTGTCCAGGAGTCTGTGTCACAGGGGCAGCAGTACAAACAGAGAAGCCCAGACTTAACACCATGATTACCATGATCCCTCTTGCAGGTGGTGAGCACACTGGAGGGCAGACCCATGTGGCTTCTTCTGTACACTGGGTCCTTTTTGGAACTTTTTCATGGGGATCCTCAGGACTGCTCTTGGTCCTTGGCCCTGAACCCAGGACCAGTTTGCCTTGGGAGACCCTGCCAGGGGCAAGCTGCAATAGCTCCTTTGATCATGAGGACACACAATCCCCTACTCTACGATAAGGTGGTGATCCAAGGAGGGGATATAAAAATTGAATTTCAAAATATGCCAATAGAGTGTATCGGTAGATAATGTCATTTGAATTCCTCAAGATGGTCATCACCACTTTCTATCATCTCGTGGTCAGGCAGTTTCTCTTGTTTTTGTAATGTTTTTGTAGTGTTTCAGGTTTGTGCACACATTTTCTCTGCTGATTACCTGATTTTCTCCAGCTGCACTAATCAACACCTGTTTCTCACCTGTTGGCAGCAGGAGTGATGCCACTGGCTGCAGGAGGCCTCCTAGCCCATCCTGGTTTGGGTGGACAATAAAAATTTGATGTCTGTCAAGCACCTGAATCCGCACCAGGCCTGCTTGTCTTTATTTTTTGGCCATTTCAAATGTACTCTCACCTACTGGCCAGGGTCTGAGAACAACAAGCCTGATGGCATCTTAAGACAGTTTGTTGATGATCCCTCATCCTCTTGTGAAGAAAATATCATCCCATCTTCCTGCATTGTGGCAGTGCTCTCCTGGGAGATTGAGGAAAAGGTAAGGAAGGCACAGGGCACTGAGCCGGACTCCAGTGGGTAGCCTGCTGTATGCCTCTATGTCCCTTCAACAGTTAAAGGTTTTAGATTTTTTTTTGATTTTTTTTTTTTAGATTTAGATTCCTTTATTAGTCCCACAATGGGGAAATTACAGGGCATCCACATGAGTGGATGAGGCAGCCACTAGTGCGGCACCCAACCCTTTCACCATTCACACACACATTCACACCTGGGGCCACTTTAGAGTCTCCAATTAACCTAACTTGCATGTTTTTTTGGCATGTGGGAGGAAACTGGAGAAATCCCAGAGTAAACCTACGCAGATATGGGAAGAACATGCAAACTCCACACAGATCACTGTTGGTCAGGGGCTGGGATCGAACCCAGGATCCCTCGGCCAGGGTGAGTTGCTGTGAAGTTGAAGTTGAACGTGAAGTTATTCATTGGCTGTACACTGCTAAATAATGGACTTCGTCACAGGTTTTTCGCTTTCAAATGGCCATAGTAATCTTAACCATAATCAACAGGTTTTCTAAGGTTTCACAGGGTTGCCAGAGCTCCATCTGCACTCACATTTCTTCTTCTTCTTCTTCTAGCTGCTCCCTTTAGGGGTTGCCACAGTGGATCATCTGCCTCCATCTCACCCTATCCCTTGCATCTTCCTCTATAACACCAACCCTCTTCATGTCCTCCTCCACTACATCCATGAATCTTCTCTGTGGTCTTCTTCATTTCCTCCTGCCTGGCAGCTCCACCTTCAACATCCTTTGTCCAGTATATCCACTATCCCTCCTCTGTACATGTCCAAACAATCTCAGCCTTGCCTCTCTTACTTTGTCTCCAAACCACTCAACCTGAGCTGTCTCTCTGATATACTCAATTCTAATCCTTTCCCTCCTAATCACTCCCAATGAGAATCTTAGCATCTTCAACTCTGCCACCTCCAGCTCCGCCTCCTGTCTTTTTGTCAGCGCCACCATCTCCAAACCATACATCATTGGGGGTCTCACTGCTGTCTTGTAAATCTTCCCTCTCGCTCTTGCTGCTACCCTTCTGTCACAAATCACCCCTGACACTCATCACCACCCACTCCACTCTGCCTGCACTCTCTTCTTCACCTCTCTTGTACATTTTCTATTGCTTTGAGTGGTTGACCCCAGGTATTTAAACTTATCTACCTTCACTACCTCTACTCCTTGCATCTTCACCATTACACCTGCCTCCCTCTCATTTAGCCACATGTATTCTGTCTTGCTTCTACTGACTTTCATCCCTCTTCTTTCCGGAGCATACCTCCACCTCTCCAGGTTCTCTTCCACCTTCTCCCGACACTCACTACAGATCACAATGTCATCTGCAAACATCATGGTCCACGGAGACTCCTGCCTGACTTCATCTGTCAGCCTGTTCATCACTATGGAAAACAAGAAGGGGCTCAGAGCTGATCCCTGATGTAATCCCACACCCACCTTGAATCCATCTGTCACTTCTACAGTACACTTCACCACCGTCTCGGTGTCCTCATACATGTCCTGCACCACCCTCACATACTTTTCTGCCATTCCCGACTTTCTCATACAGTACCACACTTCCTCTCTTGGCACCCTATCATATGCTTTCTGTAGATCCACAAAAACACAATGCAACTCCTTCTGACCTTCTCTATACATCTCCATCAACACTCTTTGAGCAAATATTCCATCTGTAGTACCCTTTCTCGGCATGAAACTATACTGCTGCTCACTGTTTGTTACCCCTCCTCTTAACATGGCTTCAACAATTCCCATATCTTGATAGTGTGGCTGATCAACTTTATACCTTTGTAGTTACTACAGCTCTGAGCATCACCTTTGTTCTTGAAAATTGGTACCAAAACACTTCTTCTCCACTTCTGAGGCATCCTCTCAACTCTCCAAGATTGTGTTAAACAATCTGGTTAAAAAGTCCACTGCCATCTCTCCTAAACATCTCCATACCTCCACAGGTACTGTATGTCATCTGAACCAACTGCCTTCCATTCTTCATCCTCTTCAAAACTGCCCTAACTTCTGCCTTGTTAATCCTTGTGAATTCCTTGTTCACTATCTTTCCTTCGTCCAGCCTCCTCTTTCTCTCTCATTTTCTTCATTCATCAGCTCCTCAAAGCACTCTTTCCAACTTCTCAACACACTCTCATCACCTGTTAGTACATTACCATTTCTGTCCTTAATTAACCTAACCTGCTGCACATCCTATCGAGCTTGATCTATGTCTAGCTAATTGATACAAGTCCTTTTCTCCTTCCTAATGCTGGATTCATGCTACACATCTGCTCGACCACAAGGCTTGTGTTACGGAAATTATGTCATTGTCTCCAGTCCATGGAAATCTGCAGAACCCTTTTGTGGACGTCTGTGTGCGGCCCAAATTTTCTGATCACACAGCCTGACCGCGTTGACTGAGCATGTGCAAGATTGAACCTCCCATTCATGGGGGGGGGGGGGGGTGCTATTGACACAGCAGACAAAGTCAAAGTAGACAAAGAACAGGAAGTGGAAAATGAGAATAAACATACACAAATCCTTTTTCAGCAGCAGCAGCTTGAGTGGAAAAGAGCAGTGAAACACGGTAATTCCTCCTTTTCCTCAAAACGATGCCATCATTGTTGCTACAAAAAATGGTTGTTGATCTCGCATTTCTTCACTTTAATATAGCCACTGGACAAACTGACGTGTTAGCGGATTTGTGCTACCCATAGGACTGGGGTGAGACAAATAACAGTTGTGCACATGCGCCAACTGCTTGGCTTGGTAGACGAAAAAAGTGAAGCATATACACAACCACGTGCACGCCAGCCTCATCCAAAGTGGGCACGCACCTCAGCGGACCAGAGCATAAAAGTACCATGATTCCAGCTTTAGTGTCCAGCCTCTCATACAGCTCACTATATGCCTTTTCCTGTGCTTTTGCCATGCACCTAGATTCCAAATCCTCCTGTCTACTTTCTTCATCTCCCTGACTACCCCACTTTTTCTTTGCTAAACTCTTCCTTTGAATACTTTCCTGTACCACTTCATCCCACTATTAAGTCTCCTTGTCTTCCTTTCTTTGTCCAGAGGATACACCACATACCTTTCTATCCGTTTTCCTCAATACTTTTTCTGGACTTTCCCAGTATTCTGGTAATTTTCCCTACCACCCAAAGCCTGTATCAACTCCTTCATGAACTCTGTGCAACCTTCTTCCTTCTGTAACTTCCCCCACTTAATCTTTGGTTCTGCCATCACTCTCTTCCTCTTCTTTCTTTCCAAAGTCACCCTACAGACATCCGATGCTGCCTAGCTACATTCTCCCCTGTCACCACCTTGCCGTCTCCTAACTCTTTCAGATTTCTCCTGCATAAGATGTAGGCTGCACTTACATTTACATTTAATAAAACTTGCATTAAACCTTGCAAAGCTGTCTTGTCTCATCTGCTTTTGGGTATATCTAATAAACACATCAATTTTATGTTTTCCTAATGACGAGTGTATTAGACTCCTTGGTATTATAAAGTAAACCTTGCAGATTGAGATGCTTTAATCATGGTGCTGTGCCATTTGTCAGCTTATAAAATATTTTTTTCTAGCCCCAACGATTATCTAAGACCTTTAAGATCGAATCCCCAGGCTGGCAGGGGTTGGAACCTTTCTGTGTGGAGTTTGCATGTTCTCCCTGTTGCATGTTCTTCCTGTGCTGCGTGGGTTTACTCCGGGGGCTCCAGTTTCCTCCCACAATCCAAAGACATGCATGTTAGGTTAATTGGTTGTTCTAAATTGTCCCTAGATATCTGTTTCCTATGGGCCCTTAGAGTAGAGGGTTAGTACTAGTGAAAGCGCTTTGAGTGGTCTTTGTGACTAGAAAAGCGCTATATAAGTGCAGGTTAGTTAGTTAGTTAGTTAGTTAGTTAGTTAGTTAGTTAGTTTTCTAATATGACACATAACTTACAGAAGTTGCTTTTTCTTGGAGAGACAGAAAGTAAAATACTTATTTCAGTCCATCATCAATGTCTTAGACAAACCAAATAGCAAAGACCTGACCAGGAATCTTTTTTATAGCCATCCAGTGGTTAGCAGCAGTCAGAAGGGAAGCTTTCTCACCAGGCATTGTTCTTTGTGACTCCCCAACAGTACCTTTTATTTGACTCCCAGTGTGAGTTCTGTGTTAATTAGGTAAATGAATATGTGTGTACAGTCGGGGCCGCCCCGCACTAATAGCAACACCAGCACCATTGCACTAAAAAGGCCCCACCAGCTAAGGCTAAGTTTGTGATTAAAGGAAAGGCCTCTATGGTGAGGTGTAACAAAATGGCATACAGCAGGCTTTGAAGCTTATTTATGGAGCTTTATCTAATCCCTACCACCCGTGGCTATGGAGGAGATATGGATGTATTATTCATGATAATGTATGGTGGTGACTCTTATGCAGATTCACAACAAAGGCAAACTTTCTTTTCGTGCCTCCAAACGGCCAATTAATTTTTTCTCTCTTTTAGACTGACGCAGGGTGGATCAAATGAAAAAAAAAAAAAAGAAAGAAACTTGCATTTGACATTTGGTGGACCGATTCACTGTATGTTCTTGTCTGTTTTGTGTGGCTCTCCACCCTCCAGCTATGGGCTTCATTGGCAGAACTTCTGACTACAAATCACAGTTTTATTCTTCTCACCTAGGGGATGCCAGAGATTCTTCATAGTCCTGGTAGTAAAATTTGAACTCAGTCCAAATCCACATCATGAGCACACAGGTCACAAAATATAGAGTGCTTCTTAAAGGAATAAAATCTACCCGAAAAACATTTGAAAATAATTGGCAGTGTACCTTGTACCTTGGAGAGTTTTGTATTGTTTTGCTGTTTCTTTTCTCTTCAGCCTGTCACCCAAGGATTAGCAGGGTGACGTTGAAAACATGATGTGAATTACTGACTGTTTTCATCAGGAGAAATGTTCTCCAATCTTTTCTGCATTAGGTTTGCATTTTGTCCTTACAACTAAAACAACAGTGAAGACTTATGTTAATGAGATGGCATTTAATCAGTTTTTGGCACACTGACTTGAGAATCTCACAAACTAGTCTCTGGTCCTTACCCCTGAAGTCTGTGGTTGGTAGTTAATAGACTGTAATTTGAAGAAATTTAACGGCTGAAAAAATAAAGTCACTCGGTAGGTTGTAGGAAGTACAACAGCCTCAAATCAGCCAACATGATGATGTTTCAAAATTTTCTAGTTGTCTTTTGTCATTGCAATTATGGCATATTTGCCATGACAATACTGGCCACTGAGAGACAATGGGGCATATTTCAAGAGCCACAAAAATGTGGGGAAGCATGGTGATGTACTGGTTAACAGTGTTACCTCACAGCAAGAAGATCCTGGGTTTGAATCCACAGGCTGACCAGTCTATCTTCGTGGAGTTTGCATGTTGCCCCTGTCTCTGGCTTCCTTCCACATTCAAAAGACATGTGTTATCTGGCATTAATTAACTGGGGATTCTGAACTGCCTGTAGGTATGAATGTAGGGGTGAACGGTTGTCTGACTGTCTGGGCCCTATTTTGATGGTCATCAGTGGGACTTTTGAGCCAGACTTCCTACTGTACGTCAGAATCAGAATCAGATTTATTGCCATTGTTCATGTAGTACACAAACTAGGAATTTGTCTCGGTGCAATGCTGCAACATTAAACATGATAAAATAAAAGAAAAACTATACATGCAATAAAGTGTAGAATAAGAATGAATAATACTAGTCAGCAGTTTAAATATATTAGCGAGCAGCAGATAATGTGGAGAACCATATAGTGCAGTCGGTAATGCAAGAAGAAAACAGCGATGATTGACATGAGTCTGGTTGAGCTGCTGTACATAGTGCACGACAGTCAATAAGTCACTTAGTGTTCAGCAGTCTGATGGCAGAGGGGAAGAAGCTGTTCATGTGACGGGAGGTTTTAGTCTGAATGGACCGAAGTCTTCTACCTGAGGGGAGAGGGGCAAACAGTACGTGACCAGGGTGTGAAGGATCGGCTATGATCCGGCCAGCACGCCTCCGGGTCCTGGAGATGTACAGATCCTGGAGAGATGGGAGCTTGCAGCCGATCACCTTCTCAGCAGTGCGCACGACGCGCTGCAGCCTTAGTCTGTCCCTGGCAGTGGCTCCTGCGTACCACACGGTTATGGAGGTGGTGAGAATGGACTCGATGATGGCTGTGTAGAACTGCACTAACATCTTGGTGGGTAGCTTGAGCTTCCTCAGCTGCCGCAGGAAGAACATCCTCTGCTGGGCCTTTTTGATGAGAGAGCTGATGGTCGGCTCCCACTTGAGGTCCCTGGTGATGGTGGTGCCTAGGAAGTGGAAGGAATCAGCAGTGGTGATGGGAGAGCCTGTGAGGGTGAGGGGGGGCAGAGGGGTTGTGACTTTCCTGAAGTCCACAATCATCTCCACTGTCTTCAGAGCGTTCAGCTGCAGGTTGTTGTTGTTGCACCAGGACGCCAGCTGGGCCACCTCTCTCCTGTAGGCGGACTTGTCGCCGTTGGAGATTAGCCCGATGAGGGTGGTGTCGTCCGCAAACTTGATCAGCTTGACAGACTGGTGGCTGGAGGTGCAGGAGTTGGTATAAAGGGAGAAGAGTAGGGGGGAAAGTACACAGCCCTGGGGTGATCCGGTGCTGATGCTAACAGAGTCTGAGACAGTCTTTCCCAGCCGCACATGCTGCCTCCGGTCCGTCAGGAAGTCGGTGATCCACCTGCAGAGGGAGTCAGGCACGTTGAGCAGGGACAGCTTGTCCCGGAGCAGAGCGGGGCAGATGGTGTTGAATGCGGAGCTGAAGTCCACAAACAGGATCCTGGCGTAGGTTCCCGGGGAGTCCAGGTGCTGCAGGATGGAGTGGAGGGCCAGGTTGACTGCGTCGTCTACAGACCTGTTGGCTCGGTAGGCAAACTGCAGCGGGTCCAGGAGGGGAGTGGTGATGGACTTGAGGTGGGGCAGGACCAGGCGCTCAAAGGACTTCATGACTACAGAGGTGAGCGCTACAGGTCTGTAGTCGTTAAGTCCAGTGATCCGTGGCTTCTTGGGGACAGGGATGATGGTGGAGGATTTGAGGCAGGTCGGCACGTGGCATAGCTTAAGGGAGGTGTTAAAAATGTCTGTGAAGTCAGGAGCCAGCTCATTCGCACAGTCCTGCTCACTGATGACAAGGGCAGGGGGGGAGGAGGGGGGGCGCCTTTGATGAAGTAGGGACCGTGGAGGCTGTGGAGCTGGAGGGAGGGGGGGAGTTGGACACAGCTGACGAGGTGTCAAAACGGGCATAGTGTTGGGACAGTCTTTGACAAAGGGCTTTGTCATCCTGACCTTTAGGAGCCTGAGGCCGATAATTGGTGATTTGCCTCAGTCCTCTCCACACAGAAGCCGAGTCGTTAGCAGTGAACTGCTGCTGGAGTCTCACAGAATACACAGATTTAGCTCTCCTCAGCTCTCTGTTAAACCGATATTTAACCTCCCTGTAGCAGTCCCTGTCTCCACTTTTCAGCGCTGCTTCCTTCTCCTTCCTGATCTGTCTGAGCTTAGCAGTGAACCAGGGCTTGTCATTTGAGTACCTCACCCTGGTGCGCGATGGAAGAATGCTCTCCTCACAAAAGTGGATATATGAGTTCACAGTGTCCGTGTACTCATCCAAATCATGCGTGGCTCCTTTAAACATGCCCCAATCAGTCAGTGTTTTTGTCGGCTTCTGTCAGAGCATTGTCTGTTTTTTATGCTTTGCGTGATGCCATCTAATTACCAGTAGACAGTGTGCCCGCTTTGTGCTGGGAGGTGGAGAGTCATTTCAAAAAGGTGTGGCGACATGCAATCTCATTCACACCAGGATTATGGTGCATGTTATGACAATGCACTTTTGATCAGGAAAAAGGAGGTCTGTTGTCACAAGGGCTTTGTTTGATGCCATTTCAGTGGCATGTTTTGAAATTGCACAGCTCCGGAGCTCATGAGGAAACAGTATGCGCTGGGATTTTCTGTTATTTTAATGGAGAGTTGTAGCAGTCATAATATAATCACCCGTCATTTAAATTATACATACTAAGAAATCTAAGTACAGAAATGGACCTAAAAAGGTTCAAACGCTTGTTGCTCCAGCAGTACCCTAAAAGGTACAAGAACTGTACCCCGAAGAACATATCTGTAGCCCCAATAATAAAAATGTACATTTAAATCCAAACAAAGGTCCATAGTTGCCACCTTGAGGACCATTTCTGTACCTTACAGGGTACTTTTCTGAAAAGTACCCTGTAGGGTACAGAAATTATACCTTTATTTTTCTGTGTGCAACATGATGATAGAATTTTTTTTTTTATTCTATCCACATTCTCATTTTAATTGCGGACTAACCATTGGAATCTATAGATTAGGTGTTAATTTATGATTTTGTTAGGGGAATGAAAGAATGAACAGGGAGCAAGTGTGCATTCTGGTGTAGCTGCGGCACATGGGGGGAGACGTGTCAGTCTGAAGATTTTTATTCCATTCACATTTTCATTTTCATCACAGACTGATTAGGCATTAATGTGTTTATTTTTAGGGGAAGGGACTGGGATAGAGAGCCACAAACCTCATCAGACCCCTCACATGAGACACGAGACCCTTGGTTAGCGATAGCAACAGGAGAGGGAGCACCCCATCACCCCAAGGCCTGGGAGCAACTTCCGGGCCACAGATTTCATAATTATGTTGATTACATACAGTACAAATGTCTTAATTGTTTATTTGTTCTTACATTTAGTTTTTATCTATGTTTTATTTATATATCTGTTCTCATTTTAGCTTTTTCTTCTTCTTCTTTTAGATTTGATTGGCGGCCGGCAACCAGCCCACAGGTGCATCACTGCCACGCACTTCACGCTACATCATCACTCTATATTGTCACGCAGTGTCATTATATTTTTGTGTTTTATTTTAATTTACTGCTGCATTATTTATCATCATTGTATTTTTAAAAATCTTGTTTGTGAAGCACTTTGGTCAACCATAGTTGTTTTTAAATGTGGTATATAAATAAAGTAGTAGTAGTAGTAGTAGATTAGTTTATTTGACAGGGACAGTGCAATAAACATAGACAATTAATCAAAGACAATCAATCTGATGTGTTGCACATAGAGTGTATAGCTATTAGCTAATTTGCAACTCTTGTCCCTGGATGGGCTTTAGAAAAAAGAATCAAGATAAAAAATATACACAATAACCACATACATCAATGCAGAAAAATTATAAATACACAATTATAAATATTATAAATATTATAAATACACAAATATAACAGCCTGACTCACATTTAACATAAATATTATAAATATTATAAATACACAAATATAACAGCCTGACTCACATTTAACACATATAACATAAAGGTGACTTGACTTGACTCCGTTAATGATCCTTCCATGTTATAAAAGTTTGCACAGGTATCATCCTCTTTTTCTGAAGTTTCAAATCCATTCATGTTTGTGTGTTGCATCCGTGTGCACTACAGCATTATCTCTTACCCGTTTGTTCTCTCTAAAATAACTAACTGGGCATCAACTGTGATTGATGTCTTCCTTATTACCAAGCAGCATTACTATCATGAGTATTTTTGCTCACGTGCATGCCCTTTGGCCAGCACAAAACCCATCTTCAACAAGCCATCATGAACAGAGTTCACTTTCGATAATGTGCTTCTGTGCATTAAAGGGATGGGCAGGAGCACTTTGGATTGGATTATCCAAAACACACTTCTGAATAATTAAACCAGCCTCTTACACCTTGCAGCTGGATGAAAATTTGTTTATGCATCGCTGTGATAAGGAAATGAACTTGGAAATGCCCATAAACAACTGATTATGGACTGTGTCATTGTAATAAGGCCCTCTGTGTTGTGCTTATGATGGACTGGCAAACTGTTCCAGGTCTATTCCAGCCTATTCCCAGATCTCACTGGGAATAGGCTCCACCCCTGAACTTTCATCTCACAACCTAAAAAGATTAAGAAAATGAGCAAATGAACAAAGACCTCAGAAGAATTTTGAGGAAGCATTAGAGATGTTATATCATCAAGGGTTGCATGGTGCATGGTTGCAAGAACGCTCAGCAGGAATAAGTATAACCTTTCTAAATTTGTGTGTGTTGGGGTATTTCTTTTTCTCTCCTAGAATCCAAAAACATCCTTACTTCATTAACTGGTGAAAGTCTAAAATCATCTCCATTCCAATACTGAGTAAATGTAGTAGTTAACCCCTTGCACTCCGGGCAATTTTCCTAAAAATGCCAAAAAATAACATGCCCAAAGTAAATCGAAAGCTGTTATTCAACCCTTTGCAGCATCTTCATGGGATTGGTCTCATTTAAAAGAAAACACTTTGAATTTTTTGGCAAAAAAAAACATAATCTCTCTACGTGCTCCGGCCACTGAGTTACAGTCATCTAAACATACTGAACTTGAAGAAAATAAATTTGGACACAGTGTTTTTTGGGATACAAATGCTTGCAAATAACACACAGCTGTCCGATCCGGCTGGAAAATGCAACAGAAATGTAGAACCAAGTGTTATCAAGCTGAGATCCAAATTTGGTAACAATACCACAAAAAATGAATATTTTACACAGCTTTGTTCTCAGGTAGTTCCCAGGCGTTTTGGAACTGTGCCAAATTGTGCCAAATGGCACAGTTTGGAAAAACATCTGTAACTTTTGAATAATTCAATGTAGAATCTTCATTTTGGGCTCTAATGAAAGGTCACACTCAGGGCTGTGTCTGTGTGTGTGTGTGTGGGGGGGGGGGGGGTTGTCCCCCCCCCCCCCGCTACAAAAGACGGGAGTTCGGCCCTCGCTACATGATGGATTACACTCCTTGCATGTTTTCACAGTGGCTCCCCCCCCCCCCTCGCTACTGTGTGTGTGGGGGGGGGATTGCCCCTCCCCCCTCGCTACAGAAGACGGCCATCACTACATGAAGGAATAGACTCATATGCTTCCCCCCGCGGACCGGGGGGCGTTCGGACCGTGAACGCCCCCCCCGCTCCTCTTCTGCAGCGGGGGGGGGGGGGGCGTTCACGGTCCGAACACGGCAAATGAACCGTTTATCGCGGCGCACGCACTTCGTACTTCGTGTCCAGTACAGTTGTAATTTACCGATCGGTCAAAAGTCATTTTTGGATTACAGTTTTCAGGGAGAAATAATAATTTAGCTTATAACACCTTACCTCTTCACAGCAGCAGAGTCGTGGCGAACTTCTCTTCCCCATTGTCAGACGAACGCGACGCTGCTCCGCTCGTGGATCCCGATCAAAACATAATTCCAATATTGCGGTTTTGGTGAATGATTTACGACCTTTGTCGTCGGCTTCCGTCGGTCTATGATGACGGAAGAGAATCCTAAACGTCTATTCTGCTGGAATGAGTGCAGGTCTCACTTGTGGGTGTTCTCCATGCTGCTGGGTGAGCCTGGGTCTGTAGCAGATTCGTCCAGCATCCTTTGTTTTCATCTGCTGCAGCAGTAAATCTCTCTTCACCCAGCCTGAATTTCTGTGCTTCAATTGGCTCCTGCATTCACAGTAGGTGGGTCCCCCTTCCTAGGTTTACATTCATTGGCTCTTCAAGGTTTCAGAAACCCAATTCAAGGCTCTTATTAGTCGAATGAGAGGTCAATCAGATGAACTAATCTGTTCGCGGCTGTGTCTGCAGTTTTTTTTTTTTAGTGGCGCTTGAACGCCACTACATCACCATCACCATCTACATCACCACAATTTGGACTATGCGTCCGAGTGCGCACGAGGGCGCAGGAGTGCGCCCTCGTGCGTCCTAGGACGCAGAGACTTGCCCGCCCGCGGAACAACGGAGCGCAAGTGTTAAGGGAATCACTGCATGAACAGAAGAGACCCCATTCCACTAGTCTTAGTTTGCTGACTGATACATGCAACTGCAATTTCAATCAGTTCAATTCAATAAAAATTCAGCTTTATTTGTATAGTGCTTAGCCACAACAAAAGTCATCTCAAAGTGCTAGATACATACAGTAGATATAAAAAGTCTACACACCCCTGTTCAAATGCCAGATTTTTGTGATGTAAAAAAAATGAGACCAAGATAAATCATTTCAAAACTTTTTCCACCATTAATGTGACCTATAACCTGTACAACCCAATTGAAAAACAAACTGAAATGTTTTAAGGAGAAAAATTAAAAATTAAAAACTTACAATAACCTGTTTGCATAAATATGCACACCCTTAAACTAATATTTTGTTGCAGCACCTTTAGCTTTTATTACAGAACTCAGTCTTTTTGGGTAGGAGTCTATGAGCATGGCACATCTTAATAATATATATATATTATATATATATGTGTGTGTGTGTGTGTGTGTGTGTGTGTGTGTGTGTGTGTTATATAATAATATATATTAACAATATTTGCCCACTCTTCTTTGCAAAAACGCTCCAAATCTGTCAGATTGCGAGGACATCTCTTGTGCACAACCCTCTTCAGATCACCCCACAGATGTTTGACCGGATTCAGGTCTGGACTCTGGCTGGGCCATTCCAAAACCTTAATCTTCTTGTGGTGAAACCATTCTTTTGTTGGTTTGTATGTGTGCTTTGGGTCATTGTCATGTTGAAAGATGACGTTCCTCTTCATCTTCATCTTTCTAGCAGAAGCCTGAAGGTTTTGTGCCAGCACTGACTAGTATTTGGAACTGTTCATAATTCCCTCCACCTTGGCTAAGCCCCCAGTCCCAGCTGAAGAAAAACAGCACCAAAGCATGATGCTGCAACCACCATGCATTACTGTAGGTATGGTGTTCTTTTGGTGATGAGCAGTGTTGTGTTTGCGCCAAATATACCTTTTGGAATTCTGGCCAAAAAGTTCAACCTTGGTTTCATTGGATCATAACATTTTCCCACATGTGTTTGAGAGATTTCAGATGCGTTTTTGCAAAATGGAGCCGGGCTTGGATGTTTTTCTTCCTAAGGTAGAGCTTTTGTCTTGCCACCCTAGACGGAAGATTGTTGTCACCTGTACTAAACAGCCAGTACTTGCCAGAAATTCCTGCAGCTCCTTCAATGTTGCTGTCGGCCTTTTGGCAGCCTCCCTGACCAGTTTTCTTCTCATCTTTTCATCAATTTTGGAGGGATGTCCAGTTCTTGGTAATGTTGTGGAGGAAGGAAGCAGACGAGGCAGCAAGCTGAACAACACACGAGCTTTATTCCTCCTCCAACGTCAAGTATAGTACAACTCTGACTGGGTCTCTGAGCACCTTCTTTTTATAACCTCTAACTCCGTGCCTTGAGACCCAGAGAGCCCGACAACAATACATTCAGTGGAACAAAGACATGCGTGGCACATTAACATCACATAATGCCAGTACCGCTTCTCACACCCTCTCTTCTTCCAGCAGTTCTAGCGTCTCCTGAACTCCGCGGGGGGCGAATAGTCCTTTTTGTCCCATCTGAGACCCCCGGTACTACTTCCTCCTTCAGTCCATTATTCCCTCTTCCCCCCGGCTCGCTACGCTGGGTGGAGAATCCCCCACACCATGCCACCACACAGTCCCCCCGAACACCCAGAAAGGGCACTAACCCCCTCTCCCCCCCGTCCTTTGGGAGTGAGCCGGTGCCCATAGCAGCTGTAGCAACAGGGTCGCCAATCCGGTCGAAACACCCTGCTGGCAAGTTGTACAGGAGGGCACATCAGTCTGTGGAGGGAAAAAGAGTGTGGGGGGGGGAAACATGTTAGCTTTGCGAGCGCAGGTCTCTGTTAAAGGAACACCAACTTGCGGAGCCACTTACGGTGGGCGTCCACGGCTGGGAGCTTGGGCCAACACCACCTGCTTGTCTGCCAACACAAAAGTGGGCTTCAGCCTGTCAATGCAGATGGTCTCCCTACGCACCCCCAAGTCTAACACAAAATGCTTTGCCCCAGGTTCCAGCACCTTGAACGGTCCGTTGTACGGTGGGCACAGCGGGATACAGTGTGCATTGTGCCTGACAAAAGAAAAACTGGAGTTCTGGAAGCTTTTCGGGATGAAGGTGTGGGGAAAACAATGGTGGGCCGGGCCCAGCACATTAAAAGCCTCCGTGCTGTGCAAAAATTGCGCGGGCGGATCGGCCCCTGACGCAGGGTTTTCCAGTAAAAACTCCCCAGGGATCCGCAGCGGCTGTGAAAAAATGAGTTCTGCCAGGGAGGCTGCCAGATCCTCCTTAGGCATGGTGCGCAACCCTAAAAGAACCCAGGGCAGGCGGTCAACCCAGTTTGCAGCCCTGAGCTTAACTCTGAGTGCTGCCTTAAGCGAATTATAAAAACGCTCGCGGGGTTGTACGTGGTAGTGCGGTGAATTTTGACCCCCAGGCTCTGGGCCATCGTGGACCAGAGTTCCGAAACGAATTGCGGACCCCTGTCGGAAGTGACATCCAACGGGGATCCAAACCGTGCAACCCAAGCCGACAAAAAGGCGCAAGCCAATTCCACGGATGTAGTGAAAGCCAGTGAGACCACTTCAGACCAGCGTGTGGTGCGGTCCATGATTGTCAAAAGGTGCGTGAAACATTGCGATGGTGGGAAGGGTCCCACCAAATCCATGTGGACGTGGTTGAACCTCTTGGCCGGAATTTGGAACAGCTCAAGCGGGGCTCTCGTGTGCTTGTGCACTTTGACCCACTGGCACACGTTGCACACTGCAGCCCACTCCTTTATGTCCTTGTGCAAGCACAGCCAGACAAATTTCGCCCCCACCAGTTTAACCAAAGCGCACACACCTGGATGCGAAAGACAGTGGACTGACTCAAAAATGCAACAGCACCAAGAGCTCGGAACCACCGGGCGCCGGCGACTGGTGGAGACATCGCAGAGTAAAGGAGGGCACCCTTCTCGCACCACCCTGCTCTCTAGCTTTAACCCAGTTGGCGCAGACTGGAGGGCACAAATGTCTGCATCCCCGGCTTGCTCCGCGGCCATGGCAGGGAAATTTATTCCCATGTAGACCGGGGAGACTAACGCACGCAACAGGCAATCGGCCACGACGTTGAACTTACCGGCAATGTGTTTAATGTCGGTCGTAAACTCTGAGATCGCGGCCAAATGCCATTGCTGCCGGGCCGACCACAGTTCCGAGACCTTGGACATCGCGTACGTCAGCAGCTTATGGTCAACAAATGTGGTGAACTCACGCCCCTCTAGCCAAAACTGGAAATGGTGCTGTATTTGTGTTTGTTGTCATGCAAAGTTCAACTGAAAAACGCAAGCGGCTGCTACAAACTGGAGAAGTATTGCTCCACCACTGCTATGGCAATGTCAGATATGTCCATGGTGAGCGCTATCCGCACCGATGGGTCAGGGTGGGATAGCAAAGCGGCATCAGCCAGCGCCGTATTGGCGTTTGCAAAAGCCTGGACTCGCTCGGGGGTCCAGTCAATGTTTTCTGCGGGCTTCTTTTTCTTAAGCGCGGTGTATAACAGCTGCATCAGCTGAGCTGCCCGGGGGAGGAAACGGTTATAAAGGTTGACCATTCCCAAAAACTCCTGTAGGGCCCTCACGGCCTGTGGATGCGGAAAGTCCGACACACCTTATCCGGTAGCGGAATCGCGCCCCCCGGCAAAATGCAGTGGCCCAAAAAAATCAATCATTGGCACACCGAACTGGCACGTCGCTGGGTTAACTATAAGCCCGTGTGCTTCCAACCTCTGGAAAACCATCTTGAGATGGGCGAGGTGCTCCTTCTCAGATGTGCAAGCCACCAGAGTGTCGTCTACGTAGACAAAAATGAAGGACAAGTCACAGAGCACTGCGTCCATCATTCTCTGAAAGGTTTGTGCTGCACCCTTTAATCCAAACGGCATGCATATGTAAAAACTCCAAAAGGCCAAAAGGAGCTGCTTTCTTAGGAACGTGTTCCTTGTGCACCAGGACTTGGTGATAACCGTGGACCAGATCCACTTTTGAAAAAACACGCATCCCGGCCAGGTGCACAGAAGAATCCTGGATGTGCGGGATGGGATACTGATCGTGTTCCGTGGCATTGTTCAAGTGCCAGAAATCGCCACATGGTCACCACGACCCGTCGGCCTTAGGCACCATGTTTAGCGGAGATGCCCACGGGCTGTTAGAGCACCTGACGATGTCTCCAAGTTGGCAAACTCCTCATGCACGCTGGCCAGTATAGCCACATCCAGGCACCAAGGATGCGCGAACACCAGCGGGCCTTTTCTGGTTATAAAATGCTCGACCCCGTGTTTGGTTACCGTAACCGAAAAAGTGAGGACCGTGAGTGCTGGGAACTGTGCAAGTAAATGCTGGTACTTACCCCCTGGAGCTATAACGTTAGCCAATGTTGATCCAGCTCCCCGAGCTGTGCAAGGCAGGGAGGTGAAAGAAACAGCATTCACTAAACATCTGTTGGACCCATAAGCACATAAAAAAATCTGCGCCTAAAATGGGGGCAGAACATGCAGCTACCACAAAGTCCCACTGGAAATTGCGTCCATGCAAACATATCAGTGTCCATTCGCCAAATGTCCTGAAGGTGGATCCATTGGCACCAGTGAGCTCGGGACCGCTGCCTCCTGCTGACCTGTCTGCGCTGACCGGCAGGATGAGGCTCTTCTGAGAGCCGGAGTCCACCATAAACTGTCTCCCCGAACGTGTGTCTGTGATATAAAACAGCTTGTTCCTGTCACCAGCGGTTGCAGCCGCTACTGACTGCTGGTCGTGCCATCTTCCTGGCTTCTTGAACTCGCATGGCAGCAGGCAGCGTTGGGCATTCGAGCTGAAGCGGCGATGATAGAAACAGATCACTCCTTTCCTGCATCTCTTGGTGTCAGTCCCAGCTACCAACCACGGCTCCTCCACCTTGCTGGAGTCCCTCATGGATGCTGGTGCCGCTGCATGCATGTTGAGAGCTCAGGTTGCTAAAATGATGCGGTTCGCTTTCTGTGCCAGGGCGCTGTAGTCCTTGGTCACCAGCCATGGCGAGTTGGCCAGGATCTCCCTTGCTGTGGCAGGTATGTTCCTGAGGAACAGGTAGGTGAACAGGAAAGATTCGTTGTTCTTCCCCCTCCACGCCAATATGCTCTCCATAAGCTCCACAGCTGATCTGTCCACAACCGGAGACTTCTTCAGCTGCAGTGGATGATCATGACGTCTTATGTGTCTTGCCGTGCTCTGGGTGCTCCATGACGCCTGCTGTCACCTTTTGTGACCTTTTGTAACTGTTTGTGACCATTGGATCAGTTGCGCAGCGCTGCGACCACATAGTAATATTTTATGTCATCCGTTGTTATCCTGCGGAGTGCGAACTGGGCTTCTATATGCAGGAACCACATGGTCGAGTTGTGAAGCAATAAGTCTGGGAGCTTGACTGAGACAGCACACATGGCGCTGGTGCTCTCCCTCCAGGTAGTGTCCGAGGCGGTGCTTGGCTCGTTCTCTATGGCATGTCTTGGGTCACCAATGTGGAGGAAGGAAGCAGACAAGGCAGCGAACTTGGACAACACACAAACTTTATTCCTCCTCCAATGTCAAGTACAGTACAACTCTGACTGGGTCTCTGAGCACCTTCTTTTTATAACCTCTAATTCCATGCCTTGAGACCCAGGGAGCCCAAAAACAATACATTCAGTGGAACAAAGACATGCATGGCACATTAACATCACATAATGCCAGTACCGCTTCTCACACCCACTCTTCTTCCAGCGGTTCTGGCATCTCCTGAACTCCCCGGGGGTGGGGGGGGGAGATAGTCCTTTCTGTCCCGTCTGAGACCCCCTGGTACCACTTCCTCCTTCAGTCCATTATTCCCTCTTCCCCCCGGCTCACTACTCTGGGTGGAGAATCCCCCACACCATGCCACCACAATGTCACTGTTGTGCCATATTTTCTCCACTTGATGATGACTGTCTTCACTGTGTTCCATGGTGTATTTAATGCCTTGGAAATTCTTTTGTACCCTTCTCCTGACTGATACCTTTGAACAATGAGATCCCGCTCATGCTTTGGAAGCTCTCTGTGGACCATGGTTTGTGCTGCAAGATGTGACTACAAAAATGTCAGGAAAAACCTACTAGAACAGCTGAACTTTATTTGGGGTTAATCAGAGGCACTTTAAATGATGGCAAGTGTGTGCTGACTCCCATTTAACCTGAGTTTGAATGTGATTGGTAAATTCTGAACACAGCCACATCCTCAGTTACAAAAGGGTGTGCATATTTATGCAAACAGGTTATTGTAAGACCCCTCATGGATCGTCACCTTATCGTGGTGGGGGGGTTTGCGTGCCCCAGTGATCCCAGGAGCTATGTTGTCCGGGGCAATTTGCCTCTGATAGGGTCTCCCAAGACAAACTGGTCCTGGGTGAAGGGCCAGACTAAGAACGATCCAACAGACTCTCATGATAAATTGTATATCAAGGATTCAGTGTACCCCGCCCGGTATGGGGTTACCGGGGCCCCACCCTGGAGCCAGGCCTGGGGGAGGGGCTCGAAGGCTAGCGTCTGGTGGCCGGGTTTCCACCCATGGGACCCGGCCAGGCTCAGCCCAAAGGAGTTACATGGGTCCGCCCTCCAGTGGGTTCACCACCTGCAGGAGGGATCATGGAGGTCCGGTGCTATGTGGATTAGGTGGCGGTCAAAGGCGGAGACCTTGGCGGACTGATCCCAAGCTTTCTAAACTGGCTTTTGGTACGTGGAATGTCACCTCTCTGGTGGGGAAGGAGCCTGAGCTGGTGTACGAGGTTGAGCGATACCTGCTAGATATAGTCGGCCTCACCTCAACACACAGCTCCGGTTCCGGAACCAGTCTCCTGGAGAGGGGCTGGAGCTTGGCCTTTTCTGGAGTTGCCCCGGGTGAGAGGCGACGAGCAGGGGTAGGTATTCTTGTATCGCCCCACCTTGCTGCCTCTATATTGGAGTTTTCCCCGGTGGACGAAAGGGTTGCTTCCCTGCGCCTTCGGGTTGGGAAACGGGTCCTGACCATCATTTGTGCCTATGCACCAAATGATGTTTCAGAGTACCCACCCTTTTGGGAGTCTGTGACTGGGGTGCTGGAGGGTGCTCCTCCTGGAGACTCCATTGTCCTACTGGGGGACTTCAATGCGCACGTGGGCAACGACAGTGAAACCTGGAGGGGGGTGATTGGGAGGAACGGCCTGCCCGATCTGAACCCGAGTGGTGTTCAGTTATTGGACTTCTGTGCTAACCACAGTCTGTCCATAACGAACACCATGTTCAAGCATAAGGGTGTCCATATGTGCACCTGGCACCAGGACACCCTAGGTCACAGGTCGATGATCGATTTTGTTATCGTATCATCAGACCTGCGACCGTATGTCTTGGACACCCGAGTAAAGAGAGGTGCAGAGCTGTCAACTGATCACCACCTGGTGGTGAGTTGGATCCGATGGCAGGGGAGGAAGCCATTCAGACCTGGTAGACCCAAACGTATAGTGAGGGTGTGCTGGGAGCGTCTGGCTGAGGCCCCTGTCCGGGAGGTCTTCAACTCCCACCTCCGGAAGAACTTCAACCACATTCCGAGGGAGTCTGGAGACATGGAGTCTGAATGGGCCATGTTCTCCACCTCTGTTGTTGAAGCGGCGGCCCAGAGCTGCGGCCGCAAGGTGGTCGGTGCATCTCGTGGTGGCAACCCCCGAACCAAGTGGTGGACACCAGTGGTGAGGGGGGCCATTAAGCTGAAGAAGGAGTCCTATCAAGCTTGGTTGGCTTGTGGGACTCCCGAAGCAGCTGAGGTGTACCGGCAGGCCAAGCGGAGTGCAGCTCGGGTGGTTGCTGAAGCAAAAACCCGGGTGTGGGAGGAGTTCGGTGAGGCCATGGAACAAGACTTTCGGTCGGCTTCAAAGAGATTCTGGCAAACTGTTCGGCAGCTCAGGAGGGGAAAGCAGCTCCCCGTCCACACTGTGTATGGTGCGGATGGGACACTGTTGACTTCAACTGGGGATATCGTCGGGCGGTGGAAGGAATACTTCGAGGATCTCCTCAATCCCACTGATACGCCTTCCACAGAGGAAGCAGGGTTTGGGGACGAGGGGGATGACTCGCCTATCACAGGGGCTGAGGTCGCCAAGGTGGTTAAAAATCTCCTTGGTGGCCGGGCCCCGGGGGTGTACGAGATTCGCCCCGAGTACCTCAAGGCCCTGGATGTTGTTGGGTTGTCATGGTTGACACGCCTCTGCAACATTGCGTGGAGGTCGGGGGCAGTGCCTTTGGCATGGCAAACCGGGGTGGTGGTTCCTCTCTTCAAAAAAGGGGACCGGAGGGTGTGCTCCAACTTTAGAGGGATCACACTCCTCAGCCTCCCTGGGAAGGTCTATGCCAAGGCACTGGAGAGGAGAGTCCGGCCGTTGGTCGAACCTCGGATTCAGGAGGAGCAATGTGGTTTTCGTCCTGGCCGTGGCACATCGGACCAGCTCTTTACCCTCTCGAGAATTCTTGAGGGTTCGTGGGAGTTTGCCCAACCAGTTTACATGTGTTTTGTGGACTTGGAGAAGGCATTTGACCGCGTCCCTCGTGGATTTTTGTGGGGGGTGCTTCGGGAGTATGGGGTATCGGGCTTGTTGTTACGAGCTATTCGGTCTCTGTACGACCGTTGTGAGAGTTTAGTTCGTATTGCCAACACTCGGTCGGAGTCATTCCCAGTGAGAGTTGGACTCCGCCAGGGCTGCCCTTTGTCACCGATCCTGTTCATAATTTTTATGGACAGGATTTCTAGGCCCAGCCAGGGAATGGAGGGTGTCATGCTTGGTGACCACAGGATCTCATCTCTGTTGTTTGCAGATGATGTTGTCCTGTTGGCTTCATCCAGCAATGACCTCCAGCTCTTGCTGGGACGGTTTGCCGCTGAGTGTGAAGCGGCTGGGATGAGAATCAGCACCTCCAAGTCCGAGTCCATGGTCCTCAGCCGGAAAAAGGTGGATTGTCCTCTCCGGGTTGGGGACAGGCTCCTGCCCCAAGTGGAGGAGTTTAAGTATCTTGGGGTCTTGTTCACGAGTGAGGGGAAAATGGAGCGAGAGATCGACAGACGGATTGGAGCAGCATCTGCAGTGATGCGGACGTTGTACCGGTCTGTTGTGGTGAAGAGGGAGCTTAGTTCTAAGGCAAAGCTGTCGATTTACCAGTCAATCTACGTTCCTACTCTCACCTATGGTCACGAGCTTTGGGTAATGACCGAAAGAACGAGATCGCAGATACAAGCGGCTAAAATGAGCTTTCTCCGTAGGATTGCTGGACTCACCCTCAGAGATAGGGTGAGGAGCTCAGTCATCCGGGAGAGGCTCAGAGTAGAACCGCTGCTCCTCCACATTGAAAGGAGTCAGTTGAGGTGGTATGGGCATCTGATTAGGATGCCTCCTGGATGCCTCCTACTTGAGGTGTTTCAGGCACGTCCCACTGGGAGGAGACCCCGGGGCAGACCCAGGACTCGGTGGAGAGACTATGTCTCCCAGCTGGTCTGGGAACGCCTTGGTATCCTCTCTGAAGAGCTGGAGCAGGTGGCTGGGGAGAGGGAAGTCTGGGCTTCTCTGCTTGAACTGCTGCCTCCGCGACCCGGACCTCCGGAAAAGCGGTAGAAGATGGATGGATGGATGGATGGTTATTGTAAGTTTTTTTTTTTTTTATTTTTCTTCTTAAAAGATTTCAGTTTGTTTTTCAATTGGGTTCTACAGGTTATAGGTCACATTAATGGTGGAAAAAGTTTTAAAATGATTTATCTTGGTCTCATTTTTTTACATCACAAAAACCTGGCATTTGAACAGGGGTGTGTAGACTTTTTATCCATTGTAAGCCCAAATCATAAACATTTCAGAGAAAAGCTCCAGCGATCAAATGATTCCCTATGAACAAGCACTAAGCGACAGTGGGAAGGAAAAACTAGTCCCTCCAGGATTTCGCAATGTTGTGATCGCATCAATTCATGTGAAATCAGCCAATCAGCGTAACGGTTGTGCGACCTTGCAACTTTGGCCAATCACCGCAACTTTCCCGCAATTTTGGCCAATCCTCGTCAGCTTCCGCCAATTTCACCAATCAAATTTGTCTCTGACTGGCACTGAAACGCCCACTCCAACCAAATGCATCGCTGCACCGTGCTCACTTCAGTGTTTACTGTGAGTTTTTATGGAACACATCAGCAAACAAAGTGTGTGATAAAAAAAAAAAAAAAACCACTCACCCGCGAGGTTTCCAACATCATCTTTTCTTCCGTCTCCCCCAGCCTGCCGGTGGAGGTCTCATCATGTCTCCGTTCTGACTACATGTACGAAGCACTGGGTTTGTGTTGAAAAACATCCGCCTGTCCTAAAAGCACCCCATCACAGGAGCGTGTGTGAGGAGAGACACCATATGAGCAAATACTACAGCCAGTGTTTGAAGATTTTATACATCTTTAGAGGTAAAATCATTACTACATCCGGTCAATGAGCTTTAAAGCTGTGAATCTCCGGTCTGGATGGACAAACGCTTCACCCCTTCCCCCGCCGTAAATGAAAGATGTGTGTCTGAAGAGACAAGTGTGTGTGTGTGTGTGTGTGTGTGTGTGTGTGTGTGTGTGTGTGTGTGTGTGTGTGTGTGTGTGTGTGTGTGTGTGTCAAGACTGACATGCAGCAGACAGACAGGTAGGAGTCAGGCACATAAATAGAGAAAATATTGTCTATAACTTTTTTCCAGAAAAACAGACTCCTACAGACAATACAGAGCAAAAGAATAAATTATTTTTCCTCTCCACTCGGTACTGAGTGGCTCGGGACCATAGGGACTTTTCAAATGAAGGTGCTGCCAATAATTTCCAAATCTATACTCTTTAACATACATTCAACACAATTTATTTGTTGTAATGGATATTGTGTTAAAGTATGTATTTGCTGTTGCACAAGAGTTTTTCTGTATAGCAGAAGTTTCTGCTTAATTTACAAATTACTGTAATAGGAAATTTTTGACAATCCTGTGCTTTTCTTGTATTGCTATATAGAATATCACTGCAGTAAACTGGGAAAAAAAAAACAACATCTGCTTTAAAATTTGTAATTCTTCCCACAACTTTTAGTGCAAAAAACACTCTGAAAACATTGAAACTTTTATCGCAACTTTTTTTAAAAAGCCCCCAGCGAATTCAAGCTTTTTGGGCCTGAACAATTGTAAAAACATCCTGCAAAATCCTGGAGGGACTGAAAAACTCCCTTACAGGAAGAAACCTCAAGCAGAACCAGGCTCAGGGAGGGGAATCCTAATCTCAATTCCACACTAGTGCTGGGGCCCCACTGTATTATGGCTAGCTGGGGTTCTTTGGGTAGTTTAGAGTAAGGATGCACGATAATATGGGTACGTTATTGGCAGTGGTGCGAGAAAAATTTTTCAGGAAGCTAAGTGAAACAAAATGAAACCACTGCTTGCTACCGGGGTGGGGGCCACAAACGTAACACTACATCAGCTAATTTCACTATTTGGACCACAGTTCTGTTGTATCTTACAGATGCAACTCATACGCTTTCTCGCTCATTCACTCTCTCACACTTTACTGTTGGGCACATGTGTGTTAAACAACACATGACTTACAAATTTCTACACCAAAAACACTAATTATGCAATTCCACATCCGATGAGGTTACACACAAACACAGTGTTGCAGTTTTTCTGCATGTCAGCAACCACAATAAAATAACCAGCACAACTGACTGAGAAACCCATGCAGCTAAAGCAAAAGCAAAGATAAAAATCAATAACCATATTAAAATTTAGGCAGTTCAGTTAACAGTGAAAGAGGAGTAAATATTGCAATTACCCTATTTGAAGAGGAAGGTTTGGTGTACTAATATGGCGCTGAGTGTACCCTGGGTGTAGTGAGGGTGACGGCCCCGCCTTTCTGGTTCCGCCGTCACCAGGGGTATAAAGGGCTAAGGCAGAAGAGCACCGTCTCTTTTGCCGTTGATCCCTTGGCCTGTACGGAGCACCTGTATCGTTGTGGTTCTTGTTAATAAAGTTACGTTCAACTGCACCTCCTGCCTGTTTCTTAATAGCGTGGGTTGTGGACATAACATTTGGTGACAAGGAGAAAGGTATGGAGAGAGCTGTTTCCACATTCCAGCAGTTTTTGGAGGCTCCTGGCGAGCCACCCATCCTCTGGGCTAGATGGTACGTGGCTTTCCAGAATTATCTGGTGGCCTTTAACCTCGGTGAGCTTCATAAACTGCGTGTGAGAGCAATTTTGGTCCATAATCTCAGCATGGAGGGTCAAAGACTCCTCGGCACATTAGGAGGGGCTGATAGCTTTGAAGATGTGGTCGGGCTAATGGCGCGCTACTTTCGCACTCCAGAAAACATAGCGAACAGGAGAGTCAGTGCAGCGCTACGTTGCAGACCAACGTCAGCTGGCGGGGGAGTGCCAGTTTGGAGCCCTAGAGGAAGAGATGGTCTGTGATCAACTGGCGGAGCACACTCTTTGTTCTGCTGCACGATCGAGGCTCCTGACTTACCCGGGTGAACTGGCGTTGGCCACGGCAATTGAGATAGCACAGCAGTTTGAGGCAGCGGAGAAATTATCAAGACCTCGGTGAGAGAAGCAAATCAAGGCGAAATGAACCACGTTTGAAGGCACTGGCTGTGGACTCAGACAGCAAAGACAGCGTGAATGAAGAGGAATATGCTGCCGCTGTAAAAATTAGGTCCGCCCCGGGTACGCCAAGATGTTATGGCTGTGGGTCCACCAGGCACCAGTACAAGGCAAGAGAGTGTCCGGCAAAGGGCAAACGCTGTGGCAAGTGTGGTCTTCTGCACCATTTCACCAGGGCCTGCAAAAATTTTGAGCGAGGGGACCGAAGACGTAGGGCAGATTCCCCCGCAGTGACTCCTATGGTTGTTCATACCATCTCCCCGAGCACAGATGGACGAATCTACTGCAACATTTTGCTGGATGGCGTAGAAGTGCCGTTGATGGCAGACACAGGAGCAGCGGCTTCGGTGTTGAACTGGTCCACTGTGAGGAGTCCGTTCTTGCATTACCGCATGAGCGACCTGTCGACGCCTTACTTTGGCTATGGAGGAATCAAGTTGGCCATTGTGGGTTCGCTGGAATTGACGGCGAGATACAAGTCGGCGATGATGTCAAGCATCCAATTCGTGGTGACCACCACTGGGTCGATCATCATGGGGTGTGATATGTTCTACGGCCTGGGGCTCATGATCACCAGCGGCGTTGGAGAAGAGTGGTCGGGCTGCAGATTGTGGGACGGACCTGCTCTGTACGTGGAGGATAGTGACTGGCCTGGTATTCTGGGAGGTGTGCAGGACCAGCACCATGGAGCACCATCACGGGAGGATTCCAATGCCAGTGTCCAAGTTGCCCTGGATGTGGGAGCTGGACAGTACAGTGGAACACCCGGGACGGCTGATGGAGCCAAGACACTAGCCCCATCGACTTCCGGTATTTGTACTAGTGATACCAAGAAGTGAGGTGCTGCAGTGGCTGTGCCAGCATTTGGAATGAAAGAGAGTGGGGCAGGACCGGCTGGCGCAAGTTCACAACGTGCCAGCCAATGACACTGGAGACCAAGGAGGGCTCCGGATCGGGTCGGTGACAAGGTTCGACCAAGGGCGGAAGTTCGGTTCATGACATGGTGGTCATCTGAAGCCAAATCAAGCTCTTCTGCACATCAGTGACGAGGTCCGGCCTAGGGAAGAAGCTCAGCTGAGGGGCGCCCATTCAATTCAATTCAATTCAACTTTATTTATATAGCGCCATTTCACAACAACAGTCATCTCATAGCACTATCAACTGTAGGGGGGAACCCCCACAGTTGCAGAAAGACCCCAGCAATCAGGCGATCCCCTGTGAGCAAGCACTTGGCGACGGTGGAGAGGAAAAACTCCCTTTTAACAGGACGAAACCTCCAGCAGAACCAGGCTCAGGGAGGGGCAGTCATCTGCTGCGACTGGCTGGGGGGTGAGGGGACAGAGAAGAAGAAAAGAACAGACATGTAGAGAGCAAACAGCACGATGGGGACTCAATCTATGGGAGAGAACAAACAGATGTTAATGACCAGCAAAAAAAATATTTCATAGAGAGTGAGGAAAGGAGTGAGGCCCAGTGCATTACTGGAGGTCCCCCGGCTGACTAAACCTATTAGCAGCATAACTAAGGGAGGGTTCAGAAACACATGATCCCTCCCTAATTGTAGGCTATATCAAAAAGGTAGGTTTTAGCCCTATTCTTAAAAACAGAGATCGAGTCTGACTCCCGAATCCAGATTGGCAGCTGATTCCACAGGAGAGGAGCTTGATAACTGAAGGCTCTGCCTCCCATTGTACTTTTGGAGATTCTAGGTATTACAAGTAATCCTGCATTTTGGGAGCATAGTGCTCTGTTAGGATAATACGGCAGTATCAGATCTTTTAAATAAAAAGGAGCCTGATTGTTTAGAGCTTTGTAAGTAAGAAGAAGGATTTTAAACTTAATTCTAAACTCTATGGGAAGCCAATGAAGGGAGGCCAGAACCGGAGAGATATGATCTCTCTTTCTAGTACCTGTTAAAACTCTTGCTGCAGCATTTTGGATCAGCTGAAGACTTTTTAAAGATGTTTTAGGACAGCCTGATAATAAAGAATTACAATAATCTAATCTCGAGCTAACAAAAGCGTGGATCTGTTTCTCAGCATCACTCTGAGACAAGATGCTCCTAATCTTGGCAATATTACGCAAATGATAGAAGGCAGTCTTAGAAACAAATTTAATATGTGAATTGAAGGACAAATCCTGATCAAAAATAACTCCAAAGTTCCTCACAGAGCTATTAAGAGAAAGAGTAACCGCATCCAAACTGAAAGTTTGATTTGGAAAGGAATTTCTAAGGTTTTTTGGACCAACAAGAATGACTTCAGTCTTATCTGAATTGCCCATGACAAAAGAAAGCGGCGAGATGACCAGGGGAGGCTGCGGGTGATGGCTGCCTGGAAGGACGGCTACCTGAGACTGTCCGATGAATCTTGGAGACACCCTAACAAGCTGCAGTGAGTGGATGAGAAGAAATGCCGATGTAGCTCATCCCCAGATTACGAAGAGGAGAAGGCACTCTGGGAGGGATCCGCCAGACAGAAATCCAGGAGGTTTCAAAGGTTCCAAAACCTTGACTACTCAGAGTTGGGACCAGGAAGCAGAGTCACAGTCTTACACGCCTCTCTGCAGCTCCTCTTCATTTGCCACCCCTCAACTTAGCCCCTGTCTTCCCCATCAGAGAATCATTGTCTGCTCCCTCCAAAGTAAATAAAAATATAATGTATAAGCATCCCAAAGTGATTAAGCAAAATATTGGTAAAACTCAAATTAAACATAAAGCCTCTAAAGTGAATGATTTGGCCTCTGTTCCTCCTCATAATTTAAAAATTAAATGTGGCTTATTAAATATTAGGTCTCTAACTCCCAAGTCTCTGTTAGTCCATGATCTGTTAATTGATCATCAGATTGATTTAATTTCCCTTACAGAGACTTGGTTAGGGCAAGAGGATTATGTTGGTTTAAATGAATCAACTCCCTCTGGTTATTTAAACTGTCAAAATCCCAGAAGTTCTGGTCATGGAGGAGGAGTAGCAACAATTTACTATTCCAAATTACTAGTTAATGTAAAGCAAAAAACATGTTATAATTCCTTTAAGGGCCTGGTCCTCAGTATTGGGCACTTTAGCCATTTTAGGTTAAACCCAATTTTATTTGCCATAGTTTATCGTCCCCCATCAACCTACTCAGAATTTTTATCCGAATTTGCTGATTTCTTAGCTGATTTAGTGCTGAAATCTGATAGAATAATTATAGTAGGGGACTTTAATATACATGTGGCTGTAGATAGTGACTGCCTTAATGTAGCATTTAATTCAATATTAGACTCGATTGGGTTTTCTCAGAAAGTAGGAAATTCTACTCATTACCTCCACCATACATTGGACCTTGTTCTGACATATGGCATAGAAATAGAAAATCTTGTAGTGTCTCCTCATAACCCTGTACTGTCAGACCATTGTCTGTTAACCTTTGATTTTACTATTTCTGACTATTTGGCTCCTAAAGAAAAATATTATTACAGTAGATGCCTCTCAGATGATGCTGTTACCAAATTTATGCAGATTGTTTCCTCTATGCCATGTGTCAACACAACGGACATAAGCTATAGACAGCTTGTTCCTTCTGTAATTGATAACATGGTGGATAGTGTTACAGCTTCTCTGCATCAGACTCTAGACTTGGTGGCCCCCTTAAAAAAGAAAAAGTCTAATCAGAGATTTCTAACTCCTTGGTTCAACACAGAAACTCGTAGCTTAAAACAGAAGACTCGTCAATTAGAAAGAAAATGGCGCTCCACTAATTTAGATGAAATCTATTTAGCTTGGAGAAATCCTCTTTTAATTTATAAAAAATCTCTTAGAAAAGCTAGAACGAGTTATTATTCTGCATTAATAGAAGAGAACAAGAATAATCCCAGGTTTCTTTTCAGCACTGTAGCCAGGTTGACAAAGAGTCAGGACTCTGTCAATCCTAGCATTCCCTTAGAGCTTACTAGACAGGACTTTATGAACTTTATCAATAATAAAATTTCATCCATCAGAGATAAAATCAATCAGATTCTTCCCACAGTTAACTTAAATACTGTAACTACTACAACTCCTTCAATTGATGTCTGTTTTGATGAGTTTACGCCAATCGACCTTTGTGACTTAGACAAAATAGTTTCCTCATCGCCAAGTGCTTGCTCACAGGGGATCGCCTGATTGCTGGGGTCTTTCTGCAACTGTGGGGGTTCCCCCTACAGTTGATAGTGCTATGAGATGACTGGTGTTGTGAAATGGCGCTATATAAATAAAGTTGAATTGAATTGAATTGAGGTGGGTCTCCCATTGGGACTGTGAGGTGACTGTGTGTGTGTGTGTGTGTGTGGGTGGGGTGGGGGGGGCTATTGGCATGGTGTGATGAAGTTGCTAATATGCCATTTTACCCTAAAGTCATGAAGTCAATATGTGCCTGTTGCATTTTGCCCTGTGTAAAAATAAATTAAAAAAAGGAATCCCCAATACTGTTTATATTGTGTTCAAAGTATTTTGTTTGTGTGTATTGCCCAAGTTATGGGGTGGGTGTGTTGGGGTGGGGGCTGGCAACAAATTATGGGTGTACATATTGACTGTTTGTGTAATTAGTTCTTATTGTTAGGAGAGTTCTGATTGTGTGCATATATGTTCTGGGATTGTTTTGGTTTTTTTAGTAACACGGCCATTTTGTTTTACGGACTCTATCATTTCAAAGATGGCAGAGTAACCCATCTAGTCATGTCGAGGTGGGTTGGCAGTCTACCTGGCCCCCTCTAGTTTGTTTATGTTGTGTGGATGGATTGGTCTGCGTGTGTGTGCGCGCGCGCACACACACGCACACACACACACACACACACACACATATATACAGTATATACAGTGTATATATATATATATATATATTTTTTTTTTTTTTTTTTTAATTTTTTTTTTTGTACATAGGTGTTATTGCTATTCGCGTGTGAGTCGGGTTTAAATTTGGGATGGCCTAATTGGCGTGTCTGACATTTTTCTACGGGGGTGGGGGGTGAAATGTGGTATACCAATATGGAGTTGAGTGTACCCTGGGTGTAGTGGGGGTGACGGCCCCGCCTTTCCGATTCTGCTGTCACCAGGGGTATAAAGGGCTAAGGCGGAAGAGCACTGTCTCTTTTGCCGTTGACCCCTTGGGCTGTATGGTGCACCTGTATCGTTGTGGTTCTTGTTAATAAAGTTACATTCAACTGCGCCTCCTGCCTCCTTCTTAATAGCATGAGTTATGGAGTTATGAGTTATGAGTTATAGAAGGCAATTCTCCTCTCTTTAATGGTGGCAAAATGTTCAGTCACCATGTCAGAGAATTTCCCACTGACCTTTAGGTCCTCCACAACGGCAGAGTCAATGGGTATTTTGGCAAGGTTTACAAGTCTTTCTTGTCCACATGTGTTCCACGAATGCTCCCTTTTCTCTCCATGCACAGATCTAGTTTTGGCATTGGTCTGCCGTCAGATTTAATTTTGAGTTGCTGCTCCAGTGGTAGCTTGGTAAAGGAACTTTTTTTTTTTTTTTTTTTTAAAAACTCCAAATCCTGGCCCTCCATAACGGTACTTGCTAATACTGCTAACAACACCACTGGCCTCCCACCAACACTGACATTAATGACCCCCTATGATTTGATTGGTCTGACGTGGGCTCAGCAAATTTACGCTGACTGGCTTTTGCACAGAACTGACTAATCTCACCCTAGGAGTGGCATGTGTAACCCAGTGTTAAAAACACAAATAAAAATATGAATATTGATACCGCTTTTAAAAAGAAAAACACCCATTTCACAATGGGAGTAAATAATTTAAAGATGAATATTTAAATAAATATATATTCATAAAACAGTAGGGAACATTTCCTGGGGAGTTTTGATAAAGTTTCAAATGTTTTTATTTGGTATATGGAGCAGCCAATGGCTGCGTCGGTTGTTTAGCAGCGTCAGCCAATGGGTTAAGCACTCTCTCTTCGGGTCTGGGTATGACTTGCATTTTTTGGCTCAGTCACGCCAGACGCCGAAAGACTCCGACCAAGAGAGCGAGACAGTCCTTGATGATATGGCGACGCTAACGTGCTAATAGCAGTCCTTGTCTCGGATAAAACTTGAGATTTGGATCCAAAGGCTGTTAACGCCGTTGAGTGCGGGAACCACATGACGCACATGTCAATTAGCATGGTCAGGTTTTTTGTTTGGACTGGTTGGACCAGAACGTGGATTCTCCAGATCTGGATGGCGAGCCGAAGCCCGAATCTAACCCACTGGTAGAGGTGATCCCACTGATCACCTGGAACGGACACTAGAGAACTGTACACACTGTAAATATAAGATAAGATAAGATAAGCCTTTATTAGTCCCACAATGGGGAAATTCCAGGATTCCAACAGCACAGGGATAGCAACACTCAGAGCAACAATCAGAAGACAAGAAAAACCAAGAGCAGCGAGTATACATATGTACATATAAATATATAAATATATAAACACACAGTGCGGAGCATTGTAGCTAGATGGAATAAATATATAAATATATAAACACACAGTGCAGAGCATTGTTGCTAGATGGAATAAATATATAAACACACACAGTGCGGAGCATTGTAGCTAGATGGAATGAAACAGCATAACCGTCTACTTAGTTATCCTACGTGGTATGATTATGTACCCATACATATTGTCGCCCTCCGTAGCGACCGGTATTTTCCTAGCTGTATACCGGAGGGGACCATTGTGTAAGTCTATTGCATCTTTTGCATTCAATACTATTAGGTTGTCACGTCTTTTTGCTGTCTCTGCGAGCAGCCCTGCTTAGGTTGTACAGTCTGACAGCCATAGCCAAATATTCCATATTTGGAATATTTTATTTTTATTTTTTTTATTATTGTTACAGTGCTGTGTTTTTGTTTATGTGTACATATCTATAAAATAATATACATAGTTGCAAGTTCCTATACGGCTGTGTATGTGTCATCTGTTGTTGCACCTCCCAGGCTCCTACGAACCCAGAGTCTATCTGACCTGGCCCAATTGTCCCTTCTATCCAGGTAGTAAAGTTTAAGGTAACGACACTGCCATAACACAACACTACCACAAGGGTACTACACCTAAAGTAAGTAGGTGTTAGTAGGTGTTACAAAAATCTGCCGCAGCCAGGAGCCTGGAGCGTTGCGACAACAGATGTGGATTCTGTTTTGACCCCTGACCAAACAGTTCATATACTGCCAAAATGGATTTTGTTGAAAAATATGGTGTTGTGGCACACATATTTGAGTTGCTTAGGCTGCATATGTATATTACTGTTGCCCACGTCTCAGAATGAACAATAAGTCTGGGCCTCCTGGGGATAACAGGAGGATGTGAAATGTGATCTTTTGAGATGGACTTGAGAGACTTCCTGACCACCAGGGTTTTGGGGGAGAGGAGAAGACCTGGGGGTTTATGTATTGTGTCTTGGGATTAAAGACAATGTGACTCTGTACTTTGATGTCCCAGGTATAAAAGGGACAGATGTGGGAGGAAGGGTCTCTTTTCTGTTTGAGAGGATGTTGGAGATATGTGAATGATTAATAAACCTGAATTGAGAAATAAACTCAGCCTCATCTTTTCACGCTCTCCACACTGGTGACCTTACGACGTATCATGGGCAGAAACGATTCCCCCGAACCGGACTCGTCGGGAACCAGCCGGGCAAACGCAGTCTCAGTCAAACTACCAGAATTCTGGCAGGACAACCCGGACTCCTGGTTCCTCTTGGCCGAGGCTCAGTTCGCTCTCGGGGGAATAACGGCAGATGACACGAAATTCTACCACGTTATCGCCAAGCTCGACAACCGCACAGCTCGACATGTGCCGAGCCTGGTGCAGCGCCCACCCGCTGGCGACAAATACAGCGGGTTGAAGGTTGCGCTCATTCAGCGTTTCACTCCCTCAGTCCAGGAGAGAGCTGAGCGACTCCTGGCCCTGAACGACTTGGGAGAAAGCACGCCTGTCGACCTGATGGAAGACATGCTGAGGCTGAGAGGCTCAGACGACAACGATTTCCTCTTCACCCACATTTTCCTGAGAACCCTACCGTCGGAGACGAGGGAGACCCTGGCAGGTTTGCAGTTGGTGGCCCAGAGGGACTTCCGCGCGCTGGCCCGGGAGGCACAGCGGATTCTCAACGCCAGCAGACGGCACACGCCCACCGCAGCAGCGACAGACCTCGGCGCGACGGCCGGGAATGGCAGGGGGCCAGAGGCTGCGGAGGCAGAACCACCGGCAACGGCGGCGGTGAAGATCAAACATCGCGGAGGAGACGACCTCTGTTTTTACCATCGCCGCTTCACAGAGAGGGCACGCAAGTGTATACCACCGTGTCAGTTCAAGAGCTCAGGAAACGCCAGAACCGGGAGTCAGTAGCAGCTGCAGCCCTCGGTGAACAGAACAAGCTGCTCTACTTGACGGATGCGCGTTCTGGGAGGCAATTCCTCGTGGACACAGGCTCCCAAGTGAGTTTCATCACGCCAACCTACGCTGACCGGCTGGCAGGCCCCAGGAGTCACGGAGCATCAGCGGCGAACGGCTCGAGCATTAAGACCTTCGGTGAAAGGACTCTGCTTCTGTCCCTGCACGGCCGTACATATGAGTGGACTTTTATTATAGCTGCGGTGAGTTTCAACATGTTAGGTACTGATTTTCTGTGCTCACATGGGCTGTTGGTTGATCTTCCTAATAGACGCTTGGTTAATGCACTCTCGTTTTACTCTATCCCTTGTGCAGCTCGAGTGACCCCGCCCACAGCACAAGCCAACACCGCTACGGCAGGCGGTAAGTTCCACACCCTCCTCACTCAGTTTCCAGCACTCACAGTTCCCACATTTTCAGCAGCCGTCGCTAAACACGGAGTGGAGCATTTTATTACTACCGCCGGTTCCCCCGTTTTTGCAAAAGCTCGGCGCTTGGATGCAGCTAAACTGACCATAGCGCGCGAGGAGTTCGCCAACCTTGAAAAGTTGGGCATCATTCGGCGTTCGAATAGCCCATGGGCTTCCCCGCTCCACATGGTCCCTAAAGCTGACGGCTCGTGGCGACCTTGCGGTGATTTCCGCAGGTTGAACAACGCTACAGCGCATGACCGCTACCCAATCCCCCATATTCAAGATTTTTCAGTTCATCTAGCGGGGGCGCGCATTTTTTCTAAAATAGACTTGGTCCGCGGGTACCATCAAGTCCCAGTACGAGCTGAGGACATTCCCAAAACAGCGGTAATAACTCCGTTTGGCCTTTTTGAGTTTTTGCACATGCCGTTTGGGCTTAAAGGCGCCGCGCAGATGTTCCAACGCATGATGGACACGGTGTTGCGTGATCTCCCTTTTGTGTTCGTCTACCTGGACGACATTTTGGTAGCCAGCGCGTCCGAAGAGGAACATGAAAAACACCTCACGGCAGTTTTACGGAGGTTGGGAGACCACGGGTTAATAATCAATCCAGCGAAGTGTCAGTTCGGGGTGACGCAGATTGATTTTTTGGGGCACCGCGTCTCTCCAGAAGGAGCGGTCCCGCTGCCCAACAAAGTGCGCGCAGTAACAAATTTTCCCCAACCACAAACGGTCAAAGCATTACAGGAGTTTTTGGAAATGGTGAATTTTTATAACCGTTTCCTCCCCCGCGCAGCGCAGCTCATGCAACCACTGTATGCCGCGCTTAAAAAACAAAAACCCACAAATGCAATCGAATGGTCCCCGGAGCGGGAACACGCATTCTCGGAGGTTAAAGCAGCCCTGGCAAACGCTGCGTTGTTGGCACATCCAGACCCAACGGCCCGCCTGGCGCTCACTACCAATGCATCAGACGTGGCCATAGGGGCGGTTGTAGAGCAGCAGGTTGCCGGGGCTTGGCAGCCACTTGCCTTCTTCAGCAGGACTTTGCGCGATGCCGAGCGAAAATACAGCACGTTCGACAGGGAGTTGTTAGCGCTCCACTTAGCCATTCGCCACTTCCAGTTCTGGTTGGAAGGTCGGCGTTTCACCGCATTTGTCGACCACAAGCCGCTGACTTTTGCGATGGCCAAGGTTTCGGAGCCGTGGTCGGGCCGACAGCAGAGGCAGCTGGCTGCAATTTCAGAGTTTACTACCGATATTCAACACGTAGCGGGTAAACTTAATGTAGTGGCAGACTGTCTCTCGCGCGCCGTAACTGCTCCAGTCCGCGCAGGGGTAGATTATACTGCCATGGCCGCAGAGCAAAGTAGCGGCGCAGAAGTACGCGCGGCCCCAGTCCACGTGGGGATAGATTATGCAGCCATGGCCGCGGAGCAGGTTAGCGATACGGACGTGTGCGCACTCCAGTCTGGACCAACAGGGTTAAAGCTGGAGAGCAGGGTGCTGCAAAATGGTATGCCCCCACTAATCTGCGACGTATCCACCGGGCGACTGCGCCCGGTGGTCCCGACCGTGTGGCGCCGCCGTGTTTTTGACTCCATTCACTCTCTGGCGTACCCGGGGGTGCGCACGTCGGTCAAAATGGTAGGAGAGAAGTTTGTTTGGCCGAGCCTGCGCAAGCACGTTAAGGAGTGGGCAAGAGCCTGCATGGCTTGCCAGAGGGCCAAAATACACAAACATACTAAAGCCCCCTTAGAGCCGTTTCACATCCCAGCTAAGAGGTTCGATCATGTGCACGTCGACCTTGTAGGCCCCCTCCCGCCGTCACAGGGGTGCACACATCTTTTGACAATGGTGGACCGCACCACGCGTTGGCCTGAAGTGGTCCCACTGGCATCAACCACAGCCGAGGAGGTGGCGCGCGCGTTTTTAACGGCTTGGGTAGCACGTTTTGGAGTTCCGTCGGATATTACATCCGACAGAGGTCCTCAATTTGTTTCCGAGCTTTGGTCGGTGATGGCCCGCAGCCTGGGGGTAACGATCCACCGCACTACCGCGTATCACCCCCAGGCTAATGGTTTATGCGAACGTTTCCATAGGTCATTGAAAGCAGCCCTCAGAGCGTCGCTTACGGATGCAAATTGGGTGAACAGACTACCGTGGGTTTTATTGGGGTTGCGTTCTGCACCTAAAGAGGATTTAAAAGCCTCCCCAGCTGTGTTGGTGTTTGCGCAGCCACTTCGGCTGCCTGGGGAGTTTCTCCCAGATAATCCTGCGCCGGAGTGCCCCCCTGCTCAGGGGTTACTGAGCGACACGGGAGCGAGCACGCTTCCGGGCCCCGTTCATCACACTTTTCCGCGCGTTTTTGTGCCTAAGGCTTTAAAAAATGCCGAGTTTGTTTTTGTCAGACACGATGCTCAACGCCCAACCCTGCGACCTCCGTATGATGGCCCATATAGAGTGCTGGAAACAGGTGATAAGTATTTTTTGCTAGATTTGGGAGGCAGGAGGGAAACAATTGGCGTGGACAGACTCAAACCTGCTTTTGTGATGGCTGACGAGGCTGTGCCGTTGGCGAGAGCTCCTCGATGCGGCAGACCTCCCAGGTAGCATTCCCCAGAGCCCCCACAGGGATTGACTAACAGTTCTCATCCTCAGATAGCAGATTCACAGCAGGATGGCGCCGTGGGAGTGGTAAAGCCCGCTTACAGCAAGTTTGGAAGACGATTGAAACCCAAACAGCACTTGGACTGATGTTTGTGATTTTACCATAATGTGCAGACTGTGTTGTATTGTTTCATTTTGGACGTTTGGGGGGGGTCATGTGGCACACATATTTGAGCTGCTTAGGCTGCATATGTATATTACTGTTGCCCACGTCTCAGAATGAACAATAAGTCTGGGCCTCCTGGGGATAACAGGAGGATGTGAAATGTGATCTTTTGAGATGGCCTTGAGAGACTTCCTGACCACCAGGGTTTTGGGGGAGAGGAGAAGACCTGGGGGTTTATGTATTGTGTCTTGGGATTAAAGACAATGTGACTCTGTACTTTGATGTCCCAGGTATAAAAGGGACAGATGTGGGAGGAAGGGTCTCTTTTCTGTTTGAGAGGATGTCGGAGATATGTGAATGATTAATAAACCTGAATTGAGAAACTCAGCCTCATCTTTTCACGCTCTCCACAGTGTCAAAGTTCCAAATGCAGTCATTGTCAGTGGTGTTGTTGATAAAGAAAAAGACAAAGACGTTTTTAAGTTCCTAGAGCAACATGGCACTATTCATAGGGTGCTTAGCATTGATGATAACTCATTTGATTTTGACAAAAGTCACACTGTAGAGTTCGAGTCTGGATTAGCTATTGAAACATTAGCACCTACATTGCCGTGCTCCTTTCTATCCACTGACAATCCTGATGTTAAGTACTGCATTCAAGCCTTAACTGATGTGTACACTAAAACTGTAGGGGGCAGTGTTACTGAGGCTTATCTTAGCAACCTGAGGGGTTTAGCTAAGTTAAGTGGAAAAGGTTTTGAAGAGGTGTTGCGGGAGGTTATATCCACAATAGGGAAGTCTATTGAAGCTGCTGAGACAGCTGAAGCGGTCTCTGCTGACATTGATCCTGCTTTCCCTACTGTAGAACCCACACAAAGTGGAGTCTCTCCACTACTGCAAGTTGAAGTGCCTCGCACCCCTAAAACCACTCAAGCATTCTTCCAAAGCCTTCTTAGACCAAACTTGACACCTCAAATGTTGAGTCCAGCTGATTTTAACCCACCCGAGGTTCAGAAAATCGTAGTCGAGCATGTCATTAAAAATGCAAAGAAGCCCTCAAACGCCCATTCCTCCTTGAGAATCAAAGCTTTCTCTGGCAAAACACCAAGACCGTATACTGAAGCTGATTATGAAACATGGCGTTCACATGTTGACACACTGCTGTCAAGCCTGCACGAGATGACGTATGACCTGAGCGCGGACGAGATCAGCGCTCGAATCATAACAAGCTCAAGTGTGGAAGTCTTTTTGCCGTACCTTGGGCACCTCGGTCAGCCTGTCATCTGGATACCACCCCCAGAGCAACGGGCAGGCTGAGCGCACCAACCAGTCCCTGGAGGCCACCCTCAGATGTGTGGCATCTTGCAACCCATCTACACTGAGCACTCATCTGACCTGGGTGGAGTACGCCCACAACTCTGTAATTTCTTCAGCTACGGGATTAACACCCTTCAAGGCATGGATGGAGTACACCCCCCCATTGCCCATGGTGGAGAGGGAGGTCACCGTGCCATCTGTAGAGGCCCAGGCCCACCGTTGTTGTTGACTATGGAGGGCCACCCACACTGTGCTCCTCCGTTCTACCTGTCCCCTCCCTTCCTGGTGCCATTTTCCATCTCTCGTATCATCAATGATGTGACAGTCCACCTGGACCTTCCTCCGGCTCTCCGTATTCATCCAACTTTCCACGTATCCAAGATCAAGCCCCTCTCCGCCAGTCTTCTCTGTCCTCCTCCTCCCCCTCGGATCCTCGAAAGTCAGACCACCTACACCGTTCAGAGAATTTTGGACATTTGCCATCGGGACCGGGGGCTACAATACTTGGTCCACTGGAAGGGCTATGCACCTGAAGAAAGGTCATGGATTCCCAGGTCATACTTCCATGACAAAGGGATGGTCCAGGCTTTTCACCAAGCCCATCCCAACAAGCCCGGTGGGCTGCCAGGAGGCGTCCCTTGAGGGGGGGGCACTGTTATGATCTGGTGAGCGCACTCCCCCTCCCGTCCTGTGGGAGGGTCCCCGGCTTTGCAGGTAATCAATGAGTGAGTGAGTGCTTGAGTCAACACACCTGCTGTCTCCTTACTGCCAGCGCTTAAAAGGACCAGTCTGTGAACAACGCTCCAGCGCTGGCTCTTTGGGTTGCTGCCATCTCTGCAGTGTGTCCCCGGGGGTTCGTTGTGTGCTCACCTGCTCCTCCATCATCATCTTCACTCCAGATCGCCTTCTCCACCCGGTCAGACATCTCACCAGCCATACTCACCCGCAACTCCTGTTTCAGTTCATCCATGCCTCTCTGGGTTCCTCGTTGGGCTGTCTGCTATCACTCGTAAGAGTTTTCTATGATTCATTATTACCTGCCTCCCTCCTCGTTCTAATCTACTCTGGTCTCTCTCATTACAGGCTGGGTGCTCCTCTGGCGAGTGAGGTGTTTTCCGTTAACTTTGCATTACTCTTCACTAAAATTGTGTTTAAAACTTTGCCTCTCTGCGTTGTTTGCATTCTCTGGTGTAGCATCTTGCACGTGGGCTGACATTACTAGTAATCATGACAGTTACGAGACGTCCAGTCCTTAATTGCAGACAATCATGAATAATTTTTAAATTGTCAACATGGTCAGGTTTAAAAGAAAAAAAACCAGCTGTAAATCATCAGCGTAGCAGTGATAAGACACACCTTTGAACTTGCTGATGATAGAACCAAGTGGCAGCATGTCCAGGGCAAATAGAAGTGGACCCAGAATAGAACATACCCCACAGGTTAAAGGAGCAGAGTCAGATGAGTAAGAGACAACAGCCACGGAAAAACTCCTACCAGAAAGGTAGGAGGAAAACCAATCCAAGGCTTTTCCAGAAATCCCTACCCAATCTCTAAGCCCTTGTAACAAAATATAATAATCAATAGTATCAAATGCCACAGTAAGATCTAATAACACTAAAACAGAGCATTTGCCAGAGTCTGATGACATTAAAATATCATTCGACACCCTGAGAAGAGTGGTCTCTGTTGAGTGTTTCTGACGAAAACCTGATTGAAATTTGTCAAAAATCTCACTAACAAATCCTAAAAAGAAACTGGGGTAAAATAATTTAAAATGGCCTGTCTATTGTGACAGTCAATGATTGGGGAGGAGGAATGAGTAAAACCAGCCCTAACAGCAGTAACCTTGTCAACAAAGAAGGAAATAAACTTGTTACAGTCATTAACTGAATGAATAGGGGGAGCAGAAGTGATAGGGTTAACTATACTGTTTATTGTGCTGAAGAGGATCTTTGGATTGTTACTATTGGAGGAGACAATGTTGGGGAAAAAAGTCCTTGCCGCTTTAATCATATTGTTAAACTCAATTAACAGTTCCTTAAGGTACAACCAATGCCCCTCAAGTTTAGTGGACTTCCACAGTCTTTCCACCCTCTGACATTTACATCTAACACAACAAAGATCTTCATTTAACCAAGGGGATGAATTAACAGCATGGACAGTCCTGGTTTTCAGGGGAGCAACTACATCTAAGATGCTTGAACAGTGTGAGTTAAAAGAGCAGACCAATCTTATCATCAGAGGATAAAACCACACTACTATCAAAGGCAGCAGAAAATTTCACAGCTGAAAAACGATCAATCACGCGAGAGCATTTTACATGCTTGCCAGTGTAGCAGTCTGATTTAAAAGATAAATTAAAAAGAACACAAAAATGATCTGACACAAGAAGTTCCTTAGTCTGAACGTTGTTCACATTAAGACCAAGTGTAAAAACAAGATCAAGTGTATTTCCTTTGATATGTGTAGGGCCAGATAGACACAAAACAAAATTAAATTTATTCAATAACACTCAAGAAATTATTAAGGCAGTTGTGTTATTTTCCTTGGGGAACGGTCTTTATATACCAGTTAATCATCACTGTAAGACAAAGTAGGTGTAAGTAGGTAGGAAAAATATGTGCATACATCCGCAAAAACTATTTTTGAAATATCGGCATATTGTTATTAGCAAAAAATCTAATATCATGTATGCCTAGTTCAAAGGAGTTACCTAATGTTCATCTAATTTCATGGTTGCCACTTCTTGCTCTGAGCTGTTGCCAGACAAGGTAGAAGATGATTCGACTTCCTGAACAAATTCAGCTTTTCGTGCTTGTTCTATGCCATTTAATTGATTACTATTATTTTTTCCTCAGTATCTACTAGCAAGTTCACTGGCTGGTTAGATTTATTCATTTGTAACTCATTAGAAATAAGCACTAAAACTGCACAAATTGTAAATGTAGTGACAGTGTAATACCAATGAAGTGTAGGTATGGGTCAAGATGTGAGGGACACTGCTGTCAAATTCTTGACTGTTGACTGTTTACATTACAGGTGATATACTGCTATAAACAGAATCCTGGAGGTGTATACAACATCACAGACTGTACTCTTTTCTATTTTGACATCATTTCTCAAGTCTGCCAAAGCACAGGTGCATAGTGATGTTCTCATCATTTTCCACTTTTGCAAAGCTCTTTTTCAAGTTTAGAAAATATATTTTCACTTGTGGTTTTCTAGCGACTCTCTTGGCAGCAGGGATTGACTAGTAATATCCATTAAGGAGTTCTTTATGACTGAATGAAACATCAGCATACTATAGATGCCACACAAAGGTTTTTTGTTCCTGCTATTGTTTTTGTTTTAATACAAATATTCATAATTAGTAAATGGTAAATGGTGTTCACTTACATAGCGCTTTTTCTCATCTCTAGACGACCAAAGCGCTTTACCGATCTTGCTATCCAGCCATTCACACACTGATGGCAGAAGAGCTGCCATGCACAGGCACTGGCCTGACCCACCAGGAGCAACTAGGGGTTCAGTGTCTTGCTCAAGAACGCTTCGATATGCATATATACAGTGGGGTAAAAAAGTATTTAGTCAGCCACCAATTGTGCAAGTTCTCCCACTTAAAAGATGAGAGAGGTCTCCAATTTTCATCATAGGTGTACCTCAACTATGAGAGACAAAATAAGAAAAAAAAAAAATCCAGAAAATCACATTGAAGGATTTTTAATGAATTAATTGGTAAATTCCTCTGTAAAATAAGTATTTGGTCAATAACAAAAGTTCATCTCAATACTTTGTTATATACCCTTTGTTGGCAATGACAGAGGTCAAACGTTTTCTGTAAGTTTTCACAAGGTTTTCACACACTGTTGATGGTATTTTGGCCCATTCCTCCATGCAGATCTCCTCTAGAGCAGTGATGTTTTGGGGCTGTCGCTGGGCAACACAGACTTTCAACTCCCTCCAAAGATTTTCTATGGGGTTGAGATCTGGAGACTGGCTAGGCCACTCCAGGACCTTGAAATGCTTCTTACGAAGCCACTCCTTCGTTGCCCGGGCCGTGTGTTTGGGATCAATGTCATGCTGAAAGACCCAGCCACGTTTCATCTTCAATGCCCTTGCTGGTGGAAGGAGGTTTTCACTCAAAATCTCACGATACATGGCCCCATTCATTCTTTCCTTTACACGGATCAGTCGTCCTGGTCCCTTTGCAGAAAAACAGCCCCAAAGTATGATGTTTCCACCCCCATGTTTCACAGTAGGTATGGTGTTCTTTCTCCTCCAAACACGACAAGTTGAGTTTTTACCAAAAAGTTCTATTTAAGATAAGATAAGATAAGATAAGCCTTTATTAGTCCCACAACGGGGAAATTCCAGGATTGCAACAGCACAGGGATAGCAACACTCAGAGCAACAATCAGAAGGCAAGAAAAAAAACAAGCAAGCAAGAGCAGCTAATAAACATATGTACGTATTACTATAAATATATATATATACACACACACACAGACACACAGTGCAGAGCATTGTAGCTGGATGGAATAAATATATGAATATATGAACACACAGTGCAGAGCATTGTAGCTAGATGGAATAAATATGTAAATATATAAACACCCACAGTACGGAGCATTGCAGCTAGGTGGAATAAATATGCAAGTATATAAACACACACAGTGCGGAGCAATGTAGCTAGATGGAATAATATGTAGATATATAAATATATAAACACACCCAGTGCTGAGCATTGTAGCTAGATGGAATAAATATGCAAATATATAAACACACACAGTGCAGAGCATTGTTGCTAGATGGAATGAAACAGCATAACCGTCTACTTAGTTATCCTACATGGTATGATTATGTGCCCATACATATTCTCACCCTCCATAGCGACCGGTATGTTCCTAGTTGTATGCCGGAGGGGACCATTGTGTAAGTCTATTGCATCTTTTGCATTCAAAAAACTATTAGTTTGTTACGTCTTTTTGCTATCTCTGCGAGCAGCCCTGCTTAGGTTGTACAGTCTGACAGCCGTTGGTAGGAAGGACCTACGAAACCTCTCGGTTGTGCACCTGGGATGATGTAGTCTGCTGCTAAATGAGCTCCTCAGTGCATTCAGTATGTCCTGCATAGGGTGGAACTCGGACTCCAGCAGAGATGACAGTTTAGCCACCGTCCTTCTCTCTCCTATCTCCTCCATCGGATCAAGGCGCTGCCCCAGGACAGAGCTAGCTTTCTTAATCAGTTTGTTCAGTCTCTTCCTATCGGCTGCAGTAATGCCACTGCCCCAGCAGACCACTCCAAAAGTGATGGCTGATGCCACCACCGTGTCATAGAATGACTTCAGCAGCGCCCCTTGTACACCAAAAGACCTGAGTCTCCTCAGCAGGAACAGCCTGCGCTGTCCCTTCTTGTAGAGTGCATCAGTATTGTGTGACCAGTCTAGTTTATTGTTCAGATGAATACCCAGGTACTTATAGGATGTCACCATCTCGATGTCTGTTCTCTGTATATTTACTGGTACTGTGAGGGGCTGCCCATGCCTGCGGCAGACCACCACCAGCTCCTTAGTTTTCCTCGCGTTGATCTGGAGGCAGTTCCGATGGCACCAGTCCACAAAGTCCTGGATAAGCCCTCTGTACTCAGCTTCATCTCCATTGGAGATGAGGCCAACGATCGCAGAGTCATCAGAGAACTTCTGTAGATGGCAGTGTGTTGTGTTGTGTGAGAAGTCTGCAGTATAAAGAGTGAACAGGAAGGGAGCCAGCACCGTTCCCTGGGGGGCCCCCGTGCTACTGATGATCGTGTCGGACACACAGTCCCGGGTTCTCACAAACTGAGGCCGGTTCGTGAGGTAGTCCAGGATCCATGATGACAGGTGCTGGTCCACCCCTGCGCGCAGCAGCTTGTCCTTCAGGATCATCGGTTGGATGGTGTTGAAAGCACTGGAGAAGTCAAAGAACATGATCCTCACCATATTCCCGGGCTTCTCCAGGTGGGACAGAGAACGGTGAAGGAGGAAGATCACCGCATCCTCCACCCCAATGCCATGCTGGTAGGCGAACTGGAGTGGATCCATCGCTGGTTCCACCAGGGGGCGGAGGTGAGCAAGGTGCAGTCTCTCCAGGGTCTTCATCAAGTGGGACGTCAAGGCCACCGGTCTGTAGCTGTTCAGGTCTTTGGGGTGGGAAGTTTTTGGTACAGGTACCACACAAGATGTTTTCCACAGCTGTGGTACCCTCCCCAGTTTCAGGCTCATGTTGAAGATATACGTCACAATCCCACACAGCTGGTCTGCACAGGACTTGAGGAGCTTTGCGCTGATGCCGTCCGGTCCCGGCGCCTTCCTCGCCTTGATCTTCCTCAGCTCCGTCCTCACCTGGGTCCTGGTCAGGGTCAGGATGGGGGGCTGTGTGTTGGGAGTGGGGGGGTGTTGGTGGAGTGGGGAGTGGGCAGCAGGACTTGATTTCTTTAGAGGCAGCAGTGGTTGTTGTGCAGTCAGGGGGGAGGGCGGTTGGTCAAATCTATTGAAAAACAGATTCAGGTTGTTCGCCCACTCCCTGCCCCCTGTGGCCTGGGGGGAGGTATTCTGGAGCCCCAAGATGGTTTTGAGGTTTCTCCAGACCCCGCTGATGTCGCTCTGTTGCAGCTTGTCCTCCATCTTCTTCCTGAAGCTGTCCTTGCCTTCTCTGATCTTTCTCCTCAGCTCCCTCTGTACGGACTTCAGCATCTCCCTGTTCCCTGACCTGAAGATCCTCTTCTTCTCTCTCAGAAGTGTTTTTATCTCAGGGTTGATCCAGGGTTTGTTGTTTGAGTGACGCCGTATGGTCTTGGTGGGAACGGATTTGTCCACACAGAAGCTGAGGTAGCCCGTGAAGGTGTGAATGAGGCCATCGATGTCCTCACCATGTGGATCGCAGAGCTGCTTCCAGGCGGTGGCTTCAAAACAGTCCTTTAGGGTGTCCATTGTCTCCTCAGACCATAACTCCACAGTGTGCATGGCCGGAGGTTGTCTGTGCACTAGGGGTTTGTACACCGGCCGGAGATGAACCAAGTTGTGATCCGATCTCCCGAGTGGGGGGAGTTGTGATGAGGTGTACGCCTCCTTAGTGTTTGCGTAGAATAAATCCAGTGTTTTATTGTCTCTAGTGTGGCATGTGACATACTGGGTGAACGTGGGTAGAATGGGAGACAGTGAAACATGGTTGAAATCGCCTGAGATGAGGAGAAGAGCATCTGGGTGTTCTGTCTGCAGCCTGCTGGTTACTGAATGGATGACGTCACGTGCTGTCCCAGCGTTCGCCGTCGGATTTGCATAAACAACAATGCAGATCACGTGTGAGTGTTCTCTCGGGAGATATGTAGGCCTCATGCTAACAGCTAGCAACTCAATGTCTTTGCTGCAGTGTCGTTGTTTAACAGTGATATGTCCCGGTCTGCACCAGTTGTTGTTAACATACATTATCACTCCACCGCCCCTAGCCTTGCCACTGTCTGGTGTTCGGTCAGCTCGTATCATGTGAAAACCCTCCAGCTCAATGTTAGCATCTGCTGCTAGTTCAGTTAGCCACGTCTCAGTAAACAAAAGGAGAGAGCACTCCCGGTATGTGCTATCATAACGGGAGATAGCCGCTAGCTCATCTAACTTTCCCAGTATCGACCGTACATTTCCCATGACAACAGATGGAAGGGAGGGTCTGTACCTTATATTTTTTGTCCTCCGCCTTACTCCAGCCCGGCAGCCGCGGCGTTTTCGCCTCAGTTCTCTCGGTATGTCGAGTTTTTCCAATGGGACCGGGTGGCGGTTGAATGCTAGCAGCTGTTCTCTGCTGTATCGTATCTTGCTATAGACAGTGGCTCCGTCCACCGGCTCAGGAGACATTTAGGACGATCTGTGTGTCCGTGATATAAGTGGGGTGAAAAAAAAAAGACGGATCAAAAGAGAGAGGAAGGGAAAAAGACTCGGAATCGAGCCGCTGTTGCAAAAGGCAGCCGACTCGTGTGGCGCCGAGAGAAAAAAAAAAAAAAAAAAAAAAAAAAAAAAGGTTTCATTTGACCATATGACATTCTCCCAATCCTTTTCTAGATCATCCAAATGCTCTCTAGCAAACTTCAGACGGGCCTGGACATGTACTGGCTTAAGCAGGGGGACACGTCTGGCATTGCAGGATTTGAGTCCCTGGCGGCGTAGTGTGTTTCTGATGTAGCCTTTGTTACTTTGGACCCAGCTCTCTGAAGGTCATTCACTAGGTCCCCCTATGTGGTTCTGGAATTTTTGCTAACCATTCTCGTGATCATTTTGACCCCACGGGGTGAGATCTTGCGTGGAGCCCCAGATTGAGGAAGATTATCAGTGGTCTTCTATGTCTTCCATTTTCTAATAATTGCTCCCACAGTTGATTTCTTCACACCAAGCTGCTTACCTATTGCAGATTCAGTCTTCCCAGCCTGGTGCAGGTCTACAATTTTTTTTCTGTTGTCCTTTGACAGCTCTTTGGTCTTGGCCATAGTGGAGTTTGGAGTCTGACTGTTTGAGGTTGTGGACAGGTGTCTTTTATACTGATAACGAGTTCAAACAGGTGCTATTAATACAGGTAACGAGTGGAGGACAGAGGAGCCTCTTAAAGAAGAAGTTACAGGTCTGTGAGAGCCAGAAATCTTGCTTGTTTGTAGGTGACCAAATACTTATTTTACTGAGGAATTTACCAATTAATTCATTAAAAATCCTTCAATGTGATTTTCTGGATTTTTTTTTCTCATTTTGTCTCTCATAGTTGAGGTATACCTGTGATGAAAATTGGAGACCTCTCTCATCTTTTAAGTGGGAGAACTTGCACAATTGGTGGCTGACTAAATACTTTCTTGCCCCACTGTACAGTCATGTGGAAAAATGAGGACACCCCATTAAATATTCAGTTCTTTATTAATAAATGTCCACATATCTATGTCTAGCTTTGTTTTTGATTTTATTTGCATTTTTTAACATTTATTTTAGCCATTTTAAGTGGGAATGAATGTGGGGGGGGGGTCCTAAAAAAGATGGGGAGTGTCCTAATTTATTCCTCACTATTTGTTTAGAATTACATTTTACAGAAAATTTGAAAAAAGTCTTTAATTCATTTTTAATTGTTTAGTTGTATTACATGAATCTCCCAGTATTTTTAAGGTTGATATTAAATATCCATATGCCCAAATATGTTTAAAAAAAAAACCCACACAGGCTTATACAGGCTGTCCTAATTTTTTCACATGACTGTATATACAAGGGCGTAACTTTGTTTCAAACATTGGGGGGGTATCTCTGCCCATATAGAGAGCCTAAATCACACCCCCTCTACTTCTGCAAATTGGACCTTAAATCGAAAAAAAATTCTCTGTTGAAATGATTGGCAAGAGCAACGTTATCTTTTGATCCCAATTAAATTTTGCCACGAGTTACACATATGATGTTTGTCAATTTAAAAGATAACTTTCCACATAATTAAAGTTGTCGGTTGTCATATAATAACAGAGTAATATTTAGTTTTTGTTTAAATGACTAGCGGACAAACACTCCCATCATCCCACATCACTAAACACGGTTACATTTTAGTGATGTGAAAAGCACTGATTTCTCATAGCATTAACCCCTGCACTGACAAACAAGTCACCACGATTGATCTTAGCCTAACTCTTAGCTAAATCACAATACAGTGATAATAAGCCATCAGTGTCAGTGTTTGGTCACTGTCTAATTTGTTTAATGCCGTCTTGTGATTAAATAAAATGGGAATGGAAAAATAGAAATGTGATTTTAAGCTCAATAATTAAATTAAATAAATAAATCAGTGATGCTGTACTGTAGTGCTTTTGAACTCATTTTAACACATGTAAAAAAGTTTAGAAAAAGTTTAGGAATATGAACTGCATCTGTTCTTTCATTCATCTATTTAGTGTTTATTTCTTATATATTTGTTTACATACTCTTTTGTGCAGTTGTGGTATTTTAACAGAGGATAGAAGATCTTAAAATGATCTGTAGGGAAAATAATCAACTTCTTTTAACATGGATATCTAAGAATAGCCTTCAGAGTGACTTAATCTATAATCAAAGGTAGTAAAACTTGCTTTTTAATTTAATTTTATAACTATCAAAATCATGACATTTTAAAAATACACAACAGTTTAAGGTTAACTTGAATTTTGTGGGGACGACAAGCAGTATTTAAACACATTTATATTTAAGGACCGGTGGTTGGAGGAGATTTTGTTTGTACTTGATAAATGTTCGGAGCTGCTAACATTTTGATGAGTACTGAAACACATAAATTTCACTCTAACACTTGACGAACAAGTCCATTCTGATCACACCATGAATGATGAATTCAATGTAAAGACCAAATTTGCATGAGAAAAGCTAATCATTTCTCGGATCAGCTAAATCCTACCAGGCAGCACATTTATTCTGTGGTGTAACTAGCAAACTAGCAACCACCTAACTTCAGACAACAATTCACAAGTTAAATCAATAATATGATACAGTATATACCTCGTTTTGGACAGATGGTTTAGTCCTTTTGTTTGACAAGTTCAACCAATTTAAAATGGCTTGTTGCCCTTGTGGAGCTCGCTTCATGTTCTCTCACTGAGCGGAATGCATTCCATACCAGCATCCTCACGTGCCGCCCTTACAACTGACTCCTTCTCAGTGAAGGCGCAAGTACCGGTTGGGCAATACCAAGTCTGTAGCAGGGGCGGACACATTGTCTGATTATTAGAAATGTTACCTTTTGTTGCTTGCAAATGAAAAAAAACAACAACTTCATACTTGCTTGAGTTGTACAGTAGATCCATCCATCCATCTTCTTCCGCTTAATCCTTGTTTTAATTATATGATTATTGGGGGGGGGGGGTTACAGTGCATCCGGAAAGTAATCACAGTGCTTCACTTTTTCCACATTTTGTTATGTTACAGCTTTATTCCAAAATGGATAAAATTCTTTTTTTTCCTCAGAATTCTACACACAATACCCCATAATGACAATGTGAAATTTTTTTGAGAGTTTGCAAATTTATTAAAAATAAAAAACTAAGAAATCACATGTACAGAAGTATTCACAGCCTTTGCCATGAAGCTCAAAATTGCACTCATATGCATTGTGTTTCCACTGATCATCCTTGAGATGTTTCTACAGCTTAATTGGAGTCCACCTATTGTAGGTTCAGTTGATTGGACATGATTTGGAAAGGCACGCACCTGTCTATATAGGTCCCACAGTTGACAGTGCATGTGAGAGCACAAACCAAGCATGAAATCAAAGGAATTGTCTGTAGACCTCCAAAACAGGATTGTCTCGAGGCACAAATCTGAGGAAGGGTACAGAAAAATTTCTGCTGCTTTGGAGGTCCCAATGAGCACAGTGGCCTCCATCATCCATAAATGGAAGAAGTTCAGAACCACCAGCACTCTTCCTAGAGTTGGCCAGCTGTCTAAACTGAGTGATCGGGGCAGAAGGGCCTTAGTCAGGGAGGTGACCAAGAGCCCAGTGGTCACTCTGTCAAAGCTCCAGTGTTCCTCTGTGGAGAGAGGAGAATCTTCCAGAAGGACAACCATCTCTGCAGCAATCCACCAATCAGGCCTGTACGGTAGAGTGGCCAGACGGAAGCCACTCCTTAGTAAAAGGCACATGGCAGCCCACCTGGAGTTTGCCAAAAGGCACCTGAAGGACTCTCAGACCATGAGAAACAAAATTCTCTGGTCTGATGAGACAAAGATTAAACTGTTTGGCGTGAATGCCAGGCGTCATGTTTGGAGGAAACCAGGCACTGCTCATAACCATGCCAATGGTGATAGCAGAATCATGCTGTGGGGATGGTTTTCAGTGGCAGGAACTGGGAGACTAGTCAGGATAAAGGGAAAGATGAATGCAGCAATGTACAGAGACATCCTGGATGAAAACCTGCTCCAGAGCGCTCTTGACCTCAGACTGGGGCAATGGTTCATCTTTCAGCAGGACAACAACTCTTAAGTACACAACCAAGATATCAAAAGAGTGGCTTCAGGACAACTCTGTGAATGTCCTTGAGTGGCCCAGCCAGAGCCCAGACTTGAATCCAATTGAACATCTCTGGAGAGATCTGAAAATGGCTGTGCACCGATGCTTCCCATCCAACCTGATGAAGCTTGAGAGGTGCTGCAAAGAGGAATGGGCAAAACTGTCCAAAGATGGGTGTGCCAAGCTTGTGGCATCATATTCAAAAAGACTTGAGGCTGTAATTGCTGCTAAAGGTGCATCAAACAGGAATTAAGCAAAGGCTGTGAATACTCATGTAGATGTGATTTCTTAGTTTTTTATTTTGTTAATAAGTTTGCAAAAATCTAAAAAAAAAAACTTTTTCACATTGTTATTATGGGGTATTGTGTGTAGAATTTTGAGGAAAAAAATAATTTAATCCATTTTGGAATAAGGCTGTAACATAAGAAAATATGGAAAAAGTGAAGTGTTGTGAATACTTTCCAGATACACTGTATAACACCCCCCCCCATAAATTACGCCTATGTATATATATACACAGTGGGGCAAAAAAGTATTTAGTCAGCCACCAATTGTGCAAGTTCTCCCACTTAAAAGATGAGAGAGGTCTCCAGTTTTCATCATAGGTATACCTCAACTATGAGAGACAAAATGAGAAAAAAAAATCCAGAAAATCACATTGAAGGATTTTTAATGAATTAATTGGTAAATTCCTCAGTAAAATAAGTATTTGGTCAGTAACAAAAGTTCATCTCAATACTTTGTTATATACCCTTTGTTGGCAATGACAGAGGTCAAATGTTTTCTCTAAGTCTTCACAAGGTTTTCACACACTGTTGATGGTATTTTGGCCCATTCCTCCATGGAGATCTCCTCTAGAGCAGTGATGTTTTGGGGCTGTCACTGGGCAACACGGACTTTCAATTCCCTCCAAAGATTTTCTATGGGGTTGAGATCTGGAGACTGGCTAGGCCACTCCAGGACCTTGAAATGCTTCTTACGAAGCCACTCCTTCGTTGCCCGGGCAGTGTGTTTGGGATCATTGTCATGCTGAAAGACCCAGCCACGTTTCATCTTCAATGCCCTTGCTGATGGAAAGAGGTTTTCACTCAAAATCTCACGATACATGGCCCCATTCATTCTTTCCTTTACACGGATCAGTCGTCCTGGTCCCTTTGCAGAAAAACAGCCCCAAAGATTAATGTTTTCACCCCCATGCCTCACAGTAGGTATGATGTTCTTTCTCCTCCAAACACAACAAGTTTTTGGACAAGTGGGCTGCACGGTGGCACAGTGGTTAGCACTGTGGCAGCACAGTTTACCCTTGGCCGGGGGATCGCAGGGATTGTGAGATCGTGGGTTCGATCCCTGCCCCCGGCCAACAGTGATCTGTGTGGAGTTTGCATGTTCTCCCCGTGTTGCATGGGTTTACTCCGGGATTTCTCCGGTTTCCTCCCACATGCCAAAAACATGCAGGTTAGGGATAAGGGGCGCTTGCGCACGCAGCGACCGGCAGCTGGTGGCTTGTCACCACACTGCAAAACAAATCTACCTATGGGTACAAAATAAGTAATGAAAAAAAAAAAAAGTTGAGTTTTTACCAAAAAGTTCTATTTTGGTTTCATCTGACCACATGACAATCTCCCAGTCCTCTTCTGGATCATCCAAATGCTCTCTAGCAAACTTCAGACGGGCCTGGACATGTACTGGCTTAAGCAGGGGGACACGTCTGGCACTGCAGGATTTGAGTCCCTGGCGGCGTAGTGTGTTACTGATGGTAGCCTTTGTTACTTTGGTCCCAGCTCTCTGCAGGTCATTCACTAGGTCCCCCCATGTGGTTCTGGGATTTTTGCTCACCGTTCTCGTGATCATTTTGACCCCACGGGGTGAGATCTTGCGTGGATCCCCAGATCAAGGGAGATTATCAGCGGTCTTGTATGTCTTCCATTTTCTAATAATTGCTCCCACAGTTGATTTTTTCACATCAAGCTGCTTACCTACTCCAGATTAGGTCTTCCCAGCCTGGTGCAGGTCTACAATTTTGTTTCTGGTGTCCTTTGACAGCTCTTTGGTCTTGGCCATAGTGGAGTTTGGAGTCTGACTGTTTGAGGTTGTGTACAGGTGTCTTTTATACTGATAACGAGTTCAAACAGGTGCCATTAATACAAGTAACGAGTGGAGGACAGAGGAGCCTCTTAAAGAAGAAGTTACAGGTCTGTGAGAGCCAGAAATCTTGCTTGTTTGTAGGTGACCAAATATTTATTTTACCGAGGAATTTACCAATTAATTCATTTTAAAAATCGTTCAATGTGATTTTCTGGATTTCTTTTTTCTCATTTTGTCTCTCATAGGTGATATATACCTATGATGAAAATTGGAGACCTCTCTCATCTTTTAAGTGGGAGAACTTGCACAATTGGTGGCTGACTAAATACTTTTTTTCCCCACTATATATATATATATATAAATATATATATATATATATATATATATATATATATATATATATGGTCACGTTCTGAACATGGGGGGATTCCACTGGACTCAGCTTGTTTGCCTTTTTCCCATATTTGTACTCTGCTGTCAATTTGAGTTGCCATTTATTCCATATTGTTTCTTAGTATGATTTATTTTCCCGTGTATGTTTATTATAGTTTGCTTATTGTATTTCTGTTTATCTACATCTAATTTTTACCATATTTTTATATTTAGATTTTGTTGTGTTCTCTCTCTTCCGGGGTTGACAGCTGTCAGTGGCTTCTGGGATTTCGCTCTGCGTGGGCGTGGCCCTGTTAGCTGTCAGCTCCGACTGCCCCTTTCTCTCTTATCATTCCCAGCTGGCCCGAACTTTATCTTTTGTTTTCTCCTGCCCGGATTGCCCACACCGGTTACCACTTGTTATAATTTGTTTTTTGCCTTATTTAAGGGGCTGCGCACTTTTGTCCAGCACAGCACCCAACTTTCTACTCACGTCTACCAATTGTAAGTGTGTCTTTACTTGCCTCATTGAATTGTCTCTAGCGTGTGCTCCATAGCTAGTAATTCCAAGTGAAGCCATCGATTCCTCTCGCCTTAGCGTTCACTATTTTTGCTTCTCCTGCATCTTCCCCTCCTACTAGCTTTTGTTTGATTTTGTTTGTGCTTTGTGTTGTTTCTCTAATAAATTTGCAAACTCACACCCTCCACGTGGTGCCCCTTTTCCCTGCCCTGAATGGCATTTATCACACACACACACACACACACACACACACACACACACACACACACACACACACACACACACACACACAGAGAGAGAGAGCAGGGAAAATAAGTATTGAACATGTCAACATTTTTCTCATTAAACATATTTCTGATGGAGCCGTTGACCTAAGATTTTCACCAGATATCAGTAACAACCCAAGTAATCCATACATACAAAGAAATTGAGGTAACTCTGTTCACAAAACAAGTTTTATTTAACCCAACAAGAGCAACACACTGCCGCTATCACAACCAGCACCAGGAGAGAGAGGGGGTAATCCGGACTCCGATCCTCGCCCAGCATAAGCCTCAGGGAGCAGCTGCAGCGCTGCAGGAAAGAGAGTCCGTGGCCAAGCAGAACCCAGCAGGACAACGCCAATCCAGAGCGCGTCCTGCCACCAGCGTGAACGACACACCACCACATCAGTAGCCGAACAGATCACCACTTGCAGTATTCGACTGGGTTTGGGTACGCCGATCCAAACGCCTGGACCTGCAGATGCTCCAGTCAACACTGATGTTGATCACCAAGCAGTTGGGCCCAGCCACCTTCCAGATGGCCGATGGTTCGAGATGGCACACCAGCCATCTGCGAAAGGTAAGAGCAGCTGCCCAAGACCAAACTGCGATGCTGGAACCGATCCAGCCAGTCTGGGACCCAGACTGGGACTTTGCTGAACTCTCACAATAAGATAAGATAAGATAAGATAAGATAAGATAAGATAAGATAAGCCTTTATTAGTCCCACAACGGGGAAATTCCAGGATTGCAACAGCACAGGGATAGCAACACTCAGAGCAACAATCAGAAGGCAAGAAAAAACAAGCAAGCAAGAGCAGCTAATATACATATGTACATATTACTATAAAATATATATATACACACACACACACACAGACACACAGTGCAGAGCATTGTAGCTGGATGGAATAAATATATGAATATATGAACACACAGTGCAGAGCATTGTAGCTAGATGGAATAAATATGTAAATATATAAACACCCACAGTATGGAGCATTGCAGCTAGGTGGAATAAATATGCAAGTATATAAACACACACAGTGCGGAGCAATGTAGCTAGATGGAATAATATGTAGATATATAAAAACACAGTGCGGAGCATTGTAGCTAGATGGAATAAATATATAGATATATAAATATAAACACACCCAGTGCAGAGCATTGTAGCTAGATGGAATAAATATGTAAATATATAAACACACACAGTGCAGAGCATTGTTGCTAGGTGGGATGAAACAGCATAACCGTCTATTTAGTTATCCTACATGGTATGATTATGTGCCCATACATATTCTCACCCTCCATAGCGACCGGTATGTTCCTAGTTGTATGCCGGAGAGGACCATTGTGTAAGTCTATTGCATCTTTTGCATTCAAAAAAAAAAAAAAAAAAAAACTATTAGTTTGTTACGTCTTTTTGCTATCTCTGCGAGCAGCCCTGCTTAGGTTGTACAGTCTGACAGCCGTTGGTAGGAAGGACCTACGAAACCTCTCGGTTGTGCACCTGGGATGATGTAGTCTGCTGCTAAATGAGCTCCTCAGTGCATCCAGTATGTCCTGCATAGGGTGGAACTCGGACTCCAGCAGAGATGACAGTTTAGCCACCGTCCTTCTCTCTCCTATCTCCTCCATCGGATCAAGGCGTTGCCCCAGGACAGAGCTAGCTTTCTTAATCAGTTTGTTCAGTCTCTTCCTATCGGCTGCATATCAATGACTCTGATATGATACGTTTAGGCAGCACAGGGCTGAAACAGAGGCAGAATAACCCACTCAGCCATGTAGGGTTTACCGGTGGTCTACCCGGTTGCCCAGGTTCTGGTTTTATCTGTTGTGAGTTCACATGCTTGACAATGTTTATGATGGTTTTGGGTTTTCCCAGGGGGGAGATGAATGTTGTGTATTCATACAGCAACAACACACGGCACAGACATGATGGTGCAGGCACGGATGATGTCATCAAGTCGTTCCTATAATAAGGGACTGTTGTCAGCAGCACACTCTCTTTGGTGCTCTGCCTCTAACAACACACCAGCCTGTATCCTGTGATAGTTAGCTCACTAGCTTGTTGTACTGTGACACGTGCTACTAGCTGTCTGGTAATAAAACCACCATTCAGCACAGCCACTGCCTCCGCTGTCCCTTATTTTCAGACATAACAAGTGTCTTCTATGAACTCTGATCTTCAGTTTGTTTCGTAGATTTTCAATTGGATTCAGGTCAGGTGACTGACTGGGCCATTCTATCAGCTTTATTTTCCTTCTCTGGAGCCAGTTAAGTGTTTCCTTGGCTGTGTGTTTGGGATCATTGTCTTGCTGAATGACATGGTAATAGACCCAGTAAGCAGACTCGGACTCAGAAGTAGATACAACTATATTTACTGAAAAACAATGAAGGTGTGTGAGTGTGTTGGTGTGTGGTCTTGTGGCAGCTGGGGGAGAGCAGAACACCGTACAACCTGGCAACCCTAGGGACAGACAGAGACAGGGACTGTTAGTGGCAATCACAGGTGGAGACATGCAGTTCAGTCCAGGGCTTACTGTTTGTAGAGATGTAGAGAGGCTCAGGTTCAGCTTGGCGGCTACGGCCAGGAGGACAGTGTCCGCTGTTCCGGCTGCTGCTGAAGGGGATCGGTGTGTCTAAGGTGGAGCGATGCAGCTCGGTCCACCGCCAAGAAGGAGGGAGGTCCGCCGCCACGGAGCTCCGCCTGTGCACAGGGGACTGAGAGAGGATTTAAGGTGAATGAGCGAGGGCTTACTTGAGCTGTGGAGAGATTCCTCCTGACGCCGACAGGCAGGAGGCTGGATGCAAGGACGAAGGTAGACTGAACCATTACAGTACTCCCCCCCTACGAGATGCCTCTCGGCGGTTGATCCAACCTACCTGGGTGCACCTGATGGAAGTCCCTGATGAGATCTTTGTCCAAAACGAAGGATGGACACACCCAGGACCTCCATTCTGGCCCGTAGCCCTCCCAGTCCACCAGGTATTGTAGGCTGCGACCCCGGCGATGGACATCCAGGATGGTATTGACCTTCCACGCCGGGTCACCGTCGATCAACATTGGCAGAGGTGGAGACCTGGGAGAGGGACACAGAGGGCTGGAACAGAAGGGTTTGACCTGCGAAACATGGAAGGTAGGGCAGATGCGGAGGGATGGGGGGAGAGCTAGGCACATAGACATAGGGTTAATGATGCGAGTGATGGCAAAAGGCCCAATGAACCGCTGGGACATTTTCCTAGCCTCTGCCTTCAGGTTTATGTGTTTGGTGGATAGCCATACCTGCTGACCCACCCGGTGGGGGGGGGGGGGGAACTGGTGTCCTGCGATGGTTAGCAACCACGGAGTTGCGCTCTGCCGTGCGCCATAGCGCGGTCCGACACGCTCTCCACAGCCGGCGGCAGCACCTCAGTCAGGTAAGCCCAGATGGAAGGGACGGCGATGTCCCCCTCCTCTTCAGGAAACAACGGGGGGTTGTAGCCCAGCGAAGCCTCAAACAGAGACATGCCGATAGCCGCAGAGACCGTCGTGTTGTGAGCGTATTCAATCCAAGGGAGATGCGTGCTCCAAGATGCCAGGTTGGCAGTAGCGACAGACTGCAGCACATCCTCCAGCTCCTGATTCACCCGCTCAAATTGTCCGTTGCTCTGTGGGTGGTATCCGGAAGACAGGCTCACTGTAGCCCCAAGGGCATTGCAAAAAGACCTCCATACCTGGGAGGTGAACTGGGGTCCCTGGTCAGAGACGATGTCCAGGGGAATCCCATGTAGTCTTACCACATGTTGGATGAGAAAGTCCGCTGTCTCCTTCGCCGTAGGCAGCCCCTGCAGGGGAACAAAGTGGACGGCCTTGGAAAATCTATTAACAATGGTGAAAATTACCGTTTGATGATTAGAAGGTGGGAGACCGGTGATGAAGTCCAACACCACATGGGACCAGGGCCTGCCAAGAGTAGGGAGGGGGTGGAGCAGACCGGCTGGAGGAGAGGAGGACATCTTGCCGGCAGCGAACTGGGGGCAGGCGCGGATGTACTCTCCGATGTCTTTCTGAAGCAAAGGCCACCAAAACGTCCTTTGCAGAAGCGCCACCGTGCGAGCTCTCCCGGAGTGACACGAGAACCTGGAAACGTGGGCCCAATGGATAACCTCGCCCCGAACGGCCGATGGGACAAACAGCCTCCCCGCTGGTCCCCCACCCGGGTCCGCCTCGGCCTCCTGCACCTTCAGAACCCTCTCTCTGATGCCCCACAAGAGGGCGCCCACGATGCACGATGGTGGAAGGACAGGATGTTCCATTACCTCCGCAGCATCCAAGGCGAACTGTCTGGATAGGGCGTCTGGTTTGGTATTCTTGGACCCAGGGCGGTACATGATGGTGAAGTCAAAATGTCCGAAGAACAGGGACCAGCAGGCCTGGCGCGCGTTCAGACGCTTGGCCGTCCTGAGTTACTCCAAATTCTTGTGGTCCGTCCAGACCACGAACGGCTGGGAGGCCCCCTCTGGCGATCAATAAAGTATATCAAATCAAATACAAAAAAAAAACAATGGCGCTACTCCTCCAGCGTGAGCTTGACCGCCAGGAGCTCCCTTTCACCAATGTCGTAATTGCACTCTGCCGGGGACAGCCAATGGGAGAAGAACGCATAGGGCCGAATCCTGCCATCCGCCGGGGAACGCTGGGATAGCACGGCTCCAACCCCCGAATCCGAGGCATCCACCTCCACCAGGCACTGGAGTGCGGGGTCCACCTGATCCAGGATGGGAGAGTCAGAGAACTTCCCTTTGAGATCAGCAAAGGCCACAGTCACCTCCTCCATCCACCGGAGAGGGATCTTAGAAGAAGTAAGACGGGTCAGGGGGAGAGCAATGACGCCATAATTCTTAACGAAGCGGCGGTAGAAATTGGCGAACCCCAGAAACTGCTGAAGTTGTTTCCTGGATGAAGGAGTGGGCCAGTCTACCACCGCTTTTACCTTACTGGGATCAGGGATGATCTCGTTATGGGAGATGATGAAGCCCAGGAAGGACGTCTTGGAGACGTGGAACTCGCACTTCTCGGCCTTGATGAATAGCTTGTTTTCCAGGAGCCGCTGCAAAACTCACCTCACATGCACCCGATGCTCGTCCAAAGACTGTCAAAAAGTCAAGATGTCATCAAGATAGATGAAAACAAAAACACACAAAAAATCCCTCAGCACATCGTTGATCAAGTGCTGGAATATGGCAGGGGCGTTGGTCAGTCCGAACAGCATAACCAGGTACTCGAAGTGCCCGCTGGGGGTCCAGAATCCCGTCTTCCACTTGTCACCTTCCCGGATCCGCACCAGATGGTAAGCGTTACGGAGATCCAGCTTGGTGAACCAGGAGGCCCCCTGGAGGGAATCAAACGCCGCATTAATTAGAGGAAGGGTGTGCTTGTCCTTGATAGTGATGTTATTTAATTCCCTAAAGTCAATGCACGGCCTCAGAGAGCCGTCCTTATTTGCCCACAAAAAAAAACCCCGCCCCCACCACTGAGGATGACGGCCGGATTATGCCAGAGTTTAATGATTCTTTAATAAAAGCTCCCATGGCCTCCCGCTCCGGAGGTGACAGGCTGTAAAGACGACTCGACGGCAGCCAGGCTCCAGTACGGAGGTTGATGGCGCAGTCATATGGGCGGTGAGGGGGGAGGGAAAGGGCCTGGGTCTTGTTGAAGGCGGCCCCAAGGTCATGATACTCCGGAGGAATCTTAGACAAATCGGCAGGAGGGGTGACGGGGCACCCAGTGGCATGGACAGCAAGCAAGCAGCATATTGTAGACAGGCACCGAGGCAGAATGAGCTCCAAGACACCACATTTCCGGAGTGCCAGTCAATTGAGGGATTGTGGAGGCGTAACCAGGGATAGCCGAGAATTACTGGGGAGAAGGAAACTGGCAACACAAAAAACCTCAACTCCTCCCGATGATTACCAGATATAATGACTGACACTGGGGCGGTCTGCTGGGATACTGTGGCAAGGGGGGCTATGGACAAGGTGATGAGTTTGAGTGGGGTTTTCAGCGACTGACAGGGGAGACCCAGCCAGGTTGCCAGTTCCCCCAAGATGAAGCTCTGCTCCGCCCTTGAATCAATCAGTGCGTGTGTAGTTATTTCAATTTGTTTGTGAATGAAACGGACAGGGAGAAGAAACCTATAGAGGGGATTGGATTGAGGTGAGTCCGTGAGTCCCCCTACTACGATACACGGACTCCCCCTTTTGGCCGTATAGGGCATGACGCTACCTCGTGCTCCTCGCTCCCACAGTAGAGGCACAACCCCAGCTCACGGCGGCACTGTTTCTCCGCTAGAGGTAACGTGGACTGTCCCACTACCATTGGTTCCGGGGCTTTGGGGGAGCCAGGGGGAGGTAGGGCCAATAGGGAAGGCTGGGGGGAGTGGCGATATTGGGCACCCGAGCGACCGGAAGCCCTACGTTCCGCTGCCCGTTCCTTTAGTCTGTTATAGAGGCTTATGGCCAGGGAAATCAACTCAGTTAGCCTACACGGCTTCTCTAAGCGGGCTAACTCACCCCGCAGGCTAGGGCTAAGACTTGTAATAAAGATGCTGCAGAGCGAGGCGTCCTCCCACCCCACCTCTATCGCCACCACCCGGAAGTCGACAGCATAGTCTGCCACGGACTTAGGTCCCTGTCTCAGATTCAGCAGCCGGGAAGTAAGCACACTATCACGGTTGGAGTGGTCAAACACCTCACTGAATTCACTGACAAACTGCTTATAAGTCAAGTTAGCATAGTTCGCCCTAGCCATAACTGCGTATGCCCACACTAGTGCTCGCCCCTCTGATAGATTAATTACTTAGCCGATCTTGCTGTGATCTGTGGGGAAGTCCCCAAGCACCCACTGAAAAACTATTTCACACTGCAGAATAAATCCCCTAGCCTCCCCTAGTTTACCACTAAAACGGGTGGGAGTGGGGATGGGGGTTATTCGGGATGAAGGGCCCTGCCCGGGTTGGCCGGATTGGGAGGTAGCGGGAGCAGAGGAGGTATTTGGGGCCGGGGGAGCCGGAGGAAATGCCTGCGGACCTGCCAGGCAATCCAACCAGTCCATTAAACAGGTCAATTGAGTGAGAATAATTTGCTGTTGATAAGCCAATTGGTCTACCCGAGTCTCGAGGTTGTTAACTTTGTGTGCCAGGGCGCTGTCAGCTGGGTCATTTTGGTGGAGTCGTACTGACATGGTTAATAGACCCAGTAAGCAGACTCGGACTCAGAAGTAGATACAGTTATATTTATTGAGAAACAATGAACATGTGTGAGTGTGTGGGTGTGTGGTCTTGTGGCAGCTGGGGGAGAGCAGAACACCGTACAACCTGACAACCCTAGGGACAGACAGAGACAGGGACTGTTAGTGGCAATCACAGGTGGAGACATGCAGTTCAGTCCAGGGCTTACTGTTTGTAGAGATGTAGAGAGGCTCAGGTTCAGCTTGGCGGCTACGGCCAGGAGGACAGTGTCCGCTGTTCCGGCTGCTGCTGAAGGGGATCGGTGTGTCTAAGGTGGAGCAATGCAGCTCGGTCCACCGCCAAGAAGGAGGGAGGTCCGCCGCCATGGAGCTCCGCCTGTGCACAGGGGACTGAGAGAGGATTTAAGGTGAATGAGTGAGGGTTTACTTGAGCTGTGAAGAGATTCCTCCTGACGCCGACAGGCAGGAGGCTGGATGCGAGGACGAAGGTAGACTGAGGCTAGGAAGCTCAGGAACAACAAAGACGGCTAGAGAAGGTTTCATGGAGTGTAGACAGATGACTCTGCACTGATCCCAGGGCAGTGTGGTTTAAATAACCCTGGCCGTGATGAGTTTGATGTGATGTGATGCGTGATGTGTTTCTAGATATACAGTGATCCCTCACTTATCGCGTTTAATGGGGACCAGAACCGACCGCGAAAAGTGAAAAACCGCAAAGTAGCGTCACCCCCCCCCCCCAAGGGCGTTACAAGCACTATTTTGCACAAAAAGGCACAAGAGAACAGCGAAAAGTGCCACTAAGCAACACGAGCGATAAAGAACAATGAATGCGGTCTTCCTTCGCTGGGTAAAACGTCTCGGCCAATCAGCTTGCGAGGTAAAACATCTCGGCCAATCAGCTTGCGAGATTCCCGAGCGGTGAAGAGGTGGGCGGAGAGGAGTGGAGCGGTGGTCAGAGAGGTGGATTTTGAGTTGTGCGGGCTCTCCGTGTTGATACCTGATGTTCTAATGTAGTCTCCCTGCCTTCTCCCTGCCTTCTACATTAGAACATCAGGTATCAACACAGAGAGCCCGCACAACTCAAAATCCACCTCTGTGACCACCGCTCCACTCCTCTCCGCCCACCTCTTCACCGCTCGGGAATCTCGCAAGCTGATTGGCCGAGACGTTTTATCTCGCAAGCTGATTGGCCGAGACGTTTTACCCAGCTTCGCTCCCTGCCGAGCGCCCATACCCAGCGAAGGAAGACCGCATTCATTGTTCTTTATCGCTCGTGTTGCTTAGTGGCACTTTTCGCTGTTCTCTTGTGCCTTTTTGTGCAAAATAGTGCTTGTGACGCCCTTGGGGGGGGGTGACACTACTTCACGGTTTTTCACTTTTCGCGGTCGGTTCTGGTCCCCATTAAACGCGATAAGTGAGGGATCACTGTAATAAGTTGGAAAAATGTTGATGGTTTTTTTCCCTTTCTTTTTTATTGTTAATTTTCCTTATCCTGACACCCCAAACATGCCAAAGTAAAGACTCACCATTCTGTATTCAATAAGCGACTCTCCTCCCCATCACTGCTGCGGTCTGAGTCGGTGCCGGAATCCCCCGAAAATTCTGGCTCTAATCTGTACAGTTCAATGCCTCCCTCGCTCTCTTCCTGTTCACTTGACACTCCTGCATCCTCCTCTGTCTCGTCACCGCTCCTGAATGCCTCTTCACTCTGAAAACTCTGGTGTTCTTGACTGCTGGAACTGCTATCATCTGCCATTGTTGTTTTGATAAGGGTCACACTTGTGACGTCACGCAGCGTCGTCTGCACTACTTCCAGTTTGTTTGGCACTGCCAGCCAGAGGCAAAAGTTTATCGGCTTATAGCTTGGCCATCGCACGGCCCAAAAATTTCTTTTATGTGTTGAAAAATACAATAGGTAATAAGGAATTAATCTGCTATTCTACTTTTTCGGCAAAAAGGTGGGTTCAGTTCTACTTTAAGTCAGTAATTTTTCAAGTTTTTCATACTGTTATGAACATTGAAGTGGAGAAATATGCTTGCTGTCTTCACCTGCAGGTTTATTAAAGCTCTCAACATATCCAAAATGACAAAAACTATCCAGAATATTCTCCAGAAAATTCTCAAAAGTATTACTGCATGTGCAAACAGAATGCCAAGGCTCAATAACGTCACTGATCAACAACCAGCCAACCAGCAGCCACAAAAGGAGCTTGCTCTTTCTCCCATAGCAAATCAATCAATCAATCAATCAATCAATCAATCAATCAATCAATCAATCAATCAACTTTATTTATAAAGCACTTTAAAAAGCAACTCTCACTACACAAAGTGCTGTACAACAAGGACACACATAGAAACATAAAAGCAAGGAGTAGGACACTAGCACAAAAAACAATATAAAACCAACAAGACAATATAAAACTCAGCATGAGTAGAAACCACAGTAAATAAAATCAGTAAAATAAAAGGTAAGAGAAGCAAAAAATCCACCACTTTTAAGGCGATCAACACAAAACCTTGTGTGTCACAAGATACACAATTTCCCTTTGATCAGAAAAATTGCAAACATAAACAAACAACAATCTCGCTCGTGATGACACCCCACTGTGCTGCAAAAACGGCAGGGTGAGGAAGAAGGAGGCAGACAAGGCAACGAGCTGAACAATACACAAACTTTCTTCCTCTTCCAATATCAAGAACAGTAAAACTAACTGGGTCTCAGGGCACGTTCTTTTTATAACCTTTAATTCAGTCCCAGGAGACCCAGGGAGACCAACAACAATGCATTCAGTGGACAAAGACATGCGTGGCACATTAACATCATATAATGCCAGTCCTGCTTCTCACACCCTCTCTTCCTCCAGCGGCTCTGGCGACTCCATTCAGTGGACAAAGACATGCATGGCACATTAACATCATATAATGCCAGTCCCGCTTCTCATACCCTCTCTTCCTCCTTCAGTCCATTGTTCCCTCTTCCCCCCGGCTCCCGACTCTGGGTGGAGAATCCCCCACACAGTGCCACCACAAAGTGCCCCCCCCCCCATCCTTTGGGCTTGAGCCGGTGCCCATAGCGGCTGTAGCAACAGGGTCACCGCTCTGGTTGAAAAACCCTGCTGGCGAGGTGTGCAGGAGGGCACGTCAGTCTGTGGAGGGAAAAAGAGTGGAGGGGGCATGCTGGCTTCATGAACACAGGTCTCTACTGAGGGAACACAAACTTGCGGAGCCACTGACGGTGAGTGTCTGCACCAGGGAGCTTGGGCCAACACCACCTGCTGGTCTGCCAACACAAAAGCGGGCTTCAGCCTGTCAATGTAGACGGTTTCCCTACGCCCCCCCAAGTCTAACACAAAATGCTTTGCCTCAGGTTCTAGCACCCTGAACGGTCCGTCATACGGTGGGCGCAGCGGGGTCCGGTGTGCATCGTTCCTGACAAAAACAAACCTGCCGTCCTGTAAGCTTTTTGGGATGAAGGTGCGGGGAAAACAATGGTGGGCTGTGCCCGGCACGTTAAAAGCCTCCATACTGTGCAAAAATTGCGCGGGCACATCAGCCCCAGGCACGGGGTGTTCTGGTAAAAACTCCCCAGGGATCCGCAGCAGCTGAGAAAAAATGAATTCTGCCGGGGAGGCTGCCAGATCCTCCTTAGGCACAGAGCGCAACCCTAAAAGGACCCAGGGCAGGCGATCAACCCAATTTGCATCTGTGAGTGGAGCTCTGAGCGCTGCCTTAAGTGACCTATAAAAACGCTTGCATAACCCGTTAACCTGGGGATTGTACACGGTAGTGCGATGAATTTTGACTTCCAGGCTCTGGGCTATCGCGGACCAGAGTTCCGAAATGAATTGCGGACCTCTGTCGGAAGTGATGTCCAACGGGGATCCGAACCGTGCAACCCAAGCTGACAAAAAGCGTGAACCACTTCCACAGATGTGGTGGAAGCAAGCGGGACCACTTCAGGCCAGTGCGTGGTGCGGTCCATGATTATCAAAAGGTGCATGAAACCTTGCGATGGCAGGAGGGGTCCCACCAAATCCACATGGACATGGTTGAACCTCTTGGCCGGGACTTGGAACGGCTCGAGGGGGACTCTGGTGTGCTTCTGCACTTTGGCCCACTGGCACACAACGCACGCAGCAGCCCACTCTTTCATGTCCTTGCGCAAGCGTGGCCAGACAAATTTTGCCCCTTCCAGTTTAACCGAAGCGCGTACACCAGGATGCGAAAATGTCATGGATGGCCCTCGCGGGCCATTAATGAGACGCTATAGGCCAACCGGTGAGTTTGCACATTTATTAACAAAAAGACATGAATGACAAAATAAACAGCCATGTGGGGCAAAAACACGGACTATGACTATGGTTAAGACTAAGGCCACAAGATAACAGACTCTGAACAATACACTTACTGAGACTGAGAATCAAGAGGGTCACTGGAGCCGGGGTTAGGGACTCCAGCCGAACGTTGTGGGAAACCAACATTGTGCGAGGTCACAGCCAGGAGTAACCTCAGCTGCTCCCTTAAATAAGGCACAGACATTAATCCAGCAATGAGAAACTAATCAGAGGAATGTGGATCAGCTGTCACGACGCAGCTCGGCTCTGACAGCCGGAAGTCCTGCCGTGATGCTGTCACAATAAAAGCCCTGGATATCATAGGGAACACAACACAGAAGAATGGGGAAAATACTGGATGATCCGAGCGTGGACAATAACAGCGCTCAGACCATGACAGAAAGAGAGTGGACTGACTCAAAAATGCGACGGCGCCAAGAGTTCGGAACCACTGGGCACAGGCGACCGGTGGAGACGTCGCAGAGCAAGGGAGGGCACCCTTCTTGCACCAACCTGCCCTCCAGCTTTAACCCAGTAGGCGCAGACTGGAGCATGCAAATGTCCGCATCCCTGGCTTGCTCCGAGGCCATGGCAGGGAAATATATTCCCATGTAGACCGGGGAGACTAACGCGCGTCACAGGTAATCCACCACGACGTTGAGCTTACCGGCAACGTGTTGAATGTTGGTCGTAAACTCCGAGATCGCGGCCAAATGCCATTGTTGCCAAGCTGACCATAGTTCCAAGACCTTGGACATCACGTACGTTAGTAGCTTATGGTCAACAAACGCGGTGAACTCACGCCCCTCTAGCCAAAACTGGAAATTGCGCATCGCCAGGTGGAGAGCCAACAATTCTCTGTCGAACGTGCTGTATTTGCGTTCATTGTCACGGAAAGTACGACTGAAAAATGCGAGCGGCTGCTACGAACCGGAGATGTACTGCTCCACCACTGCCCCTATGGCAACGTCAGATGCGTCCATGGTGAGCACTATTCGTGCTGACGGGTCAGGGTGGGCTAGCAAGGCAGCATCAGCGAGCGCTGTTTTGGCATCTGCGAAAGCCTGGACTCGCTCGGGGGTCCAGTCGGTGTTTTCCGTGGGCTTCTTTTTCTTAAGCGTGGCATACAACGGCTGCATCAGCTGGGCTGCCCAGGGGAGGAAATGGTTATAAAAGTTGACCATTCCCAAAAACTCCTGTAGGGCCTTCACGGTCTGCGGACATGGATAGTCCAACAGGGCACGCACCTTATCTGGTAGTGGAATCGCACCCTCCGGCAAAATGGCCCAAAAATTCAATCACTGGCACACCGAACTGGCACTTCGCCGGGTTCACTATAAGCCCATGCACTTCCAACCTCTGGAAAACCATCTAGAGATGGGCGAGGTGTTCCTCCTCAGACGCGCAAACCACTAGAATGTCGTCTAAGTAGACAAAAATGAAGGACAAGTCAGGGAGCACTGCGTCCATCATTCTCTGAAAGGTTTGCGCCGCACCCTTTAATCCGAACTGCATGCGTAAAAACTCGAAAAGGCCAAAATTAGTTATTACCGCTGTTTTAGGAATGTCCTCCTCGCGCACCAGGACCTGGTGTTAACCATGGACCAGATCCACTTTCGAAAAAAACACGCGTCCCGGCCAGGTGCACGGAAAAATCCTGGATGTGTGGGATGGGATAACAGTCGTGTTCCATGGCGTTGTTTAAGCGCCGGAAATCATTGCATGGTCGCCACAACTCGTCGGCCTTAGGCACCATGTGTAGCAGGGATGCCACAGGCTGTTAGAGCGCCTGACAATGCCCAGCTGCTCCAAGTTTGCAAACTCCTCGCACACGCTGGCCAGTTTAGCTGCGTCCAGATGCCAAGGTCACACAAACACCGATGGGCCTTTTGTGGTTATAAAATGCTCGACCCCATGTTTGGTTACTGTAGCCAAAAAAGTCAGGACCGTGAGTGCTGGGAACTGTGCAAGTAAATGCTGGTACTTACTCCCTGGAGCTATAACGTTAGCCAGTGTTGTTGACCCAGCTCCCTGAGCTGTGCAAGGCAGGGAGGTGAAAGAAACAACGTCCACTAAACGTCTGTTGGCAACATCGACGAATAACCCATAAGCACATAAACAATCTGTGCCTAAAATGGGGGCAGAACATGCAGCTACATATGTAGCTGGTATGTTTTTATCTAATCAAAGTATATGATCCAAAAAATCAATAAAATGTCAAAAAAACATATATTTCTCTTACCTGTTGCTGGGTCAGGGGGCTCGCTTGCCCGCGTGACTGGTCTGTTTTCGTCCATCGTGGTTGATGTTTCGCGTTTACTTAGTAATTTTCACTCGCTTCCACATCTACAAACTCTTATGATTATCCCATATGAATTTTGTTTGTATTACGTGACTATTTTCCCCGTTTCATGCACTTTCAATCATCATCGCTGCCGCGATGACCGATTGTGGAGGCATCCACATTGGTGCTGTGAGCTCAAAGTGGAAAAAGGAAGAATAATAATGAGGATTTCTTCTTCTTTGCTGTATTCCATGTCAGCCATGATTCCTTCGGCGTGTCTGCCACCTTCTAAACTGTCAGATCAATACAGATTAGTACAAATTTTCAGTATAGCCGGGGGATGTTAATAAGTTGACGCATGCAGTTGCTGTGCTGTGCCACTGGGGGCATGCGACCCATCCATTTAATGTGGACAGTTAGAGGGTTAACATCATATAACGCCAGTCCCACTTCACACACCCTCTCTTCCTCCTTCAGTCCATTGTTCCCTCTTCCCCCCAGCTCCCAACTCTGGATGGAGAATCCCCCACACAGTGCCACCACCGGGGGAGTGAATGGACATTACAAACACGGCTTGAGAATTTTTTTTAGACTGGTACTCACCAATAGTTGGACCCAAAGCTATGAGGATAAAAACAGTAAAAACAGGGGGAATTTCTGTCTGTGTCAGCTGCTGGGAGTCAGCTGTAACCTAGCGTGTAGCTAGTAGCTACTAGCTAGCTAGCTTCTACAGAAGAACAACCCAACACCCAGGCGAAGTTTTGGAGGAGGCTGTAACAATTATCCACGTGAGAGCTCTGACAGATAACGTTGTAAACTTAAACATGACAGCACTTTGGGAATATCCATGGCTGTAATCCAGCTTGTTTGACTTAGCAATGTCTGCATGGCGCGCACAGTGTCTGTGGCTAGAACGGCTTTGGTATGGAGAGCCACTAGGCCAAAAAGTACTGTTTGCGGTTTCTGCCGTTAACCGTGATCACAAAATTTGTCTCCGTTGAGGGGGGCAAAGCATTAACGGGCGATTGATGCGATAACACCAACACCACTAAAATATGTATGTGTTGTGGAGGAAAAATAAATTCAGGCGAGATGCGGCGAGCTGGAAGGTGGCAATTTTCCTCCAACATCATGAGACACACTGTACCGCTGTGCGCTGTGTTGTGCTTTGTGTCCTATTGAGGCATGTATAGCAAGCTCTTTTATACATGTTATACAAAGAGAGAGAATGTATGGCACATTTACATATTGAAATACACTACCGTTCAAAAGTTTGGGGTCACCCAGACAATTATTTTGTGTTTTCCATGAAAAGTCACACTTATTTACCACCATGAATTGTAAAATGAATAGAAAATATAGTCAAGACATTGACAAGGTTAGAAATAATGATTTGTATTTGAAATAATAATTTTTTCCTTCAAACTTTGCTTTCGTCAAAGAATCCTCCATTTGCAGCAATTACAACATTGCAGACCTAACATGATTGCACAAGGGTTTTCTAATCATCCATTAGCCTTCTGACGCAATGAGCAAACACATTGTACCATTAGAACACTGGAGTGACAGTTGCTGGAAATGGGCCTCTATACACCTATCTAGATATTGCACCAAAAACCAGACATTTGCAGCTAGAATAGTCATTTACCACATTAGCAATGTATAGAGTGTATTTCTGATTAGTTTAAAGTTATCTTCATTGAAAAAAAAGTGCTTTTCTTTCAAAAATAAGGAAATTTCTAAGTGACCCCAAACTTTTGAACGGTAGTGTACATATCAGTCAATACATATCAATCGCGTGACCAACTGGCGCCCGGACTTCCTCTCCTTAATCCGGGGATGTATAACAATAGTCCATTGTTCTGATTGTCTCCTAGGGGCTCTCTGTCCGTATGCAAATTGTCCTCTGCTTCCTGCCGGCTAGCTGAGTATGAAGATTGAATGTCCATGTAGATTGTGATGGGTCACCACAGGGCTCCCCCCAGAACACTCAGCAGGGGTTGTGATTCCCCCCCTCCCGTCGTTTGGCTCCAGCTCCGGATTCCAGCACGTTGAACAACCGTGGATCATGGGAGCACGGGCCGGTGCGTTTCGTGCGTAATGGAACAAGATGGCGATCGTCCGGCTTTAGGGAGTGAGGTGCAGGAAAAGCGCTGTGGAGGAGGAGGGGGAGGGGGTGGGAGTAAGTGAGTGCCAGCCTGGGACGTCAAAGGTGTCTGGGCCGCGCAAAAGTTGCGTGTGGATCCGCGATGGTGAGGGACTTTCCCGGTAAACCTGGCGGAGATCCATAGCAGCTGTGAAAAAAACATTTTATCTGACTCCTCTCGTGGCTCGATCCAGCGAGGATGTGGGTAAGGCGAGTGGCCAAATTCCCCGAGGATGCGTAGTGGCTGTGAAACAACTGCAGCTGTGTGAGGGTGTGAGGCGGTTTTACTTTTAGGTGCGAGAAGCAGCCCTAAAGTCATCAGGGAAAGCAATCAGCCAAATTCCCCTTGTGCGCCGTGGCTGAGAAACCCATACAAAATCCTGTGTGCGGGCTGCACGTCTGCTCCAGGTGCATGAGCGGCCCTGAAGGTTCCGAGGGTGGCGATCGGCTGTTTTTCTCGGGCATGTGCAGCGGCGGAGGACGATGTAACAGTCTGTGGAGCCGGTTCGTCTCTGTGCGTGGTGCGCGCTTGGCACTGTGACTACATAACTGGCAGTTGCGCTGTCCTTGTAATCCTACGGTGTGCGTGCGGGGCTTCTGTGCACGGGAGGTCCGCTGTCCGGAATTTAGTCAGAGTCGGGGAGCTCGGTGGAAATCAACGCAGTCGGCGTCGATGATTGTCCCCGTTCAGGCTGCTTTCTTTGTTTGCTCGTGTCGTTCATGGTGCGTTTTGGTCCCAGCACTGCGCTCCGGTGAGGATGAAGAGGTTGCAGGCGTTCTCTGGTCCTCTGTGTCCACAGCGCGGTGAGAGGGAGCGGACGGTCATTCTCTCTCATCATGTCACCAGTGTGGAGGGAAGAGATCAGGCGAGCACCATGACGCGTGCTAGGGTTTTCTAGGTCGGGGTCATCTCCGGGGTGTTCGCCTCGTGTTCCATTCTTCGTCAAGGGTCACCAGTGTGGAGGAAAAATAAGTTCAGGTGAGATGCGGCAAGCTGGAAGGTGGCAGGATTTTATTTTTCCTCCAACATCATGAGACACACTGTAGTGCTGTGCGCTGTGTTGTGCTGTGTGTCCTATTGAGGCATGTATAGCAAGCTCTTTTATACATGTTATACAAAGAGAGAGAATGCATGGCACATTTACATATTGTTATACATATCAGTCAATACATATCAATCGTGTGACCAACTGGCGCTTGGACTTCCTCTCCTTAATCCGGGGATGTATAACAATAGTCCATTGTTCTGATTGTCTCCTAGGGGCTCTCTGTCTGTATGCAAATTGTCCTCTGCTTCCTTCCGGCTAGCTGAGTGTGAAGATTGAATGTCCATGTAGATTGTGGTGGGTCACCACAGTGTATATATATATATATATATATTTTAGAGACTGGGTTAATCATCTCAGAGTGGATGCAGAGGGTAAACAGAGGAGACAATAGCTAGGGAGATCATGGTGAGATAGCAGGAAGAAGGAGTTGGGGTGAGAAAGGATGAATGTATTGTGATGTTAAATGTCATGCAAATGTGAGATGAGCGGTTGGTATAAAAGGAGAACCCATGGTGTATTGAGACATGCTTTTCCTGTGTATGACTGATGAGAGAGTGAATAAAGTCGTCTGCTTCATGAATCAGTCTCGTTATTTACACTCTCCACACTGGTGACCCTTTGACGAATTATGGAACACGAGGCAAGAACCCCGGAGTCGGCCCAGATGGGAAGCCCAAGCGACGCGGCAAGCATCCCAGAGATGGCCCGGACAGGAACTCCCAGCAACGCGTGCGCTGTTTCGGTCAAACTACCGGACTTTTGGCTGCACAACCCGCACTCTTGGTTCCACCACACTGAGGCTCAGTTCGCCCTCCGGGGAACAACGGCAGATGACACCAAGTATTACTATGTGGTCGCAGCGCTGGACGCTCGCACGTCTCAGCAAGTAGCGAGCCTGCTCAAACAGCCTCCAGCCCACGACAAATACGAGGCTCTCAAAGCTGCGCTGACCCGACGCTACACGCTCTCGGACTGTGAGAGAGCAGAGAGGCTCCTGAGGCGCTCCGAGTTAGGAGATGGTTCGGCGGTCGAACTGATGGAGAAGATGTTGGCGTTAATGGGCACGGACGATGGGCATTTTCTGTTTGCCCACCTTTTCCTCCGGAACCTCCCAACAGTGGCCAGAGCAGTTCTTGCCAATTCGCCGTTGCTGGCCGTGCGTGACTACCGTGCGCTAGCCCAGGAGGCAGATCAGATCATCCTCACCACCAGAGCCCTCACAGTGAACGCGGTGGCATTGGAACCCAGCGAGACGACCAGCGGAGGCGAGGAGCCACCGACCGTAGTGGCAGCTGAGGCCAGGGAGCGCCAGAGAGACACGCTCTGCTTCTACCACGGCCGCTTCGGAGAGAACGCACGCAAATGTGCACCACCGTGCCAATTCAAGCGCTCGGGAAACGCCAAGGCCAGCAGTCGGTAGCAGCTGCGACCGCCGGTGAAGAGAACAAGCTGCTCTACGTGACGGACTGTCGCTCGGGGAGGCGCTTCCTCGTAGACACTAGAGCCCAGAAGAGCATCATCCTGCCGTCCTGCGCCGATCGGCTGGCAGGACCTAGCGGCCCCGGGCTGGTAGCAGTAAACGGCTCGGACATTAAGACTTTTGGTGAGAGAACACTGACTTTATCCCTACACGGCCGTATGTACGAGTGGACTTTTGTCATAGCAGCACTGAGTATCCCAATCCTGGGAGCTGATTTTCTGTGTGCACATGGGTTAAGATAAGATAAGATAAGATAAGCCTTTATTAGTCCCACAATGGGGAAATTCCAGGATTGCAACAGCATAGGGATAGCAACACTCAGAGCAACAATCAGAAGGCAAGAAAAAAACAACATCTAGTAAACATATGTCCATATTACTATAAATGTATATATATAGACACACAGTGCAGAGCATTATGGCTGGTGAATGTGCAGCATAAAGTCTAAGCTCTCTCTCCGCGGATGCAGCGGGCCAGCTGGAAGTCTTTGGGCATGATGGTGACCCCCTTAGCGAAGAAGAGACCCACCAGGTGGGCCTCGCAGGTCTCCTGCAGAGCCATGACGGCGAAGCTCAGGAAACGCAGGACGGTCTTGAAGTCCTGAGCGATCTCCCTCACCAGGCGCTGGACGGGCAGCTTACGGATGAGCAGCTCCGTGGATTTCTGGCAGCGACGGATCTCTCTCAGAGCCACGGGCCTGTGACGGCGAGGCCTCTTCACTCTGCCGGTGGCCAGAGCGCCTCTCCGAGCAGCCCTGGTGGCTAGCTGTCTCCTGGGGGGGGGGCTTCTTCCTCCAGTAGATTTTACGGGCGGTCTGCTTGGTTCTTGCCATCGCTCTTTATTATTCTGTCTTATATTTCTTTCACGCCGCCTAAACTCCAGCCCGGCACCCGCATCGTTTTCGCTACAGCTCCCGGTATGTCGAGTTTCCCATTAGCACCAGGCGGCGGCCAAGTGCTAGCTAGCACTAGCTCCTCCCCGCTGTAACGTCTCCCGCTGCAAACCGTGGCTCCGTCCGCTGACCCGGGAGACCCCCGGGGCGATCCGTGCGTCCGTGATATATATACAGAGTGAAAGGTGTAGAAAGAAGAAGGAAGATAAAAAGAAAAGGCTGTTGCAACAGGCAGCCGACTCGTGTGGCGCCGCCGGTCCGGCGGAACCGGAGCCGGAACCGGTTACTAGTTGATGTGGCTAACAGGCGCCTGGTTAATGCACTGTCTTTTGATTTTCTCCCCTGTACAGCTCGAGGGGCCGGGCCAATAACACAAGCCAACGTCACAGCTCCAGGCGGTAAGTTCCACACACTGCTCACTCAGTTCCCAGCACTCACGGTCCCGACGTTTTCGGCGGCCATCGCTAAACACGGGGTGGAACACTTTATCACCACCAACAGGCCGCCCGTTTTCGCATGGCCTCGGCGCTTGGACGCAGCTAAACTGGCCATAGCGTGTGAGGAGTTTGCCAACCTGGAAAGGTTGGGCATCATCAGGCGATCAAACAGCCCATGGGCATCCCCGCTACACATGGTCCCTAAGGCCGAGGGATCGTGGCGACCGTGCGGTGATTTCCGCAGATTGAATAACGCCACAGCGCATGACCGCTATCCGATTCCCCATATTCAGGATTTTTCCGTTCACATCGCCGGAGCATGCATTTTTTCTAAAATAGACCTGGTCCACGGTTACCACCAGGTACCAGTGCGCGCGGAGGACATATCCAAAACAGCGGTAATAACTCCGTTTGGCTTGTTTGAGTTTTTACGCATGCCCTTTGGATTAAAAGGAGCGGCACAGACATTCCAACGCATGATGGATGCGGTGTTGCGCGATCTCCCGTTTGTGTTCGTCTACCTGGATGATATCCTGGTGGCCGGTGCGTCCGAGGATGAACACGTAACCCACCTCACAACGGTTTTCCGGAGGTTGGAGGAGCATGGGTTAATAATCAACCCGGCAGAATGCCAGTTCGGCGTGACGGGGATTGATTTTTTCGGGCACCGCGTCTCACCGGAGGGAGCGATACCCTTGCCCGACAAAGTGCGCGCCGTGGCAAATTTTCCCCGGCCTCAGATGGTCAGGGCGCTGCAAGAATTTTTGGGGATGGTTAACTTTTATAACCGGTTCCTCCCCCGCGCAGCTCAACTCATGCAGCCATTGTACGCCGTGCTCAAGAGACGGAAACCCGCGGATAGAGTCGAATGGACTCCGGAGAGAGAGCAGGCGTTCTCTGAGGTTAAAACAGCCCTGGTAAACGCCGCACTGTTGGCGCACCCAGACCCGGCGGCCCGGATAGCGCTCACTACCGACGCCTTGGACGTGGCCATAGGGGCCGTCGTGGAGCAACGTGTCGCTGGTTCTTGGCAGCCGCTCACTTTTTTCAGCAGGGCTTTGCGCAACAGTGAGCGTAAATCCAACGCATTCGACAGAGAGTTGCTGGCTCTCCATCTGGCCATACGCCACTTCCAGTTCTGGCTGGAAGGGCGCAGCTTCACCGCGTTCGTGAACCACAAGCTGCTGACGTTCACGATGGCCAAGGTTTCGGAACAATGGTCGGGCTGGCAGCAGATCTCGGAGTTTACGACCGATATTCAGCATGTGTCGGGTAAACTGAATGTGGTGACGGACTGCCTCTCGCGCGCAGTAGTGGCCCCGGTCTGCGTGGGGATAGATTATACAGCCATGGCTACAGAGCAGATTAGCGATACGGACGTGCGCGCGCTCCAGTCTGGACCAACAGGGTTAAGGCTCGAGAGCAGAGTTCTGCAAGACGGCAAGCCCCCCCTAATCTGCGACGTCTCCACGGGACGCCCGCGCCCGGTGGTCCCAGTCGCGTGGTGCCGCCGCGTGTTTGAGTCAGTTCACGCTCTGGCGCACCCAGGAGTGCGTGCATCAGTCAAAATGGTGGGAGCGAAGTTCGTGTGGCCAGGCCTGCGCAAACAAGTGAAAGGGTGGGCTGCAGCCTGCGTAGCGTGCCAACGAGCCAAAGTACACAGACACACGAAGGCTCCTTTGGAGCTGTTTCGTATACCAGCTAAGAGGTTTGACCATGTTCACGTGGACCTCGTGGGCCCCCTCCCGCCATCGCAGGGGTGCACGCACCTTCTGACAGTGGTGGACCACACCACACGCTGGCCAGAGGCAGTCCCACTGGCGGCAACCACGTCTGTGGACGTGGCGCGCGCTTTTTTGACGACATGGGTGGTGCGTTTTGGAATCCCGTTGGACATCACGTTCGATAGGGGCCCTCAGTTTGTTTCCGACCTCTGGTTCGCGATGGCCCGCAGCCTGGGTGTTGCAATTCATCGCACAACCGCGTACAACCCACAGGCCAATGGGTTATGCGAGCGTTTTCATAGGTCACTGAAAGCAGCACTCAGGGCTTTGCTGACGGATGCAAATTGGGTAGATCGGTTGCCGTGGGTTTTACTGGGGTTGCGTTCCGTACCAAAAGAGGATTTGGAGGCTTCCCCGGCAGAGCTTGTTTTTTCTCAGCCACTGCAGCTGCCCAGGGAATTTTTGCCAGATAATCCTGCGCTGGACAGCTGACCGTCTCAGCGTTTGCAGCATAGTGCAGACACAGGCACGCTGCCGGGCCCGGCCCACCACTGTTTTCCATGTGCTTTTGTGCCAAAAACTTTGAAGAACGTGGCGTTTGTGTTTGTCAGGCACAATGTCCACCGCCCTCCATTGTGCCCACCCTACGATGGCCCGTTCAGAGTGCTGGAAACAGGGGACAAACATTTTTTGTTGGACTTGGGGGGTTGTCAGGAGAAAATATGCAAGACCCCCACTGAGAACTCCCCAGGTAAACGATTCATCAGAGCACCCACACGGGCAAATCGAAGTTTCCTCCCCCCTCGCCATGGCCCACCCACAGACAGATACACCCCCAGGAGCCCCCCGCCGGCACAGCAACGCCACAGAGGCAGTAAACACCCGTTACAGCAGATATGGGAGGAGACTAAAGCCAAAAGAACGTGACGACTGAAACTCGGTCTGAGATTCTGGGGGGGCGGTGTAGAGACTGAGTTAATCATCTCAGACTGGATGCAGAGGGTAAACAGAGGAGACAATAGCTAGGGAGATCATGGTGAGATAGCAGGAAGAAGGAGTTGGGGTGAGAAAGGATGAATGTATTGTGATGTTAAATGTCATGCAAATGTGAGATGAGCAGTTGGTATAAAAGGAGAACCCATGGTGTATTGAGACATGCTTTTCCTGTGTATGACTGATGAGAGAGTGAATTAAGTCGTCTGCTTCATGAATCAGTGTCGTTATTTACACTCTCCACAATATATATCTTATTCCATGGCCTCGCCGAACTCCTCCGACACTGGAGGTTTTGCTTCAGCAACCGGCCGAGCTGCACTCCTCTTAGCCTGCCGGTACATCTCAGCTGTTTCGGGAGTCCCACAAGCAAACTAAGCTTGATAGGGCTCCTTCTTCAGCTTGATGGACTCCCTCACCACTGGCGTTCACCATTTGGTTCAGGGGTTGCCACCATCAGACGTACCAATGACCTTGTGGCCACAGCTCTGGGCACCTCTTTCAACAGTGGAGGTGGAGAACATGGCCCATTCAGACTCCAAGTCGCCACACTCCAGACTCCCTCGGAATGTGGTCAAAGTTCTTCCGGAGGTGGGAGTTGTAGACCTCTCGAACAGGGGCCTCAGCCAGATGTTTCCAGCAAACTTTCACTATACATTTGGGTCTACCAGGTCTGAATGGCATTCTTCCCCGCCATCGGATCCAGCTCACCACCAGGTGGTGATCAGTTGACAGCTCTGCACCTCTCTTTACCCGAGTGTCCAAGACATGCAGTCGCAGGTCTGATGACACAATGACAAAATTGATCATCGATCTGCGACCTATGGTGTCCTGGTGCCAGGACACCATAGCACCATATGGACCATAGGACCATATGGACACCCTTATGCTTGAACATAGTGTTCATTATGGGTCAGGCTGTCAGCGACTCAACCGGCATCCCCGCCCTTCCGAGGGTGTGGAGGGTGAAACAGGGCATCCTGGCAGAACTAAAAACAATATTTGTCACAGGTCTGTGGTGGACCACTCCCAGTTACACAGGGTGAGACTGGACATCCTGGCAGATAAACACATCTGCCACAAGGTCTGTGGTGGCGTGTGCCAGTCGGTGCATTGTGACATGCACTACACAAAGAACAGAGATAAACAAACCTATCATCTGGTCAGTCACTGCAACAGATACTGGAGTCAGTTTGTCTTGGTTTGTCCTTGCCACTGATATTACCTTTATCTGCCAAGAATGTGCTGCTAGTCCAGCAAAAGCTAGCAGTACTCAAATACTTTGCAAGCAGTTTCATGAAATGGTCAATCAGAAAGCAACTCATACCGGCTCGGACGCCGCCCGGGATTACAAGGTCTGCGCTGATCTGTTCACACTCCGACAGGCAGCAAAAAGTAAGCTAGGAGCAGGAAGACAAAAGAAGAGGAAAACAGCAACCTTGTGTGTACCAGAATGGAATGTACGCACTCTGTTGGACAGAACAACATCACAGCGCCCAGAAAGACAGACCGCGCTTGTGGCCCTGGAAATGAACAGGTACAATGTGGACATAGCTGCACTTAGTGAAACAAGATTGCCTGGATATGACAGCTTGGAAGACCATGGGTACATCTTCTTTTGGAGTGGGAGATCAACTCAAGAAAGGACAGAAGCAGGAGTGGGCTTTGCAATTAGAAAGGAGATAGCAGCAATGCTTGATGAGGAACCGGTGCCAATCAACGACAGGATAATGACTATGAGACCCCCACTACAGCGGAAGATGTATGCCACACTCATCAGTGTATATGCCCCAACAATGACCAACACAGAGGAGGTGAAGGAAGAGTTCTACAGTGATTTACGTGAGACTATCAGGCGTGTACCGACTGATACTCGTTGGAGATTTTAATGCCAGAGTCGGTTCGGACACCGAGAAATGGAAAGGAGTGCTTGGCAGTCATAGAGTAGGCAAGTGCAATGCTAATGGAGAACTTCTACTTGCACTATGTTCAGAGTACAACCTTGTGATAACCAACACTCTATTTAAGCACAAGGACACACCCAAGAAGACATGGATGCACCCAAGATCCAAGCACTGGCACTTATTAGACTACATCATAGTCAGGCAGAGAGACAGAAGGGATGTATTGGACACCAGAGCAATGAGAGGCGCGGACTGTGGCACTGATCATGTTATGCTGAGATCTAGATTAAGGATTTGCAGACGAAAACAGCACTGCAAGACGGGTGCGAAGCCACCACAGAAGCTAAACACAAGTGCACTGAAAGGCCAAAAGAAGCAGGAAGAACTTACACAGGAAATGGACGAAAATTTGAAAGACTGGGACAGCAACAACTCAGAGAATGACATAGAAGAGAAATGGGCAACACTGAAGGATACGGTGTATCAGACTGCGAGTGATGTATTAGGCTACCCTGAGAGGAAACATCAAGATTGGTTTGATGAGCATGATGAACACCTGAAGAAACTACTAGAAGTGAGGAATACAGCTAGGCCGGAAAACCTACAGTGTAACACAAGGTCGAAGAAGAAGAAATACTCAAAGGCTCAGAGTGAGCTACAGAAGTACACCAGAGAGATGAAGTCCAACTGGTGGGATGAAAAAGCGGAGAAACTTCAAACTGCAGCAGACAGGAAGGACATGAAAACATTCTTCACAGGTTTGAGAGAAATCTATGGCCCTAAACCAAGTGGATTGATCCAACTAAAGGCTATGGATGGTGAAACGGTTTTGCAGGAGAAAGACAAGATCCTGGACAGATTTGCAGACCACTTTGACCAACTACTAAACAATCCCGGAGATCTCACTGAAGAGGCTAAAGAAGCTCTAGTGGAGCGACCAGCTGTATCAAGTCTGGATTAACCACCAAATTTTGATGAACTAATGGCAGCTATCAGGACAACTCAGGATGGTAAAGCTCCAGGAAGGGATGGAATTCCAGCAGAAGTGTGGAAATTTGGTGGTGTTCAGCTGACCAACAGCCTGCACAAGCTCATCCAAGAGATATGGGATGCCCAGAAAGTACCTCAAGACTGGAAGGATGCAAGTATTGTGCCTTTGTTCAAGAAAGGTGACAGGAAGGATTGTGGAAATTACCGAGGTATATCACTACTAGCCACTGTTGGTAAGATTCTCTCACGTGTACTACTTAACAGACTCAGTGAACACATCTCTCAGAATGTACTACCGGAAACCCAGTGCAGCTTTAGAAGTGGAAGAAGCACAATGGACATGATTTTCTGCTTGAAACAGGTTCAAGAAAAGTGTATCGAACAGAACATGCTGCTTTATGTAGTTTTCATAGACTTCAGTAGAGCCTTCGATACTGTTTCGCAACGAGAACTTTGGCAGGTGCTCAAGAAATATGGTTGTACAGAGAAGTTTGTCAGCCTGATCGAGGCACTCCATACAGGTATGCAAGCAAACGTGGCAATGAGTGGTTCAGTATCTAAAGACTTTTCAGTAAGCAACGGGGTGAAACAAGGGTGTGTGCTGGCACCTACACTCTTCTCGCTATATCTGGCAGCCATGCTTGAGGTGGCCTTCAAAGACACTTCAGAAGGAGTATACATTCAAACAAGGAAAGAAGCAGACTTGTTCAATGTGGCACAGTTTAAAGCCAAGAGTAAGACATCGATAAAGATAGTAAGAGAAATGCTCTTTGCCAATGACAGTGCTCTAGTTGCACACAGCGTGGAAGATATGCAATCTTTAGTGGAGAAATTTGCAAGAGCAGCTAGCCAATTCAGCCTCCAAATCAACATCAAGAAGACAGAGTGCCTTTATCAACCACCAAAGTTCCAATTATCAACATCACTACCAGAAGAGATCAGCACTGGTACAGAGCCACTAGTCAAGTGCAAGACTTTCAAGTACCTAGGGAGCACTGTTTCAGAGAATGCTAGGCTGGAGGATGAACTATCTCTCAGAATGGGAAGAGCGAGCGCTGTGTTTGGAAACTTGAGGGAGAGACTGTGGAACAATCGACATGTGTCAATCCGTGTGAAATGCAAAGTGTACAGAGCGACAGTACTGGCTACTCTATTGTACGGTGCTAAAACTTGGACTGTCTACAGAGTGCAGGTGAAGAAACTCCATGAGTACATGATGAGACACCTTCGAGCCATAATGAACATCTCATGGAAAGACAAGATAACCAACACAGAAGTGTTGAAACGAGCTGGTCTACTATCATTGGAGGACAGGCTAATACAGATGAACCTGAGATGGCTCGGACATGTTGAGAGGATGGACCACCAGCATCTCCCTCAGCAGTTACTCTACTCACAGTTATGCAAAGGCAAATGCAATCAGGGTAGACCAAGGCTCAGATTTAAAGACACTGTAAAAAGAAACTTGAAGAAGTTGGACATAGACAGGAGTTCCTGGCAGCAGAAGGCTAAGGACAGAGCTGTGTGGAGGAATCTGATCAGACCTAAATGAAACAGTCATTGTCGCCCACGACAGACTGCTATGATGATGAGTGTTCATTATGGATAGACTGTGGTTAGCACTGACATCCAATAACTGAACAACTGAACAACTTAATAGTAACACCAATGGATTTAGAATGGGAGTACATAAAAGCAATGTGTAGGTGGCCCAATACTTTTGTCTATATAGTCTATCTATCACATAATCTGTGCTTTTGCTGAAGGATGAGCACACTTCTGTGAATCTGTGAAAAGACCCAGCTAGAAATATGTTCAGGGTTTCAAACACAACAAATTCATGTACATTTTCCCTCGGCCTTTGTTGTTTTCAAAAAAGGAAGGAACAAGTCAGTTTCAAGTTAACAGACAAAGTTCCTGGCTTTAAAATGTATGCAAGACCAAGAGACTGTCCAAATTTTCAAACTATTCTAATCATAGGATCAGGCAGAATTGCTTCCTGATGGATAAGTCAGTGCAAAATAAAAGAGTGTCATTAATTCAAAAGCTGTTAATAATGGATGAGGGAAGACATCAGTGAAAGCTATTTACAGTTTGAAGAGGCAGACACATGAATAGATGACCCTTCCCTCTCTGGCAGTGACAGTCGAGGGTTACTTTACAAAACTGTTGGCAGCAGAAGATCTTCCTGTAGCAGACAGACAGAGCCGCTGTCACTCAACACAGAGCTGTCACCTTCCGTGCCGATACCACAAGTGTGTGTGCGTGTATGTGTGTGTGTGTGTGTGTGTGTGTGTGTGTGTGTGTGCGTGTGTGTTTTTATGACAGGTCTGAATTAATGAGAGGTATGTGTCAAGGGGAGCGAGAGACGTTGAGGAGTAAAGAGGGCAAAGATGGTAGAGGAGCAGTGGCGACTACAGCATGTGTGTATGTAGAAATGGCACTTAAGAGAATAATTTCATTGTTTCCTGCCTGGTTATTTGAGGGGAAATCTGAATGAGATGAATCTCATATTACAGCATCTACGAATTTGACTAGATGGATATGCTAAGCACCCAAGTGGAAGAAAGACAGGCGCAGCCACAAATGTATTTGTAAACTGTGATTATAGTGCATAAATTTATATGCTGATGCTTTGCAGATTATGTTGACCCTTCACTATAGTCATCTCATTCCAACAACGGTAACATAAGCTAATGCCATGGTGCTGCATCTGTCTGTCCATCTGTTCATCCACAAGAATCACTATTCCTCTAAGGCAACAGCCCAAATGCTCACCAAACTCACACAGTGATCCTCAGGTGGGACTACATCCAGACTGTGTTCAAGGTCAAAGGTCACAGCATATAGATGACTGGATAACAACTTAAATAAATATCACGAATAAATACATATTGTACACAGCTAAAAAAAATCTGAAATGTTAGCCATTTTAGATAAGAATTTGGTTGACCAGCAACAGTATTACAGTTCCTAGAGGGTACATAATTATCACTGGCAGCATTCTGAAATAAATCTACCAAGTAATTTTACATTAAAACTAACATGGAGCTTGCCTTCCAACAGAAAATGACCATAGAGAGTATATTTACTTCTTTGTGAACAGAACCTCTCTGTGGAAAAAACAACACGTAGTAAGATGAGATAGGCAGAGCTGCAGCGTAAATGCAACTTTCCACAGAGATTTATTCTTTTCCCATTTTTATTGGGTTTTTTTTGTGACGAACCCTAACTTTAACTGTAACATTAAGAACACACAATGATAGATTAATGAGTAAAAGCAGTGAATTGAGAACCAAGACGTAAAGTGAAAGTAAAATTTATGGTTTGTCATTGGCCTTGAACCTCAGTTACCTGCTTGGAAGGATTTTTTGTTTGTTTGTTTGGTTTGGTTTTTAGTTCCACCACCTCTTTTTTTTTTTTAGAGAGATTTTATGCCTTTTGAAACAAAATGTGACAATATTTTCTGTTGTAATAGGAGACATGGGGAGAGGTTCTAACAATGGCAATGCCAAGCTTAACAAGCTCTGTATATTTTATCCTCTGAGAGGCATTAAAGCACACCTTTAGATGGCTAATACTGTTGTAATGAATAAAATGTCTTGTTTCTTTATATTATTATTTTCTATCACTTATTTCCCTGTACTGTACAACTTCTAAAGGATAGTACTCTAATAATATACAGTAATTGTAAGTTTAGTTGGTTCAGTCTGCTATTCGTATAAAACAGAAAAATACATGTAAATTTGAAGCCTTTGAACATTACAGCGAATGAAAAAACAGGTGGCAGTAAGCAGTGTCTTGCTCAAAATTAAAGCCAAATTAATATAAATTCAACTTTTGTTATGTTGAAGGACTGAATCACTCAAAATAGTCGAAACACAATTTCCACACTACCCTATAAACTGAGGTTAATTACAATTGTTCATATGAAAAGAGCATTAAGCAGCCTACTAACAAGGTAGAACTACAATAAAATAGTATACCGTATATGGCATGAATTATTACTGTATTGTATTATAGTATTATATTATAGTATAGTAGCAGTAGTGGCTCAGGAGGTAGAGTGGGCCGTCCAATAGCCAGAGGGTTGGAGGTTTGAATCCTACTCCCCTCCAGCCATCCTGCTGTTGTGCCCTTGGGCAAGACACTTCACTCACTTTGCCTCCAGTGTCTGTGACAGATTGGCAGCCACATTTCCGTCAGTCTGTCCCAGAGCCGCTGTGGCTACAGAGGTCACTTACCACTGCCAAAGTCTTGCTGAAATAAGCAGGGGCATCTCTGAAAAAGATGTTGCTTGGATGGTAGCATATGTTGGTCCAAAACCTCTTCAGCATTAATGGTGCCTTCACAGATGTGCAAGTTACCCATGTCATGAGCACTAACACCCCCTCCCCCCCATACCATCACAGATGCTGGTTTTTGAACTTAACACTGATAACACTCTGGATGGTCCTTTTCCTCTTTAGTCCAGAGGGCATGACATCCATGACTTCCAAAAACAGTTTGAAATGTGGACCCATCAGACCACAGTGTTATGTCCATAACAGAGAACCAATAATGAGGCTGGAGGTGCAGCAGAACACGACTTTATTATTGCACTCACTGTACAGTACAGACGCCCCCATCAGGCAGAGGTGAGGTCAAAGAGACCGTCCCTCTTCCACACAACCCTCTTATAGTCCGGGTAGCAGCGGAACCGGAAAGGTGGAGCCACCACCCGTGTCACACAATATGTCTTATGAACACGATGAACAACACTACACCCCCTCCTTCAAAAAGGTCCAAAACGCACACACACCCTCCAGACCCTCTCAAATTTAGAGCCCAAAACACACACTAACAGTAAACAGAAACAACTGGAGCCTAACCATGCACACAAACAACTAAAGCTAGAGGGGAACAAGTGGACGACTGTCCCACCCCCACACGGCCAGACAGATTATTTTGCCGTCTCTATTACTGCATAGTCCATTAAATGATAAAAAAAAAAACTGCTGTGTTCCTAATATAACACATAAAACAATCCCATTTATAAGATGAACATATTAGCCCTGCGATGGACTGGCGATCTGTCCAGGGTGTACCCTGCCTCTCAGCCAAAGATGCTGGGATAGGCTCCAGCCCCCCCGCGACCCAAAAAGGATTAAGCGGAGGAAGATGAATGAATGAATGAATATATATATATATATATATATAAACAGGTTATACCTTCAATCATGAATTCAATAAAAAGCTTAATCATTACTCACATCAACACCATGCCATGAACCCCTTAGTATAATCACTATATAACCTGGACAATTCCCATAGCGACCTCATTAAACACATTCATATAATCACTATGTAGCCTGGGCAATTCACATATTAACATCATAGTTTAAACACACTGCCCCCCACTACCGTTCAGTCTCAGTGGAGAAATCATCCCCCCGGGAACCCATTCGACGGGTCCCGACCTGAGCTTCTTCTTCTCTTCGTGCCTGGAGATGATCCACGTCAGAGCCCCGACACCTCTTTTTCCTCACTGGCACACCGCAGCTTGTTGGGATGTCTTCATGAGCCATCAGACAGCTGAAGGTATCCATCCTCCTGAATAGCCACCACCTGCAGCCGCCCCTGGTAACTCCTGTCATTTCCGCTTGCCATGAACCCCTCTCAGCCAAGCCTCCTCTCTGGGTCGGCCCACATCAGCGACCCCCAGAGGAGCCCGACTTGGCTTCCAGTGTCCTTGACGTTTTGACCGGACCTCCTCTCTGGGTCGCACTACATTAGCAACCCCCCGGGGAGTCCAACTCGGCTTCCAGCGCTCCTGACTTTTCGACCAGGACTCCTCTCTAGGTCGAACCACATCAGCGACTCCCCGAGGAGCCCGACTCGGCCTCCAGTGTTCCTGAGTGGCACGTCGGTTTACCGTGCCAGCTGATCCTGCCCCGCTTGCTTTCATTTTCAAAGCCAGCAAAGCCGTCGTAGGCCCCTGCTTCTCAGTACCTCCCAGCTGAACTCTGGAAACAGAGTGGGCCATCCACTTGACTCCATCCACTGTCACGGGTGCCCCACTGCGCCACTCAGTTCCCTCAGCTAGCGTAACTTGGGCCCTGGCTCTGGCATCCTCCTGTGATGGCCCTGTATGGGGTTGGTCCTGTTCATCTTCCAGAATACTAGGCCAAGATTCGTCCCATACTGCGTCGTTCACCACTCGCAGAAGCGGCCGGTCCCACAAACCACAGTCTGACCACTCCTCTCCAATACCGCTGGTGAATGTGAAACCCTGTCCGAAAAAAAGGTCACAGCCCATAATATTCGCACCACTGGCGGTCACCCCAAACTGAGGATTGCATACCCCCGCTGACTTGTACCTCGCCGTCAGTTCTATTGATCCCACATTGGACAGTCTGTTTCCTCCATATCCACAAAATGGCGTTGAAAGACTTCTTACTCAGTAGTATGGCAAGAAACTCCTCACGGTAGGCCAATTCAACACGGACCTCACCGCACCTGTGTCAATCAGCAATGGTACCTCCATGCCGTCCAATTCCACCATACAGTACGTACGGCCATCTGTGCTCGGAGAGACGGTGTGAATAACCGTAGGAGTCGTGGTGGGGGAATCCGCTTTGCGTCACCGTCCCCCTCACTCAAATTTCTTACAGGCCCTGGCAAAATGAGGTAGGAGTACACACTTGCTGCAGCGTTTACCTCCTGCCGGACACTCTCTAGCCTTATACCGATGCTTAGTGGACCCACCACCCAAACACCTGGATGATCCCAGGGTGGACCTTATTTTCACAGCTGTAGCGTATTGCTCCTTGTCTTCCACACTATCATCGCTGCCTGGGTCGACAACCTGTGCCGCTGACTGTGAGTCTGATTGCCAGAGCATAGTTCTCTCACCGAAGTCCCGCAATAGCTTATCCACTGCTTCGAACTGCTGAGCTATGTTGACAGCCATGGCTAATGTCAATTCGCCGGAGTGTGTGAGGAGCCTCGATCGTACCGCCAAACAAAGCATGTGCTCCGCCAACTGATCGCGGACCATCTCTTCCTCCAGAGCCCCAAACTGGCAGTCCCCGGCCAGCTGACGCAGATCCGCTACGTACCGTTGCACCGACTCCCCCGTCCGCTGATGGCACTGTCAAAACTGGATCCTCCGGACGATGACGTTCTTAGGAGTGCGAAAGTAATGCGGCATTAGCTGAACCACGTCCTCGAAACTATCGCTACCACCCAAGGTGCTGAGAATACATTGTCCCTCCATGCCTAAATTATGGACTAATACTGCTCTTGCTCGCAGTTTTTCCAGTTCACCGAGATTCAATGCCACCAAATAATTTTGGAATGTGAACCACCTCACCCACAGAACTGGAGGCTCACCTGGAAGCTCCAAAATCGGCCAAATGCCAGAAAATCCTGTTTCCATCCAGGTCACCAAATGTTATGTCCATAACAGAGAACCAATAGTGAGGCTGGAGGTGCAACAGAACACTTTATTATTGCACTCACTGTACAGTACAGACGCCCCCATCAGGCAGAGGTGAGGTCAAAGAGACCATCCCTCTTCCGCACAGCCCTCTTATAGTATAAGACAAATTATAGTATGACACGGGTGGTGGCTCCACCTTTCCGGTTCCGCCACCACCCGTGTCATACTATAATTTGTCTTATGAACACTATGAACAACACTACACACAGCACACTTTTCCACTTTGCATCAGTCCATCTCAGATGAGCTCGGGTCCAGAGCAACCGCCGGTGTTTCTGGGAGTTGTTGATATATGGCTTTCACTTTGCATGGTAAGTGAGTGTGCTGAGTTGAGTTGAGTGAACGAGTTTTAACTTGCACTTGTAGATGTAGCGACAAATTGTATTAACTGACAGTGGTTTTCCAAAGTGTTCCTGAGCCCATGTGGTAATATCCTTTACAATCAATCAATCAATCAAACTTTATTTGTATAGCACTTTTAAAACATTAGATGCTGCGTAAAGTGCTTTACATAGATAAAAACAATAGACACATTTAGTTACATATTTTACATGATACATCCCCACCCCTTCCAACCCTCCCATAAACATACCCACAAACACAACACACACAGGCACATACAGTACATCACCCCCTACTTCTCTCACACACATAAAAAATTAAAAGAGATATTGCTCGGCACCAAGGCACCACATGAAGGAGCAACCATCCTGTGGAGCCCCCCACGCCGTGATACCAAACAGCCAGTAACCACAGAAGGCGCCACAAGGGCCGCTCCCACCAGGACAGGCCGGGGCCCACACCACAGCTGTAGGCAGTGGTATAAAGCCCCCACCCACCCAAGCTAGAGCGACCCACGAGACCAACACCCCTGCAGATGGGCCAGGCAGCATCTGGCAATGAAGGGCCCCACTGAGGAAACACTGGAGCTAAAACACATAAATACAAAATAAAACTAAGAACACACAGAGCAAAGGGAACTAAAGACCCATACTTAGAAACTGAGCTAAGAACACATCAAAATAAGAAAATCTAAAAGCAAATAGAGCTAAGAAGAATGTAAAAACAATGGAACATAAATTGCTACTTCAATAATAGTTAAACGGTTTGTTAAAAGCCAAAATTTAAAAAGGTACAAAAAGAACTAAGAACACGTAAAAATAGGAACTAAAAACCCATACTTAAAAGCTGAACTAAACGCATCAATAAGAAGATGAGAAAATCTAAGAATCAGAATCAGAATCAGAATCAGAATCAGGTTTATTGCCATTGTTCATGTAGTACACAAACTAGGAATTTGTCTCGGTACAATGCTGCAACATTAAACATGATAAGATAAGAGAAATAAACTATACATGTAATAAAGTGTAGGATAAGATTAAGTGATACTGGTCAACAGTTAAAATATATATTAGCCAGCAGCAGATACTGTGGAGAACTATATAGTGCAGTCGGTAATGCAGGAAGAAAACAGTGATGATTGACATGAGTCTGGTTGAGCTGCTGTACATGGTGCACGAGAGTCACTTAGTGTTCAGCAGTCTAATGGCAGAGGGGAAGAAGCTGTTCATGTGACGGGAGGTTTTAGTCTGGATGGACCGAAGTCTTCTACCAGAGGGGAGGGGGGCAAACAGTACGTGACCAGGGTGTGAGGGATCGGCTATGATCCGGCCAGCACGCCTCCGGGTCCTGGAGATGTACAGATCCTGGAGAGATGGGAGCTTGCAGCCGATCACCTTCTCAGCAGTGCGCACGACGCGCTGCAGCCTTAGTCTGTCCCTGGCAGTGGCTCCTGCGTACCACACGGTTATGGAGGTGGTGAGGATGGGCTCGATGATGGCTGTGTAGAACTGCACTAACATCTTGGTGGGTAGCTTGAGCTTCCTCAGCTGCCGCAGGAAGAACATCCTCTGCTGGGCTTTTTTGATGAGTGAGCTGATGGTCAGCTCCCATTTGAGGTCCCTGGTGATGGTAGTGCCTAGGATGGTAGTGCCTAAGAACAAATGGCACCAAGAAGAACATAAAACAATGGAACATAAATGACTACTTCAGTAATAGTTAAACAGGTTTATTAAAAGCCAAATTTAAAAAGGTGGGTCTTGAATAATGTCGATTTTTAATGCAGTGCCGCATGAGGGACCGAATGTCATGGGCATTCAATGTTGGTTTTCAGCCTTGCTGCTTAAGTGCAGAAATTTATCGAGATTCTTTAACTCTTTTGATGCTATTATGGACTATAGATGATGAAAACCCTAAATTCCTTACAACTGTATGTTGAAAAACATTGTTCTTAAACTGTTGGTCTATTCGCCCACACAGCTGTTCACAGTGTGGTGAACCTCAGCCCATCCTTGCTTGTGAATGACTGAGTTGTTTGTGGATACTCCTTTTATGCCCAATCATGACACTCACCTGTTTCCAATTAATCTGTTTCAATCTGGGGTTTTTAGCATTCCTCAGCTTTCATTTCTTGCCCTGTCCCCAGATTTTTTGGAATGGGTTGCAAGCATCATATTCAAAATGAAAAAAAAAAAAAAAAAAAAAACCTTTCTCATTTTGAACATTAAATATCTTGTCTTTGTAGTGTATTCAATTGAATATAGGTTGTAAATGATTTTTAAATTATTGTATTCTGTTTTTATTAATATTTTACACAATGTCCCAACTTAACCAGAATTGGTGATGTACTGAAATGTTAATACACTGCTTACTGTAGTGCTCTGGTAGCCGCTTTCTCTCCCAAATAGCATGTCAAAGATGACACCATGCTTTTGAAAGGATGTGACGCTGCTCATGAAGAAAGCGATCTGTGCAGGTGACTCAAATGGGTAAACCTCAGTTTGTGTCTATGCAGGAGTGTGTATGCGTGTGTACGTGCCAGTTTCCCCTCCTGACTGAAGGAGAAAAACAGCCAGGGAGAGTCTATCAGCGTGGCACCCTGCTCCAGAACATTCTTGATGAAGCAAAGGTTGTCTTCATTAGGTGCATTAATATTCATGACGAATGGTAATTTTGACACAGAAAAGGTCTCAGTAACCTTTTCTCAAGCATTTTTTCACTTCTCAAGGAAATTACAGTCCGGCAATGACTTAATTAATGCTTGGTTTCCTCGCCAAGTCGTTTGAGGGCCTGTCACTTTGAGGTTGGGGTATCTGTCTCATACCGACAGCGATTGAGAGAGAGAGAGAGAGAGAGAGAGAGAGAGAGAGAGAGAGAGAGAGAGAGAGAGAGAGAAAGAGAGAGAGAGAGAGAGATTTTGATTTTTAAAAGATCTTTAATAAACACACTTGTCCATCAGTCAATACAATTTCTATATCATGCTATGTTACACAGAAAATTAATCCCCCAAAAAACGCCCCAAAAAAAAGCTGAGAGAGAGAGAGAGAGAGAGAGAGAGAGAACAAAGTAGGATTTCAGAGAGATAGAGAGGGACAGGATCAGTTGACTCTGCACAGGCTTATTTACCAAAAAATCCTCCACTCTGTTTTCCTCCATATGCTCCACCCCTCTCTCTCTAGCTCTCCCATTCTTTCTCTCTCCTCTATACCATCCACCCTCTCTCTTCCTCCACCTCCTTCATCCACTGCATTGTGGTGTGTTGGTATATGGAGGATGTCACCCTCAAGGCCCCGCAAGCCTCACATTTCAGCCGGGAGATCATGAGATGTGACAGGATGTGACTTTTCACTTTCCTCTCTTTATCATCTCAGGGATCGTTCTGCAACATGGCTTCAATGCCAGTGAAAAGCGAGACACTGCGGCCTTTGATGCATTTACAGTCCTGGGGCTATTGCAAATGTGTTTTTTTTTTAAAAAGAAAGAAACAATTCATGTCAAATAACTGTAAATGAAGAGAATGCGTGCAAATGCTTAAAGTCTATCAAATCAGATTCACAGCCTTTAACACATTTATTTTTAGTTTCAGTTTACACTTAATCTGATTTTCATTTTCTTTCTAGTATGAAATCATAGCTTGTTTTATTATTATTATTATTACTATTATTATGCTAGAGCTTGATTAATTTCAAGTTTTGACATCCTCCAGGACAGGTGTGTTTTTAAAGACCAATAAACATTTATGTGTTTTTTGACAGCTCATTTAAAAAAAAAAAAAAAAAACTGTCTGGAAAGTTCTGTCTAAAACAACCCTGACTCCCCCTAATCTGACTTGGTAAAGGTTTTTTGAATCTGGCAATCACCAGGAACGAAGCAGTTAGAGTTTTTTTTTGTTCGGATGGGTTTTTTTTTACCAGTTGAGAGAACTGAAGATGGAGACTTGGTAGTTTATGACATCACAAAACCGAGGAAGTGCAATCATTTCATTAACTAACTAAAAATACTATTTCTTTGTGAAGTGAATGTTTTTAATGGCATACATGTCACCCATGGATGGATTTCATAAGGTTAAAATCTGTAAACACACCATTATGCAGTTAATGGGACTTTTAAACATATTTAGAGGGCTTTGAAATTTGAGAAAAAGTTTGTCTTTCAGTCATGAAACAACACAGAAAACTTTCCATAGTTCCATAAACAAAATTAGTGCAGAAAAAAAAAGTGTTTCTACTATACTTAAATGAAGATGTGGCCTCATTACGTCAGTGTATTACATTTTAAAGGCTTTATTGCATTTTAACCCTGTAGGAACATGCTTTTATGAGCCCACAACAAATTGCTGAGCTATCCATCACATGTAACAACATTGATTGTTGCAGACAGACACAAAGATCAAAACGCGCAGCAATCTAAAACATTCAATCCATCCCATTTCCTCCAAGATAGTAACACATTTGAACATAAGGCAGGCATTTCCTTTATCATGTCCCATAAAAATAGTAATTTGCCGGAGCCCCTTGTAGCACAATATGGTAGGCAGTGTGTTTTCCTGATAATGTAGAGATGACAGATAGGTCCATACTGGGAGGTTTCACTTCACTCTGGATACCAGTGTAATAAATCGCAGCGAGAAGGAAGGAGGAGAGAGAAAGATAGAGCAACAGATAGAGACTCCTCCGACATCTCTCTTCACTGGCCAGCGAAAGGCTGCACTGTGGGCAGTGATTATACGCTATGAAAATGTAGGATTAATTAGGCCGGCAAGGGAAGGCAACCCTGTCTCATTACTGGCACACTATCCCCCCTCAAAGATATCACCGCTAACACGGCCGTCGCACTAATGCCAGCAGACAAAGTCCTCTCTTTTCTGCCCATCGCCCTTATTATCTTATTTAAGGCCACTTAAGGAGGGCCCCAAAGGTGGGCGACACCGTGGATTCTCTTCACCATGTGCTGCCTTAATCGGAGCTTCTCCTTTGCTCTCACCTAGAATTATATATTAAAAAGAGATGTATGTGTTTCAGAGAAGACCGAGTTTCTTTTTAATTCTGGTGCTACATGTGTGACTGGGTGGAGCGAGAACAATGGTGGCACAGTTTCCACTTTGTCACAGGAATAATTAGTCTATGGAGACTTTGCCCTCACTGTGTTGATCCTCTGTTCTTCATGCTTTATCCATTTTCATAGATAAAGTGTCACACGGCCGGAGCCTTCCCCTCCCATAACATCTGTGATTCTCCATCATACACTGTTCATCTTCCAGGTCTTTATCTTTCTTATTCATCAATTGGGTCACATGACGGAAAGGCAATTCTCAACAGAGTCACGCAGATGATGTGTGACTTTACATGGTTCATTTGACTTTTTTTTTTTATTCCTTTGGTCTGTCAGTGATTTTCATACCCTCAGAAGAAGATGATTACAATAATAATAATAATAATAATAATAATAATAATAATAATAATATCATTATTATCCTGCACAATGATCACTATCATTATTATTGTTATTATGGGATTATTTTCAATCATTAGCTAATTAACATGTAAATTTGAAGTGTATTCATATATATATATATATATATATATATATATATATATACGTATATATATATATATATGTATACACTACCGTTCAAAAGTTTGGGGTCACCCAGACAATTATTTTGTGTTTTCCATGAAAAGTCACACTTATTTACCACCATGAGTTGTAAAATGAATAGAAAATATAGTCAAGACATTGACAAGGTTAGAAATAATGATTTGTATTTGAAATAATAATTTTTTCCTTCAAACTTTGCTTTCGTCAAAGAATCCTCCATGTGCAGCAATTACAGCATTGCAGACCTAACATGATTGCACAAGGGTTTTCTAATCATCCATTAGCCTTCTGACGCAATGAGCAAACACACTGTACCATTAGAACATTGGAGTGATAGTTGCTGGAAATGGGCCTCTATACACCTATGTAGATATTGCACCAAAAACCAGACATTTGCAGCTAGAATAGTCATTTACCACATTAGCAATGTATAGAGTGTATTTCTGATTAGTTTAAAGTTATCTTCATTGAAAAAAAAGTGCTTTTCTTTCAAAAATAAGGAAATTTCTAAGTGACCCCAAACTTTTGAACGGTAGTGTATATATATATATATATATATAGTATATATATACACACAGTGGTGTGAAAAAAGTGTTTGCTCCCTTCCTGATTTCTCATTCTTTGTCACATTTAAAAGTTTTTTGTATGTTTGTCACACTTAAATGTTTCAGATCATCAAACAAATTTAAATATTAGACAAAGATAACACAAGTAAACACAAAATGCAATTTTAAATGAAGGTGTTTATTATTAAGGGAAAAAAATCCAAACCTACATGGCCCTGTGTGAAAAAGTGATTGCCCCCGAACCTAATAACTGGTTGGGCCACCCTTAGCAGCAACAACTGCAATCAAGCGTCTGCCAAAACTGGCAATGAGTCTTTTACAGCGCTATGGAGGAATTTTGGCCCACTCATCTTTGCAGAATTGTTGTAATTCAGCCACATTGGAGGATTTTCGAGCATGAACTGCCTTTTTAAGGTCATGCCACAGCATCTCAATCAGATTCAGGTTAGGACTTTGACTAGTCCACTCCAAAGTCTTCATTTTGTTTTTTTCCTTAAGCCATTCAGAGGTGGACTTGCTGGTGTGTTTTGGATCATTGTCCTGCTGCAGAACCCAAGTGCACTTCAGTTTGAGGTCATGAACAGATGGCCAGACATTCTCCTTCAGGATTTTTTGGTAGACAGCAGAATTCATGGTTCCATTTACCACAGCAAGTCTTCCAGGTCCTGAAGCAGCAAAACAGCCCCAGACCATCACACTACCACCACCATATTTTACTGTTGGTATGATGTTCCTTTTCTGAAATGCTGTGTTACTTTTACGCCAGATGTAATGGGACACAAACCTTCCAAAAAGTTCAACTTTTGTCTCATCAGTCCACAGAGTATTTTCCCAAAAGTCTTGGGGATCATCAAGATGTTTTCTGGCAAAACTGAGACAAGCCTTTATGTTCTTTTTGCTCAGCAGTGGTTTTCATCTAGACACTCTGCCATGCAGGCCATTTTTGCCCAGTCTCTTTCTTATGGTGGAGTCATGAACACTGACCTTAACTGAGGCAAATGAGGCCTGCAGTTCTTTGGACGTTGTTGTGGGGTCTTTTGTGACCTCTTGGATGAGTCATTGCTGCGCTCTTGGGGTAATTTTGGTCGCCTGGCCACTCCTGGGAAGGTTCACCACTGTTCCATGTTTTTGCCATTTGTGGATAATGGCTCTCACTGTGGTTCGCTGGAGTCCCAAAGCTTTAGAAATGGCTTTATAACCTTTTCCAGACTGATAGATCTCAATTACTTTGTTTCTCATTTGTTCCTGAATTTCTTTGGATCGCAGCATGATTGTCTAGCTTTTGAGGATCTTTTGGGCTACTTCACTTTGTCAGGCAGGTCCAATTTAAGTGATTTCTTGACTGAGAACAGGTGTGGCAGTAATCAGGCCTGGGTGTGGCTAGAGAAATTGAACTCAGCTTTCTAAAGATGTGATAAACCACAGTGAATTTATGTTTTAATTTATGTTTTCACACAGGGCCAAGAAGGTTTGGATTTTTTTTTTTTACCCTTAATAATAAACACCTTCATTTATAACTGCATTTTGTGTTTATTTGTGTTATCTTTGTCTAATATTTAAATTTTGTTTGATGATCTGAAACAATTAAGTGTGACAAATATACAAAAAAATTAGAACTCAGGAAAGGGACAAACACTTTTTCACACCACTGTATAAATTAGGGGTGCAATGGTCCACGTATTCAGAATCAGATTTTTCTGCACACAGTGTATGTTCATTGGTCCACTATCACTGTGGACATAATCTGGCTCCACTGCCACACTGGTACAGGAGAAGCCACGGTGTACATGGTCTGCTCCGTGGGTCGGTCTCTCGTCCTGCCCCAGTTCACACCGGAGGCTGGTGGGAAGAAATGCCATGGTGGGTGTCAGCTTCTCCTGCACCAAGCCTGGAGCGGAGCCAGTCTCCATCCACGACGAGTTAACTTGCGGTCAGTCTGGATAAACGGCGATGAACAGACAGCAGCCTACAGAACACACCTGACCCCACTCTCAGCAATCAGATCACTGGGGCAACTGCCCCTCATTGTTCCAGCGGTGAGTAGTTAATCCCTATGCCCCCCCCCCCCAACACACACACACACACCAGCTCCTCCCTGTGTGGTTAAATATGATTATTTTTAGTGCAAGAATCTCCTGTTTACTGTCCACAGTTGTGCAAATTTAATCTTTCTTATGACAGAGAGAAAAAGTGACTGCACTTTGATATGTTACTGTAAGAACAAATGAAGCTTCTTTTGAGGTGAACTTTCATTTATCCATGATTCTATTTTATTTAATCTTATTCATTTACTTCCTGTTGTGATATGCAGCTATTTCATGGAAGTAAACCCTCTAAATACGTATTTTTAATGGGCTGGTCCAGGGGTGTCGAACATATGGCCCACAGGCCAAAAACGGTCCCCCAGGAGGTCCAAATTTTTCTCTGTGAATTTACACCTTTCTTTCTAGTAAATTTCTGACCTTTTCTACAGATTAGAATTGTTCACGTGAATTTGACACATTTTTCTCCTTAAGATGAGCCTTTTTTTCTTATCAGTTTTCGTTTCCTTTCTCTTCTCTTTTTCTGGTGAAAACAGGTAGTGTCTATTTAGGTTAAATCCATCAGCAAATACTAGTGATATTGTGCAGCTCTGAAGTGGTGTCCCATTTCATGTTAGGATTGCTCCTCTAGGGCAAGGAAGACGACCCAAATGTGAGGCGAATTTCGTACATTATTTATTGAGGCAGAAACTGAGCATGAACAGAAAATAATGCAGCTCGTGGGCTGAAACAAAAACATGGCTTGGCAAGATAAAAACTACAGGTTAGGGCAAGATATACAGCAGGACAGAAGTGTGTAATAATGCAACTAAGACAAGGACACTGCACAGGACAGAGACTCACACTAACATAAATTGACAATGGGCAATCAAGACAATACGGAACAGGTTGGAACAATCAAGGGCAGACAGAGACAACAGGGAAGCAGCTACAGATACAGTGGGGCAAAAAAGTATTTAGTCAGCCACCAATTGTGCAAGTTCTCCCACTTAAAAGATGAGAGAGGTCTCCATTTTTCATCATAGGTATACCTCAACTATGAGAGACAAAATGAGAAAAAAAAATCTAGAAAATCACATTGTCTGATTTTTAAAGAATTTATTTGCAAATTATGGTGGAAAATAAGTATTTGGTCACCTACAAACAAGCAAGATTTCTGGCTCTCACAGACCTGTAACTTCTTCTTTAAGAGGCTCCTCTGTCCTCCACTCGTTACCTGTATTAATGGCACCTGTTTGAACTCCTTATCAGTATAAAAGACACCTGTCCACAACCTCAAACAGTCAGACTCCAAACTCCACTATGGCCAAGACCAAAGAGCTGTCAAAGGACACCAGAAACAAAATTGTAGACCTGCACCAGGCTGGGAAGACTAAATCTGCAATAGGTAAGCAGCTTGGTGTGAAGAAATCAACTGTGGGAGCAATTATTAGAAAATGGAAGACATACAAGACCACTGATAATCTCCCTCGATCTGGGGCTCCACGCAAGATCTCACTCCTTGGGGTCAAAATGATCATGAGAACGGTGAGCAAAAATCCCAGAACCACACGGGGGGACCTAGTGAATGACCTGCAGACAGCTGGGACCAAAGTAACAAAGCCTACCATCAGTAACACACTATACCGCCAGGGACTCAAATCCTGCAGTGCCAGACGTGTCCCCCTGCTTAAGCCAGTACATGTCCAGGCCCGTCTGAAGTTTGTTAGAGAGCATTTGGATGATCCAGAAGAGGATTGGGAGAATGTCATATGGTCAGATGAAACCAAAATAGAACTTTTTGGTAAAAACTCAACTTGTCGTGTTTGGAGGACAAAGAATGCTGAGTTGCATCCAAAGAACACCATACCTACTGTGAAGCATGGGGGTGGAAACATCATGCTTTGGGGCTGTTTTTCTGCAAAGGGACCAGGACGACTGATTCGTCTAAAGGAAAGAATGAATGGGGCCATGTATCGTGAGATTTTGAGTGAAAACCTCCTTCCATCAGCAAGGGCATTGAAGATGAAACGTGTCTGGGTCTTTCAGCATGACAAAGGAATGGGCCGAAATACCAGCTACAGTGTGTGAAAACCTTGTGAAGACTTACAGAAAACGTTTGACCTCTGTCATTGCCAACAAAGGGTATATATCAAAGTACTGAGATGAACTTTTGTTATTGACCAAATACTTATTTTCCACCATAATTTGCAAATAAATTCTTTAAAAATCAGACAATGTGATTTTCTAGATTTTTTTTTTCTCATTTTGTCTCTCATAGTTGAGGTATACCTATGATGAAAATTGGAGACCTCTCTCAGCTTTTAAGCGGGAGAACTTGCACAATTGGTGGCTGACTAAATACTTTTTTGCCCCACTGTACAGGAGACATGAGGGGGCTGAGACAAAAAGGTCAGCAAGAACACACACAAGACCCAGGACCAAACAGTGGATGATACAACATGACTAGAGGCCGGGGAAACCAAAGCACAACCAGGTGGGCCAAAACAATCCCCCCCCAAAAGTTCAACAGAAAACCCAGTTTGAGAAGGCCACATAGAGTCCAAGCCCCCCCCCCCCTAAAAAAAACAAAAAAAACAAAACAAGGTGGAGTGGGTGATTGACCTACATCCCTAGGCCACTAGATCATAAAACAAGTGGGTCAGGGAGCCTCCCAAAGTTCATGGGGCTCCAGACCAGAGGACAAGGGGGGTTGGGGGGGTCGGCCAGCATCCGGGTACCCCCAGACTAATGAGCATGGTCTGTAGAGCAAGTACTGAGGCGCACCAGCCTCAGGACTCGACAATGGAGGCACACCTACCTCTGGAGCAAATGGCAGAGGTGCACCAGCCTCTGGAACAGACGGTGGAGGCTCCCCGGCCTCTGGAACAGATGGCAGAGACGCATCAGCCTCTGGAGCAGATGGCGGGGGCACGCCGGCCTCAGCAGCAGACAGCGGGGATGCGCCGGCCCCTGGTTGTGATGACTGAGGTGCACTGGCCTCAGGAACAAATGGCGGAAGCGCTCCAGCCTCAGCAACAGATGGCGGGGGCAAGCTGGCCCCTAGATGTGATGACTGAGACGCACTGGCCTCAGGAACAGCAGGTCGAGACGTCCCGGCCTCTGCAGTAGATGGCAGAGGCTCACTGGCCTCTGGATCAGCAGGTGGAGGTGCACTGGCCCTCGTAAGAGCAGATGGAGGTGCACTGGCCTCTGCAGCACATGGTGGAGGCTCAGCTGCCTCTGGAACAAACGACTGAGGCACACCGGCCTATGAAACACATGACGGAGGTGCACCAGCCTTGGGAACACATGACAGAAGCGCACCGGGCTCAGAAACAAACGGTCAAGGCACACCAGCCTCTGGAACACATGACGGAGGCGCACCAGCCTCTGGAACACATGACAGAGGCGCACCAGCCTTGGGAATGCATGACGAAGGCGCACTGGACTTGGGAACACATGACAGAGGCGCACCGGCCTCGGGAACAAATGGTGGAGGCACACCGGCCTCTGAACACATGGCAGAGGCGTACTGGCCTCAGGGACAGACAGTGGAGATACACTGGCCTCTGGAACACTGGACAGAGGCTCACCAGGCTCAGGTTCAGATGACGGAAGTGCACCAGCCTCCAAAACACACAGCAGAGGCGCACCACCCTCCAGAGTGGATGACTGAGGTGCGCTGACCTCAGGAGCTGATGGTTGGGGCATACAGACCTCAGGAGCTGATGCTTGGAATGCGCTGACCACAGGAACAGATGACGACGGAGGTGCAGGGGCATCCGGCCCAGATGCCTGGAGAGCCACCCCCACTGCAGTTACCTTGGACAAGGGAGAAAGGCAGGGATTGAGTGAGGTGATGCCAAAATTACCAGAAGCAAAACAGGTCTTTTCTAATATTGATGTTAAAAATGTAAAGAAAAGAATTTGCCTTAATTTCTGGTCCACTGCCGCTGGTGTGACCACCTCAGGATGAGCTGCAGGAGCGATGGTCTCAGGAAATTAAGGTGGAGCGGGCCCATCAGACAAAACAAGTGGAGCTGACTACTCAGGTGAAACAAGTACAGCAGATTGCTCAGGTGAAACAGGTAGAGTGGACTGCTCAGAGCAACACGGTGGATCAGACCACTCAGACGAACATGGTGGAGTAGGAGCTGATATGTGTGCCATGGAGAAAGCTGGAGCTGTGGTGCACACCTGAGGGACAGCTGGAGCTGTCTGGGGAGGAGCTGGAGCTGACACTGGTGTAAGGTGTCGAGAGGAGCGGTGTCTCCCACAGCCTTCCTTCCACCTGGGCCCATTGAACTCCACCCGAGATCCCAGAAACCGCTCTCTCTCGGCGGTGGATGTCTCCCAAGGAGCCCATGGTGCAACGGGTTCCAAAGGACATAACATTGACAGGAGGGGTGCTGACTCTGGCAAGGAGGAGGCCAGTGGTTCGGGCAGAGGAGGGAGTGAAGCCCCTGTAGCCAGGGAATGTAGTTCAGGCTCGGGCGGGTTTCGAGAATATTGGCCACGGCCCCAGTCCATGGCTTCCTGCAGGGAATGTGCACTGCGGGCAGTGGAGTTTAAATCACCTCTGTGATGGGCCACTCTCCCCCTCTCCACCTCCTCTTTTTGTCCACTGGGTCCTGGACTGGCGGTGTCCTTCTGGTAGCATTGCCCCTCTGAGGCGAGGAAGAAGACTCAAATGCGAGGCAAATTTTGTACATTTTTAATTGAGGCCGAAACTGAGCATGAACAGAAAATAATGCAGTCTGTGGGCTGAAACAAAAACATGGCTTAGCAAGGTATAAACTACAGGCTAGGGCAGGATATACAGCAGGACAGAAGCGTGTAATCACACCAACTCAGACAAGGACACCGCACAGGACTGAGACTCGCATTGACATAAATAGACAACGGGCAATCAAGACAATACGGAACAGGTGGGAGCAATCAAGGGCAGACGGATACAACAGGGAAGTAGCTACAGATACAGGGGGCATGAGGGGCTGAGACAAAAGGGTAAACAAGGACACACACAAGACCCACGGCCAGACAGGGAATGATACAACATGACTAGAGACTGGGGAACGCAAAGGACAACCACAGAGAAACAAGGGGAATACAGAAATGCAAAAATGATAATAATATAATAATAACCATAACGTCCAGTGAATACATAATAACGTACAAATGAACTTAAAGCGTGGGCATGCTCTCCAGGCCATGCCCAGGTCATGACAATTCAAAGGGGTAGGCAAAGGGGAAGGGGTAGTGGTAAAAATGAGAATTGGGACCGACTCCAAATCTACCTGTACTTCATTTTCACTTTGTAAATATTTTTCTTGACTGTTTTACAATATTTATTGTTCATTGTTGATTGATAAATAATTACACAGTGTTTCTATTGTTATTTTTATGTATGTATCGACCTTACTTCTAGGCCCCGTGATGCCTTGCATGAATTATGTGCACAACTTCCGGTACTAGTTTAGAATGTGGGGTTGTCACGGAAACAGGACACTTTTCCTTGTTAAAAAACAATGACCTTGGTATCAAAAATGCAGGAACACAGCCTTTTGCACCTCAAGAAGAGTAATATAATCATACCACTTCCCACGATTATTGAGGGATGAGAAGATGACCTTAAAAAGTGGCCTCACAGACAGTAGCTGTTAATTAGCGCCGCTGCTAAAATACTAATGCTGTGAACAAATAAAAGCTCTGAGATATATCAATGTCTCCACTGCAAAAAGTTGGTTGCATTTTGTTAAAATATGTTGGACATAATCAAATTTACCTTAGAGCAAACATAGAATCTAGTCAGAGCCACAAAGAACCACAACACCATGCTTGGGTGTTTTTAATGTCGGAAAATGCTCTTGCTGCTGTCATGCCATGAATGCCTGTTATTTAACTTAACAGGTACAGACCTTTTCTGAGAATTGTTCAAAATTTTTTAGATCTATATTTTATGATAATTTAAAAATTAATACACGCTGAAGCTGCTAATATCAAGTCCATATCATTCCAATGCAGTGCAACGAATGCAAAAAACCCCCAAAACAACTATTTGAGATCTTTCTTAAATCGTTAAGCCTTAGGAAGCAAACTGTTAATATTTTTTATTTTACTTCATGCAGCCTTGCGTCTGGTGACATATATAAATGTCAGATCTGTGACATTCATACAAGTGAAAACATGCCTGGTGCTCTTGTGTCTGTCCTGTGTCTGTACCACTGATCACACCAACAGTCCTTTTTAGTTTTCAATGCATGATCTGCTCATTGCTGCTTCAGCAATCAGCTGAATCAACTTCAATTATTGTTGCCCCCATAATTGTTTCTACAGCAGCGCCCTCAGGAATAAGGTGGATAAGGGTCATTTACATTTAAAAAAAGGTTTTAAATTTAGTTCAAGTAAAATTTAGTATGCCATAGTCAAATTTTATCCCATTAAACAATTTTCCAGCCACGCAATTTTGGCTAGTGAAAAGGCTGAGCAGTTCATAACTTTGGAAAATCATGAGTCACAGTGGCAACAAAGTCAATGTCAAGCTCTCAATTACACTGAATGATATTGGACCATTTTTGTCACACTTTTGCATATCAGTAATGTGCAAAAAAATGTGACAAATAGCATATTTGTCACATTTCTTAGGGGCGGCTGTGGAGCAGGTATAGTGTGGCCGACTACTGATCGGAGGGTCAGTGGTTCGATTCCTGCTCTGTCTGCAATCTGCATGTCGAAGTGTCCTTGAGCAAGACACTGAACCCCCAGTTGCTCCTGGTGGGTCAGGCCAGCGCCTGAACATCAGTGTGTGAATGGGTGGATAGCAGGATCTGTAAAGTGCTTTGGTCATCTAGAGATGAGAAAAAAGTGCTATATAGGTGAACACCATTTACCATAACTGAGACGATATAATCAGGATATGGGAGAAATTACAATAATGCATAGTTATTTTTGTGACTTTTTTGTTCATTATTGTTCAATAAATTGAACAAAAATAATCAAATTTTAAAAGAACACATAATTCTGGCATGTGCAAAAGTCTGAGCATCCTACAGATTTAATTAAATAAACACACCAATTTTAAAAAATCATCAAAATATGCTGTTTGGTCAAAAATGCTGTTTGCTATGGGCTAATTTTTGCATACCACTACAAGGATGAGATTTACTTCAGTGTGGGTGAAGTGATTTAGAATTATGTATTAGGTGTGCACGTGTGTGTGAGCTTTTTCTTTTGAGCTTTGAAGTAGGGCATCTCAAAAACACAAGTTTGGAAAATCACTGGCCAGACTCAGAAATCAGTTTTTGTTTGTTTGTTTGTTTGTTTGTTTGTTTGTTTGTTTTACTGTATTTGTGTTTCTTTTAAACATGTGTCAACCAGCTATTTATTGGTTTGGTTGCTGTGGGTTTTTTTTAAAGAGATGAATACAGACTATAAACCTGTTGTCCTTCCTACCACAGTTTGCCTGCCAAATGTAACATGTTGCTATGCCTATATAATGAAACCTAATTAGATTGTTGAGTCAATCAGCATCCCACAGGTAGGTAACATGGCTGTAGAGAACAACAAACCTGTCTAATTACCCTGAACATGATTACACCTCTCTCCAGGACTGAGTGCTTCAAACACACTTGTTTTTGTTTTTGATTGCAAAGTCGTTGCATGTGCTAATTGTGGCACGCAAACCTGTTTAAGCTAGTGTCAGCCTTCTGATGGAAGTTCAAATTGCTAAACATTTAGTCCAATAAATTGCATTCTATCCACTCCATACATACTGTACTTGGCTTCTTTGTCATGGAAATAAAACAGCTTCCAAGTATGCACGCTCATCGAACTCAGCTGTTTAGAGCCACTGCAAGAGTCTCACCTCCTCTGAGCCAGACTTAGCCAAACATAATTATCCAGGGCGCTCTGCGATAACGCCTACTGTCACTCCTCATTTACAAGGCCTGCTGGAACTCCACTCAATTAAGTAATAAAACATGTTCTCTACTATTACCCTCTATCACAAGCACATTTCAATAGTGCACATCCATAATTGACGTGAGCTGCTCTCCCTTTAAATTGGCAAGAGGGTTTTGCAAGGAGGAGAGGAACATCATTTAGTCAAAATGCTGATGTGCCACTGTGGGATTTTTCAGCTGCACAAGTTCACATTTTTTTCCAGTAAAAGAACAAGAGCTCATCTTCAGGCCATAAGTGATTTGAAAGGAATAATCCTCAGCATTTTCATGTACAATATATATATATATAGTCCATCACCATCCAGCATAATAACTTAAACAAGCAGTAACCTGTTACTCTGTTGTTCTCTACAGATGAATGAAAATAGATGAACTCCACGTAATCGACACAATTAACGTTTTAAGTAAATAAAAAAGAAAACTTGATAAATTTGTCAGTATAGGTGTTTGTACTGTGTAGTGCTTATGCTTTACATTCGCTGATTTCAGGATTGGACCTCATTTGTCATTTGTAGTGTTGTATTAGTCTGGAGGTTATTTTTTAGATATAAATTCTATGGATTGCTATATGGTACAACCTATGAAATAAATTTCCGGCTGATTGTTAATAAGTAAATTTCTAGATTTTTTTTTTTTTTTTCATTTTTACTATGTAACTTATAAGTGCCTATGTGCTGAACCTCTAGGAATTATGGATGCACACCTACCATGATAGCTAGCATTAGCCAAGAATTTAGTACTCCATTGTCAGATGACAATAAGGTCACTTCTTGCTCCCAAAACAAAGCCAATACTGAGGTATTGAAATGTAAATTCACCAAAGCACACATAACACTAAGAGAATTCACAGTGCCCAAACTTTTGACAAACAATGCACGTCCCCTTTTGAAACCTTGCAAAAAAATGTCTAGAGCTGGATCATGATCCAGATGACTACCATAATCAAACAGACTGCTCTTTGTGACATACTCCAGTTTCATCAAAACCTGTTCAGTAGCTTTTACAGTTTTATTCAATCGCGTTGGTGCATTTATCAGAATTGAAATTCTCAAAATTATTAGTTCAGCCTCCACATCACCTAGTCCCTTGTGCTCATCATAAAAGCAATTTCTCTTAATTTTGAGCAAACAGCAAATGCTTTTGTATATTATGCAGCTGCTTGTGTACAATTGTGTGCTATTTTTCACATTGTCAGTTCCTGCTGTCATGTTGGTCAAAATATATTTAACAGGTTTTCTGCTGAATAGATGGTCCCCCAAAAAACATTTAGGCATTCATTCATCGCTTGAGTCATTACATGGAAAAGTGTTGAGCTTGTCATTATGCAAAGTAGATTTTATACATTTCTATTATTTTTTTGTATGTGTTGCATTTATTAATTGTTCTCAGATGAAGCTTTACTTTCACTTATGAGGGGAAATGTGTTAAGAATTAGGTCAACCAATGACCTTGCAGTTCTCTAGAAGAGCTCAGAGGTGAATCCTATGAACCTCCAATCAGCAGCAGATATAAAGCCTTCACAGTGCAGTTACCATCTCTGACACAAAAATGGAAAGATATCAAAGGAATGAGCAGGGTCAACAGCCCAGAAGAAGAGGCGTAAGGATGCAAGGTGAAAGAATAAGGAGACAAATCAGAGGATCAGGAAGTAGGGACCATGTCCATAGGCCTGTTTCTGATGAAATTAGGGCCACAGTTTTTGACCATGCACTAAATCATGGTCTTACAATGGCTGAGGTTGGTCAGAGGGTATAACCAAATATTTTTTTAATAAATCCTTTATTAGTCCCACAATGGGTAAATTACAGGGCATCCACCTGGATGGATGAGGCAGCCACAGTGTGATGCCAATCCCTTCACCATTCACACCTAGGGCCACTTTAGAGTCTCCAATTAACCTAACTTGCATGTTTTTGGCCTGTGGGAGGAAACCAGGGTACCCAGAGTAAACCCATGCAGACACGGGGAGAACATGCAAACTCCACACAAAAGGGTCACCAATGGTCAGGGGGTGGGATCAAACCCACGATGGTCAGGAGTACACTACCATTCAAAAGTTTGGGGTCACTTAGAAATTTCCTTATTTTTGTAAGCAAAGCACTTTTTTTCAATGAAGATAACTATAAACTAATCAGAAATGCACTCTATACATTGCCAATGTGGTAAATGACTATTCTAGCTGCAAATGTCTGGTTTTTGGTGCAATATCTAGATAGGTGTATAGAGGCCCATTTCCAGCAACTATCACTCCAGTGTTCTAATGGTACAATGTGTTTGCTCATTGCGTCAGAAGGCTAATGGATGATTAGAAAACCCTTGTACAATCATGTTAGGTCTGCAATGCTGTAATTGATGCAAATGGAGGATTCTTTGACGAAAGCAAAGTTTGGAGGAAAAAATTATTATTTCAAATACAAATCATTATTTCTATCCTTGTCAGTGTCTTGACTATATTTTCTATTCATTTTACAACTCATGGTGGTAAATAAGTGTGACTTTTCATGGAAAACACAAAATAATTGTCTGGGTGACCCCAAACTTTTGAACGGTAGTGTAGATAGATGTACTTTATTGATCCCAAACTGGGAAATTACAGAAATTACAGGGTGGAATCAATCCCGTGACCTTCTTACTGTGCTGCCACAGTGCTAACCACTGCACCATAGTGGGAGAACCACTGTATCCTTGATTATCCAAACATTTCGACGGGAGAATCCCAGGTAACCCAAGGTAACTCAAAAAAATGTGTACTGTACATACAGAAATATTGTAATCTTACTGTAAAAATTCAAAATGAATAATTTGACAAAAACAGTACAGTAAAAACTTTGAATCATATCCAGTGTCTTCCTATCTATTCCACTCACACAGTAATATAAGGACGGGTCATGGACAGGGTTGGTCACCCCGTCCATGACTTGTGGCTGTAGGGTTTGATTATTGCTTATTAATTCCAGCTGTCAGATTGAGCCTCGCTCTCTGACAGTCCTACAGCCACGTCCCCTCCTCCTCTCACCAGACATTCACCGGAGGTGTCTCATCACCACATGCACACATTCACACACTCACACATGCACACACACATTCATCCAATTATCATTCATGCCACACGGCTGGGTCCACTCACCATCATTAGGGGTTCTGTACAAATAGCGTGGCAGTGCAACCAGTTGTTGTGGCAACTTAGCTATGTCAACTTCAGACATCCAGGCTCGCTTCTGTGGGTTCACTCTTGGACTGATCCTGTTGTTTTCCCAGAGCCTTCCCACTCCACACTATTGTAAGTTGCCTTTTTCTCTACTCCTGACTGTTTGGAGCACGTTAGGCATTCTCTGAACTAATTGAGTTTGTAGTTGGGTGTCTCACCCCTTTTTTCATGTGACTGTATTTGGACATTCTACACGTTCACCCATTGTAAATAAACACGTTACTTACTCTGCATTTTGGGCTCGCTGCTATTTCATATGTTTGCTGCGGAGTTACGCAGTGAACATGACAAGTACATTTACATACAAGTGCATTTACTTCAAAAACGAAATGTTATGTCGAAATTCTGGCAAATTAAAAGTCGAGAAAATATGGTCATACAATGATACAAGCCTTTAGTTCCACTTAATTTTGACCAGGTGAGCTGAAAGAGAGAGGCGGGCAGACAGACAGATGGCCAAATACACACAGCCACAAACAGACACACTAACTGATTACTGTATGCCTCCGTTTCACCAAGGCATACTTAAAAGGAATGTATTGCAAGTATTTGTAAAAGTGTCCCGTTTGTTGACTTGATGTCACTTGATCCTGTTAGATATGATTTAATGCATTATTTAAGAGTTGTGCGTCTCATTAGTTATTACAAGAATGGCCATTTGTTGTTAAATATTAACATAAAAATGATTTAGACCCCATTCACACCAGGATAGTCCGGGGGTCTCAGTTTGACTGGGTGGTGAATGCCGAGAATTTTTGCACCTTCATTTGGTTTGGTTTGCATTCACACTGCAGCAGACCAAACTGCCTGGACAATGTCACGTAGTTACAACAACTGCTCATTTGGGGTGCTGTAGCTGAAACCATCACTGACCAGGAAGAAAAACTCTCGGTGAAGAAGAAAAATCTGGCTCATCGATTAGCCAAGACCGAAAACAGAAATCCATTCCCTTCAGTCGGGTTGTTTGTCCGCCACAAACGAGACATTTTTTAACTTTTCACCAAGGCTTTCTCTGGTAAAAGGATTTCTTGGATCCGCGTGGCTGTCTTTATTGTTATTTTCTACCCAAAATGTACTACGGTAAACACCACTTCCTCTTCTCAGACTACATGTTGCTATGGTTACACAAATGCCGAGGGGCACTTCAGCCCTTTGGCCCAATGGATAGTCTGTTTGCATTCACACTGCAAGCGAAGTGCACCAGGCTTCGTTTGCAAGTGAACCGAGACCCCTGTTTTCAGGCGGACCAGACTTCACTTGTTTGGTGCGCACCAGAGTTCCAACGCTCGTTCAGATGGCACCAAACGAACCAAACTATCTGCGGATAGTCCTTTGTTCCGGACCAAACAGTGGCCGTGTGAATGTGCCCTTAATTGATTTCTTGGGAGGGCTTGCTGGGCTTTTGGTGACCCACAAAAATGATTTCATTTATTACTGGTGCTGTTAGGTGCTGTTCATTAGTCAAATATTCAAATGAAAAATATTTTCCACAGTCATTTAAAGAGTTGAAAATAAAACAGCAAGCAGGCATAGAAGCATACAGGACAGAAATAGATTTAACTCACTGGTTACTGAGTCTTTATATGGATCTGGATAAATCTTCCTGTCATCAAATCCAGTTTTAATTTAGTGGTTGCAAAATGCAAGGCCAAGGCTAGCGTTACCAATCTGGTTAGCCACTCCACTCGTCCAGGTATCCTGAGCACCATCCTGCTGCATCCTGACTTCTTAATAATGTCCAATTTAGGGGAAGGCCTTGGACTGTTTTTATTCAAAGCTGGTATTCAAATTGTAGTTTGCTAAACTTGTTAGCAGGTAAATATTACTGGATATCCCATTCATGCATACCAGTAGTATTCAGAGGATTGAAATACGTCAATACAGTGACATTGTCAAAAGGTGGACTGTGATTGGTTAGAGGTTCGCCTCCTTCCGTTTTTTTTTTTTAATTCAATACAAGGAGATAGTGAATTTTCCATAGCAGCAAATACAAAGTGATTTCTGATTGGCTAAATAATTTCAGAAAGCATTCTCGCCTCCTTAGTTACAAAAACAAATTTCTGATTGGCTGATTAATGCTTCCACAACGGCAAGCCCATTTTTAACTTCTGCAGAATTCTGACAGGGTTCTGACAACATGTTACACAATAATATGCAAATAATATCAAATACATTTATTATCACAATGTTTGAATCATTTCTTCTCCTTTTCTTCTCAAATTTCTGAGGAAGCTCCGCCTCCCTTGCCTCTTCCTACAAGCTGCCGCTGCACAGGTCATTTATTGCTTTGCAGTTTGCACACTTTGTTTTGAGAAACGCACCTAGCATTGTGCAAACTTCAATTTTGTTCTGAGAAATGCACCAAAGCCATTGAGGAAAAACTGTAAGTAAATAAAGATAAACATACAAACCAATGTTGGGCTAGATAGATAGATAGATAGATAGATAGATAGATAGATAGATTCCTTACACTCAACTTTTAGCAATGCTCAGAAATACCCTCAGTGTCCACCATTATGATAATTCCACCCACACAATGTAAACAGTGTTCACTTATATAACACTTTTTCCCCACCATGACCAACTCAGGGTTCAGTGTCTTGCTCAAGGAGATGACAGAGAGAGCAGGAACCAAACCACCAACCCTCCAATCAGAAATCTATACCTGTGCCACTGCCACCCATATAAACAGCCATTAGCAGCTTACCTTTCCATTGGTTAAAATATTTTTTTGATGCTGAAACATGTTTTGTTCTATTTATTGTCATTACTTTCTTTCAGTCTCTGTTTTTCAACCCATCTTTTGTTTTTTGACTTGCTTTAACGAGAAGCTTGCAGCTGAATTCTTCAACTATGAAAGGCGTTAAGAGTACTAAATTAAATCATTGTAAGTGAGTAACATGGGACATTCTGAGAAGAAATCAAAATGTCTTCTCAGTATTTATTTTATTGCAAACTCATTGGTGTGATGCACAACCTCTGGGGTACAAGGAAACAGCTATATCTGCTTATGTTGCACCAAGGGGAGCAAAAAACAAAGTCAGTTAGAAGGAGGGATTTGTGGTCTGATGCAAATATTGCTGGGTCCCCAAATGCTGACTGGAACTATATGGCCATGTGTGACCTGACTGCTAGAGAAGAATTATAGTCTGATGCAAACTTTGAGCCCACCTGGAGACAGGGCCCTTAAGTTGACCCTGAGGCAGTTAGCCAACTCCCAGACTGCCTCGTACAGTACTGTGGATGCACTGTAGCTGTATTCTAGCTCTGCTGTAGGTGCTATGCTCACTGTTTTTCCAAGAGGTGCTCTCCAGGGCCTCCACCACTCCTCCACCCCCACTCACATCCAGTGAAGTCTGAGGCAAAAGGTTGTCTGTGAACTTGGGTAACATTTCAGATGTGTTGCCACTGAATGCCCAAGGGACCTCATATTTGCAGAGATGGAAGGAGGGAAATCAGCATGTAGATCTTACAAAGAAACATGGTTAAGTGATGTGGTGAGTACATATTGTCAGATTTCCTTCCTTCTTTTTTTTATCAAATACATTATGCATTATTGTCATTTATACAAGGGGGAGGGCTAAAACGTTCATAGAGGTCAAATTTGACTAAATGTGGTTTATTTTTCAACATAGTCTCCTTTTCGGTCCACACACTTTTTCCATCAGTGTTGCAGCGCTTGGACACCTGTGGTTGAAAACTAAACCACATTTGGTAAATTTGATGACTATGAACTTTTCAGCCCCCTTGTATATAACAAAGTCAGTCATAATTTTGCTTCTTCTCAAGTTTCAAACACTTTCTAATCCTTTAGGAATAGGGATGTGTAACTATGTGCCATGGAGGGCCAAGCTCCTGTAGGTTTTCTCTCCACCCTGTCACTAAAGGTTTTTTCACTGATCAGAAAACTGTGGGAATGAATTCAGTAAAATCACCTGTTGAAGAGAACAGTTCGACAGAAAACCTGCAGTGTCTTGGCCCTGCATGGCACAGTGATTTAGATCAGTGGTTCCCAACCTGGGGTCCCTGGAACATTCAGGTTCCTGTGGGAAATTTTGCAATTTCACTTCTTAATTGGTTAAAAAATTGCAAATCCTTTGCTGTTGTCCATGTGTTCTGTAGGCACCCATGCAGCCATGCATGACAGATTATAGTAGCAGAATCTAATTCAGTCTGAAAGCATCAAGGGGACATTTGATCTGTCTTGAATATCAACAGTATGGTCAGCATCAAGTAGAAGAAATGCTTCAAAAATGTTATGGCTCACAGATTCTGACATCTCAACAATATTAAGTCAGTATTCCTTCACATTAAGACACAGTAGCAACTGACATGGACCAAAACAGCACTATGTAGCTGTCCGCTTTCTTCTCGGAACAACAAAAAGACTCCATCTGGCACATTTTATAGCCTGAGCCTCAATAGCTGATTGAGGGTGCTTTGTAAGTTGGCTAAAGTCATGGCCAGTGATTGGCTAATGGGAGTCAGGCTGTAAAACGTGCCCGTTGTAGTCATTTCAGTGTCCCTACCAGTAACAGCAAAGTTACACAGTGATGTTGCAGGTGGTGCAGGCTATGGCTGAAGTAACATTAACTCAGTCAAGGTTGATGTGTCATCAAAATTATTGTGGAAGAGTTATTTTATGGTAAAATTCTTATACAGTGTCACTTTAAATCCACAGAAGAACCAAGTTTAATTGTCCAAATGCTGATAACCTACCTGTCAAGTTCTTTGAGTAACTCTAAGCTGGTGTACCTGAAAAAGCATGTATACTTTTTTCAAAATTCACTCTATTTTGCATGAAGTTAATGGTAAATAAAAACTATTCATGCCAATACTTTTGAAAGCATCCTCACTTTACAATATAGAATTGCACCATATTGTGCATAAGTAACATCCCTATCACATTCTCATGTTTTTTTCATGAAAGTTGCATGACTGCAACTTAGAATTCAGAACAGTGCATTAGGTATATAGTTGCTTTTTTTTTGTCTGCTTTATTTTATCGGACAAAATTCCTTTGATCATGCTGTGCAAGATGGGATTAAGTGTCAGAGATGAGCCATAGCCTCTTGTTTCCTATTCTAACTTGGGGCATGGTATTGAATCCTCAGAATACAATGACTACTTTTGTGCACACTGAGTAGGTGATCTTACTCGGGAATTGTTTGAGGTTTCACTCATATCAGCTGTATGGCTTCCCCATACTTGCCATCATGCAAGTGTTGCATATAAAAAACTCAGTAAAAGAGGTGCTTAAAGGGGGGGGGAAAGATGGATGTGGTGATTTCCCCTAAACCGTGGCATAAAAGCATCAAAGCCACTGAAGGCTTCATCAACATCAAACATCAGGATCAAAACATCAGCTTTAGCTCAGCACACAGATCATATAAAGTCTTCACACGACAATTAAGGGGGGTTTGTGGGGGATGTGGAAAGGTTAGAGAATGCGAATGGCCATGAACGCAGGAACTTCATTTACAAAACGCTGCCACAGTGAATTTATCCATTTCATTTTCCCGTTTTCTCTCTGTCTAGCCAATCGATACATTTCCCTATTCATTTTTTATGTAAATGTATTTCGTGTAAATCACTTACAAATTTATAGCTTCATTTACTTCATACTCTAACTTGTAAAAAAACACAAAAAGACAGAAAACAAGATAGAAACATTTTGCATCATAACAGTTTTCACCAATTTAGACTCTACTGTTGAGCTTTTATTTGTTTTCACACTAATTTATATGGCAAAAATCACTGTACTTCTTAACCAGGGTTAACATATCTAAATGCATAAATGTCACCCTAATTGATGTCAGTCTAGAGCAGGGGTGTCCAATCATGTGCCATGGAGGACCAAGACCCTGCAGGGTTTCTCTTCTACCCAGCCTCTTCAGCAGGTGTTTTCACTGATCAGCAGTCAGTGGGAAGAAATTCAGTGGAATCTGCTGTTGAAGACACTGGTTGGAGGTAAAGCCTGCAGGGTCTTGGCCTTTCATGACACATCACTGGACACCCCTGGTCAAGAAATTTCCTCCTCTAACTGAACATTTAGTGCTGTGTGACAGTGTGTCTGTGGTGAATGAATGCCAGTTTATTCGTCATTCTCAAGCACTTCAATGTGCATTTGTGTGTATGCTCGTGTGTTACAAGGATCTACCCACTGATTACTCAGGGTGAGTCCCAGCCTTTGGGAGTGTGCTGAAGCACTGGCTAAGCTCTTGTATTGTCAGTGATGTTTAATGTGAAGGGAAAACCTTCTGCAATGTCCCTCACTGAGCTGGACTCTGACTGCTGCATGTTTGTATTGGATGTCATTGTGCTACACTTGATGTTGAACAGACTCCTGACCTAGGCCAGTGCAGTATAAGGGGGGATGGGCGGAAGAACCTGGGGCATGCTGGGTAACAAGAGCCAAGATTCATATCATCGCGACCTGCCAAACCATCTGGTTGTAAAGTCAAAACTCCTGATTTCATTCACTGCCTCCTCCATAGTGCAGTATTGGCACACTATACATCTCAACTGGCATACAGCACTGATCTAAAGACCACAGTGGGTAAAAAAGGATAATTCAACATGTAAACTGGATACTTTAGCAGCTATTTTAATGCATCCACACAGCTATGAAGGTGTGGAAGGATGTACACTTCTTCATCTTACGCATCTATCTACGTAGATGATTTTTTTTTCAGTCAGTCAGCATATACCTAAAATGTTGACGCTAACAAGCTAGCTAGCTAATGGTAACAAAATTGTATTAGCAATCGATGCAACCTTTTATAGAATTTGGCGTTAAATGATTTTCACTACAGAACAAAATGTGCAGTCATAATCTAGGTCTAAAAAGTTATTTGTGATGTACATCGACAAAAAATAAACAATAGACTTATGTTTTTTATTTAGTTTTGAGTTGACAAGTTGAAGAAATACCTAACTTTCATAGTATATTCCTGCAAAGATTTAAGCACAGATGAAATAAATAATGTGTTCTCAATAAAACATCACTCTTCAGTTTTAACAGAAAACAATGCCGCAGATTTGCTTCCATTTGGTCATCAATTAAGTTATTTTTAATTTAACCTTTAATTATACAGCGAAGGTCAAGGCCGAGGTAACATCTTTTCTAGGACGCCCTGTTCACACTCACACAGTTACACATTCACACCAGGAAGCTTCCCAGTACAACCACAGACTGACCTGTGGCCACTGAGCAGCTCCACTGGAGTAGTTTGAGTTAAGCACCTTGCTCAAGGGCACCACAGTGGGGTTAATCAGGGTGTGGCAAACACTGCTTTGTCATCTGTCCCACCCAGATCGGATCCTGCTGGTCCAAGGACTGAACCGGCAATTCGCCAGTCACCAGTCCACATTCTTAACCATTAGGCAACCACTGCCTTCACTGTGTTCAGACCAAACGCAAAGCTAATTTTTCATGTACAATCGCATGAAGTCAACGTAAAGATGTGAATGCATGCAAATTTCGTCTGAGCGAGTAGTAAAACCCTCGTGAGGGGTGGAGTTGGATTCATAACTTCTGCACCTTTTTTTTTTTACCTGTGGAAATCCCCAAAATGTCATCATGTTTAGGTTTACAACATTATTTGGTGGGGCACTCAGCTGGGAAAATGTCAGTGCCTCCTCCGGAAACTGCACTTGGATGACAGTTGTTTTCAGTTCTAAACTGAAGCTGGCTGGTATCCAGTTTCAGGAGCTGCTAGCCTTTATTAGCATATTGGAAGCAGGACTTCATGAGTGGATACAAACTACAGATACTCCATCTCAGCTGTGATGATATCAACACTAGATGTCGCCTTGACTGTTGCTGTTCACTGGAATGAATGCGTCCATGAAGCCGCCATCTTGGTATGGGGTAGCCACTCCTATAAATGCATGAACGTCAACCAGGACCACGGTCTACCCAGAATTAAATCACCATTAATCACCAAATTTACAAGCTTTTTTAACTTCTCCATTCATTACAAATGTCAGAGATGCATTTACAATCATGAGTAAAATTAGAAAGAATATGTTTTATGTTAATATAGTACACACACACACACACCCACGCAGTATATATATATATATATATATATATATATACTTATAAGTATACACTATATACACTACCGTTCAAAAGTTTGGGGTCACGTCAGACAATTTTGTGTTTTCCATGAAAAGTCACACTTTTATTTACCACCATGAATTGTAAAATGAATAGAAAATATAGTCAAGACATTGACAAGGTTAGAAATAATGATTTGTATTTGAAATAATAATTTTTTCCTTCAAACTTTGCTTTCGTCAAAGAATCCTCCATGTGCAGCAATTACAGCATTGCAGACCTAACATGATTGCACAAGGGTTTTCTAATCATCCATTAGCCTTCTGACACAATGAGCAAACACATTGTACCATTAGAACACTGGAGTGATAGTTGCTGGAAATGGGCCTCTATACACCTATGTAGATATTGCACCAAAAACCAGACATTTGCAGCTAGAATAGTCATTTACCAAATTAGCAATGTATAGAGTGTATTTCTGATTAGTTTAAACTTATCTTCATTGAAAAAAAGTGCTTTTCTTTCAAAAAAAAGGAAATTTCTAAGTGACCCCAAACTTTTGAACGGTAGTGTATATATATATATATATATACTATTATAGTATATATATTCTTCTTACCTGCTTCTGTCAGTCTTTACAATCAGCACTGCTCATTGATGCGCTGCGCTGTAAAAGTGAACAAAAGTCAGGGCCCTGATAATATATGTGGACGCCTGGTAAAGTCCTGTGCACATGAACTGAGTCCTATATTTCATTACATTTTCAATAAGTCCTTACAGACACAACATGTGCCTAAGATCTGGAAAGAAGCCGTGGTTGTTCCCGTTCCAAAATCCAGCTGTCCTAAAACGGTAAACGACTTTAGACCAGTTGCTTTTACTTCAATTTTAATGAAAATTTTTGAAAAACTGGTCAGATGTGAGGTCCTAAAGCAGACTGAACATGCATTGGATCCTCTGCAGTTTGCCTATAGGTGTCACAGAGGAGTGGAGGATGCCACTGTCACTCTGTTTAACATGCTTTTTAAACATCTGGATTTTAATGGGACACATGCCAGGCTTTTATTTGTGGACTTTTCTTCCGCCTTTAATACAATCCAACCTCATATTTTAGTTGAAAGTCTCCTGCAACAATTTGATTTGAGTAATAATCTGGTGGGTTGGATTCTGGATTTCTTAACCAACAGGACACAGAGAGTAAGGGTCAATGGTACATTGTCTGACCTAAAGTGCTCTTCTACTGGCTCTCCTCAGGGGTGTGTGTTGTCACCACTACTCTTCATCCTGTACACAAACATGTGTCGGAGCAGACATGACAACAGACACATTATAAAGTATGCTGATGACTCAGTTATTGTTAGTCTCCTCCAGGATGGTGAGAGTGGCCACGGCCCAGTAGTTGATGATTTTGTTCACTGGTGTGAGGATTCCTACCTGCAGCTGAATACAACAAAAACGAAAGATATGATTATTGACTTTAGGAGGAAAACTCCCAGGCACAAAGTCACCATACTAAAAGGCCAGACCACTGAATGTGTACAATCGTACAAATATCTTGGGACGATTATTGATAGTAATTTAAACTTTGAAGTGAACTGTGAAAGGGTGTGCAAAAAGGGTCAGCAACATTTGCATTGTTTGAGGAAACTTGCACGCTTCCAAACTGACCGAACCATAATGACAATGTTTTATCGGGCTTTTATTGAATCTGTTTTATCCTTTTCTTTAGTGTCATGGTTTGGTCAGATAAAACTGAAACAGAGGAAATCCTTGGATCAGGTAGTTAGATGGTCCAGTCGTTTGCTTGGTGAGTCACAGCTGAGCTTGACATCCCTGTACACCAGACAAGTACAGAGGATGGCCGACTCGATTTTAAATGATGACTCCCACCCTTTGCACTGCAACTTTCAGCTTCTTCCCTCCAGACGGAGGTTTGCTGTCCCAAAAAGTAAAACCCAGCGCTACAAAAACAGCTTTGTTCCTGCTGCTGTCAAAGAGTTGAACAAGCTATAAAAATATATTGTACATATTTTATATTTACTTATTTTGTATGATGTCACTTGGGTTCTAAATATTTTATTGGGTTTTAGACCTTTGAGTTTTTTAACCTCTGACTAGTTTTTAACTTTGAACTTTAATATGACCCTTCTCTCTTACCTCTGGTTTCTCCCTCATCTCTTTGTCTTTTTATACCCTGTTTGATGGAGCCTTGAGTATTTTTATCATGTTTATAGTCAGCTTCATGTGTGCCTGTGTTTGTGTCTATGTTGAATGTAATTAGTGGCTTGTAAATATGGATGTCACCAGACTGCAAAACAAATCTACCAACGGGTACAAATAAAGTAACCTGAACCTGAACCTGATGAAGTGAATTAAAAAGGAAAAAAAAAGCCCTTACCGGAGATGCAGCAAAACTGTAAATACTGTAAAACAGCAGGTCAATCAAGGAAACTGACTTTTACATAGGCTACAGAGGCTAATGTAGTTATTTCCCCTGTTTTCCAACCTTTATATTTGTATTATTGATGTATACTCACTGTCAGTGAAAACGCAACACACTTTTTGTATAAATATTTTTGGATCCATCCTATCTGAGCTTGAGTAATCGTGTTTGTATGACTCAAAATACATCTAGAACTCATTTTCAGCGGTTGTACTCACTGTCACGATTCACTACCTTTGAGCTCTGGCTCTATAGTCTTTTTGAGCCTGTTGTTTGTTTTGAGGACTCAAAAGTATAAAATGGGTGATTTTAAGGAGTGGTCATCTTCCCTATATGAAGATGAACAAAAATACATAGAACTGTGTTGTCAAATCTCCATGATGCCACGACTGTCATGTGACGAACATAACTATGCTTTGGGCCTTTTGGAGGACGAAATGGCGGCACGACAGGTGATTGGACTGCAAATAACTACAGGACACAATTGGTTGTTCTTGACGCCACTTTAACCATCTAATGGTACATCGACCACATTCTGCAACCTGTTGTGATGCCCTTCTTTCGGGACCACCCTGACCTCCAGGTGTTCCAGCAGGACAATGCTGTCCAAGTCAACAGGGAGTACCTGCAGCAACAGAACTTTGATGTCCTTCCTTGGCCTTTTTATTCTCCGGATTTATCCCCCACTGAACTCTCATGGGATCAACTTGAGCGACGTGTTTGAGCCAGTGTACCGGTGCCGCAGAACAGATAGGAACTGGTCATGGCATTACAGGAGGAGTGGCTAAATATCTCCCAGGACGACATTAGTCAGTTTGTGAGGTTCACGCAGAGGTGTATTATTAACACAAATGGAGATCATATTCCTTTTTATGGCAGACGCTTTGTTGTGATTTTGGAAAGTCAGCGCTTCTGTTTTGTTCAGTTAATTGTTGCCACACAGATTTTCACTTGTCGATCTCTGATATTGTTTGGAAGATGTCGAAAAATAATTTGCATCCTTTAATTGACTATTTCCAGAAAAATTTGTAAAAATATCAAGTTTTTCTAGAGTGTTGCGTTTTCATTGGCAGTTAGTTTTTCCCCCCTTCACCTCTATGTAACTCATTGAAAAAGGCCTCATTCTGATAATAATCTGAATTATTTTTACAAAATACATCTACACATTTTGAGTAAATATTATATTTTTTTATATTTATATATTTTTATATATTTTTTCCAGCCAGGTTAAAGTCATAAACTGCAGCCCATGTTCTGTTAGCCCATTTTTATAAAGTGCTTTTAGATGCATGCAGATTTTTATTATTTCAGTATCTTTCTCTTTTCTTTAATCACTATGCTTCTTCCTGCTGCTAGTGAAAATTTTCTGTGCAGAAATTTTTTAAGGTGTTTAAATATTAGATTATAGCAAGCTTGCTATCATAATCATCATTATAACCATATAGTATGATTATAACCGCCCCTGGCTCTTAGAGAGCATCTGTATCGAACAAAGAGTTAAAGAAGCCATATTTTCTTACAGTATTTAAATCTTTACATAATTATTCCAGAGCATTTTTTACAATAGTAAAATCTCACCTATGAAATGTTATGCCGTGTCCATTTGTTACAACAGCTGTATGCGACAAAAGTCGAGCATCTTCACTGAGCTGAATGACCGGTTTGAGTTTGGAACCCCGTACCAATATGGTGGTGGTATTGATGCATACTGAGAGGCTGGACACGACATAGTGTTCATATCTATGGCCCTGACCAGAGAGCACAAGCTTGATTCTCCACAGGCAGTTAGAGCTGCGACAAAGTCTCCAAGCACTCAGAGAGAACACGTAGAGATTAAATGGTTTAAAGGTGGTCTATTGAATTCTTTACGAATGGCTTAAAAAGAAGAATCCCAGCAGGCAGATGGCAGAGTAGACCAAAGCCAGGGGATGACCTGAGGCCTAGAAGAGCAAGAGTTAACCTCTTCTTTCACAAAATGGCAACAACAGCAGACACAGAATGAGGCATAAGTGCTACCATGAGGTGTAGACATGATGATCAGATGGTCAAACATGAAGGCACTCATGTCAGTTTCTACAGCAGACTGAGTGTTACGTCAGCCAAGTGTAAGTATTTAATTGTCAGGCAAAAGGTAATGTTTGATATTTACATTTTTTTGTCTAACAATTTCAATACTTACTGAGAAAATCTCCCATAACACATGGTAGAAAATGATTCTTATGTTAGTAGAAATAAAAGTGCAAACCTACTGCCAATAGCATTTTCATGAAAAAAGCAAAACAAAACAAACAAAAAACCACGAGCATGTTACAAAATCCAGCTTTTAAACCAGCTGGAAATCAGTACACCATTATTATTCATAGCCATTACAGAATATGAAGATAAGGAAATTGCTTGTGGCTGTCATGATAACAAGCCACTAATGACTGTAAGTATTAACAAGATCCAAAGCTTCTTGCCATGTTACAGCCATGTGCGCGCACCTCAACTCAGGTGAGCTGAGAAGATGCTCAGGTGATGTCACAGAGCAAAAGGTGGAACAAAGACCAGCGGCCTTAGGAGGAATCAGCATGACGCAATACGCTGTTGATTACATCACATGCCGGCTCACAAGCTAACAGAGGCGTTAGCATAGTATAACTATGAGTTAGTGGAAATGATATATAACTTAAAGAAACAGGAACTCAGCCCTAAAAATGGTGATTCTTGTTGATGAGTCCCAGGCAAATGTGGGAATGTACTGGCGTTTGTGTGTGCGTGTGTGTGTGTGCGTGCATGTGTGAGAGAGCAAGAGAGAGAGAGAGAGAGACAAGGCATCTCTGTCACACAAACACACAGTCGAACACATGCAAACGCATACGCATACTTGCATCAGGAGGCTAATTACTGTAGCTCATGCGTTACTGATACAATCTCTTATTTTTCTCCCCTTCCATGTCTAATGGTTGTGACAGTAAATGAAGAATGCCTGGGGGGGGGGGGGGGGGTTCATTGTGACACACTTAAGAGCTCCAGTCTAACACGTGATTTGCGCATGCGTGTGTATGTGCGTGAGCAGCTTTTTTTTCCCCCTTAATGCCTCTTTAGCAATTCTTCAAAACACTGTCAGGAAACACATGCAGCAGCTTGATAAGATCTGCTGAAAAACTCCATCAAAGAATCAGCATTAATTGTCATCTGTCACAGCTGAAGCGGGGCGACGGTGGCGCGGCTGAGTCTCGATCAAGATGAGCACATAAAAGTGGCTGATAGGCTGTGACGGCTCCGGGGTGCGCCTGGCGTCTCTGGGGCATCTCTCTCTATGCCCGGAATCAAGCCTTCATTGTGGGAGGAAGGAGCTCTCGGGGCCTCCTTCTCTAATCTGACACCCATTTTCCTTGCTGTCTCACCTGCAGGTGGGAGCACACACAGCCAAAGGCCTTCTCCCAATCAGCAGCCCGTTTCTCTCGCCCGCCTCTCTTTTCCTCTCATTGCCCCCCCCCGCATCTTCATTCTAATCCACCATCCATCCATCTCTCTCTCGCTCTCTGTTTTCACAGGTGCTTTTCAGCACTGTTTTTCACAATTAGCTGCTTTTATTTAATTTTTTATGGAAAATTAGTCTCTGTTGTTCTATTGGCAAATTTCCTTTGATGATTTTTATGTTGTCCTCTTTGAATATGTCCCACTCTTTTTCTCTGAACCTTTTATCCCCCCCCCCCCGCCTTGCCCTCTTTCCTTTTTCTCTCCTCCCTCCCCTACTGCTATACCTATCTATCTATAGTCCGGCAGATGCTGTCCCATTTGTACTCTCCCCCATGACATTCCTATGGGGGATTGCTTAAGGATTCAGGAGCCTCCATGCTCATGGATCACACTGACACTTGGTCAGCATCAGCAGATTATGAACTATAGGCGGCTGACACCCCGCCATTGTTCCTCCATCTAAATATGAACAATAAGACCCATCCGACGCCCACGCTGACAGCTTATTCGCTCTTATCACTCCTGTGGAGTCGCTCGGCGTGATCTGAGTGCCCCCCTTCCTCTTGCCCACATGTACATCCCCCCTGGCCCTCCAGATCCCCACATTCTAGCCCCTTCTTAGCTCAACCACAGGACAAGGGGTGGGAGACATGAAGAGATAGAGGTGAGGGTTGGGAGATCATGAGGTTCTCTGTGCCTCATTTAGAAGAGGATTCACTTTGTCAGGAGGGAAGTGCAGCACCAACAGTCCCAGTGGATCAAATAGTGCTTTTTAGTCAAAGCCACTGCTGCCTCACACAAGGTGTCCTTTGGCATCAGTGCGTTGCTGCAGAGGATAATGGTGACAGTCAGATCCTATAAGAATGTAGCTTGTTACAAATCGGTGCTTCTTGTTACAATTCAACAATACAGTGGGGAAAATAAGTACTGAACATGTCAACATTTTTCTCATTAAACATATTTCTTATGGAGCCATTGATCTGAGATTTTCACCAGATATCACTAACAACCCAAGTAATCCATACATACAAAGAAATCAAGGCAACTGTGTTCACAAAATAAGTTATATTTAATAAAGTGGAATGACACAGGGAATAAGTATTGAACACGCTTGGTGAAATTCATTTAATATTTAGTAGAAAAGCCTTTGTTGGTAATGACAGCTTCAAGATGCCTCCTATATGGAGAAACTAGGTGCAGGCATTGCACAGGAGTGATTTTAGGCCATTCTTCTACACAAACCACAGAACCTTCAAGATTTGAAGGTTCCGTGGGTGTCTTCTATGAACTTTGATCTTCAGTTCATTCCATAGATTTTCAATTAGTTTCGTCAGGTGACTGACTGGGCCATTCTAGCAGCTTTATTTTCCTTCTCTGAAGCCAGTTGAGAGTTTCCTTTGCTGTGTGTTTGGGATCATTGTCTTGCTGAAATATCCACCCTTGTTTCATCTTCAGCATCTTTGCAGATGGCAACAGGTTCTTGTCAAGGATGTCTCTGTACATTTGTCCATTTATCTTTCCTTCAATTATATGAAGTCTGCTTGAACCACGTGATGAAAAACACCCCCACCACCATGATACTCGCACCTCCAAACTTCACTTTTGGTATGGTGTTTTTGGCCTGATGTGCAGTGCTATTTCTTCTCTGAACATGCAGTGTTGTGGCATCCAAAAAGTTCAATTTTGGTCTCATCTGACCAGACTATATTCTCCCAGTATTTTACTGGCTTGCCCAAATGTTGTGCAGAAAACTTTAAACAAGCTTCAACATGCTTTTTCGTCAGTAATGGAGTCTTGCGAGGTGAGGGGGCATAGAGCCCATGTTGGTTGAGTGCATTACTTATCGTTTTCTTTGAAACAGCAGAACCTGCTAACTCCAGGTCTTTCTGGAACTCTCCACGAGTGGTCTTTAACTCTTGGATAACTCTTCTGATAATTCTTTTGACTCCTCTGTCAGGAATCTTGCGAGGAGCTCCTGGTCATGGCCAGTTTATGGTAAAATGATGTTCTTTCCACTTCCGAATGATGGCTCCAACAGTGCTCACTGGAACATTCAGCAGTTTAGAAATGCTCCTGTAACCAATGCCACCTTTATGTTTTGCAACAATAAGGTTGCAAAGGTCTAGACAGAGCTCTTTGCTTCTACCCATTATGAGTTCTTTGTGGTGTGACAATCTGATATTCACAGACCTTTTTAAAGGCTATCAGTCAGGACTTAACCAGCTGAAATTAATTTTCACTGATGGCTTCTTAAATTCTGATGGATGTCAGCTGGTTTCTTGGCTTTCTATGCCTTTTTGCAACTCTTTTTCTCAATACTTATTCCTTGAGTCATTCCAATTTATTAAATATAACTTTTTTTTTTTTTTGTTACTTATTTGTACCCGTAGGTAGATTTGGTTTGCAGTCTGGTGACAAGCCACCGGCTGCTGGTCGCTGTGTGCGCGAGCGCCCTAAACCTACATGTTTTTGGTATGCGGGAGGAAACCGGAGAAATCCCGGAGTAAACCCACGAAACACGGGGAGAACATGCAAACTCCACACATCTCCCTGTTGGTCGGGGGCTGGGATCGAACCCACGATCTCATGATCCCCGCGATCCCCCGGCCGAGGGTAAACTGTGCTGCCGCAGTGCTAAACCACTGTGCCACCGTGCAGCCCATTTTGTGAACACAGTTGCCTTGATTTCTTTATATGTATGGATTTCTTGGGTTTTTACTGATATCTCGTGACGCTCTCGGGTCAATAGCTGCATCAGAAATATGTTTAATGAGAAAAATGTTTCTATTTCTATTGTGCAAGGTTGTTATGTTTAGTACATTCAATACAACCTCTACGAGCAGCCCTGGTTAGATATAAAGTCTGACAGCCGTAGGTAGGAAGGACCTGGGGAACTTCTCCGTCGTGCACCTAGGATGGCACAGCCTACCGCTAAATGAGCTCCTCAGTGCGTTCAGCATGTCCTGCATGGGGTGGGACTCGGGGACTCCAGCAAAGATGACAGCTTAGCCACCATCATCCTCTCTCCTCCACTGGGTCAAGATGCCGCCCCAGAACAGAGCTAGCTTTTTTGATCAGCCTGTTCAGTCTCTTCCTGTTGGCTGCTGTGATGCCATTACCCCAGCAGACCACTCCAAATGTGATGGCTGATGCCACCATCGAATCATAGAAGGTCTTCAGGAGTGCCCCTTGCACTCCAAAAGACCTGAGTCTCCTTAGGAGGAACAGCCTGCACTGCCCCTTTTTGTAGAGCACGTTGATGTTTTGTGACCAGTGCAGTTTATTGTTCAGGTGAACACCCAGGTAGTTGGATGGGAATACCCTGAAATTAAAGTGGAGATTCTGCACTTTAAATCCACTTTGATTATATAACTATATCTTGAATATGTTTTGGTAAACAGCTAAAATAAAACTTGTGTCAGTGTCCAAATATACGTATATGGACCTAACTGCACTCTAAATTCACACATTTGGTTACAGACAGACCAAGGTAACATTGTGCTCTGCCTTGCTAAGGTAATTTTTGAATTACATCACTTTGGTGCTCTGACATCCTAATATGATTATGGCATGAAATAGTTTGGTGGGAGTGCAACAAGAAAAAAAAGGTCCCCATAGAATGTAGCTCCTGAAGGAGTTCCTGCAACACCAGTGACATCAGTGATAATGCCAGTATTTGTTGGTTTAAGATGAGAGCATAAGCCTCCCGGGCCAGCACTGTTAAATCCAACCATGCTATATACTCCATGGGGTATAAAAGTACAAATGCAGAATCATCTGATATTGATGGAATCCCTAGAAACTTCTCTAATTCCCCATCATATGTCAACCATATATCCCATATAGGCCTTGGGTAATGGACTGTTTCTTCAACTTGGACACTACCCTGCCACTGATCTCCACATCTCTGTCACCGACAAAACTTCACAACCTCCACCAGCGCTTTAATGAGACTGGCCATGTTCCATGTTGACAGCACACCTTCTACATAAAGAACAGAAAGAGAGAAAGGGAATGACAGGTGGTTTTAGAAAAAGGGGAAGTTGTATTTAAAAAAAAAAAAAAAAAAAAAGAATTGGAGGAGGAGAGCAGTGGAGAGTGGTGAGGCTTTCTGAGCAGAGCAGGCATTAACAGGGCCCCAGGGACGGCCAGATCAGGGCCAGGGTCCCCAGAGAGCACTTACCGCAGGGGCCCCCCATGCTTGTTACAGCAAGGCAGGGGCCACTAGGGGACTCCCAGGGCTACACTTCACAAATGTGGGGCTTGATTCTCCATGCAAGGTGGTTAAAAGGCAGACGGTCAGAGTGGCTGAGAAGGAAGCACAGTGCAATTATGTCTTGCTTTGAAATACTGTGCTATGGGAGAACCAGAGAAATTATAACAAGTCCTGATATGTTTAAGATCAATTTGGGAATAAATCCTCACAAATGACATATTCCACTTTTCTGAGAACATTATCCTGAAATGCTAACTCCTATGCAGAGCTTTTACAGAGCTGAAATGCCAACCAGATCACGGGGGATGAGGGAATTAGCCAATGATATGAGTGCTGTTGAATGACACACACACCACCCATTGGCAGCACCATAAATTTGTGATGGCACTTCTCCCTTTGCACAGCCAGGAGTAGTATCACATCCAATCCAATATCAGTGACACTAAAACTCAATCCAGCAAATGAGATCACCCTGGAAGTTGAGCGCTCACTTCCTTGTTGTGCATTAGGAGAAAGAAGATGAGAAAAGAGAGAGTAACAGATGTGCCAGAAGGCTAACTAAGAAAAAAGGTGGCTGCAAGTTAAAGTTTGCTTGAGATATTTGACATCTGCACTTTATTAAAATTATATAAGTAAGGATTTACCCAGGAATATGCATAGGACCAGGTGTATTTATTTGATAATAAAACTATCAGAGTCAATATGGAGGTTTCCTACTTTAAATGACTGGGGCCGACAATGGTTGAGAATTCCTGCAGATGACCTGTTTCCATTGAATTCCAGAGTATACATTTGTTCTATGAGGGCTGCTCATTAAAGATTTCCCCTGACCCACTGCCAGTTATTGCGGGAGGCTGAAATTGCACATGCCATGCATAATACATATCTCTATAGGTCACGTGGTAACTTGCAGCTCTGAACTCCTAAGACTTTCTCTTTTACAGGTGCTAAGGTGGAGTAAGGTGTAATCACAGAGCCAGCTGAATGCAGAGCGGTCATCAGGTTTCTGAGACGAAAGAGACTTGGGGAAATTGCCCCATCATATGATGTAGTCAAGCACTGGCATTGACCCTTCAAGTGCAGTCAGAAATCGGTGGAAACAGCACCCATTCACGGGTGACCAAAGTGCCCCATTGATGGAGACACCATTCAGCAAGTGGACGCCACTGTTTTGGAGGATTTCCACATAACTGTTGATCAGCCAGCCCAACATGTCAAGATCTGTGGGGTCTGTGGGGGAAAAAATCATCCATGAATATTTGCACATGTAGAAGTTGTCTGCACAATGAATTCCCCGATTGGTCACACCTTTTCAGAAGGAGGAACGAGTCACATGCTCCTAGGCTGTTTTGGCCATGGGCCAAGAAAACCAGGCGGACTTCTTCGACAGCTTAATCACTAATTTTGACTCACCAAAAGAAGAAGAAGGCGGCACGTGTCCAACCCTTGGTGGGCAAGGTCATGCTCATGGTCTTTTGGGACCAGCATGGAGTACTGATGATGGATTTCTTGGCAAAGGGGACCACAGTTACCGGGACTTATTATGCTTCACTCCTGTTTTATGCAGAAGGCCATAAAAACTGAGAGGTGTGGCCTGCTGAACAAAGGTGTCCACCTCCTGCAATACAATGCCCCAGTTCACACACCGCATGTTGCCTAGATGGGAGCGGCTATGAAATTCTTCCTTACCCCCTTACTCTCCCAACCTCGTACCATCTGACTTCCACCTCTTTCCAACCATGAAGGGCAAGCACATCCAAGATGATGAAACACTGATATTTGAGGTCAAGTCGTGGCTTCAGGCACAACCTGCAGACTTCTACAGGTGAGGTCGCCACAGCTGCATAAAGCGGTGGGAGAAGTGTGTGACCCTAAGTGGCACCTATGTATAGAAAGACTAATAACTGTGCCAAATTTGGTTCCTCTCAGTCCATGGGAAATGAGTCAGGAGAGATCCTTAATGAACAGCCCTCGTGTAAATGCTTTGATATTCTGACTATGCCAAACAATGCCACAGTCAAACTTGAGTCATGCAAGCCTTTTTTCAGCTTTGATTCCCCATTGCAATGTGTGTTGCTGAAAACGTGCTGGCTAACTTTTCTTCTACCCTCAGAGTAAAGGAATCGATAAGGGACTCAATAAGCATTGAAAACGTAAGAAGAATCAATAACACCATCTGTATCTGACCAGACTATAGCCTGTGGAGGGATTATCAGATTTTTTTTTTCCAATTCAAATGAAATACCCATTTTAAGCCTGAAAGTGACAGTATTTGAATTAGCAAGAGATCACATTGAGAAAATAGACATTGACAAGATAAACAAAAATAAAGTAAAAGTCATCAAATCTAAAAAGGAAAAAAAAAACAGCTACTTCTGTTTTTTCAGCTGCTTTAGGGATTTTTAGACTGAACCCTGAAAGTCTAATTCTGTCTTCTGAAAAACTGCAGAGTAAGCAGGATGGTTAAAGAAATTATTCAACTTTAGTAAGTTTTCACATCAATTGTTGGATGTGATGGCCACTAATTCATATTAGCATTGTAACCTATATGTCCTATAGTCTCAAGAGGTCATATTGTCTTGCATGGCATGTGCCTCAATGTTCGACAGACTTGTCTTTAGTAGTCACACCTGATTCACTGGCTGCAGCAAAATTGGCCTCAATGTGATACTACAGTGCAATGCCTTAACTGTTCTAGACTGGAATTTTCCAGTCAGGTGCTGGAAGTTGTCAAATGTCACACTCAGTCAGATTTAAGAGTGCTGATGGAGAAGTATACAGAAGGTCAGAAGGAGTTGCACTGGCTTTGTGGATCTAGAGAAGCATACGGTGCCAAGAGAGGAAGTGTGATACTTCATGAGGAAGTCAGGAGTGGCAAAGTATGTGAGAGTGGTGGAGGACAATGAGATGGTGGTGAGGTGTCCTTTAGGAGTGACAAATGGATTTGGGGGGGGGGGGGGCAGGATTTCATCAGGGATCAGCCCTGAGCCCCTACTTGTTTGCCATGGTGATGGACAGGCTGACAGACGAGGTCATGCAGGAGTGTCCATGGACCATGATGTTCGCAGATGTTGTCATCTGTAGTGAGAGTAGGGAGCAGGTGGACAAGAACCTGGAAAGGTGGAGGTATGCTCTGGAGAGAAGAGGAATTAAAGTCAGTAGAAGCAAGATGGGAGGCAGGTGTTACAGTAAAGGTGCAAGGCACAGAGGTAGTGACGGTAGATGAGGTTAAATACCTGGGGTCAACCATCTAATGCAATGGGAATGCACAAGAGTGGTGAAGAAGAGAGTGCAGGCAGGGTGGTGTGAGTGGAGACGAGTGTCAGGAGTGATTTGTGACAGAAGGATAGCAGCTAGAGTGAAAGGGAAAATTTACAAGACAGTAGTGAGACCTGCTATGATGTATGGTTTGGAGACGGTGGTACTGACAAAAAGACAGGAGGTGGAGCTGGAGGTGACAGAGTTGTAGATGCTAAGACTCTCACTGGAAGTGACTAGGAGGGACAGGATTAAAAATGAGTATATCAGAGGGACAGCTTAGGTTGAGCGGTTTAGAGACAAAGTAAGAGAGGCAAGGCTGAGATGGTTTGGACATGTGCAGAGGAGGGATAGTGGATATATTGGACAAAGCCTGTTGAAGATGGAGCTCCCAGGCAGGAGGAAAAGAGGAAAACTGCAGAGAAGATTCATGGATGTAGTGAAGGAGGACATGGTGAGGATTAGTTACAGAGGAAGATGCAAGGGATAGGGTGAGATGGAGGCAGAGCCACTGTGGCGACCCCTAAAGGGAGCAGCTGAAAGAAGAAGGTCTGCTGAAGTAGTATCTATATTCTTATTAAACAAACTACTGTAAATACAGTGAACAGAAAAACCAAGTGATGACAAACTTTGTCATCCTAGTTCAAGTTAAAATCTTAAGTCTTCCATTTTGGTCCATTATTTACAGATATTTTTTTTTCAGTGTTTTTGCAGGTCGTTATTTTCTCTTCGCCGTATCCTGTAAGTATTTTCTGCAGAAGTGACCCAATTTCTTGCCAAATAAAACATTAAAGTTTCACTTTATGGTGACATATTTTCAGAATCAGGAAAATCATATCATTTTTCCCCTCTCTTCATCTGTCATGCTGTTTGTTTTGCTAAAACGAATATACCAACAGAATTAACCCCTATATGGCAGTGCTGACATGAAGCAGATGGCTGCAGCAGCTCTGTAGAAAGGTGTTACCGCGGGCTGACAGTGAAGATCTGCTATTTAAACAGAGCGGTGTGTTGGCGCAGGGTAGCGTGCCGACTTCTCAGAGTCTATACACGTGAATCAGACTCTGTGAAGGCCTCTGATATAAAACTGACGATGTCAAATTGTTTAATTCAGGAGCACAGATTTAATGCATAACATTTTCTCAACCCCAAGAGGCAAATATAATTTTAAATAGTGTAAATCTAAATGGAGAGGGAACTAAGCAAGGGGGTGTTTTGAGAGCATTTCAGCTCAATTCAATTTCAAGTTTCCCTTCCGAGATGTGCACAATGTTGAAAAAGTGATGCTCTTGTAAGGGCAGAGGGACTATGCCTCCCACTGATAACACTCTGCCTCATCATTTACTTTCCCTTCTGCTGGAGATACTCCGTCTTTCACTTCCTCTTTTTTTATGTTTTTGAAGTGGTATTCCTCAGTGTTGTGTGCCTAATTAAAAAGCACTTACAGTTGTCTCTGGTTCAAGGTTGAAACGTTGCTATCTCATCATAGTGAGCTAATCAGATCCCCTTTCAATCACTGCTTCTCCTTAATGAAGTGCCACAGACTGTCAATGCCTGCCTGCAAGTGTAATGTTTTTATTTTATTCTCCCTTTTTTTTTTTTTTTTGAAGGTTGTGGTGTAAGCTGCTCAGTGGAGGAATGAAGAATGCGTGCCATTTTGGAGGGTGTGTGTGGGATAGAGTGGGCTGTCAATTTCTGTCAGCCACTGAGGTGTGTGTGGCAGGGAGTTGATGGCAGGGAGACTGGTGGTGGGGGGTGGCGCTAGGCAGGGATTAGCATGATCAAAGACACAAATGCAGAGCCGTACAGGAAAAGTGAGAGAAAATGGGAGAAGACCCCCCCCCTCCCCCCCCACCGGATTCTCTCTCTCTCTCTCTCTCTCTCTCTCTCTCTCTCTCTCTCTCTGCTTTCCCATAACAACTCCCATGGAAGAGGTGAACCGTAACTGAACTGTGGCTTCCCCTGTCTCAAATGGATATTGATTTACGACAAGGAAAATGACAAAAAACAAACACTGGATTCTTACTGTACAAGCGGCCCATGCGTCTGTGGCCTGTTGTTAATGCAGACATTATGTACAGACCCCAAACTGGAGTACTAGCAGAGACGGGCACATGTGGAGGGAGCCAGACAGGAAATAAACAAACAAGGCCAGTTTATTAGAATTGTACCTGGAGGCCCCGAGGACACACACACACACACACACACACACACACACACACACACACACACACACACAGAGAACACATCAGACGGCATGTTAATACTGCCAAAGGGAAGCCAAAACTAATAGTGGAGACATTAAGAACATGATCCCCGGGCTGATATGTTTTCTGTAGATGGCAACTACACAGAATTGCCATATTTATCATACTCAAGAAAAGAGGGAGGGAGAGAGAGGGAGGGAGAGAGAAAGACCCTCCCTTATACTCCCCCGTCCCTCTCTGCTGTCCACAAGAGAGTGAAAAGAGTTGTCCCTGGGAGAGGGTGAAAGTTAGTGTTTCTCTATATCACAGGTGTCAAACTCATTCCATGGAGGGCCAAGACCCTGCAGGTTTTACCTCCACCCAGTGTCTTCAACAGGTGATTTCTCTGAATTTCTTCCTACTGATTGCTGATCAGTGAAAACACCTGCTGAAGAGACTGGGTGGAAGTAAAACCTGCAGGGTCTTGGCCCTCCATGGAATGAGTTTGACACCCCTGCTCTATATGAATGTGTGTGTGTGTGTGTACATATAACAAAGGAAACTCTCTTACACACCTTCACTGAGTCAAATCAATTATTTGGGCCTTTTATATCTTCATGGTCCAGTGTCACATATTCCAAAAAAATAAAAAATAAAAACAAACAACAACAATAACAAACCCCAAAATAAACAAACATCATGCCGAGTTAACCTTTCATCCAGCCAAAAAACACTAACATGACTGAATTATAGTATGCCAACAAACGTAGCACCTTTTGAAATTGATTCAGTTTTAGTTTACAACTTAAAAAAAACACAAAAAAAAACAGATCTCAAGTTGTGACTTGGCAAAGTGCAGCAATGTGTATACATGTTATTTTAAAGTAGAATAGTAGATAAACATTCATTTATTCATTCATCTCCAAGCGCTTAATCCCTTTTCGGGTTGCGCGGGGCCTGGAGCCTATCCCAGCATCTTTGGGTGACAGGCTGGGTAGATAAACATATGCACTATTAATTACATTAGAGGAACACTGCAATCCTGACAACTAGTGTTTTAAAATGGTATTGCAGTCCAAATTCAGAACAGTGGAGAGGGTTGTCACTGCAGGTTGCCAAGTTGAGGACAGGACAAAAGGGAGTTATAGCACACACTGGCTCCTACACAGTAACTTGTTCTTCTTTGGCTTGAATAGAAATGATCTCTGCTGTCATCATTCTAGCTTGCCTCCATGACTACAATATACCATGTTTTCTCCCACAGACATTTGCCTATAAATATTGTATATAACTGGCTTGAGGGGAGGGGACACGGCTAACATTTTTCCAGCAAACAGAAGCACCATATTCTAGTGACACATCATGGTCATTTTTATGGCTTATTACATAAATTATTCTTACGGATTGTTCCTTTAACTGACATTTTGTCCATTAGGATTTATTTGGAGCTCTGATGGCAGTATGAGGATCATTTGGTTGCACTGTTGCCTCACACTAAGAGGGTCCAGGGTCAAACCCAAATAGATCCCTTCTGTTTGAAACTTGGATTTCCTTCCCATGCCTGTGTGGTGGATTTTCTCTGGGTCTTCTAGTTTCTTCCACACTCCAAAAACACTCATCATGTCAACTCCACCTTATGGTGTTAATGCACACTGAAGCTATAGTATAGGAGCAAAGCAATTTTGCTTGTCTGTACTTACCTTGTTGTATGGATGGTTCACTTTCCATGTGATCACCTTGGTTATACTGAGCAATCCTTCTCCTCTCTGTATACTTTTTTTTAATCTGGTAATTGTTGTGTTTGTGATTAAAAAACTGCCCTGCTAAGTTGCACATTAGGAAAAAGAAAATGGATGGTAGAAAAAAAGCTGACAATCTGTTGACTGGGGTGACAGTTCTCTGTCATTGTAGTCACATGACCTGCCATCAGAGGGGTCCTTTATAACTTTTATAACTCTGAAAAACCCTTAATTTTAGCCATACTTGTGATCAACCATGAGCTTGCTGTTGCACGACTGAAAATCAAGTTGAAGACCACCAAAAAAGGATCAAGACCTATGAGATATGACTTTAATAGCATACCCGAAGAGTACACACTGGAAGTATTCAACAGATTTCAGGCACTAGCAGAAGAAGCTAGCCCAAACGAGTTCTGGGAACAGATGAAAATTGTCACCAAAGAGGCTGCAAGCAAACACATACCAAAAGGCACAGAAAAAGAAATTCACTGATTTTCTTTCTTGCCAAGCCACTAACCTTACCCATGAGTGACATGAAACAAAGAAGTCCCAGGATACCATCAGGTATAAAATGCTGAATTGGCAAGACTTGAATGAGAACTTCATGAATGAGTGTGAGAGGATTGAAGAGCAAAATGAGAAAGGACATAGCAGAGAAGTGTTTAGAACCATCAGAAGACTAACGGGTGCGGCTGTCACAAAAATGGGGATGTCCTCACAGAAGGTGAGGAGGTGAAAAAACGATGGAGGGAATACACACGAGTTGTATCAACGTGACCCATTGATGAAGGAAGATTACAAACCTGATCCATATACTTTGGAACCACAAGTAACCAAAGGTGAAGTAAGATCAGCTTTGAAGTCTTTAGCCAATAGAAAGGTCCCAGGAATAGATGATATCCCTATAGAGATAATCAAAGCAGCAGGAGAGAGTGCAATTGGCGCTTTAACTACCCTATGCCAGAAGATTTGGATAATATCAGAATGGTCTCAGGACTGGAAACGCTCAGTATATCTGTCATTACCAAAGAAGGGTGACAGCAGAGAGTTTTCCATTAACAGGACAATCACTCTCATCTCACACTGTAGTAAAGTGCTGTTCAGAATACTGCAGGGAAGACTGGAACCCTATATGGAGCAAGAACTTCCAGCTGAACAAGCAGGCTTCAGAAAAGGCAGAGGGACCAGACATCACATCACAAATCTCAGATGGTTGATGGACATCACAAGAGAGTATCAGAAAAATGTGTGCCTTTGTTTCATCGATTACAGGAAGGCGTTTGACTGCATTGATCACCACAAGCTGTGGCTGACTTTGAGAACCATGGGAATACCAGAACACATAACAGTGCCGATGAAGAACTTGTATGAGAACCAAGAAGCCACTGTTCGTACAGCACATGGAGACGCTGTTTGGTTCAGTATTGGTAAAAGAGTTTGACAAGGCTGTATCCTGTCCCCGTACCTTTTCAACCTATATGCTGAGACAATCATATGAACAGCTGACTTGAAGGAAGATGGTGCTGGAATTAGACTGGGCGGTCGAAGGCTGACAAACCTATGATATGCAGACGATACCACCATCCTTGCAGAGAACAGTCAAGACCTGAAGAGGATGATCATCAAGGTCAAGCAAGAAAGTTTAAAGCTGGTTTGTATCTAAATATCAGAAACACAAAAGTCATGATGACTGATGAAACAAGTGACTTTGAGGTGGAAGGGGAGAACACTGAAGTTATACAGTCATTCAATTTCCTTAGCCAAGGACAGTACAACTTCTGCATAGATCAAGAGAATTCTCAACCTGGCAAGAATACCTATGATAAAGCTCAAACACCTGATGAAAAGCAGTAGACTCAACAAAAAGACCAAGATCAAGACGGTAACTCTGCTTGTGTTTCCTGTGGCCATATATGGATGTGAGACTTGGACTATCAGGAAACAGGACAGACGTCGTATAGACGTATTTGAGCTATGGTGCTGGAGGAGAGTACTGAAGTTTCCTTGGACCAGGAAGAAAACCAACAAGTCTCTACTTGACAGAATAAGTCCTAAAACATCTCTTGAAGGTGACATTGTGAAGAGGAGGCTCAAGTACTTTGGCTATATAATGAGGAAAGATCAGAATCTTGAGAAAAGTCTCATACTGGCCAGGTGTGATGGAAGATGACGAAGAGGAAGGCCGCGACAAAGATGGATGGAAGGCATTACTGAAACCACGGGAATGTCACTACTGCTCCTGAAGGAAAAGATGAGGGATTGAGAAGGATGGAGAAAGTTGGTGTGTGAAGTCAGCAGGGGTTGTACATGACTCGACGGAACTTCAGAGAGAGAGTGTGATCAACAGTCAAACTGGAGCACATTCTCTGTAGTCATTTCTACAAAGTCCTTTTGTAGAAAGGACTTTTGTAGAAACTGGATTTCTTCAGTTCACTTATTGACCACAGATGTCACTAAAAACAAGGGTAACAAACTGTATAAACATTCCTCCTTTAAATAAAAAGTAACAGATTATGGTAATTTTACACTTTGTACTGCACTTTGCACTTTAAGTACAAGCAGCATCAAAATGTAATTAAAGCTTCAGCTAGCTTAATATATTGATTTTTTTCATAATAAAAACAATTTTGTTAAATAATTACACAGGGTTACAAAAATACTTTTTTTGTAAGTTATCTGTGCTTTTTCAACTGATTTAAGACAATTTTGCACCGCTGAATCCGAAAATGACATCTGTTTCTCTCGATCAGGTGCTAAGTAAAAACCTATACTTACTTAGTACTGTGCATGTACTTACAGTACCTTTATATAAAGGTAAGTACATGTTACGTCATCAATGTTCAAAATTCAGAGAATTTCAAGACATAAAAAAGAATTTTGCATCACATAAAGCGAAAATACCTGTGCATGTAAACAAAAACGTATAAAACAACATGTTGCCATAATTCAAAAAGTTGACCTGATTGCACAAAACCAATGTGATTTTTGGATTCAGCACATCAAAATTGTCCTAAATCAGCTATAAAAAACTTGGACAATAAATTTGGTGTTGACCAGTGTTACCTACAGCTTTTAAGTAATATCCTTGGATAAACCAATTGCTACCAGTTACATTCTTAATATTGCATATCATGACTCATTTCCACTTCTTCAATCCTGATCTTGCTTTGCCTGTCCCTCCCTTCTTCCCCCATGGCCTTTTCCGCTCTCCAATTAAGCTTCAGCGGCAGGTTTCCATCAGCCGTCTGCAGCAGGACTCTTCGGAGCAGAGGCCTGTCAGGAAATGAACTCATCACTGGATGACAGCTGCTAATTTCTCCCTCTTCCATGTCACTTGAGTGGCCTGCTGCAGTTAATAATGAGCCATCCAGCAATGATTAGGGAGATACACAGGGAGGGTGGGGATGCACACAATACAGTACACAATCAATCAGATGGACATGCAGGGTAATGTACAAGCATGACCATAGGCAGACATTCCTATTCAGAGAGAGTGAAGGAAAAACAGTTATGGGAGACAAAAGACAACTTTATCTATGCATTGTACATAACATAAAACATGGATTAAACAATACTGACATCTCCTGCTAGTTTGCGACTCACATTCTGAAACCTCCAATTTTGTTACCATTTTGTTTTTCGGAATAAGAAGAGTAGTGTTAAGCTACATGCTTACAATAACTAACTAATGTATATCCAAAGTCTGCATGTCACAAGCACAAATTGCTTGGGTAGTTCATCAGAATTTCTCAGGAAATCCTCTGAGGAGTTATCCAAGACTGGACCTTAGGAGTCCCTGGCAGGAAGTTGTGCTGAAGTCAAAGTTCTGACATTTAAAATAGGGCAACTCTTGCCATACCTGACTGGTTGAAGCTGGTAGGATTTGAGACAGTTGTACCTATGTTAATTCACATCAACAAGTTGTGTAAAATTTATTAGCACTTCCTGTTTATATCTTGTAGGTGATCATACACACAGTACTGTTCAACTCCTATTTCTGAATGCATCACAGTATTTTTATGTTCAAATTACTCCATTTTGGATTGGTGTTGCTAACGTCCAGCTAATAACAAGGACAAGAGTTTGACTGGATGGAGTAGCTTTCGTTCCACTGATGACTACATTATAGGTGAATATTTCACTATTGTAATGTATGTATTTTTTAACTCAATCAAGGAGGGGGCAAAAACTAACCAGACCGCCAATGAGAGAGTAGCTCATTCAGGCCTGGTGAAATCACTCCAAATGCTTAGATCTCCTGACCACTGACTTTGACCTTAAGCACAGCCTAGATGCAGACCCATCTAGGATGTGCAATATCATTTATGTAAAATCATAAATGCTCAGATCTTCTTGTTACATAGTTATTTATATTGTTCTTGTGCTCTTATTTGTGAGGCACGGTGTGGTGGCACGCACTTCCGTTTCTGCCACCACCCATGCCCATAAAGACCAGCACGCAGGAGGGGCGGTCCTCTTCGCCATCACCCCTGCCTGGCGGTCATAGTGTTTTTTTTTTTTTTTTTTTTTTTTTGTTACTTATTTGTACCCGTAGGTAGACTTGGTTTGCAGTCTGGTGACAAGCCACCGGCTGCTGGTCGCTGCGTGCGCGAGCGCCCTAAACCTACATGTTTTTGGTGTGCGGGAGGAAACCGGAGAAATCCCGGAGTAAACCCGCGCAACACGGGGAGAACATGCAAACTCCACACAGCTCACTGTTGGTCGGGGGCTGGGATCGAACCCACGATCTCATGATCCCCGCGATCCCCCGGCCGAGGGTAAAACTGTGCTGTCACAGTGCTAAACCACTGCGCCACCGTGCAGCCCGTGCAGCCCAGCAGGTTTGTGATACCTTTTAATAAACGTGCGTTCAGTTGTACACCTGGCCTCGTCCTTTCGGGTCTACATCCAAACACAACAATTGGCAAAGAGGATAAAGTAGGTATGGAAGTGGGGGGGTCTCCAATTAGGCCGTTTCTGGAACTCCTGGGCGAGCCACCTGTTCCCTGGCCGAGATGGTACGCTGCCTTCCAGACATACATGGTGGTGCTAAACTTGGCCAGAATGGACAAGTTGAGGGCACACGCGTTGTTGATGCACAACTTGGGTATTGAGGGCCAGCGAATTCTCAGCACGCTCGGCGATTCTGACAGCTTCGAGGACGTGGTCGAGCTGATGGCATGCCATTTTCACACCCTGGACAACGTCATCCGTCTGGGGAATCAGGTTTCGGCAGTGCCGCCAACAGGTAGGCAAGCCCATTCAGCGGTTCATAGCTGACTTGAGGCTACTGGCTAGTGAGTGTCGGTTCAGACCGTTGGAGGAGGAGATGGTTCGCGACCAGCTGGCGAAGCATACCAACAGCGCTGCAATAAGATTGAAGCTGCTCACTTTTCTGGGTGACTTATCGCTGACCAGGGCCATCAAGTTAGCTCTACAGCTGGAGGCAGCAGATAGGCTGACGTGGAAGCTGAGTGAGCGTTTGTCACACCGACAACTGGAGTCTCCTGTTACCACACAAGTAGCGGACCCAGACAGTGATGGGAATGTGGAGGACGATGCTGCAGAGGCCAATGCTGTGGAACTGAGGTCTGTCCCGGGGAAGCCCATGTGTTTGGGCTGCGGGTCCATGAAGCCCCCGCTTCAAGGCCAGGGACTGTCCAGCAAGAAGGAAGCACTGCGGCAGGTGTGGCCGTTTGAACCACTATGCCAGGGTGTGCCATATGTCCGAGCAGGGGAACCCGCAGAAGAAATCAACTCCCCCTGCCCCAACGGTTGTCCACACTGTGTCCCCGAATACCAACGGATACACGTTCTGCACGGTGGAGCTGGATGGTGTGGAGGTGCCATTGCTGATTGATATGGGGCGGAGGGCTCCCTGCTGAATTGGGCTATGGTGAGAAAATTCTTCCCGCACTACAGGATTGGAGGTGACCCAGTGCCACTTTGCAGCTATGGATGGCTGGCCACGGTGGGAACACTGAGACTGACGGCCCGGTACAAATTGGCATAGATGTCCAATCTCAAGTTCACGTTGACGGCCCGTGGTGATAACATCATGGGCTGCGAACTTCTTTATGGTCTGGATTTCGCCATTAAGAGCGGCGCTGGGCAGGAGTGGTCGGGCTGTGGACTGCGGGACCGGCCGGTTCTGAGAGTGGAGGATGATGCGGTGTGGGATGAGGAATTACCAAGCACCTCCAAAGGCGAGCAGGACTAGTCTCGCTCAGAGTCGTTGCAGGAGGGTCCCAGTGCCAGAGCCCAAGTCGCCCTGGATGAGGGTACTGGGCGGCATGGCGAGGGCGCCTGAAACAACAAGCAACGCCGAGGAGCTGGCTCCAGTTATTCCTGGAGCTCGGCTAAAGTGGGCTGGTGAACATGGGGCTACAACAGCGATGGCCACAGCGGATCTACAAGAGGTCGGGGCCAGACCGTTAGGCACAGAGGAACTGCGTGCCAGGCAGAGACCCTGCGAGCTGAGCAGAACCCTTCTGGGAGTCATGGACCTGGTTCGGGCTAGGGAAGAGGGGCAATCATGGGCCAAACGGCAGTCTGAGGAGCACCAGGGGCAGCTGTGCATCGTGGCCACACAGGATGACGCTTATCTTCAGCTGTCGGACGGTTCGTGGAGACACCCGAACGAGCTGCGGCATGCCCGGGAGGAGACTGCGAGTGGTGGGTCTAGACGAGAGAGACACCAGATAGTGAGGAAGAGGAGGTGCACTGGTGTCGATGCGACCAGCTGCGGCCCAGGAGGCAGGCCGTCTCCAGGGGCGGACTTATGATGGGATGGTCCAGAGGGCCCACAGGCTAATTTCTTGCTTTTCCCTTGGCCATGTGTATTATATGTTAAATTGTGGAAATGGTCTTTTTATTTTTTTTTTCTGGTAATAGGCTGGAGTTTACTCAATCTTCATTTGAGTGCATGTTTTTTGTTTTTTTAAATGAGTCTTTTGTTGTTTAAATCTGTATGTAGTTCTGGGGATTATGTTATGCATTTTGTTTAGTTTAGGAAACATGGCGGTAATTTTAGTTTATGAATGGACTTTTGATTAGTACAGGTGGCAGAATAATCCGCCTTGCCGTGAGGGGTGGGACGGTAGTCCACCCGTTCCCCCTAGTTTTTAGTTGCGTTGGTGTGAATGTGGTAGGCCAATTATAGTACATTGTTTTCCGTTATTTTAGTGCGTGATTCGGGTTCTAAATTGGGGAGGGTCTGAATTGTGTGTTTTGGACTTTTATTAAGGGGGGAAGCATGTTGTATAATTAAATTCTTGTTCTTGTGCTCTTATTTGTGAGGCAAGGTGTGGTGGCACGCACTTCCAGTTCTGCCACCACCCATGCCTATAAAGACCAGCAGGTAGGAGGGGCGGTCCTCTTCGCCATCACCCCTGCCTGGCAGTCGTAGTGTGGTGTGTGATCATCATAGCAGTCTGTCGGGGGCGACAATGACTGTTTCATTTAGTCTGATCAGATTCCTCCACACACCTCTGTCCTTCGCCCTCTGCTGCCACGAACTCCTGACCTTGTTAACCCGGGCGATGTCCGAGCCGGTATGAGTTGCTTTCTGACTGACCATCCATCCATCTTCTTCCGCTTAATCCTTTTCGGGTCGCGGGGGGGCTGGAGCCTATCCCAGCATCTTTGGGCGAGAGGCAGGGTACACCCTGGACAGATCGTCAGTCCATCGCAGGGCCAACAAAGAGAGACAGACAACCATTCACTCTCACAGTCATACCTAAGGACAATTTAGAATCCCCAGTTTGATGCCAATTAACCTAACTTGCATGTTTTTGGCATGAAACTGCTTACAAAGTATTTGAGTACCGCTAGCTTTTGTTGTACTAGCGGCACATTTTTGGCAGATAGAGGCATTATCAGTGGCAGGGACAGGCCAAGACAAACTGACTCCAGTATCTGTTGCAGTGCCTGACCAGATGATAGGTTTGTTCATCTCTGTTCTTTGTGGAGTGCATGTCACGATGCTCCAACTAGCAAAAGTCCACCACAGACCTTGCGACAGATGTGCTTATCTGCCAGAATGTCCAGTCTCACCCCGTGTAACTGGGAGTTGTCCACCACAGACCTGTGACAGATATTGTTTTTAGTTCTGCCAGGATACCCAGTTTTACCCTCCACGCCCTCGGAAGGGCAAGGTTGCCGGTTGAGTCACTGATGGCCCGACACATGAAACAGGTAGTACTGGTTTTCATGGTTATCTGGTAGCAAGCAAACCAATGCTTGACCTGACCTGAGGTGTGTGATACCTTTTAATAAACGTGTGTTCAGTTGTACACCTGGCCCCGTCCTTTCGAGTCTACATCCAGACGCAACCCTTCTGACCTTTGACAATGACTTTGACCTCAACCTGGATGCAGACCTACCCTGATCCACAGACCTTTGACCTGCATCCACAATCTGGATACAGACCCAAATGAGGTTCCTTGTGAGCGAGTTTGGCGAGCATCAAGACAATAGTAGTGATTTTTCTGAAATTACATAAGGGCCCAGATCTGATTTTTTTTCTGGTCTGCTTTCAAGTTTATATTTAACATATTCTTTTCTTAGTTTATTACACCTCTATGGGCAAGAAGCATATGGTGGTGATTCACTATGTATCTGTCTGTCTGTCTGCACTGAGGCATAAGCACCTATGGTGCTTATTGTGTTTAGAAGATTTAGGGAAAATCTGACCTCTGACTTTTGACCTCAAGGTCATCTGATGAGAGTGAAATTGCAAAATGCGCATCATCAGAGTATATCAAACCACGGTACCAAGTTTCAAAACAATCTGAACAAAACTGTAGGAGGAGTTGATTTCACAAGACAGTTACTATGAAGTCAGGTGAAATAAGAGGCCAGAGGTCAAGTCCTACAAAAATCATCCGATCAGAACGAAATTGCAATATGCACATCATCAGTGTCTATCAAACCACGGTACCAACTTTCAAAACAGTCAGAACAAAACTCTAGGGGGAGTTGATTTCACAATAGTGGGAAAGACGGACGGACTTACCCATAACATAATCTCCTTTCAGCCTTCGCCCAAAGGGCTCTTCGAACCCGGCGGGGGATAATAAAAACTAAGCCCAAATTCAGAAGACTGAAGTTAACTGGGTTTCAGACATCATAATAGTCCTAATTCAAAACAAACTAAGCATAGATTTAAAAAAATAAAGAGGAAAATTAGATACTATATGTAATTAAAGGCCAAATGTCACGTAATTTTTTTTTCTAAATGACAACGAATTTAGATAAAATACACATAGCTTAAACCAAATATTCATACCGGAGACCATATCACCCACCTGTATTTACATAATTGCACAAAATACACCAGGTGAAGGCCCCACCTTGCTTGCTGGCTTGTGACAGCCAGTCCAGACCACGCCCATGTTTTTGACATCACCAGTTGCACCCTGGCTGCCCTGCCTATCCACATTCACACTTATCAACATTGGACAATCATGACGGAAAGTGACAGCGATTGTGAACAAATTAGTTTAGTTTTGTCTTTTTTTTTTGTCAGTGGTTCAGACAGTGACAGAGGCATAGAACCTTACAGGTTCGAGCCGTCCGAGACGGAATCAGATGCTTTGTCTGATGACAACAGTTCCAACGATGACCAGAGAGCAGAACCAGTGGAAAATGTCATTGTACTGGACATTAATCACCTCCAGAATTGCGAAGCCGAAGGGGGTCTGTCGAGGGTGCCCCATAAATATTGATTTTTCGGAAGCCATTATTATTACAGTGGAGGAGAGCCGCTGCTGTCAAGAAATTGATCAGATCAATATGAAAATGGAGGCGCATACCTGTCAAGTGAGACGTTTTCGCCGTATTTTGGTGCCAAGCGCGGCTGTGGGGGACGGCGGAGTGGTGGGGGACACTTTTCTGGGAAATGTTTTAAATGTAGTTCGTGTTGTTATTGTCAAATATTTTAAGGAAAATATGGGGAAAATGCAATTTTAGCAAAAACGGGCGTATTGCCATTTCTGTACGCCCAAAAGAAAAATATACGGAAAAAAAAATTGAGTGTGTTGAGGAGCACGTCCTGTGTGTGATCCCCCACAGCTGGTGCTGGCAGATGGCTCAGCGGGAGCTATTATCACTACAATGAGAAGTGTGGACTCAATCAGTCTAATGGCCGTGGCGGGCAGATCGCTCAGCGGGAGCTATTATCACTACTGTTCGAAGTGTGGACTCAATCATTAGTCTGATTGTCGGGGCGGGCAGATCGCTCAGCGGAAGCTATTCTCACTACAATGAGAAGTCATTAGGACAATGGTTTAACACTTTCAGCTGTGCAGCGGTTGCGGAACAGAGAGAGATCGCCTTACAAATACAGAATTCTGCTTTTTTTTTTTATTTTGCGCTGGACGCTGAGTTGTGTTGTTATTGTCAAATATCCATGAATCCTTAAAATATTTGATAATAACAACACGAGTTGCATTTGGGGCATTTCCCAGAGAGGTGTCCCTTGTTGCTCCGCCGTCCCTTATAGCCGCTTTTTACGGTGTTGAAGTACGGCGAAAATGTCTCACTTGACAGGTATGAAAACATTTCCCAGAGAAGTGTCCCTTATTACCCAGCTGTCCCTGATAGTCCCGTTTTAAGGTATGGGTGAAATATCCAATTTTTTCTTTCTTGTTGCTCACTTCAACCTTCCAGTCTCCATATAAACAATCAATTGAAATACCCCAAGCATCAAACTCGGGTACAATCGATTTCGTCACTTCCGCCTTCTTCCCCAGGCGATTCCAGGGGCCGTGTCAGGCCAAGCGCGGCAGTTTTAAATTAATGAATATTCCGTTGTTACTGAAGCATATGCACCAAGACCTGAACGGATCGGTTCCCTTTTATATCTAGTTTCAAGATATTTAAAGTACCCTGTTACGTGACATTTGGCCTTTAAAAAAGACAGATGAGCATCACAGTTTTTTATGTTTCCCATCTATAAGCAGCTTTACTTAAATTTTACCAGTGAAAAATGAAATGATGCTAGGGTGACCAAACTTGACATGCAGGTTGACCACAAAAGTACAATGTTTTGCTATGCTTTTGGGATCAACAAAGAATTCAGTGCTGCCTATTGAGGGCATGCAATGACGTCACTTCGCTTACAGCCATGGCCCCCTCCTTCCGGACTGAGTGGCAAAGCAAATCAAAGATGGCTATGTGTAGCAGTAAAAACACCGACGCGGAGAGGAATATTAATGATTCTGTGCTCAAACTGAAGGCAGCTGGACTCGACAGCGACCCTCATAGCTTTCAAAAGAATCAGTGGTCCACTAATATCCACACCTGATATTTATATGTACTTAATTTTGACACCAGGAAAATACAAAGCAGAGCCTGAAAGCATTTAAAAGCCTGGACGCTTGGTCATACTTCAAGGCAGGATTTGTGGGTGAAATTAAAGTAACAAAGACACCTATGAATATTCTGGTTGTCTGTGGACAGGTATGTATATGTCATTATTACCATTATGTTTTTTTAAAATGTTGCTACCGTCAGCTAATCTAGCATTAGCTAGCTATCATTTCACGTTTATCCCCACATCTAACAGTTACTCATTAATTGTACAGGTAAAACACAGCCAGTGAATGGCTAATAAATCACCATCCTCCTTACAGTAAACAACTCCAACATACCTGTGACAAACTGAGAAGAACAAAGCCATGTTTCGGTGCATGGATTCCAGTTGCTTCTGCCGATTGCAGCAACCCATTTGCCTCTCCTTTCTTTAGTTTTCGGCAGTCTGTAAAAGGATAGCTCAGACCTTGCAGAATCTGAACAGGCAATTGCAGAACAGCTCTTCCCCATTTTAGATGTGCTTTGAAGGCATTAAAAGGCAGGAAAGTCTCCTCCTCAGGTCGGTGCTACCGACTGTGCCTGGAAGCTAGGCTAACGCAGGTTAGCCGTTAACTAACAAAACCGGACTTTCTGGGTGACAATACACTGTAAAAAATGGTTTAAAAGATTTCAAACATGTCGCCTCAAAAGTTGATTAAACCAGGCAGTCTTCATTTTAGGTGTTTTTTGCTGCATTCAAATGATTCAAACCAATAGTGGCACACATTTTTTTTGCCACTCAGTGCTACGTAAACACCACAACTTCCGGGATTGTGACGTCATGCGCATGCCTGCTATACTTCTCAACCTGTTGACCAGGAACCCCCCCGAGGGGTCACAAAAGAAGTCATGCATGCTGCTGTTATTGTGACAAGAAAGTGAATATTTCTAAGACCCCCACCCAAAAAACACTGTAGACATGTGAGGCATTTAAATGCACCTCTTCCTTTTTTTTTTAAACCACCCAGTGGGTGTTGACAAACCACGGTTCTCCCAGACTCGTACAGTTGCTCACACAGAGAACGTGACCTCTGTTAAATGTGCCGATCTTTGCTGAATGGAGGGAAGAAGAGCATGAAAAGACTGTGTGAGCTTATAAATGCAACATGAGGCTGGGAGCAGGAGACAAAGACAGGCTGAAAGGCAGACGGGTGTTATGTGAAATTACAGGCTCCCTTCTCTCTGTGCGGTTGTGGATTTCACTGCTCTTTCACTTCTCTCTGGCCTCACCTCTCTCAACATCCATCTGTAATGCTCTCATTTTTCCTGCCCACTCCTCCACCACTTTCTCTCTCTCGCTCCCTCTCTGCCCACCTTCTTGCTTGGTGCTGGCTTCATGTGTGTGTTAAAGGGATGATCTTTTGATGCCCTCGGTGTGTATGAGTGCTTTCTCCCTCTACTTTCAGCGGTTGGCTGTTTGCAGCCGTCACACCGCTCTCCCACTCACTCCATCAGAAACCAGGCTTGTGTAGGGGCCTAAATGAATATTGATTCTCCCTCCAGTGCTGAATACTGCTATGGGGAAGGGAAAAAAAAAAAAAAGGGATGAGTGTGTTGTATGCAATGAACAGAATGGGCCTGATGGGGAGAGAGAGATGAGAGGATGACGATTAGGATGATGGCGATCATGATGGCGATAATGATAATGGTGATGATAATGACTGTGTTAGTGATCAGAAAGCGTGATAGGAGCCATCAGTTGATGCATGTACGCGCGTGTTGCCTGTATGATGGCACTGTACTGCACTGCGCATGTAATAGCGACGTCGACAGTGGAGTGTGTGCTTGACAACAATTAGCAGCACTTACTAAGAAAATAAATGGTGGCACAGTCGTGTGAAATGAAGATGAGTTTTTATTGTCAGAAATAAAATTAATGATTTTTTGGATTTACCAAAAGATGAATGGCAAGAAAAAAAAATCTAGAATGCAAAATTACAGCTGCTGTTTTATTTTTTAATACATTAAATATTTATATGTAAGAATTTCCAAAATGTATCATTTTATTTATCCACTAAAATGATGGAAAGAAAATTAAGACAGTGCAGTTTAATTGAAGGAGAAATGCATTCAAGGAAAAGACTTCACGTAAATGGCAAAACACAAACATGTCTCAAATAAATCAAAAAGCAAGAAAACCTCCAGAAAGCATATTTTTCTAGTCAAATACACAATTAGCTTTAGAAGCATTTAAAAAAAAATAAATCAAAAAGATGTGCACTCATTCAAGTATTAATTGTTGATTTATTCATATCAAAATTTCCCTCTTTTATTTCCTCCGTGAATAAATGACAAAACCTGAGTTTAGCTTAGCCCCAAAGAAAAGTAGTAAAGTGAAGTAATGGACAAGCAGAATCAGGCTGGAAGAATATAATATAGTCATCTCTGGCAAACGTTTGGTGACAGCAGGCTTCAGAAGAACTAAACAGGGAAACAGGAATTAAATGGCAAATATTAACCTTTCAATTTTTTCTCTCCTCGCTACCCTTCCAAGACTATATTATGAGGAGCACCTTCAAAATAGACAACCATCTCTTCTCCAGCTTGTTGCTCCGCTTGTTGCACCTCCCCATCTCCCGCCCCAGTCTCCCCATATACACCTTCCTCCACCTGTAGGGTGCAGTTGTCGAGCTCAGTCACGATGTAGTGGGTGCCCTCATCATTGACGATGACCTGGGTTAGACCCTCCTTCATCATCTGGGATGCAGCAAGCTGCAATACTTCCTGCATATCCTCCTGGACAGCCTCCTGGATGACCTGCACCTCCTCCTCCTCCTCTTTCACCTCCACTTGCACTTCAGTCTGCACAGCCTCAACTATCTCAGGAGTTAAGACCTCATGAACGATGGCCGTCTCTCCTTGTATTTCCTCCTGATGGCCCATTTCACTGACGGCGCTGAGTAGGGCGTCCAGAGCAGTGGACGACTCTGACACAATGTGACTTTGTGCTGCTGCAGCTGTGGCTGCGACCTCTCCTCTAGCCACAGACTGCAGCTCCGTTTGAGCCTCGCCCGACTCCAAGACTATGTACTGGGTGCTGCCGCCGGCCAGGTGGGCCCCTGCGGACGCCACTTCTCTGCCTGAGGCTATAACTTGTCCGTCTTCAGTGATGTGGAGCACTTTGGCCACCTGGCCAGCCATGGCTAGGGTCTGCAGAGTCACGGCTGCGGACTCCTCCAAGGCCTGATCGATGGCGACGTCCTCATCGTCGTAGCCCTGGATGATGATGACCTGCTGGACAGACTCATCGTGGCTGGAACCATCAGGGGAGACCTTTTTATGCAAAGGGGAGTCCCCAGACTCTGCTTCCACAAACGTGGCCCCCTGGCCTTTCAGACGACACTCAAAAGACTTGGAGACAATACCTGAGGGGCACAGCAACACAATTCACATAATGTTATTGGTACTCCGTTAAAATCACAGCAAATAAGAAAAAGAAGGAAAAAAAAAAAAAGAGTGTGACTGTTAACTTCCTGTCATCTCAGTAGGGATTATAGTGAGACGGCAACAATTTCCTGTGGTCCAATCACAGTCTAAATGAAATGGCAATTACCCTCTATAACACACACAGCAATACATATTCATCTGTTAACATTCACTGTACCCAACTGCTGAACTTGAGCTATGTGCATGAATCCATCACTGTGAGAAAAAGAGGGAGGAAAAAACTACACGAAAAGTTGACATAGAAGGTGATGTAACACTTCACATATTTGTGTCACTTAATGCATGAAAGGAGACAGAATGTGGAGATATTCGGCTGGCGGGAAAGTGCGCCGAGATACGGCTGGTGCTAATTGAGCCACACTGTGCCCTCTCAGATCGCAGGTTGCCATGGCGTTTCCAAGGTGATAGGAACAGTGTTAGAAATGCCATTGTTTAAACAGCGCCTGGCTCAGACACTTGTAGGCTAATCTATGCAGAAAAATGGGGATTTGAGACAGTGAGGAGGGGACTCTGTTCACGGTTACACTGCTGAAATAACTGATGGAGAAATCACATTATCGTCTCTTGAAGTGCAGATTTGACTGTAACTTCTGTACTGTTTTAGTAACTCCTGAAAGTTTGCAGATCCTACACCCCCTCAGGCACACCACACCCTTTAAAATTCCCTAAAGTGTGTTCAAAACAAACTTTTCAGAAAATATTTTCAAAGCTTTGTTCTTAAAAAAAGTTGACATTTTGGAGGTAAAAGGTTTGTGCCCAAGGGTAACGCGGAGATCACACAGATCTCAGAGTACATACAGGAACAAACTCATCAATCTTTGATATTCCTATCTCCCCCTGACATTTAATGTCCTGCACTCACAAGGTTGACAGTGTGATCAGAAAGTCAGAGTTGTGCCGCAAACAGACTCTGACCCAGCTGTGCCCCGTCCTCCCTTCAGAGTAAACAGAAACAGAGATGTATTAGTTTTAACTCCAACTCTTACTGGACATGTAGGCAGTGGCTACACAATCTTTGGTGGCAGCAAAGAGATGGATACACTGTTGAAATGAAAAATCCATTCTACAGATTAGTAATAGAAAACCTGAAGGATATGTGTTCTGCATGTATTCAGTGTCAGGGTGAACATGGTTCCTATAAAAGAGTACAAACTTAAACCACCTTTAAGGTGCTTCTGCACGATATACCTGTGATATTTTCTTAATGACATTAAATCCATAACTGTCTTACCATGCTGTAAATATTAGCAATTGTGTTTTATGCAAAGTTGTCAAATTCAGTGAAGCCACAGGAACAAGTCAACAACCACTCAGCCAATCAGACAAATAACGGCAGCTGTCATTTCGAATTATAAGACTGACAGAACACAAGCATCATTTGACATTCTTCCAAGGAAAATCTGGTTTTTTACAATTGTGAGATTAAAGCTAAATTTGCACTGCTCATCTTGCTCATACACACAAGCAGCTCCAGCCGCTTAGATCATGTCCTCCCACCTGAACAAAAGCTTTAAAGGAGTTTCAGATTTGTTTGTATGAATGAGTGCATATTTACTGTATATGTAATTGGTTTTTGCTGAAAAGCTGTATGCTGTGTTTGCAGACTAAGAGGCAGGAAGGTTCACTGAACATTGAATTTTAATCCAATATTTTCAAGCCACTGTCTGTTAAAACATCAAACTATAGGGGTATTTATCATAAACACTGATAGATCATAACACCAACTATGTGCAAGTTTACTTGGTATGGCAATTAGACTAAAAATATTAGGCCCTATCCAACTAACACCAGAGCAAGCTCCATTGAATTCCAGTATTTTCAACAGCAAGTAAATGTGTCTACAGCTCATACCTTCAAAAATGGGCAACGTACATCATTACAATCTAGACAGATACATGGCAGTATAGGCCCACAGGCAAAATATGCACATTTGATTTTTACAGTGAGATGCTCTGTCTGCTTCAAATAAGTAAAGTTTTTTTTTTTATTCACTAAAAAAAGAGGAAGTTAAGTTAATCCCTCCCACAGCATGTGGGACACCATGTGGTGTATGGGGCGGCGCCTATCTCCGTTTCTGACCCTAGGCCACACAGCTACTGTGAGTAGTGAAAGCTACAGTGGCAGTCAGTCCCCTAGTAGCTCTGTGCGTTAACTTTTCCTTCCCCCATTCTATTGTGCTGAGCACCAAGCTAGAAGGTGGAAAGTACCATTTTTATATGGTCTTTGGCATGACCCGGCCGAGATTTGAACCCACGACCTCCCGGTTGTGGGGCGGATGCTCTACCAAGTAGGCCACCACTCCGGTAACAAAAGAGGTAAGTTAATGCAGCAAATTCTTCTCGTCTTCATCATGCAGCCCTGTTCATGGCTCATTTCTGAACCTGCAGGTTTAATCTTAACATATATTTTCTTTTTTACAACTTGCCTGTTTAATTTTTATTCAAGTTGCTGAAAAAGAAAGAATCTTGGTCAAAAAGGTTTATTTTAAAAAGACCATTTTTATTTATACTAGTGTTTCTTGTAGTTTAGGCTGGTCACATACTAAATGTTTTTCAAGTCTTAACTAATGTTAAAAATGTGGGAGACCATGGACATAAAGGCAGTTTCACTTAACATTAGAATCCTCTGAATGCACATCAATCATATAGCCTGCACATGTGATTCCACAGACACGAAATCTCAAAGAAACTTGCATGATCAAATGTAGTCCCACATTCATTCATTCATCTTCAACTGCTTAATCCTTTTCAGGTGGTGGGGTGGTGGGGGTGGAGCCTATCCCAAAGTCTTTGGGCAAGAGGCTGTGACTTCACAAGATAAACAAATATGCACACTATCAATGTTGTGAGGTGTCTATTGTTTTGTTTCACAGAGAAAATCAAAAATCAAAAGAATATGAGTGAAACCCCTATTGAGAAGGCTGCATAAACACCACTTCCACACTTGCAGAATGAGCTGGAGGGGAGTCACAACAGCCGCGTTGCTTTTGGGTTGACTTGCTCTCACTAGTTATCCTGGACAAAAAAATCAATCATCAAATTTTGGATATATACAATTCAAGACTATGAAGGCTGTGACTTGAAAGGGAATAGTAAAATAATCACAGTGACTCCACACGTTTTATGATTATTTAATTTATTTATTATTACCACCACAAGCTGTGGATCTGGCCCAAAATCAGGCATAAAATTGTCCACTATGGGCTCAGCATAAGTCAATATAGTCTCACTAAATGATAATGAATTTATAAATCTACTGTGGTGTGGGAAAAAATATGCAATCCCTTGACAGATAATATGTTTTTAATGAAAAGAAGTAACTTTCAATAAAAGTTACGCATTTATACAGAAAGCTCCAGAAAAAAAAATTAAGAGACCATGATAAAATCTTTCCTAAATTAGCTTCTCTACATGTATGGCAACCATTCAATTTGAGTATCTGTTGAATTCCAACACAAGGACACCTCAGTCTATTTAAGGAGCTGCTGATTAAGTCATCACCTAACTAACTAACTAACTAACCTGCACTTATATAGCGCTTTTCTAGTCACAAGACCACTCAAAGCGCTTTTTCATTAATACTAACCCTCTATTCTAAGGGCCTATAGGAAACAGATATCTAGGGACAATTTAGAACAGCCAATTAACCTAACATGCATGTTTTTGGCATGTGGGAGGAAACCGGAGAAATCCCGGAGTAAACCCACGCATGGTAAGACACATGAAAGCTGTGAATAAAAATCAGTTACAACACAAATACAGATATGAGTTCTTCCCAAGTTAAAACTGAAGTATTGCAGAGTTTAAGAATGAACATGAACTTCTTTTTTTTTTTTTTTTTTTTGCATTATTCAATCTAAAAGCACATGAAAAGACAACATCTTTCTTGTTGTTTTGGCTGGTTGTCGTTTTCTATAAATAAATGCTGTAAATGATGATATTTTGGAATTTGGGTGAGTTGTTTTCAGTAGGTTAGAGAATAAGTTCATTTTACTGAAACACATATGTATAAACAGTAAAACCAGATAAAGTGATAATTTTGCAGTGGTCTCTTTGTCTCTTGATTTCTTCTGGAGTTGCATGTTACCAGCAAGCATTGCATGGTTACTTTTAATTTCACATACTGAACAACATTAAAAATAAACCAATAATAAATAAATACACTATTGTGGCATGTGCAAATATCTTGAAACCCTACGCAGTTAATTAATAAACACATTAATTGAAAACAATCATAAAAATATGCTTTTATGTCAAGGGGTGGTCAAATGTTTGCAGACCACTCTACACGTCACAGTATGAATATTTTGGTAAAATGGAGGTTTTAACCCTTTATGGGGTAAAAAACCATATTTGGTAACTTCAGGAGGCCTAATATATTGTAATACTATAATAATAAATATAGTAATAGTAATAACAATCATTGAAACAATCTTCGAATACTGGCCAATAATAGGGTTGAAAATTTAGAATTTTCCAGTCTGTGAATGAGTGCCCTATAAAGGGCTACATGCAGAGAGAAAACGTGAGTCTCATTTCCACACTGGCACTTCAACAACCTTTCATAAGACATCAGAGCCCAAACAAGGCTGAGACTAAAGGTTTAATCAACCATAATATATGCCATTTTTACTCTGTATGAGTATGCCTTTTTCCTAACCTCTTAAACTCATTTAATCTTATAGTACAAGTGTCTATATGCACAAAACACTATAGCACTACCTTTGCTTAAGGGCAACTGCTAAAAAAAAGTGTCGTTGCAGTACAAAGGCAAGAATTCTGTGTGGTAAATATCAATTCAGACTCCACTATTTGTATCTCGAGTGACAAGCACCATAGTTAGTGTGTGAGGGGAGTCGGCTCTGTCAAAGGCAGCCAGAACAAGGTGGCATTTTGAGCGGCAGAGGTTACCTATTTACACGCAGCTACAGGGCCAGTGCTAACTGCCTACACCAAAACGCTCCGAGCTGAGAGGTCGGCAGGAGAGGACAATAACTCAGTGGCTGTGCAGTTTCTGCCGCATTACCATAAAACCTGTGAGCGTGTTTGTGTTTCTAAGAGAGTATGGGCATATCAGTGTGTGCATGTGTGTGTGTGACTGACTGAAACGTTTTTTTTTTTTCCCCAAAGTGTGCTCCAAATACATGTTAATGCACTTCTGTATTTATGCGAATCTCAGAAATGGCACGCCGTATGTGTCAGTATTGTGGGTGGAGGGTAAAGGTCAGGCCCGGTACCAAAGTGTGTGTCTGTACTACATGTGCTCCTGATCATATTTGCCTGTGCATGTGTGTGCTGTATGCTAGTGTGTGTGTGTGTGTGTGTGTGTGTGTGTGTGTGATGTTATGCTGCGGGGGTGGCAAGGCTACGCGTTGCTAGTGTGTGTCACATTAGCCATGGGGTGCTGTCGGTGGGGCCTGGCGGCGGCCCGCTGAGGTTTATGGAGTGTCACTCAGTCGCCGCAGCCGTGAATCAAGTTAATGTTGCAGATCCCATCTCTTCAGTTGTCCTGCGCTCCCGGTGGAAGAACAACATTTGAACAGCGTGATTTGGCCCCGGCGAGAGGCTGATGCCTGTTTAATATGTGTTTTGAGTGTTCTGACTGACTGATTCCTTTAACAGGAAGTGGGAGAGAGGATGAGAGAGAGAGAGAGGCAGACTGCTTTATTGGCTGTGATCTGAAACAAGATGGAGGCTCCCTGAGAGGAATAAAAGAACAGGAGGAAGAAAGGATACGGAGATAGGCAATGATGCCATTTTCTTTTTCAAATGAAAGAGACATTAAGGGATTTTTTATGTTGTAAAACTGAATAAGCGACTGTACACCGGTGGGAATTTTTAACTTTTATATTAATTTAAATGCAAATTTTCAGACTAAATAATTTAAGTTTGCAGAAGTAGGTTTTTGTCACTTTACTTAAAAACTTGCACAATGACCACTTCATAGCTACAAATTTTGAATCTCCCGTTAATCACCACTCATTTGGTGATCTTCCAGTGGTTTTCAAGTTTCTAGGAAAAACGAACAAAATAAAAAACTCCATAGTGTCAGAAAGGCTAAATGACAAAAAGAAAAATGCATTTGATCAAACAGCTACAAATAAGAGTGAATAAGTCGAAAAATCTTGCATTTGGAGTCTACATTGTACAAATAAAATTTACACTTTGTTTGCAATTACTGTACAAGTTACATGATTTGCCAACACAACTGCATTCCCAACCAGGTATCTAGAAAACAAAGTAGAATTAAAAAAAGGATCCCTGATATGCTTCACAAGGAAAGGAAAATATGTGTATTTACAGGTTTTCTTAAAGTATAGCAAATCTGATTTTTAGAATATTTTAATACACACAACCTGTAGCTGAAACCACCGAGAGCATACGCACTAAAATGACTGACAAAGGTAGGGCCACTAAAAAAAGAACTTTTACAATTTAAGGGGACAAAATGGTGCTTTCTAATGTACCATCAGACTATGAATTTCTTTAATTATGTGCTTGAAAAACTTCCCAACACTTCCTAATAAAAAAAAATCCCAATTAATGTTACAAAAGACATCAAACAGACAATCAAATTTTACTAGATCCACAACACAAACAAATCTGATGGCCTTCGAATGCCTTAAATTTTTTGCAAATCCATTTACTGAATTTCAGTGCATTTTGATGCCCCATGATAAAGCCTGCACTCAAGGCAGGACTCCTCGTTGCAATGTGCCTCACCTTTCAAGTGACATGGACGTTAGTTTTCCACAGGCACATGCTTCCGTGGACTGGTATGTTGAGATTAAGGCAAGAATTAAGAATGGGTGAGTGATGTCACCCGACGGAAAAACCGCAAGGAATTGTGGGAAAAGTGTTCTGCCTGTTTGTGCTTAGTTGTGAGCAATGAATGTGGTTAAGCTGAAGATTTTGAGAGAGTTACTTCAGTCTGTTATTTATTTATTTGGATAAAAATGGCACTGAATATGTTATTCAAACACAGGAAATGTAACTATACATATAAAACGTCATACAAAAGTTGTTACCAAGTCTACCTACGGGTACAAATAAGTAACAAAAAAAAACAAAACAAAAAAAAAAAATCCAGGATGACAAGAAAGTGAAAACACATTTCCAATGTGGTCCTTTCAATCACATTATTTTTTCCTCCAAATACCACGCAACGTTAGAATGAGGAAGTTTTGCTGCATTATCAAATGCAACAACTGCTCTCACGATTGGCGTGGAAAAAGATTGATAACGTTGTATGCTTTTTTTTTTTTTAACTTCCTGACTTGGAAGAAAAGTGGAGAGAATCAGGTCTCCGAGCTAAAAAAAAAGAGGCGTTGGATGGAATGGATTGCAGTAGTCAGAAGGAAAAACATCAGCTCCGACAATATTCCTGCACACATGGTCGTGTGTTCACGGCATTTTCACCAAGGTAAGTTGTGATTTAAAAAATATTTAGAAGTGCAGAAAGACGTCCCCTCTCCAGAGCAGCTGTCTGTCTTTCACGCCGTGTGCATTGGCTGCACCTCAGCCATGGCTCTCTCATCTCTCACTAATGTGCAAAACGCACAGAGCAAAATCAAATAATTCCCCCACATCATCTCTGCTATTCCGAATTTCTCTTGCTAATCTGGAGCATTTTTTTTTTTAATGGGAGCTTTTTGTGTTGCTGATTTTCTTTGACTTTTTCTTTGTGAAAAGAAAAAAGTTGTGATTACTTGACGCCTTCATTACGCATGGATTTAATATCAGCTGGTGACTGAAGTCTATAGACTGTTTGGTATTGTTAAATTAAGCAGATTCTCCTCTTTCAGGTGACTATAAAAAAGTCATTGTCCTGATTAAGGATGTTTTTATAACAGCACATTATATTGGTAATTTTTTGGGTGCGCCAGTGCAATCAGTTGATTAGATCCACCTCCTCCAGTGTTTGACATTTTGGCATATTTATCAGAACACTGGACAGCTGATGTTACAGACTGCAGTCAAAGGTAAAAATCTTTATCTTGTAGCCTCAAAGTGTTCAGACATCCCTGACAGTTCCCATTATACGAACAAATACGGGTGTGTGTGTACACTGCAGGCAGCAGCAGAGATCTGTATGAGTTTTTACTGTGAACCAACGCTGCAAATACACCATTATATGGTAGCTGTAAGTTAGAAACCTGTTCAATAAGTTACACATGGGTTCAAAGAGCGTTACTCATATGAAATAATTTTTGGATACACTAGACATTAATTTCGACATATTTCGACTTTGTAGAAACAATGACTGCTTACCTTTGTGCTAAAAAACAGTTTTCTGGTCGTTCACCCAGAATATTTGAGGCAGCTGGACCATCCATTGGTTAACTGAACATAAGCCTCTAATGATTTATAGTTTTTAAATTGCTTATGGGTTTATACACTCACCCCACAAACCAGGTAGGCAAACACATCTGACAGTGTGACTCGAGGCAGTTGGTCGAGATCCCTGGTCCATTTCTTGTGCTCATATCGATTGATCCCATTTATTTCTTAAATTTTTTAGAGGTTGCGCTCCTTTTCTTCCTTATTCAGCTTCTCTGAATAAGGAATTTGAATTTTCTGTTTGCTGCGTTCCATTGCTCGTATATCTGTTCACGATAGCAGTTGCCTAGACTACAGGTAAACAAAGAAGCCGGACCATGATGATGGTATTAATGGCCCAGAATGCAGCGCAGCATGACGTCAATGCCCATTCTCTATAATGTGTTTTTGTCTTCCCTTTCACTGGTACATTTGATGGAGCACCTCCTGCTTCCTCCATTTCAGCACACAGGTGGTTCTGCTCAACAGGTAACATAAATACTGATGTACTTGCAACTTTGTCACAGGGGCTGTCAACTCTGGAACACACTGCCAACTGAAATTAAATTAATTCCAGATATAAAATTGTTTATAACAAAGGTTATGTGCTGGCTAAAAGAAAACAAAGTTGTACCCATAACTCCCCATGTCTGGATGGGGGTTAATATTTGACTTGCTAGCTGTTGTGGCTGATAAGTAGTGCTGCTTTTGTGGTATATATTTACTGTGTAATGTAGTTTTAGGATGTTTTTCATTTAAAGGCTTGTGATGATTGCATATATGTATTTTATTATGCTGTGTGATGTAGTTTTGGTATGTAGACTATTTAAATTGGATTGTGTTAATTATATTGTTCATGTAAAAGGCCTGCTGGGGTCAAGAGTTGAAAATATGCAATAGCTATAAACTCTGTGTACAGCACATCAGTTGCATTCGCCATACTGGAACGATGATAAACTGTACCGTCCCTATTTAAATACAATTCTATTCTATTCTTTATCAGAGTGCATCTTGAAATATCTATTTGCATTGCCCAGAGTGGGAGAAAAACTTATCCCAAGTGAATAAAGATTTTATCAAAATGTGCTTGTAAAATAGCTTTGAAAAAATATATAGGCATCAATTTACAACTCTAGATGTATAACACTCCCTTGAGGGCCTTTAATGATCTAATCTAATCTAATTACTTTTAATTACTAGCCATATAAACCCTTTTGTTCTATGGACTTTTTAGAATAAGAATTCTAAATGCCTTGGGAATGTGGGAGGATACCAAAGGATGCTGAATGAATCCACACAGGTACAGGGGCGGCTTATAAAACTCATAAAGACAGGCCCCTGCCGACAAGGGGACTCCACCTGAAATCATTGTGCTGCCCCTGCTCCTCAGTGTACTGCCAAGAAGCAATTTTATGTGTTATAATTATCTTAAAATACATTTTAACATTCAAAGTCTTGTTACCCTTTGGAGCACAATCACAAAACAGGGAGAACATAAACTGGCCCAACAGCCTGCACTGTATGCAGAGATAATAGTGTTGAGAGTTAATCTATTCTCTAAATAGGCTAACTTCCACTAAATGAAATGCTGCTGCAATTAAACCAAACCTAATTTTGTTGGGGACTCCTCTGGAACCCCTTTAAGGAGATCCCTGGACTGCAGCTTGATAATAATTTGTGTGTTGCAGCTCACACCGACTGCTGTGTTAGCATCAGGACAGCGCGGGAGCCTCCCTGCTCAGTGTATGGTACAGATGCAACTATTGATCAGCGGATCAATGTGCTGGCTGGTGGCGGGGGCCCCAAGGCCTCTAAGTGGCATTACTTCAGCTCGGAGAGGCCGCCAAGGGAGCGGTCAGACAGCACTTACCAGCAGTTAGAGAAATTAACCTTAACACCGAGGCACCAGCACACACACAATCAATTACACTCACTGTAACACAGGTCAGCGCACGGAAAATGTAAGTTTAGTCGCACATGCACATGTAATCAGGGGAGCATGCGGCCACCTACGAGGTAGTTTTATAATACTTGTGAGGACTGGCACTGGTTGTAATCCATAAACTTTAAATTAACCCTCACTTTAACCTAAATGCACCCCACTGTAAATCCCATCTAGTCCGTAAAAGTCCACCCCCCCCACACACACATTTAAAGACAAAGAAATCAAACTGAATAGACACCAAAGCAAGCAAAGTCAATTATAGTGTATCAAACTCTAACACAAGAGGGGAGAAATGCCCACCAAAATCAATTACAAGGTCAATGGCAGGACCATGAAACAGCCAGAGCTTATGATCACTTTAGCACAAAAACCCTTCACAATCCTTTTAACAGACGATTACCTTCAATTATAGATATGAAGCCAATGCCTTAAAAAGAGCATGATGGGGACCCCTAAACCTGACACCCGTCTAGCTGTTATTTGTGGCAGGATTTTTACAGACGATCTGGTGCGTGTGTGTGTGTGTGTGTGTGTCAGAGGCTTTTGAAGGTGACACTGCTAAGTAGATAAAGTATCAGCTCTGGATAGATCCAGGTCACGGGGGAAGGCCTGTGTATAAGGATGCGTGTTTGTAAGTAAGTGTGTCAGAGTCCCACGGTGTGTGTATTCAAATCTTAACTACAGTAAAAATTGGACAAAATCTGTCTGCATCCACCTCCTTCCCTTTGACTTTTACACTGATAACTATTCATCCCAACCTTACGGGGCACTCACCTGATTTATGACAAACTTTCATGTGGACTCAATGAGGTCTTTAGTAGTATTTGGTGGGAAAAGAATGAGGCCACTCTGCCCTCACAAAACAGAATGGTGGTCTCAAAACTCAGCCAATGGACATGATAATTCAAGAAATGTGGACAACATTTTTGGACAGGGCAGTGTAACCTTATCTCAACATCATGATCAACAACATTTTACATCAATTTCAGTTTTTCAAACTTTTTTTTTTCAATTATATGGTGCCATGGTCAATAAATTAATAAATTATCAATTATATTTAGATTTGGCAACCTCATCTGTTTTATTGTGAAGATTCAGCTTTTATTTTAAAAGTTTCAGCTTCCATTCATCAGATGGGAGCAGACTTGAGCTTTATTTACATACAAAGGCATACAGTATATTTCATGATTTTTGAATCCATATTGTGAAGCTGAAGCAGCTACCACTAACACGAAAGTGAACCTACATCACCGCCACTGATCTTCTGCTAGCCTAGCATTAGCAGGTTTATTTTTAGGAGGATACAGCGGAGAAAAAAAGATTTAAAAGGAGACACTCACTTAAATGTCAGCTGATTATTGCTCCATTATTCACTGTTACTATGCACTGCTATTTTATACTGAAATTAATGCTGCCTGCATTTAGCATCCACATGTACATGAGCACACACACTGAGGAAAAAGTCCTGAAATAACTAAAATAAGAAAGATTACACCAGTTCAAAGGTCTGAATGTTGGTTTTGGTTTGTTTTCTTTTAACCACACAGCTGTACAACACTGTGACCAAAACTGTGAATGACCATGTTAGAATATTTTCCACAAATGTCTTTCCTCATATACAGCACAGACCAGGAAATATTTTTGTTCAGCTCCCTTTTAGTTTCATTGGCATATTCACCAAACTGTTGATATATCAGCATCTGAACTAAAATGGTAAATGGCATTCATTTATATAGCGCTTCTTACTCATCTCTGGATGACCAAAGCGCTTTACAGATCCTGCTATCCACCCATTCACACACTGATGGTGGCGGAGCTTCCATACACCGGTGCTGGCCTGACCCACCAGGAGCAACTGGTGTTCAGTGTCTTGCTCAAGGACACTTCGACATGCAGACTGCAAACAGAGCAAGAATCAAACCACTTACCCTCCGATTAGAAGTTGGCTACACTACCCCTGCGCCACAGTCGCAGGTGCAGTGTAAGTAAATAAAATAAAATGTGTCAGAGGAGTAAACTACGAGGCACAACAGGTGTAGATGGGTCGCTAGGCTTCAGTCCGGCAGTTAGCACAACAGCTAACTTCAACCTAATGGTTTGGTCAAATAGCCGCTACTTCTGTTTGCCAGGGATGTAGGACTGTTTTCCACTGTGCTACATCAGAGAAGATAGTCCGCTAACCCCATTTTAATTGGAGTAAGTAATGCTAACACCATCTCACTCATCATTGTAAAACAGCAAATGCTAAATGATGACGCTAAGTTGTTGCTAATAGGAAACATTATTAGTGCATCAGACCATTGTTTCATTGCTTTAAATTACTGCTGAATTTCCTAGTTTTGTCTGAAAAAATTTATATTAAAGCTGCAAAAGTGCGTAATAGCAGGACATACACACAAAATAAATAATAAATAAAATAAAACGTGTTGGAGGAGCAAAGTGGCTCTTGTAACTTGATTTCTAATCCTCTAAATTAGTAAAGTAGCGATAATGAAGCTGGGCAATAAGACGATAATGATAATTATCGTGAAATAACTTTTCCTTGATAGAGATATAATACATGGTCAATAGAACGTTGCTAGAACTCATTTGTTCCGTGTTTTGACAGACAACACGAAAAGCCAATAAAAATGAGAATACACCGAACTGAACCAATCATGTGGCTGGAAGTCATGTTTGATTGATGCACACAACAGCGTGTGTAGGTGCGTAGGACCAGCACACACACACAGCTGGGGCTTAGCACACTTGCTAATTTTGGGCTAGCGCAGCCGTGTAGGAGTTGGAGGGAGCTAAAAAGAAAATGACGACAGAAAACCTTAATGAAAAGTCCAGTGACACAACACTTGCTAATGTTTGGGCTAGCACAGCCGTATAGCAGCTGGACTGGGCTAAAAAGAAAATGACGACAGAAAACATTAATGAAAAGTCCAGTGCAAGCGTTACCAAAGAAGACACCGAAACGGATGCCGCAAATGCTCAATAGACGAGGAAATTGTTGAAAAGAAGGGTCCGAGGAATTCAGTAGTGTGGCGATATTTTGGCTATTTAAAGTCTAAGAAGCAGCTTAGCGTGCACTGTAAACTGTGTCGCAAGCACGTTCCCACAAAATAAGGTAACACGACAAATCTTTTTTTTACCATCTGAAGTCATTCTTTTGAAAGTAATTGACCCTCGTTACAAACTCACTGGCCATAAATATTTCTCCCAGACAGCACTTCCCCAGCTGTACACGGAATGTAAAAAGGAGCTGCAAAGTGTGCCATACTTCACTACTACGTTAGATTTGTGGTCAAGTCTCACATGTGAACCATAATATGAGCCTCACTGTCCATTCATTGATCAAGATTGGAATTTGAAAAGCAAATGTCTTCAAACTTTCCTGAAGACTATAAAGGTGAAACTGCTTTAGGCCTGACTGAAGTACTTCCATCTTGGAGACTGAGTGAAGACAAGTCTGTATCACAACAGACGGTGGGACAAATAAAGTGAAGGCCACATCACTAAACGAGTGGACACGGCTGCAGTGCTTTGGACATGTACTTCACTCAGCTATGGGTAAGTTGGTGAGCAGAATATTATAAAATATTTAAATTTTATAATGTTTTATAATAATTTGAAATACAGTTGCATAATGTTCTACACTACATTTGTCAGGTTCAACTTCTGACAAAAAATAAATATTTAAAATTAATCTTGTAATCCGCCTTATTCCTAGGCCCCATAATGCCTTGTGTGAATTATGGTAGCAACTTCCGGTACTAGTTTAGAACGTATGGTTGTCACTGAAACGGGACACTTTTTCTTGTTAAAAAACATTGACTTCGGCATCAGAAATGCGGGAACACGGCCTCTTGCACCTCAAAACAGTAATATAATCATACCACTTCCCACGACTATCGAGGGATAGAAAGATGACCTTAAAAAGTGGCCTTGTACATTGTAGCTCCGTTAGTTAGCACCGCTGCTAAGATGCTAACGCTGTAAACAAATGACCCGTGCTCTCAAAATGAGTCACTCTGAGGACATTTTCAAAACTGAGCTAACATTCTTTCCATATTCTGTATTGAAAGACCTTCAAAATGATATTTAATTTGTAGGTAGTACACAAAAACTGACCCAGGGAAAGATGATTTGTTTATATTTTAGCTAGGTTGAAAACTCGTGTTCGATCGGTCGGGAGTTATGTCTTCTGCAAAAACATAGGTATTTTTAGAAAGTACGATTGCTAAGCTTTCCAATGATACCAGGCACTCATGGGGTTTCCCTGGGACTTGCCCTACCAAACAAACAAAGTGTCATGATTTATGACTTCTCGTTGCCTGTACTCATAATGACACGGTGCACATTCCAACCAGCACGTCTCCACTGCAAGAAAGTCGGCTGCATTTTGTTAAAATATGTTGGACATAATCAAATGCACCTTAGAGCAGATGTACGTCACAACACCGTGCTTGGATGTCGCCTGTCACTGTGTGGCGAGAAGCCTCCATTTATCCAGTCTGACACAACCATGAACACCAGCAAGTACCAGAACTATGCAAAAAGATTCAAAAAATACAAAAACTAGAAGAGCTGAAATTAGCTGCCACTTGAGTGCAAAACACGTATGTGGACTATACATTAAAAGGAATTTGAAAAACTTTTAAAAACGCTATTTTAAATGCCCCTGCTACTCCACTCTTACTGATATTACAAGCCTCAAAGGCACATTAAAAACACAACTTTATAAAAAATGCATCAAAATTATGAGGGAAAAAGTTGCATAACATTAATGACAGATGAATTTCTATCATTTATTTTTTAGTAGGTAATTTAACATTAAAAAAGAAGAGATGGTCCATCCATCCATTTATTTTTTCACCGCTTTTCTGGAGGTCTGGGTCACAGAGGCAGCAGCCCAAGCAGAGAAGCCCAGACTTTTCTCTCCCCAGCCATCTGCTCCATACCAAGACATTCCCAGGCCAGCTTCTCCAGCATGTCCTGGGTCTGCCCTGGGGTCTTCTCCCAGTGGGACGAGCCCGAAACACCTCTAGTGGGAGGCGTCCAGGAGGCATCCTGATCAGATGCCCAAACCACCTCAACTGGCTCCTTTCGATGTGGAGGAGCAGCGGTTCTACTCTGAGCCTCTCCCAGATGACTGAGCTCCTCACCCTATCTCTAAGGCCGAGTCCAGCAATCCTATGGAGAAAGATAATTTCAGCCACTTGCATCTGTGATATCATTCTTTCGGTCATTACCCAAACCTCATGACCATAGGTGAGGGTAGGAACATAGATTGACCAGTAAATCGACAGCTTTGCTTTAGAGCTCAGCTCCCTCTTCACCACAACAGACTGGTATAATGTCCGCATCACTGCAGAGGCTGCTCTGATCCATGTCAATCTCTCGCTCCACTCTCCCCTCACTCGTGAATAAGACCCCGAGATACTTAAAACTCCTCCACTTGGGGCAGGAGCTTGTCCCAAACCTGGAGAGGACAATCCACCTTTTTCCAGCTCAGCATCATGGACTCAGACTTAAGAGATGCTGATTTTCATCCCAGCCGCTTCACACTCAGCAGCAAACTGTCCCAGCAAGACCTGTAGGTCATTGCTTGATAAAGGCAACAGGACAACATCATCTGCAAACAGCAGAGATGAGATCCTTTCTTCACCGAGCATGACACCCTCCGATCCTTGGCTGCGCCTAGAAATCCTGTCCATAAAAATTATGAACAGGATTGGTGACAAAGGGCAGTCCTAGTGGAGTCCAACTCTCACTGGAAACGAGTTTGACAAGGTGTTGGCAATACAAACAAAATTCGTGCAACAGTCGTAGAGGGACCGGATAGCTCGTAACAACGAGCCCAATACCCCATACTCTCACAATACTCCCCACAAGAAACCACGAGGGACACAGTCAAATGCCTTCTCCAAGTCCACAAAACACATGTGGACTGGTTGGGAAAACTCCCACGATTCCTGGAGGATTTTTGAGAGGGTAAAGAGTTGGTCCGATGTGCCACGATCAGGACAAAAACCAAACTGCTTATCCTGAATCCGAGGTTCGACCAGCGGTCAGACTCTCCTCTTCAGTACCCTGGCATAGACCTCAGCCCCTGTGGTGGGCGAGTCGTCCCCCTCGTCCTCAAGCCCTGCTTCCTCTGTGGAAAGCGTGTCAGTGGGATTGAGGAGATCCTCGAAGTATTCCTTGTACTGCCCGACGATATCCCCAGTTGAAGTCAGCAGCGTCCCATCTGCACCATACACAGTGTGGATAGGGAGCTGCTTCCCCCTCCTGAGTCACCGGAAAGTTTGCCAGAATCTCTTCAAGGCCGACCAAAAGTCTTGTTCCATGGCCTCACCAAACTCCTCCCACACTTGAGTTTTTGCTTCAGCAACCACCCAAGCTGCACTCCGCTCAGCCTGCCGGCACACCTCAACTGTTTCGGGAGTCCCACGAGCCAACCAAGCTCGATAGGACTCCTTCAGCTTGATGACCCCCCTCATCACTGGTGTCCACCACTTGGTTCAGGGTTGCCACCACAAGATGCACCAACGACCATACAGCCACAGCTCTGGACAGCTACTTTAACAATGGAGGTAGAGAACATCACCCAATCAGATTCTATGTCTCCAGACTCCCCTGGAATGTGGTCAGGTTCTTCTGGAGGTGGAAGTTGAAGATCTCCTAGACAGAGGCCTCAGCCAAACGTTCCCAGCACACCCTCACTACATGTTTAGGTCTACTGGGTCTGAGTGGCATCCACCCCTGCCATTGGATCCAACTCACCACTAGGTGGTGATCAGTTGACAGCTCTGTGCCTCTCTTTACCCGAGTGTCAAAGATGTATGGTTGCACGTCTGATGACACAATAACAAAATTGATCAGTGACTTGCAACCTAGGGTGTCCTGTTGCCAGGTGCACATATGGACACCCTTATGCTTGAACATGATGTTCATTATGGACAAACTGTGGTTGGCACAGAAGTCCAATAACTGGACACCACTTGGGTTTAGATCGGGCAGGCCGTTCCTGCCAATCACACCCCTTCAAGTTTCACTGTTGTTGCCCACGTGTGCATTGAAGTCTCCCAGCAGGACAAGGAGGAGGACTCTCCAGCACCCCAGTCAGAGACTCCAAGAAGGGTGGGTACTCTGAACCATCATTTGGTGCATAGTCCTTCAGCATCTTCACTGGGTCCCAATAAAGGACAGAATAAACTTTTAAGATACTGCTCCTCACCTTCAAAACCCTTCATAACCTAGCCCCGCCTCACCTGTCTGAACTCCTCCACATTGTCACCCCTAGCCGCTCTCTCAGGTCCTCCTCTTCCCTTCACCTCGTCATTCCTTCTCCCCGCCTTATCACTGTGGGGTATGGAGCCTTCAGTCGCTTTGCTCCCCGGCTCTGGAACTCACTCCCACCAGCCATTCGCAACATTGACTCTCTTCCATTATTTAAATCCAGACTCAAAACTTATTTGTTTAAACAAACATACTCTCTTTAATAATCTACCTTTAATTTACTGTTTTTGGTTTGTTACTTAAGTTTTGTTATTGCATTTTAAATCTGTTTTTAATGTTTTAATGCTCTTTGTAAGGTGACCTTGGGAGTTGAAAGGCACCTAGAAATAAAATGTATTATTATTATTATTATTATTATTATAGGCACAAATGATGGTCAGGATATGTTTCCCAACCCGAAGGCATAAGGAAAGGCAAGCATATTTTTCTGACATCATTGCTAAAAACAACAATAATGCATGCACCTTGTTCACTACTGTTGGCAGGCTAACAAATCCCCCTGTGTCAGTAGCTCCAGAACTTCTATCCAACTGTGCCTGCAATGACTCTGCCTTTTTCTTTATTGACAAAATTCAGAAAATTAGACAGTCAGTCAGTGCTCCTATGCCAGGTGCTGGACATGTGCTTACTCTGTGTCCACATAGAGAAGACGTAAACACCATGGCAGAATTTTTTCCAATCATAAAATCTTGGATGACATCATACGCCACCTGAAATCCACTACCTGCTGCCTTAATACCCTCCCAACAGGGTTTTTAAAAAACGTTTCCTGTTGTATGGCCTCAGATCTACTACAGATCATAAATATGTCTCTGCATTCAGGTGTCTTCCCTCAGTGCTTTAAAACAGCTGTTATCAAGCCACTTCTAAAAAAGAGCAACCTAAACACCTCACTCATAAACAGCTACAGTCATGTGAAAAAAATGAGGACACCCCATTAAATATTCAGTTCTTTATTAATTAATGTTCACATATCTACTGTATGTCTAACCTTGTTTTTGTTTTATTTGCATTTTTTTTAACAGTTATTTTAGCCATTTTAAGTGGGAATGAATGTTGGGGTGTCCTAAAAAAGATGGGGGGTGTCCTAATTTATTTCTCACTATTTGTTTAGAATTACATTTTACAGAAAATTTGAAAAAAGTCTTTAATTCATTTTAATTGTTTAGTTGTATTACATGAATCTCCCAGTATTTTTAACATTGATATTAAATTATCCATATGTCCAAATATGTTAAAAAAACACACATGCTTATACAGGGTGTCCTAATTTTTTCACATGACTGTATAGGCCCATATCAAATCTCCCCCTTCTTAGCAAAATAATAGAAAAAGCAGTTTTTCAACAATTGTACAACTTCCTGACATCAAATAACTGTTTTGATGTCTTCCAGTCAGGTTTTCGGCCACATTTTGAACAGCACTGAGACAACTCTACTTAAGGTCTTTAATGACATCCACTCCAATACAGATAAATGTAACATTTCAGTCTTGGTTCTACTGGACCTCAGTGCTGCATTTGACACTGTCAACCATAACCTCTTACTAGATCGGCTGAAAAACTGGGTGGGACTCTGGTACAGTTAGCTGGTTTGAGTCCTATTTAAAAGACAGTGACTATTTTGTGTCTATAAATAACTACAAATCTGAGCAAACAAAAATAACCCGTGGAGTTCCCCAAGGTTCCATTTTGGGACCATTGCTTTTCAACATCTATATGCTCCCTCTACCTCGAGTCATAAAAACAACAAAATATATTACCATAACTATGCAGATGATACACAAATCTACATAACCGCTTCACCAGGAGACTATGGTGCAATTAAAACCCTGATCAAATGCATTGGTCAAATTAAAGAGTGGATGTGCCAGAATTTTCAGTTAAATGAAGACAAAATCAAAATAATAGTTTTTGGAGCCAAAGAAAAAAGACTCAAAGTTAGTACTCAGCTTCGATCAATGATGCAAAAAACACAACAGCCAAGCCAGAAATCTGGGTGTGGTTCTGGACTCAGACCTGAATTTTAACAGCCACATTAAGACAGTAGTGAAATCAGCCTATTATAACTTAAATAACATAGCGAGGATTAAAGGTTTAATGTCTCAGCAGGATCTAGAAAAACTTGTTCATGCATTTATCTTCAGTAAGCTGGACTACTGTAATGCTGTCCTCACAGGTCTCCCTAAAAAGTCCATCAGACAGCTGCAGTTGGTTCAGAACACTGCAGCTCGAGTCCTCACTAAGACCAAGAAAGTAGATCATATAACTCCAGTCCTCAGCTCTTTACACTGGCTTCTTGTCTGTCAAAGAATAGATTTCAAAATACTGCTGTTGGTTTATAAAGCTCTGAATGGTTTAGGGTCAAAATACATTTTAGATCTGCTAGTCCATTATGAACAACCCAGAGCCCTCAGATCATCAGGGTCAGGCCTACTATCTGTGCCCAGAGTTAGAACGAAACATGGTGAGACAGCGTTTAGTTTTTATGTCCCTCACATATGGAACACACTCCCAAAAAGCATCAGGGCTGCTGAAACTCTCAGCTGCTTTAAATCGAGGTTAAAAACTCTATTTGCTGCCGCCTTTCAGTAGCCTGCAATGTACTGTAACTTTTGTTTCTGTTGTATTCTATTTTAGCCTGTTTTAGTTTCTCTTTAATCTACTTTTTACTTTGCTTTTTAATTCTTGTTTTTGTAAAATATATGTTTAAACTTTAAGGGAGGGTTTGAGGCCCCCTTCATAAAAGAAAAAAAGAGTGGGTTATAAATTAACCATGGTGTATCACATCTTTGGAAAGCTGAGTTCAATTTCTCTAGCCACACCCAGGTCTGATTACTGCCACACCTGTTCTCAATCAAGAAATCACTTCAATAGGACCTGCCTGACAAAAGTGAAGTAGACCAAAAGATCCTCAAACACCAGACATCATGCTACGATCCATAGAAATCCAGGAACAAATGAGAAACAAAGCAATTGAGATCTATCAGTCTGGAAAAGGTTACAAAGCCATTTCTAAAGCTTTGGGACTCCAGTGAACCACAGTGAGAGCCATTATCCACAAATGGCGAAAACATGGAACAGTGGTGAACCTTCCCAGGAGTGGCCGGCCGACGAAAATTACCCCAAGAGCGCAGCAATGACTCATCCAAGAAGTCACAAAAGACCCCACAACAACATCCAAAGAACTGAAGGCCTCACTTGCCTCAGTTAAGGTCAGTGTTTATGACTCCACCATAAGAAAGAGACTGGGCAAAAATGGCCTGCATGGCAGAGTTCCAAGACGAAAACCACTGCTGAGCAAAAAGAACATAAAGGCACGTCTCAGTTTTGCTAGAAAACATCTTGATGATCCCCAAGACTTTTGGGAAAATACTCTGTGGACTGACGAGACAAAAGTTGAACTTTTTGGAAGGTGTGCGTCCCATTATATCGGGCAAAAAAGTAACACAGCATTTCAGAAAAGGAACATCATACCAACAGTAAAATATGATGGTGGTAGTGTGATGGTCTGGGGCTGTTTTGCTGCTTCAGGACCTGGAAGACTTGCTGTGGTAAATGGAACCATGAATTCTGCTGTCTACTGAAAAATCTTGAAGGAGAATGTCCGGCCATCTGTTCGTGACCTCAAGCTGAAGCGCACTTGGGTTCTGCAGCAGGACAATGATCCAAAATACACCAGCAAGTCCACCTCTGAATGGCTTAAGAAAAACAAAATGAAGACTTTGGAGTGGCCTAGACAAAGTCCTGACCTGAATCTGACTGAGATGCTGTGGCACGACCTTAAAGAGGCGGTTCATGCTTGAAAACCCTCCAATGTGGCTGAATTACAACAATTCTGCAAAGATGAGTGGGCCAAAATGCCTCCACACCGCTGTAAAAGACTCATTGCCAGTTACTGCAAACGCTTGATTGCAGTTGTTGCTGCTAAGGGTGGCCCAACCAGTTATTAGGTTTCGGGGGCAATCACTTTTTCACACAGGGCCATCTACGTTTCGATTTTTTTTTTTACCCTTAATAATAAACACCTTCATTTAAAAACTGCATTTTGTGATTACTTGTGTTATCTTTGTCTAACATTTAAATTTGTTTGATGATCTGGAACATTTAAGTGTGACAAACAGAAAAAAATGAGAAATCAGAAAGGGGGCAAACACTTTTTCACACCACTGTATATCATTATTGGGATATAAGATTAGTTATATCGTGATATGAAATTTTGTTCATATTGCGCAGCCCTAACTGAAATGCGTGTCAAAAACACCTAGAGGTATTTTTCAAATGTCAAGCATAGAGAATTTAACTACAAATTCTAATAAAAGTAAAGGTAACCGAAATCTCATGACATGTTTGGAAAATTAATTCTCTCATTTTAATAGCATTTTACACAAATGTGTTTTAGAACAGAATGACACACAAAAAAGAAATGAGGACAAACATGTTTGTTCAAATTTGTGCTTGAATTGACCATAAAGCACCTAAAGATTAATTCTATTATATACTGTACACACACGATGTAACACGACCTTTTGTGTACATTATTATCATCAATCTAGAGGAAAATAGCTATTATCCATACTGATATATAGCATTTGAATGTGCTTGTGTTTGATGGCTACGCCTGCCTCTCTATTCCCCACATAAGGCCTTAAGCAAAGTTTGGTGTATATGTATGGGGGGGGTGCGTGTGCACGCGGATGCACATTATTGTGTGTGATTTTGCTTGAGTGTGCGCAAATAAACCAGCAGGTCAGCTGAGGTCCAGCAAGTGATGACTCTACTTTGTCTGATAGGGACAGCCGCTACCGTCACCTTTACAAATGCCATGAATCAACGCCAAGGAGGACAGGCCGGCAGACCAAAAAACAACCAATTATACAGCAGTCAGATTGACACCAGGTGGACAGGGCAGAGGGAGAGAGAGAGGGAGGGAGACGTGAAGACACACTGAACACACCCCAAGGACGAATAAACAGGAGAGAATGAGGGCACAGACTGACAGGGGGCCTTCTGGGCTCCAACACTCATACTTTGAACTGAGTGACTTTGAAGTCTGTTATTAATCTATCAATTACTTTAAGTGGATGTTAAAGAAAATATTAAATATGTTTTACCAAATCTGTCAGGACAATCGATACCATTTCTCTTTGGTTAATTCACGTACCAGAATAAAGATACAAAAAAGCTGGAATTTTCTATGATGCTTTCAATTTTCTTTCATGCTTTTGTCTTAAGTGTAATAGAAGGAAAGAGGGTGAATGAGACTATTTTCCAAAACACAGATTAGGGTTTCCATCACTGATGAAAGCTGAAAATCTAGATCTAAGACATTTCTTACCAGACTGATGAAAACAATGGCTTGAAGGTGAAATCCATAATGATACACAGAAATCACTTCGCTATTTGCTGGTGTATTAAAGCTTTTCTCCTAAACACAGTAGCAACTTGTTCATTAACCAATATTTTAAGAAAACACACATTATAGATATCAACTGCATATAATCATTGGACTAATATCTGTAAATCTGACAATATTTGCCATTGCCTAAAATTTATCAACTGTGTTGGATCATTTTTCTAAAGGATGCACGCCCAAAAATGTGATAGGGAGCTTGAAGAGAGATGATTTTTTTTCAAAAACAAACCAAAATTTTGTAAAAAAATTCCCAAGAGAAAAAAAAAAGATTAACAACATCAGAATAAGTTCCTGATTACCATTTGTCAAAAAGGCAAAAGCAGAGAATTCTTTGGTAGAACTAACCAAACAATGGGGGAGTGTGGATTTACCCAATGTTTGCTATCCAACATGCATATCAGCCACTGTCACAGACCTCCAGGAAGTGTTACTAAGCTTTTACACAACCCATAGACCTACTCGTGCCAGCAAGTTTAGGCCTGACCATGCTCTGGCTGTGCCAAAGGCTACCCTAGGATTTCCACTGACTCTGGATGTGGTCCGTTGCGGATGCAGTGCAGACAGAGCCTTGCGGCAATCCCCACCGAGTCCATGTGTGTTTTGAGCCAGCATGAATAAGAACAAGGTCTGAATTACAAGACTGCATGAGAATTATTTAAAATAATGAGAGTTCAAGAAAGACTCGAGAGAGACCGAGGAGGACTGATTGTGATCATGTGATAACAACAAGGAAGCGTGATACACTGGCTCTCCGCAAGTAGCTCGTTAATCTTAATTTTGTGACGTGTTTGTATGCTATGTCAAAGTTTTTTATCTTCTGTGACACAGTGGTGGAGGAGTAGACCTCAGAAAATAACGGACAATCCTTAATTAGAGTTTAATGAACAAACAGTTATTAACTACAGTAGATACCGGGGCATTTCCTTGCGGACTGGATCCGGCATCTGTCAAAAATGGACTTGTTGCACATTTTTAGCGATCCGAATCAGACGAGCTGGATTCATTCCACAATGGTCTAGATCAGGTGAGGAGTAGAACATTAACTAGAATGAGAATGTGCTGCATCTGGAGTCAGTGGAAATCCTGGGTAAGACAGCAACACTAAACAGAAGCTTCCTTCCCTCTGCAATAAGGACATCAGACAAGCTTCTAAGTCACCGTACCCAGTCTTTTACATGGAGAGTAAATAAACCCTTGATGACACTAGACAGACTTCAGTTTATCTAACTACTTATGGCATTTTTGACAGGTTTTCATGTGTTTGGAGTCCAAGAGGGTGGTGGTGTGCATGACTGAATGACTCATGTTGTCAGTAAATCATCTAACTTACAAGAGCCCTTCTGATTTATAAGCTGGCTATACTTGCTCCTTAAACTGCCAAAGGACAGTGCAGTCATAACCGGTTCTGTTTTCTTCAAGCAGGATCTCTTAAGGGTAGGGGCAGCAAAATTGATGTCATGCTTTTGTTGGTTTATTTTCTACATAAAACTCACAATCTTGCAGCAATATATTTTTAGTTTAATAATGACTCTTTGGGGTACTGCGAATTATTCATGTTTGCACAATACATAGAAGGTGCAAAGTAACTCAGTACTAAAAAAACTTTTGCACAAAACTGTTCTTACATGAGAAATTTCATTGGAAGACAATTTTTACTCCTGAGTATCCATTTAAGGGAAAAAATACTTAAGTAGATTTGGTGATATTCTCTATGATACTTTTCATTTCATTGAAAACTGGTCAAAATGTGCTTGATTGTATTGTTGTGACTTGTTCTGACAACAAATGTGCCCTTCAGAGGTAAAGTGGGCTATCCCACAAAACCATTATTTTGAGAAAATGAGCTCTAAAGTTGAGGACGGTGGCTAAACTGTCATCTCTGCTGGAGTCCGAGTTCCACCCTATGCAGGACATACTGGATGCACTGAGGAGCTCATTTAGCAGCAGACTACATCATCCCAGGTGCACAACCGAGAGGTTTCGTAGGTCCTTCCTACCAACGGCTGTCAGACTGTACAACCTAAGCAGGGCTGCTCGCAGAGATAGCAAAAAGACGTAACACACTAATAGTTTTTTGAATGCAAAAGATGCAATAGACTTACACAATGGTCCTCTCCGGCATACAACTAGGAACATACCGGTCGCTATGGAGGGTGAGAATATGTATGGGCACATAATCATACCATGTAGGATAACTAAGTAGACGGTTGTGCTGTTTCATCCCATCTAGCAACAATGCTCTGCACTGTGTGTGTTTATATATTTACATATTTATTCCATCTAGCTACAATGCTCAGCACTGGGTGTGTTTATATTTATATATCTATATATTTATTCCATCTAGCTACAATGCTCCGCACTGTGTTTTTATATATCTACATATTATTCCATCTAGCTACATTGCTCCGCACTGTGTGTGTTTATATACTTGCATATTTATTCCACCTAGCTGCAATGCTCCGTACTGTGGGTGTTTGTATATTTGCATGTTTGTTCCATCGAGCTACAATGCTCTGCACTGTGTGTTCATATATTCATGTATTTGTTCCATCCGGCTACAATGCTCTGCACTGTGTGTCTGTGTGTATATATATATTTTATAGTAATATGTACATATGTATATTAGCTGCTCTTGCTTGCTTGTTTTTTTTTTTCTTGCCTTCTGATTGTTGCTCTGAGTGTTGCTATCCCTGTGCTGTTGCAATCCTGGAATTTCCCCTTTGTGGGACTAATAAAGGCTTATCTTATCTTATCTTATCTTAAATATTCTCAAAAAATCAGTGTGCCTATATCATTAAAAAGTTACCCCCTATAATTACCTTCAAGGTGTGACTTAAATATGAAAATATATTTAAATCACATAAACTTTAGAGCTCATTTTCTCAAAATAATGGTTTTGTGGGATAGCCCACTTTACCTCTGAAGGGCACAAATGGCAAAATGTTTGGTCATTTTAGTAAATTTATCTTATTTCACTGAGATCATTGTTGATATGACTGCACTTCTATTCCAGCTCCACTGCAAAAGAACAAGAAATAAATTATGAGAAAAAAAGAATACAAATTTAAGGGTAAAACTTGCAAATTTATGTGAAAAAAGACTAAATGTTATCAAAATAGACACAAATTTATAAGGAAAAAAGTAATAGAGCTAAAAGAAAAATGAATGAGGAAACACACATGTATGCAAATAAATCTCAACTGTAAAAAAAAAAAAAAACTGTTAAAAATCATAACTGTCTGCAGTCTGCAAGTTGAAGTGTCCTTGAACAAGTCACTGAACCCCCAGTTGCTCCTGGTGGGTCAGGCCAGCGCCTGTGCACGGCAGCCCCACCGCCATCAGTGTGTGAATGGGTGGATAGCAGGATCTGTAAAGCATTTTGGTCATCTAGAGATGAGAAAAAGTGCTATACAAGTGAACGCCATTTACCATATTTACAGTATTTACCATTTTATGTGGGGAAAAACATATTTAGAAAAAAGAAGTTGTACATTCAAGTGAAAAAAAACTGGTCCTAAATGAATGAGGAAAAAAGCAAATTTCTGGGAAAAAGTCACAAATTTAGGAGGTACAAAATTGAAAAAAAAAAAAAAATTCCAAAAATAGATTTTAGAAGTACTGGTGGAATAGAATATTATTTTAATGTTAAATAAAGACACAAATTAATTAACTTAGACAGGTAATTCAGAATGAATGCCCCAACATTCAAAGCCCCATAACAAAATATACTGGTCCAACAGCTGAGGTGAAAAGGGCTCTAGAGGTGAGAAGTACAAACACACGTATATGAACGTGCACACACACAAACACAGAGTGTAAGTGGTCAGAGGGAACGTGGGTCAGTGTCCTGCTCTCAGCTCTTTTTCTGCTGACAGAGGATGACCCAGTGTGAGTCTAATCTGGCCCATACTAACTCTATCTACCTCATGTCCCCCAGGTCTGCACCTCCAGAGAGCCAGGGAGGAAGAAAGAAGCAAAGAATGAGATTGAGAGGAAGAGAGGTGAAAGGTGAGGAGAAAAAAACCCTCAGGGACTCCATCTTTACTGCTACCTTCAAATAGCTGACTGTTTGCTTGTTTTCGTCATTAAACATGTTTCAATCTCAGAGGTATAAAGAATGCATAGTTTCCGGCACAGATTTGCAAGAAATACAGTCATTTTTGTAGCTTTTTATATACAACAAAACTGAGAAAAAAAGAGAAATTGAGAGACAAATTAAAATAGTGCAGCAATATTGCTGGGTTAAGAGATTTCTTATTAAAAGTCATCATAGCCACACACAAAGCCTGATTTAAACAGTAGAAAAGTAACATGGATTTAACATTATGGTGGCTAAAAATAACTTGACTTGTAAAATTAAATCGGTGTTCCTTTAGATTTCAAGAGTCATGTGAATCCCTCCACAGCAGATATTTAAACTGAACCTTTGGGGTCACTTACCCCACTGAAAGTCACAGATTTTGCACAAATCGATGTTTTGCATGTTCACAAAACATTTTTCGTTTCCTTGAAATGGCTATTATTGGGGGGAAAAAGAGACAAATTGGAGCCAAAATTAAAAGATATAAAATATTTTCTCATTGATGTAGTGTAGCCATAGGAAGGTGTGTAATACCCAGTATTTGACAGCATTATAACAGGGAGATAAATGTTCTCAGGGGTTGGAAACCTCTCGTATGAAAATAGCCATTTGAGCAATATTTGCATTGCTGCAAAACATATATGAGCCCTAAAATAAATATAAAACTTGAATTAAGATTATAAACTGTCCTGTCAACATTAAGGAGATTGTAAAATTTTCTCTCAGAATTTTTTTTTTTTTTACAATGTTATGTTTTTCACTCTTAAATTTGTAACACTTCTGGTAAACTTTTGACTTTTTAAAGAAGAGAATAGGCTTTATTGTCATTGTATAATTGTACTTTTCTCTTAAATTTGAAACTTCTTTGTGGTGAAATGTTTTTCTCATAAATTGAATTTTTTTACCTTCTAAATCGATAATTTTTTTGGTAAATATGAGATTTTTTGCAGGTTATTAAACCCCTTTTAGATCACATAATATACAGTGGATATAAAAAGTCTGCACACCCTTGTTCAAATGGTAGGTTTTTGTGATGTAAAAAAAATAAGACCAAGATAAATCATTTCAAAACTTTTCCCACCATTAATGTGACCTATAACCTACTTCTGGAGCCACACGAGTAGGCTGCCTTTTTGCAACAGTGGATCATTTTCTTCCTTCTATTTACTATCTGGCTTCTCTTGCTAATCTTTCTGATCCGGCGATACCTTGTACATCGGACGGACACACGGATCGCCCAAATGTCTCCTGAGCCGGCAGACGGAGCCACTGTTTTTAGCAGGATACGTTACAGCAGAGACCAGCTGTTAGCACTTAACTGGACCAAGATGCTAGCGCAAGACCTCGACATACCAGGTGAAATAAGACAGAAACGACGTGGATGCCGTGCTGGAGCAAGACGGCGGGCGAGAAATATAGGGTACAGACCCGTCCTTCTGTCCGTTATTATGGGGAATGTACGATCGCTACTGAATAAGACTGACGAGCTAGCGGCTATCTCCCGCTATGAGAGCATCTTCAGAGAGATTAGCCTGATGTTGTTTACGGAGACGTGGCTAACAGAACTAGCAACAGATGCTAACATCGAACTGGAGGGTTTCCACGCAATACGGGCAGATCGGACACCAGACAGTGGGAAGGCAAGGGGCGGAGAAGTGATAATGTATGTCAATAACAGCTGGTGCAGACCAGGACATGTCACGGTTAAACATCACTGCAGCAAAGACATTGAGTTGTTAGCTGTTAGCATGCAGCCTACCTATCTCCCGAGGGAATACTCACACGTGATCTGCATTGTTATTTATGCAAATCCGATGGCGAACGCTGGGACAGTGTGTGACACCATCCACTCAGTAACTGGCAGGCTGCTGACAGAACACCCAGATGCTCTTCTCCTCATCCCAGGTGATTTCAACCATATTTCACTGTCCCCCATTCTGCCCACGTTCACCCAGTATGTCACATGCCACACTAGAGACAATAAAACACTGGACTTATTCTATGCTAACACTAAGGAGGCGTACACCTCATCACCACTGCCCCCACTCGGGAGATCGGATCACAACTTGGTTCATCTCCTGCCGGTGTACAAACCCCTAGTAAGCAGACAACCTCCGGTCATGCGCACGGTGAAGATATGGTCTGAGGAGGCAATGGATGCTTTAAAGGACTGTCTTGAAACCACTGCCTGGGAGCAGCTCTGCGATCCACATAGTGAGGACATCGATGGCCTCACTCACACCATCACGGACTACATCAGCTTCTGTGTGGACAACACCGTACCCACCAAGACCATACGGTGTTGCTCGAACAACAAACCCTGGATCAACCCTGAGATAAAAACACTTCTGAGAGAGAAGAAGAGGATCTTCAGGTCAGGGAACAGGGAGATGCTGAAGTCCGTACAGAGGGAGCTGAGGAGGAAGATCAGAGAAGGCAAGGACAGCTTCAGGAAGAAGATGGAGGACAAGCTGCAACAGAGCGACATCAGCGGGGTCTGGAGAAACCTTAAAACCATCTCTGGGCTCCAGAATACCTCCTCCCAGGCCACGGGGGGCAGGGAATGGGCGAACAATCTGAACCTGTTTTTTAATAGGTTTGACCAACCGCTCTCCCCCCCGACTGCACACCAACCACTGCTGCCTCTACAGTCATCGAGACCTGCTGTCCACATACCACTCCACCAACACCCCCCCCACTCCCAGCACACAGCCCCCAAACCTGACTCTCACTAAGACCCAGGTGAGGACGGAGCTAAGAAGATCAAGGCGCGGAAGGCCTCGGGACCGGACGGCATCAGTGCAAAGCTCCTCAAGTCCTGCAAAGACCAGCTGTGTGGGATTGTGGAGCACATCTTCAACTTTAGCCTGAAGCTGGGGAGGGTATCACAGTTGTGGAAAACATCTTGTGTGGTACCTGTACCAAAGACTTCCCACCCCAAAGACCTGAACAGCTACAGGCCAGTGGCCCTGACGTCTCACATGATGAAGACCCTGGAGAGACTGCTCCTTGCTCACTTGCTCACCTCCGCCCCCTGGTGGGACCAGCGATGGATCCACTCCAGTTCGCCTACCAGCATGGCATTGGGGTGGAGGATGCAGTGATCTTCCTCCTTCACCGTTCCCTGTCCCACCTGGAGAAGCCCGGGAATGCAGTGAGGATCATGTTCTTTGACTTCTCCAGTGCTTTCAACACCATCCAACCGATGATCCTGAAGGACAAGCTGCTGTGCGCAGGGGTGGACCAGCACCTGTCATCATGGATCCTGGATGATCCTACCTCACTAACTGGCCACAGTTTGTGAGAACCCGGGATTGTGTGTCCGACATGATCATCGGCAGCACGGGGCCCCCCCAGAGAACGGTTTTGGCTCCCTTCCTGTTCACCCTTTATACTGTGGACTTCTCACACAACACAACACACTGCCATCTACAGAAGTTCTCTGACGATTCTGCGATCGTCGGCCTCATCTCCAATGGAGATGAGGCTGAGTACAGAGGACTTATCCAGGACTTTGTGGACTGGTGCCATCGGAACTGCCTCCAGATCAACGCGAGGAAAACTAAGGAGCTGGTGGTGGACTGCCGCAGGCAAGGACAACCCCTCACAGCACCAGTAAACATACAGGGAACAGACATTGAGATGGTGACATCCTACAAGTACCTGGGTGTTCATCTGAACAATAAACTAGACTGGTCACACAATACCAACGCACTCTACAAGAAGGGACAGCGCAGGCTGTTCCTACTGAGGAGGCTCAGGTCTTTTGGTGTACAAGGGGTGCTCTTGAAGACATTCTACGACACGATGATGGCATCAGCCATCACATTTGGAGTGGTCTGCTGGGGCAGTGGCATTACAGCAGCCGATAGGAAGAGAATGAACAAACTAATCAAGAAAGCTAGCTCTGTCCTGGGGCAACGCCTTGACCCAGTGGAGGAGATAGGAGAGAGAAGGATGGTGGCTAAACTGTCATCTCTGCTGGACTCTGAGTCCCACCCTATGCAGGATATACTGGACGCACTGAGGAGCTCATTTAGTAGTAGACTACATCATCCTAGATGCGTGACCGAGAGGTTTCGCAGGTCCTTCCTACCTACAGCTGTCAGACTGTATAACCTAAGCAGGGCTGCTAGCAGAGATCGCAAAAAAAAAACGTGATGACCTAATAGTATTGAATGCAAAAGATGCAACAGACTTACACAAATGGTCCCCTCCAGTATACAACTAGGACAATATCAGTCGCTATGGAGGGTGACAATATGTATGGGTACTTATTCATACCATGAAGGGTAACTAAATAGACGGTTATGCTGTTTAGTCCATCTAGCTACAATGCTCCGCACTGTATATATACATATATATATATATATTTATATATTTATGTGTACGTGTGTATATTCACTGCTCTTAATTTCTTATCTTCTAAATTATTGCTCTGAGTGTTGCTATCCCTGTGCTGTTGCAATCCTGGAATTTCCCCATTGTGGGACTAATAAAGGCTTATCTTATCTTATCTTAACCTGTACAACCCAACTGAAAAACAAACTGAAATCTTTTAAGGGGGAAAATAAAAAATAAAAAAAACTTACAATAACCTGGTTGCATAAATATGCACATCCTCTTATAAATGGGGATGTGGCTGTGTTCAGAATTAACCAATCACATTCAAACTCATGTTAATGGGAGTCAGCACACACCTGCCACCATTTAAAGTGCCTCTGATTAACCCCAAAAAACTTCAGCTGTTCTAGTAGGCTATTCCTGACATTTTTGTAGTCACATCTTACAGCATAAGCCATGGTCCGCAGAGAGCTTCCAAAGCATCAGAGGGACCTCACTGATCAAAGATATCAGTTAGGAGAAGGGTACAAAAGAATCTCCAAGGCATCAAATATACCATGGAACACAGTGAAGACACTCATCATCAAGGGGAGAAAATATGGCACAACAGTGACATTACCAAGAACTGGACGTCCCTCCAAAACTGATGAAAAGACGAGAAAAAAAAATTGGTCAGGGAGGCTGCCAAGAGGCCGACAGCAACATTGAAGGAGCTGCAGGAATTTCTGGCAAGTACTGGCTGTTTAGTACATGTGACAACAATCTCCCATCTAGGGTGGCAAGATTGAAGCCTTATCTTATGAAGAAGAACATCCAAGCCTGGTTACATTTTGCAAAAACACATTTGAAATCTCCCAAACGCATGTGGGAAAATGTGTCATGGCCCGATGAAACCAAGGTTGAACTTTTTGGCCATAATTCCAAAAGGTATATTTGGTGCAAACAACACTGCTCATCACCAAAAGAACACCATACCTACAGTGAAGCATGGTGGTGACACCATCATGCTTTGGGGCTATTTTTCTTCAGCTGGAACGGGGGCCTTAATCAAGGTGGAGGGAATTATAAACAGTTCCAAATACCAGTCAGTGTTGGCACAAAACCTTCAGGCTTCTGCTAGAAAGATGAAGAAGAACTTCATCTTTCAGCACAACAATGACCCAAAGCACACATCCAAATCAACAAAAGAATGGCTTCACCAGAAGAAGACTAAGGGTTTGGAATGGCCCAGCCACAAGAGTCCAGACCTGAATCCGACTGAACATCTGTGGAGTGATCTGAAGAGGGCTGTGCACAGGAGATGTCCTCACAATCTGACAGACTTGGAGCATTTATGCAAAGAAGAGTGGGCAAATATTGCCACATCAAGATGTGCCACGCTGATAAGACTCCTACCCAAAAAGACCGAGTACTGTAACAAACGCCAAAGGTGCTGCACCAAAGTATTAGTTTAAGTGTGTGCATATTTATGCAAACAGGTTATTGTAAGTTTTTTTTTATTTTTTCCCCTTAAAAGATTTCAGTTTGTTTTTCAATTGGGTTGTACAGGTTATAGGTCACAATAATGGTGGAAAAAGTTTTGAAATGATTTATCTTGGTCTCATTTTTTTACATCACAAAAACCTGGCATATGAACAGGGATGTGTAGACTTTTTATATCCACTGTACCTGAACAATTATTGTGGATTTTTTTAAACTACTGTGCAACCCTCTAAAAAAAATTCACAATCTAAACCTTAATAAGACCTTTCTCCAAAATCTGAGAATTTTTCCCCTTAAATTTTTCATTTTTTCTTGTATATTCGGCAAATATTTTTTGGCAAAGCCACAGAAACCCACATGTGGCTCTGGAACCATATATTGTGAACCGCTGCTATAAATCACAGGGTGACCTGGGCAGACAACCGTCAAAATGTCACTGAGGTGTGTCAGAAAACAGGAAGTCAATTGACACTAACCACTTCAATGGAAAATACTATGAAAAGAACTTTCAAAAAAGATGTACATGTCCGTAGACTTTGTTGAGACAGTGCAGTTGCTACAAGATGTACTGGATCTGCAGTAAAGTCCCGCTCCAAGATCAATGGCATGCTCTGCATCACAAACAAGAACATCGTCATCTACCAAAAAACACGGGCTGCTGAGAATTTGTGTGGTTGGCTATGGATAAAAGAAGCAAACGTGTGGGAGGCTGCTACAGCCACACAAAGTGAGGCCTGATCAACCTCAGCAGGGCTGCCAGCAAGTGGGGGCGTCTGATGCTGAAAGGCCTGAAACACCTGATGACTGCAGGTTACATCACTGATTATGTGCCCTAGAAAAGCATCAGAAGATGTATCATTTCAACTTTAAAAATGACTAACCAGATATGACTAATGTATTACTTTTTGTTGGCGGGCTGGTTATTTCCCTGATGCTGTAAATCACAGCTATTTGCACTTTGCAGATGAAGGTCAGAAATGATCATAGTGTGATGGCCAGATGCGACTAGAGAGGAGGAAAAAATAAACTGAATAGAGAGAGGAGGCATGTTAGAGCCTCATTCAAGAATCCAAGAGAGGAGGTTGACATATGAAACAATAACAAAGATCATAACATTTTTTCTCCAATATCGCCCCTCCTTTTTTCCCTCTCACCCTCCCCGTTAGAACTTCTTTTTATTTCTCTGTCCTCTCTCCTTCTTCTCTCTCAAAAGCTTGGGAGGTGGACCTTTGATTGCGTCTTTAATTAGCGATGTCAGACGGCTCTGTGGATTTACTGGGGATGTCGAACTTCTGCAGATAATTGCATGCCTCTTCCCTTTCTCTCTGTTGCCACATCCTTCCCTCCTTCCATCCATCCTCCTTTAACTGTACTCCCCCCACTATCTACCCCTCTCAGTCACTCTCCCATGATTTAATGATTAATTATGGATGTGAGTTTTAGAATAAAAGCTTTTTCACTAATCAAAATGAAATTTCTCCCCCCATTCTGGTAATTACAGTGTGAAGATGATGTCGCTGATGTCTTTTTGTTGCCAAGGCCCAAACCGCGCAGTGATCTGTGGTCCGTCAAGGCGGATGAAATGAATAATCGCAACATAATGGGTTGCTTCAGAATTTCTAAAAAAACTGGGTGGGGAAATGAAGTCTCGGCAGTCTCGATTGGCTTGAGAGAGAAATGGAGTAAACAAAGAATACAGACAAAAGGGGCAGATGCACAACGATTCTGGAACAGAGGCCTAGTGAAGAAAACAAAGAGAAGACAAAATCTTTAAGGATGGCACCAACCCTCAGTCAAAAAAGTAATGTTTTCTTTGTCAACAATTAATTCTTGACCACACTATAATAGGTATTTTTGTTATTAAAATGTAGAACCCTTTGTTAAATCAATTTCTTGGCATATGAAATGCCAGAAAACTGAGACCATCACTTTCCAGTAAAGCTCAAGATGAAATATTAACAAAGCAAATCTTCATGAATACAAAGAAGAAATACATCTATATCAAAATTTGGTACGTTTGCTTAAAATTGCCTTCTTGAGTCTCTAAATGCATCACTATAATAGACTGCATTTTTTGTTTATAATCACACCATATGTTAAAAAACAACTGTGGCCTAAAAGTCAAGAATGACTGAGGGTGCGCTCACACTGTAGTGTCTGTTCCGTGGTCCCTGAGGATTGACTTCTAGGGCCCTATTTCGACGGTCATGAGCGGACTTTTGTGCCAGATTTCCCACCGTATGCCAGTGTTTTTGTTAGTTTCTGTCAGCGCATTGTCTGTTTTTAATTACCAGTAGACAGTGCACCCACTTTGCGCTAGAAGGAGAACAGTCATTTCAATGAGGTGTGGCAGCACACAGTCTCATGTACACCGGTATTATGGTGGATATTATGATATTGTGCTTTTAATCATGAAAAAGGAGGCCTGGCGTCAGAAGCGCTTTGTTTAATGCATATTTCAGTGTTGTGTGTTGAAATCGCACAGCTCTGGAGCTCATAAGAAAACAGCATGCGCTGGGATTTTCTGTTGTTTTAATGGAGAGAGTTGTAACAGTCATAATATAATCACACATCATTTTAATTATAATATGATGATACACTAGTTTATTTCATCCACATTCTCATTTTAATTGTGGACTTACCATTGGAGTCAATAGATTAGGCATTAATATAGGATTTTTTTAGGGGAATGAATGAATAAACAGAGAGCATGTGTGCATTCTGGTGTGCATGGGGGGAGGCGTGTCAGTCTGAAGATTTTTATTCCATCCACATTTTTGTTTTTGACTTATTAGGCATTAATGTTTTTATTTTTAGGGAAATGAAAGAATGAATGAACAAGGTTTTACTTTTCACTGCAACTCCCCAGAGAGACAGGAGATGTGTCTACATCTGCCTGCGGCCGCACACCCCCATCTTTCCAGCCAGGCCGATGCTGCCCGCACCGCGCTCCTATGGTAAGGGTTCTTGAGCTGCAGTCAGCCCCCGGGAGGGGCTGCCAAGAGCAAGCTCGCTTCATGGTGGGGATTGGCACCAGTCCTCCTTCCCTCTCACCTGGGAGGGACTGGGACAAGAGAGCCACGAACCTGGGCAGACCCTTGGTTGGCAAAAGCAACAGGAGAAGGAGCCCTCCATCTCCCCAAGGGCCGAAAGCTACTTCCGAATCACCGTTAATGATCCTTCCATTTTATGAAAGTTTACACAAGCATCATCCTCTTTTCCTGAAGTTCAAACCCATTCATGTCTGCATGTTGCATCTGTGCACACTACATTTAAACCATTCAGCTGATTTTTAAGCCCAACATTATGTCTTACCAGTTTGTTCTCTGTAAAATAAGTAACTGGGTATCAACTGTGATTGATGTCTTCTTTATTACCAAGCAGCATTACTACCACATGCATTTTCACTCATGCACATGCTCTTTAGCTAGCGCAAAACCCATCTTAAACAAGCTATCATGATCAGAGTTCATTTTAGATGAAGTGCCTCTGTGCATTAAAGGGATGGGCAGGAGCGCTTTGGATTGGGTTATCCAAAACACAGCTCTGAATAATTACACCAGCCTCTTTGCACCTTGCGCCCAGCCAAAAATTCATTTTTATGTTGCTGTGATGAGGAAATGAACTTGAAAATGCCCATAAACACAATCTACGTCAGTGACAACTGATTATAAACTGTGTCGTTGTAATATGGTCCCTAAAGTCTGGAAAATTTGACAGTATAATCGTTCCGTACTGTTCAGCAGAACAACTTCCCCCAGCTTTGGAATGGTTAAAAGTAGTAGTCTGTGAAACAGAACGAATGCAAACGTGTCCATTATATGCATTTTATATATCTATGTGTATAAGTGGTGATGGCATTATCGTGTTAATCGCCCGTTAACGCGTTGCACCCGTTAACGGCGACAAATCTTGTGACTGCGGTTAACGGCAGTTAACGTCAGAAAGCGCAAACAGTACTTTTTGACCTAGCCGCTCTCCATACCAAGGTCGTTGTGGCCACTGACAATGTGTGCGCCATGCAGACAAGCTGGATTACAACCATGGATATCACCAAAGTGATGTCATGTTTAAGTTTACAACGTTATCTGTCGGAGCTCTCACCTGGATAATTGTTATAGCCTCCTCCAAAACTTTGCCTGGATGTTGTGTTGTTCTTCTGTGGAAGCTAGCTAGCTCATAGCTAGGAGCTACTAGCTACATGCTAGGTTATAGCTGACCTCCATCTGCTGAGATGGACAGAAATTCGCCTGTTTTCTTCCCCACAGGTCCAACTGTTGGTGAGTACTAGTCTAAAAAAATTCTCAAGCTGTGTTCAGAATGTCCATTCACTCCCTCGCTGTTTTTGTAGCACATTGGGGTGTCGTCACGAGCGCGATAGTAGCTCCTTTTGTTAGCACTGCTGCAAAGATGCTAACACTGTAAACAAATGACCCGTGCTGGCAAAATGAGTCATTTTGAGGACATTTTCAAAACTGATGTAACATTATTTCCATATTCTGTATTGAAAGACCTTCAAAATGATATTCAATTTGTAGGAAGTGTGCCAAAACAGCCCAGAAAAAGACGATTTGTTTATATTTTGGCTAGGTTGAACACTTGCGTTCAATCGGTCGAGAGTTACATCTTCCGCAAAAACATATGGATTTTTAGAAAGTACAATTTCTAAGCTTTCCAATGATACCAGGAACTCATGGGGGTTTTCCTGGGACTTGCCGCTAGCAAACAAAGAGAGAGTCATGATTTATGATTTATGCACTTCTCATGCCTGCAGCTTGTAATGATGTGGTGCACACCAGAAATATGATTTCTGGAGAATATACTGGATAGTTTTTGTCATTTTGGGTATGTTGAGAGCTTTAATAAATCTGCAGGTGAAAAAAGCAAGTATATTTGTCCACTCCCATGTTTGTAACAGTATGAGAAAGGTGAAAAATTACCAACTTAGGTACACGGTATCTGAAAGGAAAAACACGTGATTAACGCGTTATTAATCGCGATTAACTCAATGTTCCAAAAGATTAATTTAATCATCCAACACCATATATATATATATATATATATATATATATATATATATATATTTTTTTTTTTTTGCATCACAAAAACCTGGCATTTGAACAGGGGTGTGTAGACTTTATCTCCACTGTATGTATATGTGTGTGTGTATATATATATATATATATAAAGGGCTCTGTGTGTGTGTGTGTGTGTGTAATTAATTCTATGAAAATTAACCAATGAAAATCAGACAATGCTTTTGAATTGTGGATCAACAGAATTACTTTAAAAAACAAACTCATGAAACAGGCCTGGACAAAAATGATGGTACCCCTGGAAAAGATTGAAAATAATGTGACCATAGGGACACGTTCAACCAAGATGTGTCCTCTAATTAACATCACAGGTGTCTACAAACTTGTAATCAGTCAGTCGGCCTATTTAAAGGGTGACAAGTAGTCACTGTGCTGTTTGGTGACATGGTGTGTACAACACTAAACATGGACCAGGGGAAGCAAAGGAGAGAGTTGTCTCAGAAGATTAGAAAGAAAATTATAGACAAGCATGTTAAAGGTAAAGGCTATAAGACCATCTCCAAGCAGCTTGATGTTCCTGTGACTACAGTTGCACATATTATTCAGAAATTTAAGATCCACGGGACTGGAGCCAACCTCCCTGGACATGGCCGCAGGAGGAAACTTGATGAAAAATGGAACAGACAGATAATACCAATGGTAACAAAAGATCCCAGAACAACCTCTAAACACATTCATGGTTAACTCCAAGGTCAAGGTACATCAGTGTCAGATCGCACCATCCGTCGTTGTTTGAGCCAAAGTGGACTTCATGGGAGACGACCAAGGAGGACACCACTGGTGAAAACAAATGATAAAAAAAGCCAGACTGGAATTTGCCAAACTGCATGTTGACAAGCCACAAAGCTTCTGGGAGAATGTCCTATGGACAGACGAGACAAAACTGGAACTTTTTGGCAAGGCACATCAGCTCTATGTTCACAGACGCAAAAATGAAGCATACCAAGAAAAGAACACTGTCCCTACTGTGAAACATGGAGGAGGTTCTGTTATGTTGTGGGGCTGCTTTGCTGCATCTGGCACAGGGTGTCTTGAATCTCTGCAGGGTACAATGAAATCTCAAGACTATCAAGGTATTCTAGAGAGAAATGTTCTGCCCAGTGTCAGACAGCTTGGTCTCAGTCGCAGGTCATGGGTCTTGCAACAGGATAATGACGCAAAACACACAGCTAAAAACACCCAAGAATGGCTAAGAGCGAAACATTGGACTATTCTAAAGTGGCTTTCTATGAGCCCTGATCTAAATCCTATTGAACATCTGTGGAAGGAGCTGAAACATGCCGTCTGGAGAAGGCACCCTTCAAACCTGAGACAACTGGAGCAGTTTGCTCATGAGGAGTGGGCCAAAATACATGCTGAGAGGTGCAGAAGTCTCATTGACAGTTACAGAAATTGTTTGATTGCAGTGATTGCCTCAAAAGGTTGTGCAACAAAATATTAAGTTAAGGGTACCATCATTTTTGTCCAGGCCCGTTTCATGAGTTTGTTTTTTAAAATAATTTTGTTGAACCACAATTTAAAAGCACTGTCTGATTTTCAATGGTTAATTTTCATAGAATTTTTATTTACTACCGCTTTTGTCAGATTCAAGTTTTTTCTGTGACCATTGTGGGTTTTTCTTTCATTAACAGAGGGGTACCAACAACTTTGTCCACCTAGCATTTGAACAGGGATGTGTAGACTTTTTATCTCCACTGTATATATACACACATACAGTGGAGATAAAACGTCTACACATCCCTGTTCAAATGCCAGGTTTTTGTGATGCAAAAAAATGAGACCAAGATAAATCATTTCAAAACTTTTTCCACAATTAATGTGACCTATAACCTGTACAACCCAACTGAAAAACAAACTGAAATCTTTTAAGGGGAAAAAATAAAAAACTTACAATAACCTGTTTGCATAAATATGCACACGCTCTTATAACTGGGGATGTGGCTGTGCTCAAAATTAACCAATCACATTCAAACTCATGTTAATGAGAGTCAGCACACACCTGCCACCATTTAAAGTGACTCTGATTAACCCCAAATAAAGTTCAGCTGTTGTAGTAGGCTTTTCCTGACATTTCCTGACACATGCTGTGTGTATTTCTAGTGCTGTTCAATTTTTCTGTAAAGCACTTTGGTCACCTATGGGTTGTTTTAAAGGGCTATATAAATAACGTACATTACATTACATTTTACATTTACAAGAAATATAAGACAGAATAATAAAGAGCGATGGCAAGAACCAAACAGACCGCCCGTAAATCTACTGGAGGAAAAAGCCCCCCAGGAAGCAGCTAGCCACCAAGGCTGCTCAAAAAAAGCGCTCCGGCCACCGGCGGAGTGAAGAAGCCTCACCATTACAGGCCCGGTACCGTGGCTCTGAAAGAGATCCGTCGCTACCAGAAATCCACGGAGCTGCTCATCCGTAGGCTGCCCTTCCAGCGCCTGGTGAGGGAGATTGCTCAGGACTTCAAGACCGACCTGCGCTTCCAGAGCTCCGCCGTCATGGCTCTGCAGGAGGCCAGCGAGGCCTACCTGGTGGGTCTCTTCGTGGACACCAACCTGTGCGCCATCCACGCCAAGAGGGTCACCACCATCATGCCCAAAGACATCCAGCTGGCCCGCCGCACCCGCGGAGGGAGAGAGAGCTTAGACTTTCTGCTGCACATTCACCAACCACAATGCTCCGCACTGTGTGTCTATATTTATATATATATATACTGTATATATATATATATATATATATTATATATATATTTATAGTAATATGTACATATGTATACTAGCTGTTCTTGTTTTTTTCTTGCCTTCTGATTGTTGCTCTGAGTGTTGCTATCCCTGTGCTGTTGCAATCCTGGAATTTCCCCATTGTGGGACTAATAAAGGCTTATCTTATCTTATCTTATTTTTGTAGCCAAATCTTACAGCACAAGCCATGGTCCAAAGAGAGCTTCCAAAGTATCAGAGGGATCTCACTGTTCAAAGATATCAGTCAGAAGAAGGGTACAAAAGAATTTCCAAGGCATTAAATATACCATGGAACACAGTGAAGACAGTCATCATCAAGGGGAGAAAATATGGCACAACAGTGACATTACCAAGAACTGGACATCCCACCAAAATTGATGAAAAGACAAGAAGAAAACTAGTCAGGTAGGCTTCCAAGAGGCTGAGAGCAACATTGAAGGAGCTGCAGGAATTTCTGGCAAGTACTGGCTGTTTAATACATGTGACAACAATCTCCCATCTAGGGTGGCAAGACCGAAGCCTTATTTTATGAAGAAAAATATCCAAACTCTGCTACATTTTGCAAAAACACGTTTGAAATCTCACAAACGCATGTGGAAAAATGTGTTATGGTCCGATAAAACCAAGGTTGAACTTTTTGGCCATAATTTGGCCAAATTCAGCCCAATTTTTTGCTTTGGGGCTGTTTTTCTTCAGCTGGAACTGGGGCCTTAGTCAAGGTGGAGGGAATTATGAACAGTTCCAAATACCAGTCGGTGTTAGAACAAAACCTTCAGGCGTCTGCTAGAAAGCTGAAGATGAAGAGGAACTTCATCTTTCAGCACGAGAATGACCCAAAGCACACATCCCAATCAAGAAAAGGATGGCTTTACTCGAAGAAGATTAAGGTTTTGGAATGGCCCAGCCAGAGTCCAGACCTGAATCCCATCAAACATCTGTGGGGTGATCTGAAGAGGGCTGTGCAGAGGAGATGCCCTCACACTCTGACAGATATGGAGTATTTTTGCAAAGAAGAGTGGGCAAATATTGCCACATCAAGATGTGCCACGCTGATAGACTCCTACCCAAAAAGACTGAGTACTGTAACAAACGCCAAAGGTGCTGCACCAAAGTATTAGTTTAAGTGTGTGCATATTTATGCAAACAGGTTATTGTAAGTTTTTTTTTTATTTTTTCCCCTTAAAAGATTTCAGTTTGTTTTTCAATTGGGTTGTACAGGTTATAGGTCACAATAATGGTGGAAAAAGTTTTGAAATGATTTATCTTGGTCTCATTTTTTTACATCACAAAAACCTGGCACATGAACAGGGATGTGTAGACTTTTTATATCCACTGTACCTGAACAATTATTGTGGATTTTTTTAAACTACTGTGCAACCCTCTAAAAAAAATTTCACGAGTGCTGTAATAAAAGCCAAAGATGCTGCAACAAAGTATTAGTTTAAGGGTGTGCATATTTATGCAAACAGGTTATTGTAAGTTTTTTTATTTTTTATTTTTAAGAAAAACAAAATGAAGACTTTGGAGTGGCCTAGTCAAAGTCTTGACCTGAATCTGGCTGAAATGCTGTGGCATGACCTTAAAAAGGCGGTTCATGCTCCAAAACCCTCCAATGTGGTTGAATTACAACAATTCTGCAAAGATGAGTGGGCCAAAATTCCTCCACAGTGCTGTAAAAGACTCATTGCCAGTAACTGCAAATGCTTGACTGCAGTTGTTGCTGCTCAGGGTGGCCCAACCAGTTATTAGTTTTAGGGGGCAATCACTTTTTCCATACAGGACCACGTAGGTTTGGATTTTTTTTCCCCTTAATAATAAACACTTTCATTTAAAAACTGAATTTTGTGTTTACTTGTGTTATCTTTGTTTAATATTTAAATTTGTTTGACGAGCTGAAACATCTAAGTGTGACAAAGAGAAAAAAAAGAGAAATCAGGAAGGGGGCAAACACTTTTTCACAACACACACACACACACACACACACACACACACACACACACACACACATGGGGTGTAACGGTACTTGTGTTTGTATTTTTCGGTACGCCACCCATGGTACGATACAGATGCGTACCGAGGTACGGACACGGACTATATTGAGTGACGGACAGAAAGTGTAACTGTCATATGATGCCCCCTCCTCCTCTCCGTTCCCCCGTTGCCAGCCGCATGTCAGCGGACTTCTGCAGTACCCGGTGAATGACAGGTTGGGCTGCTTCTAAACACCACACTGGTAAGGTTAGTAAGTTTTAGTGAGTAAAGTTAGCACTTATTTTCAATGAGCAACTGTCTCATTTTTAGACAACTGATTAAACTGTTGGCATGTGCTAATATTACCTGTCAGACAAAAATCTCTCTTGGATGATGGCTGCTGACGGCTGAGCTGTTTCAGTTCTGCTGGTAATGTGTTAACTGCAGTAAATGAGTGATTTACATGAGTAGCTTACTCTATTTCATCTTCCCTATTATTGTTGCAGTAATAAGCCCTCATTCTGAATATTAGTGCATCTCGGTAAATTAGAATACAATGATTTGTCATTTAATTAAAAAAAAAGCCATTATCATCACAAATAAATTAAAATAGCTTAAATATTTCACTGTATGTGTAGTGAAGACTCACATTCCTCTACTGTAACTTAAAGCATTTGTAAACTGTTATTTTGGACTGGAAAAAGTTCTTTTAATTTTCATCTGAAGCCTAACTAAAATGAAACACTAAACTTCTAGACCCAGGAACGTTTCAAACAGAATGGACTAGTATGTTTTTTTTCTTTTTGACTTTAACCAGTCCCTCCAGGATTTCGTGGGATGTTTTTATGATTGTTGCGGCCCAAAAAGCCTGAATTCGCGGGAGCTTTTTTTAAAAAAAAAAAAGTTGCAATAAAAGTAGCATTGTTTTTAGAGTGTTTTTTGCACTAAAAGTTGTGTTAAGAATTATAAATTTTAAAGCAGATGTTTTTTCCAGTTTACTGCAGTGATGTTCTACATAACAATACAAGAAAAGCACAGGATTGTCAAAAATTTCCTATTACAGTGATTTGTAAATTTAGCAGAAACTTCTGCTATACAGAAAAACTTGTGTACAGCAAATACTTTAACACAATATCTATTAAAACAGCTAAATTGAAATGAATGCACGTTAAAGAGTATAGATTTGGAAATTATTGGCAGCACCTTTATTTGAAAACTCCCTACAGTCCCCAACCACTCGGTACCGAGCGGAGAGGAAAAAATAATTTATTCTGTTAGTCTGTATTGTCTATGAGACTGTTTTTCTGGAAAAACGTTATAAACAATATTCTCTCTATTTCCGTGCCTGACTCCTACCTGTCTGTCTGCTGCACATTGGTCTTGACACACACACACTTGTCTCTTCAGACACACATCTTTCATTTACGGCGGGATGGAGGGGGGAAGGGGAGAAGCGTTTGTCCGTCCAGACCGGAGATCCACAGCTTTAAAGCTCATTGACCAGATGTAGTAATGATTTTACCTCTAAAGATGTACAAAATCTTCAAACACTGGCTGTAGTGTTAAGATTTGCTTGTACAGTGTCCTCACGCGTGCTCCTGCGATGGGGTGCTTTAAGGCAGGTGGACGTTTTTCAACACAAACCCAGTGCTTCGTACATGCGGTCAGGACGGACACGTGGCGAGGCGTCCCCTGGCAGGCTGGGGAAAACAAGGAAGGGACAGTGTTGGAAACCTCGCGGGTGAGTGTTTTATGTTAGATCACACAGTGACCATGTTTACATGGACACAAGTAACCGGATTAAAAGCCTGATCGGAATAAAAATGCTTCATGTAAACACGCCAATCTGAATATTCTGACCCGATCACGCTCATTCGGATCAAAATTTCATTCCAATTGAGAGGGGTGAGTTATACCGATTGTTTATCCGAATGGTGCATATGAAAACACTTATTCCGAAGGTTGGGCAGAAAATAGGTTTACTGCGCATGTCTGTATGTCAGCCACACGTCGACGTGACATATTTCCGCCTTTACATCAGCTAGTGGAAAACATAGTGGGAGTAAAACAAAACTAGTCTGTATCGTCCTGCTGTCTCCCTCTGCTCGTCATATGCAGAAGTATGTACTTGCAGCTTCATTACGGAGACCAGCAGAAGCAAAAGTACAGTCTGAATAACACAATACAGGTCCATTTCAAAAATAGAAAGACATGAAGCAGGGCTTGCTAACACCAGAAGCTGCTTCTTCTACTATTTTCGGAATGTCAAAATGTCAACGTGCGCATGTCAAAATGATTTATTCCGTTCAAACGTGTGACACATGGAAATGCACGTCCTAATCGGATCAGCTTTTTCAGGATCCATGTAAACAGTAATGTTCTGATCTGAACTGTAATCAGATTGAAGAAATTTTGCCCATGTAACCGTGGCTGCTGTTTGCTGAGGTGTTCTGTCAAAACTCACTGTAAAGACGGAAGTGAATGCGGCGCAGCGATGCATTCGGTTGATTAGACTGAGCATTTCAGCACCAGTCAAAGACAAATTTGATTGGTGAAACTGGCAGAAGTTGACAAGGATTGGCCAAAATTGTGGTGATTGGCCAAAGGTGCAAGGTCGCACAATAATTGCGCTGACTGGCTGATTTCACGTGAATTGATGCGATCGTAACATCATGAAATCCAGGAGGGACTGTTTAATGGAGATGAATATTGTTCATATTATTACGTCAGCTTGTTTTGAATAGTAGAGCGTGTCATTCATTTCCGAAAGAGTATTTATTTTATTGAACATATTTTTATTTTTTTAAATATTTTATTTATTGGAGAATTTACTGCTGGCAGTTTGCAGTTTGCTTGTTTTTTTTGTCAGTAAAGCTGTTCCTGCTTATACAAAAGATAAGCAGTTTTATGTTTTGCATTTTGTTTCCTTACAGTACCGAAAATGAACCAAACTGTGACCTTAAAACCAAGGTATGCACCGAACCGTGATTTTAGGCCTACTATTTCTAACACACACACACACACACACACACACACACACACACACACACACACACACACACACACACACACAGTATCTCACAAAAGCCAGTACACCCCTCAAATTTTTGTAAATATTGTATTATATCTTTTCATGGGACAACACTGAAGATATGACACTTTGATACAATGTAAAGTAGTCAGTGTACAGCTTGTATAACAGTGTAAATTTGCTGTCCCCTCAAAAGAGCTCAACACACAGCCATTAATGTCTAAACTGCTGGCAACAAAAGTGAGTACACCCTTAAGTGAAAATGTCCAGATTGTGCCCAATTAGCCATTTTCCTTCCCTGGTGTCATGTGACTCATTAGTGTTACAAGGTTTCAGGTGTGAATGGGGAGCAGGTGTGTTAAATTTGGTGTTATCGCTCTCACACTCTCATACTGGTTACTAGAAGTTCAACATGGCACCTCATGGCAAAGAACTCTCTGAGGATCTGAAAAAAAGAATTGTTGCTCTACATAAAGATGGCCTGGGCTATAAGAACACTGCCAACACCCTGAAACTGAGCTGCAGCACGGTGGCCAAGACCATACAGCAGTTAAACAGGACAGGTTTCACTCAGAACAGGCCTCGCCATGGTTGACCAAAGAAGCTGAGTGCACGTGCTCAGCGTCATATCCAGAGGGTCTTTTGAAAATAGATGTATGAGTGCCGCCAGCATTGCTGCAAAGGTTGAAGGGTTGGGGGTCAGCCTGTCAGTGCTAAGCCCATATGCTGCACACTCCATCAAATTCGTCTGTATGGCTGTCGTCCCAGAAGGAAGCCGCTTTTAAAGATGATGCACAAGAAAGGGTGCAAACAGTTTACTGAAGACAGACTAAGGACATGGATTACTGGAACCATGTCCTGTGGTCTGATGAGACCAAGAAACTTATTTGGTTCAGATGGTGTCAAGCGTGTGTGGTGGCATCAAGGTGAGGAGTACAAAGACAAGTGTGTCTTGCCTGCAGTCAAGCATGGTGGTGGGAGTGTCATGGTTTGGGGCTGCATGAGTGCTGCTGGCACTGGGGAGATACAGTTCATTGAGGGAACAATGGATGCCAACATGTACTGTGACATACTGAAGCAGAGCATGATCTCCTCCCTTCGGAAACTGGGCCACAGGGTAGTATTCCAACATGATAACGACCCCAAACACACCTCCAGGATGACCACTGCCTTGCTAAAGAAACTGAGGGTAAAGGTGATGGACTGGCCAAGCATGTCTCCAGACCTAAACCTTAGACTTACACAAATGGTCCCCTCCAGTATAGAACTAGGACAATATCAGTCGCTATGGAGGGTGACAATATGTATGAGTACATATTCATACCATGTAGGGTAACTAAATAGACGGTTATGCTGTTTATTCCATCTAGCTACAATGCTCCGCACTGTGTCTATATATTTATATATTTATGTGTACATATGTATATTCACTGCTCTTATTTTCTTATCTTCTAAATTATTGCTCTGAGTGTTGCTATCCCTGTGCTGTTGCAATCCTGGAATTTCCCCATTGTGGGACTAATAAAGGCTTATCTTATCTTATCTTATCTTATTGAGCATCTGTGGGACATCCTCAAACGGAAGGTGGAGGAGCAGAAGGTCACACCATGATGTTGTCATGGAGGTGTGGAAGAGGATTTCAGTGGCAACCTGTGAAGCTCTAGTGAACTCCATGTCCAAGAGAGTTAAGGTAGTGCTGGAAAATAATGGTGGCCACACAAAATATTGACACTTTGGGCACAATTTGGGCATTTTCACCAGGGGTGTACTCAGTTTTGTTGCCAGTGGTTTGAACATTAATGGCTGTGTGTTGAGCTACTTTGAGGGGACAGCAAATTTACACTGTTATACAAGCTGTACACTGACTACATTATATCAAAGTGTCACATAGTCAGTGTTGTCCCATGAAAAGATATAATAAAATATTTACAAAAATGTGAGGGGTTTACCCACTTCTGTGAGATACTATACACTCACCGGCCACTTTATTAGGTACACCTGTCCAACTGCTCGTTAACACTTAATTTCTAATCAGCCAATCACATGGCGGCAACTCAGTGCATTTAGGCATGTAGACATGGTCAAGACAATCTCCTGCAGTTCAAACCGAGCATCAGTATGGGGAAGAAAGGTGATTTGAGTGACTTTGAACGTGGCATGGTTGTTGGTGCCAGAAGGGCTGGTCTGAGTATTTCAGAAACTGCTGATCTACTGGGATTTTCACGCACAACCATCTCTAGGGTTTACAGAGAATGGTCCGAAAAAGAAAAAATATCCAGTGAGCGGCAGTTCTGTGGGCGGAAATGCCTTGTTGATGCCAGAGGTCAGAGGAGAATGGCCAGACTGGTTCGAGCTGATAGAAAGGCAACAGTGACTCAAATAACCACCCGTTACAACCAAGGTAGGCAGAAGAGCATCTCTGAACGCACAGTACGTCGAACTTTGAGGCAGATGGGCTACAGCAGCAGAAGACCACGCCGGGTGCCACTCCTTTCAGCTAAGAACAGGAAACTGAGGCTACAATTTGCACAAGCTCATCGAAATTGGACAATAGAAGATTGGAAAAACGTTGCCTGGTCTGATGAGTCTCGATTTCTGCTGCGACATTCGGATGGTAGGGTCAGAATTTGGCGTCAACAACATGAAAGCATGGATCCATCCTGCCTTGTATCAATGGTTCAGGCTGGTGGTGGTGGTGTAATGGTGTGGGGAATATTTTCTTGGCACTCTTTGGGCCCCTTGGTACCAATTGAGCATCGTTGCAACGCTACAGCCTACCTGAGTATTGTTGCTGACCATGTCCATCCCTTTATGACCACAATGTACCCAACTTCTGATGGCTACTTTCAGCAGGATAATGCGCCATGTCATAAAGCTGGAATCATCTCAGACTGGTTTCTTGAACATGACAATGAGTTCACTGTACTCAAAGGGCCTCCACAGTCACCAGATCTCAATCCAATAGAGCATCTTTGGGATGTGGTGGAACGGGAAATTCGCATCATGGATGTGCAGCCGACAAATCTGCGCCAACTGTGTGATGCCATCATGTCAATATGGACCAAACTGTCTGAGGAATGCTTCCAGCACCTTGTTGAATCTATGCCACGAAGAATTGAGGCAGTTCTGAAGGCAAAAGGGGGTCCAACCCGTTACTAGCATGGTGTACCTAATAAAGTGGCCGGTGAGTGTATATATACATTAGATGTGTAACATTAGGCCTAAAATCACGGTTCAGTGTGTACCTTGGTTTTAAGGTCACGGTTCGGTTCGTTTGCGGTACTGTAAGGAAACAAAATGCAAAACATAAAACTGCTTATCTTTTGTATAAGCGGGAACAGCTTTAAATAAATATCACCTGGCAGCAATCAGCTGACTCTTCTGATGAAGGCTGCAGTGTACAGTCGAAACATGTTAAGAAGGTAAAGACATCTCCTTTCAATTTTATTTTTGTCTTTAATAAGAACAAAAGATAAATAATTAAAAGAAGACAAAATGAACCTATTTGACCTATGGGAACAGCTTTACTGACCAAAAAAAAAAACCAAAAAAAAAAAAACTGCAAACTGCCAGCAGTAAATTCTCCAATAAAAAAAATTAAATAAATAAAAATGTATACAAAAAAAAATAAATTCTCTTTTCAGGAAATGAACGGCACAGACAAGTGCAACAATAGAAGTTTAAACAGCCTATTATGGAAAGTTCACATAGCTAAGTAGAATAATGACCCATAAAACACGAGTTGAAGAATGAGACACTATATATATGTACAGTGGGGCAAAAAAGTATTTAGTCAGCCACCAATTGTGCAAGTTCTTCCACTTAAAAGATGAGAGAGGTCTCCAATTTTCATCATAGGTATACCTCAACTATGAGAGACAAAATGAGAAAAAAAAAATCCATAAAATCACATTGAATGATTTTTAATGAATTAATTGGTAAATTCCTCGGTAAAATAAGTATTTGGTCAATAACAAAAGTTCATCTCAATACTTTGTTATATACCCTTCGCTGGCAATGACAGAGGTCCAAAGTTTTCTGTAAGTCTTCACAAGGTTTTCACACACTGTTGCTGGTATTTTGGCCCATTCCTCCATGCAGATCTCCTCTAGAGCAGTGATGTTTTGGGGCTGTCACTGAGCAACATGGACTTTCAACTCCCACCAAAGATTTTCTATGGGGTTGAGATCTGGAGACTGGCTAGGCCACTCCAGGACCTTGAAATGCTTCTTATGAAGCCACTCCTTCGTTGCCCGGGTGGTGTGTTTGGGATCATTGCCATGCTGAAAGATCCAACTACGTTTCATCTTCAATGCCCTTGCTGATGGAAGGAGGTTTTCACTCAAAATCTCACGATACATGGCCCCATTCATTCTTTCCTTCACACGGATCAGTCGTCCTGGTCCCTTTGCAGAAAAACATCCCTAAAGCATGATGTTTCCACCCTCATGCTTCACAGTAGGCATGGTGTTCTTTCTCCTCCAAACACGACAAGTTGAGTTTTTACCAAAAAGTTCTATTTTGGTTTTATTTGACCGTATGACATTCTCCCAGTCCTCTTCTGGATCATCCAAATGCTCTCTAGCAAACTTCAGACGGGCCTGGACATGTACTGGCTTAAGCAGGGGGACACGTCTGGCACTGCAGGATTAGAGTCCCTGGCGGTGTAGTGTGTTACTGATGGTAGCCTTTGTTACTTTGGTCCCAGCTCTCTGCAGGTCATTCACTAGGTCCCCCCGTGTGGTTCTGGGATTTTTGCTCACCGTTCTCGTGATAATTTTGACCCCACGGGGTGAGATCTTGCATGGAGCCCCAGATGGAGGGAGATTATCAGTGGTCTTGTATGTCTTCCATTTTCTAATAATTGCTCCCACAGTTGATTTCTTCACACCAAGCTGCTTACCTATTGCAGATTCAGTCTTCCCAGCCTGGTGCAGGTCTACAATTTTGTTTCTGGTGTCCTTTGACAGCTCTTTGGTCTTGGCCATAGTGGAGTTTGGAGTCTGACTGTTTGAGGTTGTGGACAGGTGTCTTTTATACTGATAACGAGTTCAAACAGGTGCCATTAATACAGGTAACGAGTGGAGGACAGAGGAGCCTCTTAAAGAAGAAGTTACAGGTCTGTGAGAGCCAGAAATCTTGCTTGTTTGTAGGTGACCAAATACTTATTTTACTGAGGAATTTACCAATTAATTAATTAAAAATCCTTCAATGTGATTTTCTGGATTTTTTTTTCTCAATTTGTCTTTCATAGTTGAGGTATACCTATGATGAAAATTGGAGACCTCTCTCATCTTTTAAGTGGGAGAACTTGCACAATTGGTGGCTGACTAAATACTTTTTTGCCCCACTGTATATATACAGTATATATATATATATATATATATGCGCTAAGATTTTCATTGGGAGTGACTAGAAGGGACAAGATTAGAAATCAGTATATCAGATGGACAGCTCAGGATGAGTGGTTTGGAGACAAAGTATGAGAGGCAAGGCTGAGATGGTTTGGACATGTGCAGAGGAGAGATAGTGACGATACTGGACAAAGGATGTTGAAGATGGAGCTGCCAGGCAGGAGGAAAAGAGGTAGACCACAGAGAAGATTCATGGATGTAGTGAAGGAGGACATGGAGAGGGATGGTGTTACAGAGGAACATGCAAGGGATAGGGTGACATGGAGACAGATGATCCGCTGTGGCAACCCCTAAAGGCATGCCCGTAGAAACCCGTGCATGCCCGTAGAGGGGATGCATTGGAACGGAATTCTTGCCAGTTACAGGACAGTTGGTATAGCAACACAGCACTAAGTGGCAATCACGTGATGGCTTTTGTATACAGCAAAACATAAAAATCACACAAAATATGCCCTGCCATCTGGGGCTGTTTGCCCCTGCTTGTTACTTCTTCTTCTGCCTGTCACTGTTCTGTGTTATGTTGCTTACCTGTGTCTATATATACAGTATGTCTTGTAGGGAGTCATGTGCTCTGTCTATGTGCCGTCATATAGACATCATCTGGTGGGTCTTCTTCTTCTTCGTTCAGACCACTGGAGGGTCTCCTCTTGTCTCAGACGGCTGTGTTGTTCACAGTCATGCCTTTGGCGTACTGGTGGAACCTGAGGTGTTTCATGTTCACAGCATCCTTTCTGACATGCAGCAGTTCTCCTCATTCTATTGCTCTCCATCTGGTGGGTCTTCTTCTTCTTCGTTCAGACCACTGGTTGAGGGATAGGTGCATTGTAATTCCAGTTCATGGGCACGATCCTGAAAAAGTGGCTTTCGACCCTGTTCAGGAAGGCCCGTGCATGCCCGTAGAAACCAAGAAACCGGAGCACCCAGAGAAAATCAGCACTTTGCTTGGCGTTTTACACATTTGTAGCGTAGTCTGGCATTCGTCAAGGTTACACATTTGCCGTCATGTAGGCATGGCGAGTCGTCTTATGATGCCTGAGTTCATAGGACATCCTATGTTCAGGCAGAGATAATAGGCCGTCCTATGATGTCTTATGAAGCGTGACACACACACAGACAGACAGACACACAAGAGATTTCTTGCTTTTATAGAGTGATAGAGTGATCATGAGAGTGATGATGAAGTGATGAGATATATATATATATATACTATGGAAGTTGCTGTAACTGCAATGTTATAATTAGGAATGTACGATACATCTTTTTTAATGTCCAGTCTGATCCCTTAAAATCTGAGTATTGGCAGATAGCAAAAACAAAACTGATATGCAGCTTGTGGCATGAATAAATTCAGCATACTCCTCTCCATGGTATTTCTGCAAGTGTTTAAGGTCGAAGATGTTAAAGTTATAAAGCTACACTCTTACAACGGCACTTTTTTATATATACATTTTGTCATTATTAAGTATACAAATTCATATATATCTCCATTTTAATAAAAATAATATAGCCTGATAAGATGAAAAATTTATATATCAGCATAAGATTATTAACAGCAGCAAGGTCATTCAACCCCACCAAACAACAGCATTAATGTTACTGGTTAAGATTTAGATCATTAGAATATACTGTATGTAGTATGGACATTAATATAAATAACATCTAATAAATTTTGCAATTTATTGACTGATTTTTTAAAATTATAAAAGACGGTCTGAACTCTCCAAAAACATCACAGGAAAGATATATTTATAACAGATTTGAGTTTATGTCCAGTATGATTTTGTGTCCGATATGAAATCCTAATAAACAGTCACAGACATCTGTCCTCATCACAACTCAAATATAAACTCTCATATAAAGTTTTAGCCGTTTTTGTAACATTTAATTATGACTGCGGAAATATCTCAGGAGAAATACCTGCTGTATTAGGCCTGAACACGAAAGTTAAAAAAAACCCAAAACATCAATTTAATAACTTCTAGTAACAGCTCACCTCATCATCACAGCCATGGGAGAGATGTAAACTTTCTCAAATGCGTTTGTTATTGAATTATTTCAGATAGTTTCAGACAAAATTTAGAGCTACCGGGCGCCACAGCCATAGTGACTCTACTGGGTGCAAACCAACACAGACCTTCATGCGTCACTTCCGGCGCCACACGAGTAGGCTGCCTTTTTGCAACAGCGGATCAGTTTCTTCCCATTTCTATTTACTATCTGGCTTCTCTTGCTAATCTTTCTGATCCGGCGACACCTTATACATCGGACGGACACACAGATCGCCTAAATGTCTCCTGAGCCAGCAGACGGAGCCACTGTTTTTAGCAGGATACGTTACAGCAGAGACCAGCTGTTAGCACTTAACCGGACCAAGATGCTAGCGCAAGACCTCGACATACCGAGTGAAATAAGACAGAAATGACGTGGATGTCATGCTGGAGCAAGGCGGCGGGCGAGAAATATAAGGTACAGACTCATCCTTCCATCTGTTATTATGGGGAATGTACGATCGCTACTCAATAAGACTGATGAGCTAGCGGCTATCTCCCGCTACGAGAGCGTCTTCAGAGAGATTAGCCTGATGTTGTTTACGGAGACGTGGCTAACAGAACTAGCAACAGATGCTAACATCGAACTGGAGGGTTTCCACGCAATACGGGCAGACCGGACACCAGACAGTGGGAAGGCAAGGGGTGGAGGAGTGATAATGTATGTCAATAACAGCTGGTGCAGACTGGGACATATCACGGTTAAACAACATCACTGCAGCAAAGACACTGAGTTGCTAGCTGTTAGCATGCGGCCTATCTCCCGAGGGAATACTCACACGTGATCTACGTTGTTATTTATGCAAATCCGATGGCGAACGCTGGGACAGCGCGTGACGCCATCCACTCAGTAACTGGCAGTCTGCTGACAGAACACCCAGATGCTCTTCTCCTCATCTCAGGCGATTTCAACCATATTTCACTGTCCCCCATTCTGCCCACGTTCACCCAGTATGTCACATGCCACACTAGAGACAATAAAACACTGGACTTATTCTATGCTAACACTAAGGAGGCGTACACCTCATCACCACTCCCCCCACTCGGGAGATCGGATCACAACTTGGTTCATCTCCGGCCGGTGTACAAACCCCTAGTACACAGACAACGTCCAGTCATACGCAAGGTGAAGATATGGTCTGAGGAGGCAATGGACGCTTTAAAGGACTGTCTTGAAACCACTGCCTGGGAGCAGCTCTGCGATCCACATGGTGAGGACATTGATGGCCTCACTCACACCATCACGGATTATATTAACTTCTGTGTGGACAACACCGTACCCACCAAGACCATACGATGTTGCTCGAACAACAAACCCTGGATCAACCCTGAGATAAAAACACTTCTGAGAGAGAAGAAGAGGATCTTCAAGTCGGGGAACAGGGAGATGCTGAAGTCCATACAGAGGGAGCTGAGGAGGAAGATCAGAGAAGGCAAGGACAGCTTCAGGAAGAAGATGGAGGACAAGCTGCAACAGAGCGACATCAGCGGGGTCTGGAGAAACCTTAAAACCATCTCTGGGCTCCAGAATACCTCCTCCCAGGCCACGGGGGGCAGGGAGTAGGCGAACAATCTGAACCTGTTTTTTTAATAGGTTTGACCAACTGTCCTCCCCCCCGACTGCACACCAACCACTGCTGCCTCTAAAGTCATCGAGACCTGCTGTCCACACCCCGCTCCACCAACACCCCCCCCCCCCTCACTCCCAGCACACAGCCCCCCAACCTGACCCTCACTAAGACCCAGGTGAGGACAGAGCTGAGGAAGATCAAGGCGAGGAAGGCCTCGGGACCGGACGGCATCAGCGCAAAGCTCCTCAAGTCCTGCACAGACCAGCTGTGTGGGATTGTGGAGCACATCTTCAACTTGAGCCCGAAGCTGGGGAGGGTACCACAGTTGTGGAAAACATCTTGTGTGGTACCTGTACCAAAGACTTCCCACCCCAAAGACCTGAACAGCTACAGGCCAGTGGTCCTGACGTCTCACATGATGAAGACCCTGGAGAGACTGCTCCTTGCTCACCTCCGCCCCCTGGTGGGACCAGCGATGGATCCACTCCAGTTCACCTACCAGCATGGCATTGGGGTGGAGGATGCAGTGATCTTCCTCCTTCACCATTCCCTGTCCCACCTGGAGAAGCCCGGGAATGCGGTGAGGATCATGTTCTTTGACTTCTCCAGTGCTTTCAACACCATCCAACCGATGATCCTGAAGGACAAGCTGCTGTGCGCAGGGGTGGACCAGCACCTGTCATCATGAAGCCTGGACTACCTCACTAACTGGCCACAGTTTGTGAGAACCCGGGATTGTGTGTCCGACACGATCATCAGCAGCACGGGGGCCCCCCAGGGAACGGTTTTGGCTCCCTTCCTGTTCACCCTTTATACTGCGGACTTCTTACACAACACAACACACTGCCATCTACAGAAGTTCTCTGACGACTCTGCGATCGTCGGCCTCATCTCCAATGGAGATGAAGCTGAGTACAGAGGACTTATCCAGGACTTCGTGGACTGGTGCCATCGGAACTACCTCCAGATCAACGTGAGGAAAACTAAGGAGCTGGTGGTGGACTGCCGCAGGCAAGGACAACCCCTCACAGCACCAGTAAACATACAGGGAACAGACATTGAGATGGTGACATCCTACAAGTACCTGGGTGTTCATCTGAACAATAAACTAGACTGGTCATACAATACCAACGCACTCTACAAGAAGGGACAGTGCAGGCTGTTCCTACTGAGGAGGCTTAGGTCTTTTGGGGTACAAGGGGTGCTCTTGAAGACATTCTATGACACGGTGGTAGCATCAGCCATCACTTTTGAAGTTGTCTGCTGGGGCAACGGCATTGCAGCAGCCGATAGGAAGAGACTGAACAAACTAATCAAGAAAGCTAGCTCTGTCCTGGGGCAACGCCTTGACCCAGTGGAGGAGATAGGAGAGAGAAGGATGGTGGCTAAACTGTCATCTCTGCTGGAGTCCGAGTCCCACCCTATGCAGGACATACTGGACGCACTGAGGAGCTCATTTAGCAGTAGACTACATCATCCTAGATGCGTGACCGAGAGGTTTCGCAGGTCCTTCCTACCTACGGCTGTCAGACTGTATAACCTAAGCAGGGCTGCTCGCAGAGATAGCAAAAAAAACCCCAACGTGACGACCTAATAGTATTGAATGCAAAAGACACGACAGACTTACACAAATGGCCCCCTCCAGTATACAACTAGGACAATATCAGTCGCTATGGAGGGTGACAATATGTATGGGTACATATTCATACCATGAAGGGTAACTAAATAGATGGTTATGCTGTTTAGTCCATCTAGCTACAATGCTCCGCACTGTGTACATATATATATTTATATATTTATGTGTACGTATGTATATTCACTGCTCTTATTTTCTTATCTTCTAAATTATTGCTCTGAGTATTGCTATCCCTGTGCTGTTGCAATCCTGGAATTTCCCCACTGTGGGACTAATAAAGGCTTATCTTATTACGACAACAGCATTCACTCTGTCAGTCTGGAAAGATTTTATGAAGTGCAAAAATCCAGAGCGGATAAAATTAGTTACCTATTTGTCATTTCATTTCATTTATTTTAAATTATGTTACTATTTGCAATAACAGATTTTCTTTAGTTTTCATCTGGATTTGCAGTCATCTTGTCTCTAACATTACATCTTTGACATACAGACTGTTCACAGACCAGAGGTTGTATCTCAAAACTCAGAGAGAGTGGAGGTTTTTTTTTTTAATTTTATATTTTATTTTGTATACTTTATTAATCCCAGAGGGAAATTCAGGGCATCCACATGCATGGATGAGGCAGCCACAGTGCGGCACCAATCCCTTCACCATTCACACACAGATTCACACCTAGGACCATTTTAGAGTCTCCAATTAACCTAACTTGCATGTTTTTGGCCTGTGGGAGGAAACCAGAGTACCTGGTGTAAACCCACACAGACACGAGGAGAAATTACAGTGTAACAGCAGCATGACAGTTGACAACCAAACAACAGAAACACACACATGACAGACAAAGGGATTACCCATGGAAAGTAAAAACTAACACGACTATAAAACCTATATACATCATAGCTTAATATATGATGACCCGTATAAACACATGAATCATCCCATTGCACAAAGAAGGACTATCAGGAGCAGAGTGAAAAAGTGATGTACCAGTTAGTCTGTAAGGTGCAGTGTGGCAGCATAGCTATGCCAGAATACAACATCATAGTGAGTTATTGTACAGTGAAATTGCATGTGGCAGGAAAGATTTCCTGTACCTGGCCGTTCAACAATGAAGCTGTAGTAGTCTACTGTAGAAAGTGTGGTGGAGGAGGTGATCAGGATTGTCCATGATGGATCGCAGTTTATTTAGTGTTCTCTTCTCCACTACTGTCTCAAAGGTCTCCGGTCTGAGACCAATTACAGAGCCAGCCCTCTTGATAATCTTGTCAAGTCTGTTGGTATCTCTGGCCCTGATACTGCTACCCCAACAGACCGCAGCAAAGAAGATGGCGCTGGCGACAACAGTCTGGTAGAAAAGCTCCAGCATCCTGCTGCACACATTGAAGGATCTCAGCTTTCTCAGGAAGTAGAGTCTGCTCATCCCCTCCTTGTGTGCAGCATCGGTGTTGGATCTCCAGTCCAACCCGCTGCTGATCCTGACACCCAGATATTTGTAGTCCTCAACCACTCCCACATCCTCCCCCCTAATCTGCAGTGGCTGAGAAGGAGCCTTCCTCTTCCTGAAGTCAATCACCAATCACCAAAATGCTGGATTACTTGTAATACCTAGAATCTCCAAAAGTACAATGGGAGGCAGAGCCTTCTGCTATCAAACTCCTTTCCTGTGGAACCAGTTACCAATCTGGGTTTGGGAGTCAGACTTGATCTCTGTTTTTAAGAATAGGGTAAAAACTTTCCTCTTCAATACAGTCTATGATTAGGGAGGGATCTTGTGTCTCTTAACCCCCCCTCCCCTTTGTTATGCTGTTAATAAATTTAGACTGCTGGGTGATCTCCAATAATGTACTTGGCTTCTCTCCATTAATGTTTGCTCTCTTTATGTCTGTTCTTTTCATCTTCTCCATCCCCTCACCCCCCAGCCAGTCGCAGCAGATGACTGCTCCTCCCTGAGCCTGGTTCTGCTAGAGCTTTCTTCCTGTTAAATGGGAGTTTTTCCTCTCCACCGTCGTTAAGTGCTTGCTCACAGGGGATTGTCTGATTGCTGGGTTTTTCTGCAATTGTGGGGTTTTCCCTACATTTGAAAATGCTATGAAATGACTGTTGTTGTGATATGGCATTACATAAATAAAGCTGAATTGAACTGAACTGAATCTCTTCATTAAATTTAAAAATATTTTCCTACTGAATCGTTGAAACAACGGGGCTCTGTTGCTGGAAACTGGGTCAGATGGGCTGTTTCACTGCTGACACCTGAACGGCCGGTAAGCTCCGGTGGCTGCATGAAAGCCAGCGGAGGCACTCTGAGAGACCACTCTCCTCCCTGGTTGAGGCTGTGTTGGGGAACGCCAGTGTTACACTGGTCGAGGTATTGATATGAGTTTTTCCTCTCCACCGTCGTTAAGTGCTTGCTCACAGGGGATTGTCTGATTGCTGGGTTTTTCTGCAATTGTGGGGTTTTCCCTACATTTGAAAATGCTATGAAATGACTGTTGTTGTGATATGGCATTACATAAATAAAGCTGAATTGAACTGAACTGAATCTCTTCATTAAATTTAAAAATATTTTCCTACTGAATCGTTGAAACAACGGGGCTCTGTTGCTGGAAACTGGGTCAGATGGGCTGTTTCACTGCTGACACCTGAACGGCCGGTAAGCTCCGGTGGCTGCATGAAAGCCAGCGGAGGCACTCTGAGAGACCACTCTCCTCCCTGGTTGAGGCTGTGTTGGGGAACGCCAGTGTTACACTGGTCGAGGTATTGATATGATCCAGAAACTGTCTCTGCTCACACGAAAAAAAAAAAAAAAAATTACCAATACAATATAAAGACGATACAAACTTGGGAAGGTGAAAAAAAAAAAAGTGAACAGCACCGGGAGGCTGAATAGCGAGGTCTGCCCCGGCTTCAACTGAGGGAGCCCAGTTGTTATCAGAGCGTGGGTTAAGCAGTTTCAACTATTTAATACAAAAATATCCTTGATTTAATGTACAAACTATTTCTGTACATATTGTTTCTGTTATCTGACTGTTATTTTTAAAATGGATTCAGCCTTCTCAGTTGAATGACAGCTGGCTACCACCATCCTACCGGCTTCAAGTCTGTGCTCCGCCCGTGTCACACACACACACACACACACACACACACACACACACACACACACACACACACACACACACACACACACACACACACACACACACGAGTGACAGCAGCCTTTGCCACAGAAGGGGACTGTGCTAAGCAGAATACAATGTGAATGTGAACCGGTGCAGGTCCCTCGCTGACTCAGGAACAGTGGGCCACTTCACTTAGCATGGAACTAGTCAAATGGCACCAATGTTACCATTGTTAAGCTAATCTAAGTTGTATTATTCTGATGCTGTACTCATAGCAAAATTCCATTTATTTTAACTCTAACAGAACTCAGAGCTTTCTACTGATGTGACTTTTTCAAGGCTACAGTTTGTTGCAATTGCTCTATTCACTTTTTCCCAAACATACAAAAACTTAGAAAAACACCTATTTGTATAATTACATTCACACTCCAGCTAAACTGGTTAGCTGACTGAATAGCAACAATTCAAATAATGAAGTAGTCGAAAAAAATGACATAACTTTTCTCAAACACCACTCTAATTTGTGAGGATTCACTGTTGCACCTGGACTCCAAAATTTGGTGCATTCCCACTGGATGCAGTAGAATGCAAATGGGGTCGCTGTGGAACAAAGACTTTCACCGGATTGCCCTTCACTGGTGGTGGTGGTGTTTAGCTGGATGGACACACTGTCTTTTAATGTGGAAGTCAAGTCCATTTTCGTCCACCCAATCAGTGATGCTCCTCGTCTGGTTTGAGTTAATTTTGTTGCGTTTTCTCTTTTGCCAATGTGCTTTGTTACATGCAGTTGTGATTTGCCCTTCAGGGTAACGTAGAGCAGACTGCTGTAGCAACTTCAAAATATAAGCATAAAGATAAAATTTTATGCCACTTTGATTTCTATAAATTTGATTTATAAACTTGCATGTATTAACCTAACTGATCAATAAGTGAGATTGTGGTTAGATGTTATAATCTAAATCTTTACCGTTCCCCAAATTTATATGCTTTATATCGTCTCCCATTTATACCACCATCCCCCATACAATATTCATTCCCATGTCATCCAGCAGTGTGTTAATGTACTGCATCGCACACTATGGCTTTCAGGAGATCGGTGATGAAACAGCTAAGATTACCATCTGATGCGGTCACACAACACGCTAAAAAGCTTGTTTGGAGGATACAACCATTCCTATATCAGGCTTTTTCTGATAGATTTGATCAAATAGGCCATAACATCAATTTAGAAGACTGAAAAGATTAACTGATAATGTAAACACTGATTGTACCAAATATAACACGGAACTGGCATTTTTCCACTATTCGTGAAATGAACCGACACATGGTTAGAAATCTCACATTTATAGGAGTTTTTTCCTTCTCTCCAAGCTGAATTAGTACATATCAATATGGGTCAAACGCTAAAACAATGCTGATTCTCAAGCTCAAAGAAAATACACCTTAGTAGTCTCAAACTCAAGTTAAGTGACAGTGACACATTTACAGAAAGAAGCAAATTCTTTCAGTGGACTGGTGCTTTGCAGAAAATAGAACTGATGTGGCTCTTTTGCCCTGTAACCATCCATTGAAGAAACAGTTTAGCACCTTACTTTATTTATCACAACATTACTGATACTAATTCAAAGCCTAGCCATCTATGCAGTGTATCAACACAAAATATACTATGACAAGTCCCTATTGTTCACTGCTGAGTGACTCACACTCATACACAACACACTCACAGATGCACATGTCTGTTTAGCTTAGTCTCCGGTCCTCCCTGCCATATTTACTGGGTATTTACCTAACAGAGGCATGCTGGAGATATTTATCGTCCTGATGGCTCTATATATAGGGCTGAGGAGCTCGGTGAGAGGAGAGGCAGGCGCAGTGGGAGGTTGCTTCTCTAATCTCCATCTCCAGGCTGACAGGCCTGAGAAGGCCCTAATGAATGGCTCTTTTCATCTACACGCTTGTGTGTATGTGACAGTATAAATATTTAGCAATATTGGAGTCAGCTCGTGATTTTACACAGATGGAGTGATTGATGGCTCAGCCCCCTGACGCATGCCAAAGACCATCCTGGAGATGTTATATAAACCACCACAGCCTCTCTCTCCCTCCATCATCATCTCCATCTCACTCGCTCTCTATCTTTCACACTGCCTCCTCTGCTCTCCGCCTCCTTCCCAGCTTGTCTTCTCGCTGTCGATCCGCCCTCTGTGGCTCTGCCAATTTGCCTCACTGTTGAATTTCTATCATGCAGTGTGCCGTCTCTATGGATGTAAGACAGGCTAAATCAGAGGAAAACAACCTGACAGGGAGGAAACTGGTATTGACATGTAGCAGCATAAACCAGCTCAGTGTTTTAAACTTATTAAAAATATTTTTCATAAAACCTGTGCTGACTGGGCCCTATTAAAGTCTATAAAGTTCTCTGAAAAGTTTCAAAACTCCCCTGAAATTGGGGTGAAGAGTTAAAATGTAAAAAGTTACGTTTTCCAGATGTTGAATAGACATCCACAAAGATGTAGCAAAGTTATGTTTTCATTACCTTTGCAAATAAGTTTACCTAAAGTAATTGTTTACCACTATGGAGGTCAGAGTCCTTCTGGCTGCCATTGGCACCACGGGTTGCATCACTGTATATAGACTGATGCTGTCACTGTTTGTTCTTGTTTTTCGTTTTTTTTTCCTTCTTTTTTTTAATCCAGCCCAATTTCCTTCTTTCATAAAATGCATACCAATGTAGAGAGAAACGCCATTTCAATTCTCCTGTATGTCCTGCACGTATAGTAGTATTGGCAATAAAATCTTTGAATCCTTGAAGTTTTTGTGAGGTGGGATTTGATCAGTCTTTGATGGGCGTGTTACATGTCGTCTAAATCATGTGGTTCAGCTTTGGCTAATTGGGTGTAGAAGACGGTGAAATTACAGTCAAAATTACAAGCAAATTCATCCCTTTTTTTAATTTATTACTTATTTTGTACCTGTAGGTAGATTTGTTTTGCAGTCTGGTGACAAGCCACCAGCTGCCGGTCGCTGCGTGCGCAAGCACCCCTTAACTCCCTAACCTGTATGTTTTTGACATGTGGGAGGAAACCGGACAAATCCCGGAGTAAACCCACGCAGACATGGGGAGAACATGCAAACTCCACACAGATCAGTGTTGGCCGGGGATCGAACCCACGATCTCACGGTCCCCGCGATCCCCCGGCCGAGGGTAAACTGTGCTGCCACAGTGCTAACCACTACGCCACCGTGCAGCCCTAAATGCAATATTCATGAACAAACACCCAATGAGAGTTTTGGATTTAACTGAGTGTGTCCATACATTTATGTTGTATGTGCATGTGTGCATGTTTATGTGAAAATATAAAACAGTTCTAATTCACATTTCCACCTGGACCCATAATTTATGCTAATATTAAATATACAAATAAGAATGTAGACAACGGGGTTATATACTGTATTGCATTTATAATTAGGGATACTAATCCCACTTTTTTCAAACAGAGTACAAGTACTCACTGTTAGCAGGTACCACTTCATAAAATGTGACTAGATTAGACTCCTGTTCTATAAGTATTTGCACCATAGCCCTCTTTATGTTACGTGCAAGTGCTGTATTGGTATGGTCTATCACCACCAATTTGTGGGTATGACTACGAGTAATAAGGTCCAATACCAGCTGATGGCCCACACCAGTATATGTGCATCCTAATTTGCACAAGTTTCTTTCAAAGTGAAAAGAAAGGAAAACCCTTTAAGACCCAGTTTTTGTCTGCAGTGGAAACACAGTCACTTGCTGTTCCGTTCCAGGTCAAAATGCTCTGCAGTGGACACAGGGTGTTAATGCCTTCACCTTCAATATTGGCAGTGATGTGAACAGCACAGCTGGATGAGTGCAGGGATTTGAACAGCAAGGTAGGAAGTGTGTCGATAACTGAGGACCAAAACAATCAAGCCCGACTGTGAAACAACCAATTCACACACAAAAACTGGCACGAGGTCCACGTCTTTTCATAGTTAAAAATAAAAAAAAGCACAGTTGAGTGTGCAGCTCTCTAGCAACGGCTTTTTTTTTTTTAAACAGATGCAACCTTAAAAATTAAATAACCACCAAATGTATGAAAAAAAAATCCTCCAAGGAGTGGACCTATCTTACCTTAGAGATGACTACTGAAAAAAGGCCACTATGCAGACAAACCATCACCATCCACTCCTCTGCTCTGCTCCATGAAGCAAGTGGCTTTTTTTAAAGGCTTATTTGTGTTTCTTTTCTTACTTAGAAAAGTTGTAAGTCATCAAAGGTTCCCACCTGCTTTCACAGATTTTTATTTCTTTCATTCATCAATTAATTTAGCCTAATACTCTCCATTATTCTATTTTTTTTTTTAACCAATCATGGTGGAACTGGAAGGGTCCACGTAAGCTTGTCTGACCCAAATGGGAAAGGAGTTAAAGGACGCTTCGATATGGGTTTATCCATGTGTAACCAAGGGGGAGGATGGGCAGTGATGTCCAACTGGTGATGTCCAATTGGGGAACACAAAACCTCGCACACCAGAGTCTAGCACTTTACTCGTGCCACCAAGAGGGTCAACCCCCTTGGCAAGCGAAGTAGGAATGCCTTCACTGACTCTGTTAGACATGTTTAAAAAAAAAAAAACTAAGCCTAATTGCAATTCTCTTCTGTTAAAGCAGGTATTCAGTACTTGCACACAATTCTGTCATCCGTGTCAGAGACAAAGCAGGACAGAGCCACTCAGTTTGAGCTTTGCTCGTGCACATGTATTCTGCTGCCAGCAAGCTACTGTAATTGTGTGTGGAAGTGGTCTGAGTAAGACTGCACGTAAGTACTAAAGATTAGCTCAGCTGCACTTATGAGGACTCACTCTTGTTTGCCTGCTCCTGACGACACATTCTGACTAGGTGTCTCATTGATTTTAGGGTTGACAGTTAAAGTCAAGTTTAGAGTAAAACCAGTGATTCACTTAAAGTTCCAACTCTGGTTATAATTGTGTATATATTGGTTTTGATAAGGTTAAATCTCTGGAGGATTAATGTAAAGAAATTGACTTCATTTCTGAGGGGGGGGGGGTGTGTGTGGTGTGCTTGTTTGTGCATGACACCGACCTTCTTGTGTAGCCTCTGCATAGCCAATTAAACTAAAATACAAGAACAAAATCCCAGAGCAAATATATGAGGACTTTAAGGAGGGATGTTGAAGATGTATTAACCTTGTAATTGCCTGTGTAAAATATGCTCCCCGGTAATGAAATTTTCTGCTTTAATTTGAAAAAATTGGGGAAATATCTGGCCCTTAAAAAAAAAAAGAGAAAAAAAGCCCTATGTTTTCTTATTTAATTGCATTTAAAACTTCAATCTCACACCCCCCCCCCCACTGCTTTTATGTGTGGAAGGAGCAGCGCCGGAATCGCCACATCTATTAATCTAACTGTCTTTTATCGGAATTAGCATTCAAATGTGATCGGTTCCACTGTGCCTTTGCCACCGCTTGTAATTCCAACAAAATCCACTCCTATGCAATAACTACAGTGCCCTTCAAGACCACTGCCACCTCCCCCTTGCTTTGAGAGGTATTGATTTTTATTTGTTCTGTAATGAGAACAATTAGTCTTTTTCCTGCCCTCCTTCATCTATCACCTCCGAGTTCCTGTCGCTCTGCCACCCAGTCGGCCTCTGTCTTTAAACCCAGCTGGAGGTCCGTTCACTGGGCAGAGGACACTGCTGTACTCCCTCTGCATAAGAAACAGAACAACAAGGAGAGAAAACAGAGGACATTTACCTCTCCCCATGTAGTGGGAAGTGGCAAATGGGAAGCGTGGCCCTAAACTAGACAAAGTGTATGAAAGTAATGTACAAAAAGGTCACGTGTTTTAAAGGAAAATGCTAATAGACAATATTTGCCTAAATCTGACAACACATTATCTTTAAACATGAACATTTAATGACTCAGGATTAAAACTCTTAAGCAAGATAACATAACGATGATGGAAATATCTCATGGGAATAAATTTATTATTAATCAAAGCTACAACAAAATTGCATCCTATCTATCATACTGCACGTCTTATCTCCAATTTTATTAAAAGGCTTATATCTAGCCCATCTACTGACCCGACTCTAATTGATGTGGTTAAAAGAAATTACCAAACTCTGAGCACAGCGTAACCGGTGTTAACATGTATCATAAAATGTGAAAACATAATAAAACACTCACGTCTCTCCATTAGGAATGTTTTTAATTTCCGCAGTGGCAGGCGAGTGGCAGGCAGGACTGACTGCCTACCAGCAATCAGGCTTTAGCCTCTATAAACCACCTGATCGACGGGGTGATTTGTGACTGACTGACAGACTGGTTAAGTAGCTGTGCTGCTTGGGACGTACAGAGGTTCCTGCCGGGGTATGAGCATGCGTGTACGCGCGCGCGCGCGTGTGTGTGTGTGTACATTGTGGTGTTGGGCCCTATTTCAGCCATGGCTGGTGAGGAATGAAACATCTGAAAGAGTCCATTTCTCTTGCCGCGCTGCCTGAGCCTTACTTACCCTAATGATGTATAATAGCCTGCAACTACACTTAACCTGAACATTACTGTGGCAAAGACTGAGTGGTAGAGGCACGCGCACACATGCACACACACATATAAAAGGTCTAGTTTTTCCCTCTCGGGATGCTGTTTACCAAAGGCTCAGAGGGCAGGAAACAACCTGGCACGTTGAGAAATGAAAGACTCGCAAATCGCACTCTATCACATCAAATTCAATCCAGAGATGTATATTAACATCGACAGCTGTATCCTTGTTTTTCTCTGTGATCCCTCACTCACACTTCATGCTGCTGCTGACTCATTCTGGAGCTATAAGCTAAATGATACAAGCCGTTAGCATGCCGCATCTGTTGTCTCTTAATTAAACTCATTTTCCTGAATGCCTGTGTATGTTCATATGTGCAACATGAAGCCTGGCCCTTTAACCTCCTCTTTCATGTGCAGACGGGCTCATGTGAAGACGTACTTCACTAGTGACTGAATGAACGCTTGTGCATGTGCAAGACGGGTCAGAGACAGCGGAGAGACAGTAAATGACAGAGTCACGTGAGGCGGCTACTGTATGAAATCTCAGATCTAATCAATAGGAGTGAGGAGGACGCCAGGCGCCAGCCAGAGGGTCACCACTCATCACTCAGGTCAGCAGTGAACAAACCCATGCACGCGCATAGGCACATGCACAGGCAGGGCACTGCACTGGGCACATTACTAGACAGGACTATGAGGCAGTGGAAGACAGGTCAGAGAGAGGTTGAAGCACATAGCGACAGAGAGGGAGCCGGATCGATAGAAGAGATTGAAGGAGCTCCGTAATACCAGAGGAGTCACGGATGTTCAGCATACAACTAAGCAGGGCTAGGAGACGGGTCAGGAGGGTTAAAACAGCTTCACACTGCAGGGAGGAGACATCGACAGGCCATAAAAGAGGTGAGGTACCACAGGAGCCGACTGATTTTGATGCAATTGCTGCTGTGGCACAGCATAAAAGAAATGATTCTGATCAAAATGTTACAGCTGGGGATTCTCGGCTTCACTAATATGACACATATTGCGAGCTTTTAGCAATATTTGCAACAGGAGACAGCCTGCTAAGCTGTGGGAGCTCGACCTAAAGTGGGGCAGCAGAGGGCTTGCTTCAGAATGCGGGCGAACAGTTAGTCTAAGTGTGCGCTCGGGCTCTGCGGTAAAGAGTCACCGATGGAGAGATGGACTAGGCATGGTGGCATTTAGCCCTGTTCCATAATGACACTGAAAACTGCCGAGGAGACACCGGCATGGTTATTGAATTATTGAAGGTGCACAGTGAGGTATAAATCTGCCACGGAGATGCCACACCACTGTAACACAAACACACACAAGCACAAAGGCCACAGACGACTGCAAGCTTTGACTCACTGACCTTGAGGTTGTTAAAACAAGCTCTCTGTCAGCTTTTCTGCAAAATATGTTTACCTCGCGAGAGGGGAGGAGGAGAGAGGCACACGGAAGAAGAGAAGGAGAAAGAGAGGCTGTGCGAGTGCGCTGACAATGCCGGAATAAACATAGTGACTCCATCAATTCTTCCGGATTCTGAGGCAAAAATAAAATAGAGGGAGACATGAAGTAGTTACTAATCTGTACTAGGCAGGCTCCAGCCAGTTTTTACTACACTGTACCATCAGGGCTGAGGGTAGAGATTAAGCTCTCAAGACCACAGACAAACACAGCATTCCCACTAAACCACAGGACACACAAAGATTAAAAGGGAACTGTTGTGCTTATATATATGTACCTGTAGCGAACGCGGCCTGCAAGCCTTACATGAACCACCAATTACTGATTTTTATCTCTTAAATAAAAAGAGACAAAGCAATGCTACATGCATGAAGACATCCCTATATGGTATCCGATAATTCCCTCTTCTTCCTTCCAGCGGAAAGATTTTCAAGGCACGCAGCAACACATTTTTATTTCCATTACTTCCATATCTTGGGACAGATAGTGTTTCTCAGCGTGGCCGCCTCCAACTTAAGCAAACGGAACTTCCAAAAAGATTTGTAGCTGTAATGCACCGTAGGCTCGCACCAATGACTTATGTGATTGCTGAAATGTTCAAACACACTTTTATGCGTCTTTTTGCATGTACATATGTGCCTGTGGATAAGTGGGCACGCGTGTCCTACCTGAGCCACGTAGCCGAGGGGGGCACCTCTTCTTATTAACATCATCAGTCTGCATCATTACTAGGCTGCCTGGGTTGGGCAGCAGGTGCTATGAGAGTGCCAGGGTTACAAACGACCACGGGATTGCACTTAGAACACACACACACACACACACACACACACACACACACACACAGGGGCGGTCACACACACGCACAGACTCCAAACCATCCTTTCAAATCCCCAAAAGGGATGTGGGGTGTCTGTGTCTATCTGTTATCCAGTGGGTTAGCACTCTGTGTCTGGCCAGGTTTTCACTGGGGGGGACGGACTCCATCCATTCTCCTGACAACAGGCCGGTGATACGCGGCAGAGGCTGGGAGAAACTCAGCTCTGAGCAAGGGAGGGTCCGCAAGTCAAAAAATATATGTGGAGAGGAAAAAAAAAACCCCATCACACGGGCTGTGTGCAACAAAGTGGAACATTGGAACATGCACACAACACAGTACTAAGAGAGAGAGAGAAAGAAAAAAACATGCAATGCTCTAGTATAGTGAAAAATGCAGGAATATGATAAATAAGTTGGACTCTTCCAAATTAAAAATAAAGTTTAATTCATGTGGCTGTAGAAATCTACAATTTAAATGTGTAACAGCAACACGTCTAATTGAAGTTGTCACTTCTAAAATGTGGTCACACTGATGATGGCACAGGAAAATATATCTGAAATATCTGGGTCACCTAGCTTACTGTGGGTGGGCTGTTAGGGCCACTACAGCAGTTAGTGAGTTAACTGCAAATAAGCCGACTAAAGGGTGTAGAAAATTCTGTCTTTGGCCACATAAACTGTGCAAACTTCTACTAATTTTGAAAGTCCCAACTTGTTTGGAAAATCACTAAGAATTTAAGGTGCATTAGCTAATTGGACAATGACTTTACACAACTTATGACAATTAATTAAATACTTCAGGGCATTGTTTCATATGTGTTGGAAAACCACTATTTTTAGACTAACTAACCCAACTAAAATATGTGAAATAAGGAATACGGGGTTTGGGAGCTGCTTCAGTTTTGGCAAATATTTGACATTTGATATTGTTTAATATTGCAGGTGTATACCAGTGGCTCCCCCAGAATTATTTTTCCCGTTTTTACAGTAGAAGTTTATTTTCATACAACAGAGCAGTTATTATAGGTTATCCTTTCCAAAATAGTAAACAAATACATAAATAAAGGCCATTGTTTATGTCTTTTTTTTAAAGTGTATTGCAGGCATCAACTTCTAAATTAAGTTCATCAGTGACAACACTGAAAATCTTTGTCATCTTGTCTGTTAAACAATGGTTCAGATGCATTGATAGGATAGATGTGGCTTACTATGGGTTTGGTAAAAGTCATCAAGTTGTCACATGCATTTAAAATACAGATCAAAGTAAAATTAAAAGGCAGGGTTTAGTCATCCTGTTTCAAAAACACATTATTACATGGATTTGCATTCTGTCTAATGTTTCTACATCTCAGACTATAATATTATTAATATCTGAGTATAAAAATAGCAGCTAAACAGAATTCCATTAAAAACACTTTCAACTCCTGGTCACTTTTTGAGTAATCTGAAAACTCCATGGCATGAGTGAGTTATCGCATATCTATGATAATACAATTGAATTGTAAGAATTTCTGTCTATATTTACAAGTTAAGCGATCACTCGTGTTTGTTTAGATGTGCATCTCATTTACAACTTGGTTAGCTGCTGTATGGTTAACTAGATGGTAAATGAAGTTAGTCTAAACAGCACACACAGGCAAAGTTATGCCTGCGGGTAGAAAGCATTGCCTTGCATTCACAGAGCAAAGACTGTCCAAAACATGTTTGATGTGCCTTCGGGTGCTTTTGTTTGCAGAGGCAGAGGGACAGTAGAGAGATGCAAACACTGGCATGGATTTCAGCATGGTGTTACAGTAGCATCTGACTTAACAGATCAAGAGCACTCTGAAGCAAGTGCAATATCCCCCGCCTCCATTTTCTTTGAACATCCCAACATGTTACTGAAGGACAGCAGTTTTCCACGCGCATCATCAGTGTATACCAAACCTTAGTACCAAGTTTCAAAACATTTGGAGCAAAACTGTAGGGGTTGATTTCACAAAAGAGGTAAATTTTGTGGGACAGATGGACGGACATCGTCATAACATAATCCCCCTTTGGTTATTGACCAAAGGGGATAATAAAAAAAATGACAATGCCAGTACATCCTGAAAATCAGACGAGAGATTTACGTTTTTCCTTCAGCGTTCACTCATCTTACTGCATTAACATGGCCTGAAGATTTCAGTAGATAGATTTCCATACTAATACCACATGTGCCACAATTCAGCAGCTATCTGTAATTGTCTATTTACACTACAATATGGCTCACACAGGTAAGCACCAAAATCACAGAGCCCCACAATAAGATTTCTGCTGGTAACTTCAATTATTTTAAATCTTATTAGCATCGTAAACACATGCATGCACACAGGGACACTGAAATGCAACAAAACAAAACACTTCCCCTAAATGTGGACATGGTCAGTAAGTGGGGTTTGCATATTGACTGATGGATATCTACACCAGTGAAGTCAATGCTGATAAACCACTCTGTATTATTATGGCATGTAACCAGAGAATGATAATAAAAGCCATATGAATGGGGAATGGCCCGTTTCTCAGGCGCCTCTATGGCACCACTCATGACACCAAAGATGTGTCAAAAGCAACAGACACTCAATACAGTGCTGCTTTTCCCTACCCTACCAACCATTATGGATTATGTACCCGGCACGCATTCTTCCGAGAGGGGCGCATTGATCACGCATTGACAAACCATTTCATATTAGCCAGGGTTTGCGCTTTACGGCACCAAGGGCAATCAGATACACTGCACTGCATCAGGCTAAATTTAACCCCCTATCAATCCAAATGTGATACACTCAAAGTCATCCTGCTTTAATCACTCTTGAGGGTCACTTTCAAGTAATCGTGACCATCAGGATCAGAATTATTCCAAAAGAGAAAAGTGCCTGTTTATTTATAAGAGGATTACAGTAAGATTAACACACGAGTGGCAAAATCTTTTTCTTGATTGCACAATATGCTGATAAAAAATTCCTCAACCAGCCATTCAAAACACCTCAGAATAAATCTGAATTGCAGGGATATGGATTTGACCCCAATTCAATGAAAATAAAAAAATAATAAAAAATGAGGAGGAGAGGAGGGCACAATACAAAATGATAAATAAATAAGAGATTCACAGCTGGACCAAAAATGTATTTGGTTCTCTAATATAGAAGCTCCAGCAGAAATTAATGTCCCTGGTTAGTTAGTTGTGTTAATTGGGCGTGCAAAATTAAAATGTTAACATCACTGCTAGCTGAGAAAGCAGAGAAGGCCCCTCCAGCTGTATTTGACCTAACAGAGCGTGTTTCTTCCCCTTCCTTCTCTCTTTGCTTCAAGTGTCTCCAAAACTAATAAAAAACCTCTCACAAATCCCCCCATGAAGCCCCCCATATGAACTGTCACATTAATAACACTGCGCTCGTATTCAAATTTTCTGTCGAAAAGCTAAAGAAAGATTGAATGCCCCGCCGTCGCGCGGCCAAAGATTGAAGACGTGTCTCATTGACATTGTTAAAAGTTTATGAAAATATATGAATTCTCAAACGTGGCAGGCCGCCGTGCAGCTCCACTCCCAACACTTCTGTTAGAGACCGCGGCTTTTAATCAAAATGATTGAATACCACAAGTTTGGATTCAGGGATTCTAATAGAGGACGGATAAAGTGTCACGGTCCAGAACTAGAAAAACCACACGGGATCACACATGCATGCATAAAAACCTTTCTACATATTTATTTATTTATTTTTCCACCATATTCCTCATTGTAGGTATCTTGTTTTCCTCTAACTGGGGGCTTGTGTAGATGGTGTGTTTGCAGTGTAGACTGGGTGGCTGTTAGTCTCCTGGACGTTTCTTTTTAATTTGTGCAGCTGATATGAAGTTGTATCTGAGCAAAGAGGCTTATGGAATCAACATGTGCACACGTACTCAAATGCTAAACGTATAGGACCAGCTGCCAACACGTCACATGGGAAGAGACCAAAGAGGTGCCCTATCTGTATGTAGCTGTGTGTGAGGGTGGTGGCACTGCAGCTGTAACACACAAGCCAGAAGTTGGAATGCCCTCAAAAGCCCAAAAGTACAATGAAAAATGATAAATCCTCCAGGGCAACACACCATACAGCATTACGAGCAAAGCTAGCCACCATACATTAATGAATGTTTTTATTAACTATTATCATTCCCACAGTGGGACTTTGGACTTCCTTGAGGGAAGGAACCAATCCCACACACATAAAACTTCATTATACCATGACAAAACTAAGATCTTCTAGTAGACTTTGACCATTTTCTTAGCAATCTTTTTCTCCCTGTTAAAATGAAGTGAGTATATTGGCATATTTCAGTTTATCAGCAGAATAATTAACTAATGTCTAACAAATGACCATGGCTTTGGGAATTTTTGCCGAAAGCTCCATCTTTACAGTTACATGCAATTTAGCTTTTACTGAAAGGCAACAGAGGTAACTTTTCCACCAGCAACTGTAGCTGTTGGGAGTGTTGGCACAGTTGGCAACTTTTGTTAAGATGAACACACAGCTAATGTTCCTCCGTGACTGCAGTGTCAAGAGAGACATAAATAAAAAGGTTCTTTCATTCTTGTCATGATATGACCATGATATGACCATTATAGTAGCTCTTGCTTCCTCCATTTCAGTGAACAGACTGTCCTGCTCAGCTCATGACAGTTATCCTTTTTCTTTGTTTTCTTCCACAAATATTAAGGTACTTGCACTCGGGTTTGAGGGGGAATCATTGCCTACCACAAGATATTAGTTTGTAACGGTTCTCCTGCAGAGACTGTGTTCACATTTTTTTAATAATCAAAAAATATGTGGCCAAGTTTTTTGCACACCAGAGTATTAAACAAGCAAACAAAATATCCATTCTCAATAATGATTCTGTCACTATACACTTGGAAAATATTTTTTAAAATGTATGTTTCAAAATATTAATTTAAACAAATCAGAGTGTCTAGAGCCTGTTTGGTTGTTTCTGATCCAAAAAAATTCTCATTAGTCAGAAAATTGCCATTATTATTTTTTTAAGGAGTAAAATGTTTTATCAGTAGCCTTTCAGGACTGATCCACCAGGAAGAGACTAGTGTTGACTTGTCCAATAACCTGGAGACTGCTGCTGACACAAGCTTTTCAGGCTGGGCAATTTGACCTTAAATCAGCATCACGGTTAATTGACCCATGCACTGACCCCTGCATGCAGAAACATTCATATACAAATGTATGCAGATGACATGGTAATATTCACACATGCAAAAAACACACAAGAAGCTGCCTGTATTCTTACAACAGTGATGACCCAAATCCATGACTGGCTTAATAACTCATGTCTCCCTCTAAACACTAAAAAAACTGTTTGCGTGATGTTCACCAAACAACGATCAAATATTACAAACTCAAACATTCTCTTAAAAGGGGAGGGGCTGCAATTAGTAGAGGAATTTAAGTACCTCAGCATGATTTTAAAATTCCTCATTAATCTTTTAAAAGCACATCAAAAAAATCTCAAACATAACCAAATTCAATCTGAGAAATTTTAAACAAATTAGACCATCACTGATAGTTAGTGCAGCCAAAATGTTTCTGCATGCAATGATCTTCTCACACATCGATTACTGTTTTACCAACTGGTCACTAACTGTTATAACCATAATCAAACCCATTGATCCTTTATACAAAAATGCCATAAAAATCTTTATTAAGAAAGATCCCACATATCATTGTTGTCACATCTACAAGAAATACAATTTTCTGTCTTTTGAAAATTATATAACTCTCAAATTTGCCTGGTCAATTTATAAAATATCAAATAGCTATGCACCCCCCCACCGTGAGAATATGTTAAACTGAGGACCGTCACCGGTACAACCACCAGAGCAATCACTAGAGGAGACTGTGAGGTCCCCCACAGACGCACCACATTTGCTTAATCTGTGGTATCAGTGAGGGGCACCAAGAGCTGGAATAATATACCACCTGCAATCAGAGAATGTACCACACAAAACACTTTTTAAGACTCATTGTAAAAATGGGCTTTTAAACAACCAAAACTGTACCCATAACTAGTGGTTGCTCTGCGGCATGCCAATATGTAAAGTGGTATGAAAAAGTGTTTGCCCCCTTCCTGATTTCTCATTTTTTTTGTATGTTTGTCACACTTAAATGTTTCAGATCATCAAACAAATTTAAATATTAGACAAAGATAACACAATATGCAGTTTTTAATTGAAGGTGTTTATTATTAAGGGTAAAAAAATCCAAACCTACATGGCCCTGTGTGAAAAGTGACCCCCCCCCCCCCGTTAAAATATAAATTAACTGTGGTTTATCACATCTTTGGAAAGCTGTTCAATTTTCAAGCCATTTCTAAAGCTTTGGGACTCATTGGGATATGGGAGCCATTATCCACAAATGGCAAAAACGTGTAACAGTGACGAACCTTTCCAGCAGTGGCCGGCTGACCCAGATTACCCCAAGAGCGCAGCGACGACTCATCCAAGACGTCACAAAAGACCCCACAACAACATCCAAAGAACTGAAGGCCTCACTTGCCTCAGTGAAGGTCATTGTTCATGACTCCACCATAAGAAAGAGACTGGGCAAAAATGGCCTTCATGGCAGAGTGCCAAGACGAAAACCACTGCTGAGCAAAAAGAACATAAAGGCTCATCTCAAATTTACCAGAAAACATCTTGATGATCCCCAAGACTTTTGGGAAAATACTCTGTGGATTGATGAGACAAAAGCTGAACTTTTTGGAAGGTGTGTGTCCCATTACATCTGATGTAAAAGTAACACAGCATTTCAGAAAAGGAACATCATACCAACAGTAAACTATGGTAGTGGTAGTGTTATGGTCTGGGGCTGTTTTGCTGCTTCAGGACGTGGATGACTTGCTGTGATAAATGGAACCATGAATTCTGCTGTCTACCAAAAAGTCCTGAAGGAGAATGTCTGGCCATCTGTTCATGACCTCAAACTGAAGCGCACTTGGGTTTCTGCAGCAGGACAATGATCCAAAATACACCAGCAAGTCCACCTCTGAATGGCTTAAGAAAAACAAAATGAAGACTCTGGAGTGGACTTGTCAAAGTCCTGACCTGAATCCAACTGAAATGCTGTGGCATGACCTTAAAAAGGCGGTTCATTAACTTCTGAAGAAGAAGGTGAATGATATGTGTGGACCTTGCAAATTCCAAACTGGTGAATGTATATTATGTATTCTTATGTAATAGATTACCTAGACTAAACAGAGGAGCATTGTTGTTGATTTGCTTTTGTTAATGGTTGTTGTTGTTGTTTTTAGTACATTTTTTTAGTGTTTTTTTATTTTTAAATTACTTTAGTGTTAGTGTTTGACTGTTTGTGCCATGTTTGTAAAAAAAAAAAAAAGGTTCAATAAAAAATATTGTGGAAAAAAAAAAGGCGGTTCATGCTTGAAAACCCTCCAATGTGGCTGAATTACAACAATTCTGCAAAGATGAGTGGGCCAGAATTCCTCCACACCGCTGTAAAAGACTCATTGTCAGTTATTGCAAATGCCTGATTGTAGTTGTTGTTAAGGGTGGCCCAACCAGTTATTAGGTTTGAGGGCAATCACTTTTTCACACAGGGCCATGTAGGTTTGGATTTTTTTTTTCCCCTTAATCATAAACACCTTCATTTAAAAACTGCATTTTGTGTTTACTTGTGTTATCTTTGTCTAATATTTAAATTTGTTTGATGATCTGAAACATTTAAGTGTGACAAACATACAAAAAAATGAGAAATCAGGAAGGGGGCAAACACTTTTTCACACCACTGTATATGTGCCAGTGCGTCACACATATGCCCCACCTCTTTTTCGTCGCTGTTTGTTGTTGCTGTGAGGTGCTTGGGTGCATGTGTGTGTGTACACATACACAGCACTTGTGTGATATTTGAATGTTTTGTATCACCTTAACTCTTGCACTTTTGCATATCCACTTTGTACAGTTTATTGCAGATGTTCGTTTCGTGAATGATTGTTTGTTTGTGTGTTTTTGTGACTCACCGGGGGACTACAGATGCAAATTAGCAATATTACTAAATCTGGCATACTTACATTTGTATTAATGTTCATTAGCATGTAATGCCCCTTTCAAATAAACATTAAACTAAATGTTCATGTTGTTTTTTTGGCTATTTTTTCCCCCTCCCTTCTTACTGACAAGGCTCATCATCAAGCAATATTACACAAGAATGTGGTATCAAATCACTGTGACGCAGTAGTAAATGAGGGGAAAAGAATGGCATGAGCAAGATTACTTCAGTCCTACACCCCAAAAGTAGGTTATGGTTTTATTTTAGTTAATCGCCCAGCCCTATAACCTTTACTCAAAAATATCTGGCATCATGCCAAAGATGTTGGTGGTATTTCCGCTTACTAAAGGCATAAAGTTGAGTGCAAATGTTGAAGCTGCATATTAAAACTCATTTACGAACAAGGACTATCCAATATGGTAAGTTTTTGTATGTGTAAATAGTGCGCACTCCAAGAATAACCGTAAAAACCACTTTTAAACAAACAAAAAAAAAGCAAAAATATTCAGAATTTTGTTTAAATAATTAAGACAAATAATTTGATATCATACAGTTGCTTTTCACAATATAATTCATTCAGGCTAAAATGGGTGGGCAGTAGAGTGCTCACCATATGCTGTGACTTTGACTTCTACATGTTCAGCTGATGAGTTGAATGTCAGGTATTTGAGTAAGGAGCAGGCAGAGGTACAACCCAGTCACAGGCAGGAATCAGGAGGATGAAGATACAGAAATAATAAAGGACCGCGGCGCAAACCGGCAAAACTAAACTTAAACACTGAGTAACTCTGAAAACAAAGTGTGGCACATACTAACCTAAGCTTTAACACAAGAGAAACTAGAAAAGCACTCAGAGAGTGCATACCTCTGCCAAGGTTCTTTCTGTCCATCATGGATCACCTCCAAAGTGCCAGTTCTGGTGAAAACTGCAGCAAAGTCTATCCAGTAGTTTTGGAGGATTCTTGCTAACACACTGTGAGAAGATAAGAGCCTTGGCGGAGGTATGCATTCTTGGATCATCACCAAAATGTTATGGGTTCCTCTCTAGGCCAAGAACCACCTCTGGTGAAAATTTCATCAAAATCCATCTAGTAGTTTTTGTGTAATCCTGCTGCACATATTCAAACAAGGTCCTTGGTAGAGGTATGCACTCTCAGAATGGGTTCATCCTTGCTTCAAGGGCTTCCTCTGGTGAAATTTTCATTAAAATCCATCTGATAGTTTTTGCGTAATCCTGCTAACAAACAGACGGACGGACAGACAGACAAACCACCCCGATTACATTACCTCCTTGGCGGAGGTAATAACTAAGGAACAGAAAACACATAAATAAAGATAAACCAACCAGGGAGGAGACGGGAGCCAGGAGACAAGGAGTAATCCAGGGAACACTGGGAGAAAACCACATAAATAAACAATGACCATGTTTACATGCACACAAATAAACTGGTTATGATTTCTGGAGTTATCTGATTATTCAAGTGGCCATGTAAACAGAATAATCCAATAAAGGCCATATAACCGTAGTCATTAACTCAAGTGCTTTACCCTCTAATAATCAGTTTATTCAGTGCATGTAAACACAAGAAAACTGATTATTGCCATTATTTGTTTAATCTCACTAATCGGTTTATTGTGTCCATGTGACCAGGCTCATTGATGCCACATTGGGGAAAAGGACAAGGCAAACATTTAAAGACAAAAGGGGAAATGGCTCACAGCTGAGCACAAATGGGCACACTAACGAGGAAGACAGAGATGGACAAAAACAAACAGGAGGGAACACAAACAAGGAAGGAGATAAACACTTGACAAAAACAGGACTAAGACATAACTACAGGGAGAAACATAAAACCAGGAGTAACCTTAATGTAGTGTAGGGATGTAATAAAAAAGCAGAGAAGTACTGAACAAGTCTCCTTTAATTATTCTTCTGAAAGTTTTAACAAAAGGCACCATGATGTGCATGTTCTTCACTAACCACAATCTTGAACTACATTATTTCTTCTACTACCCATGATTACAATAACAGTAGCGCCACCCAGAGGTGTGAAGCATCAACATATGACAACACTTAACTAAGGAAAATTACCAGAATTTAAACCTAAAAGTAAACTGGGAACTAGAATTGCACTTAATAGAGATGCAGACCCATGCCTTTTGCAGCCCTAGTTCCCCACCACAAAATCACCCGGGGATGCTCAGCTATCCTGACCGCTGACCTTGACCTTAAGCACAGCCTAGATACAGACCATCTAGGATATGCATAAAGTCAAGGTCAGTGGCCTAGGAAGAGTAAAGTTTTTCAGAAAATCCTAAACACCCAGATCTTCTGACCTTGACCTCAACCTGGATGCAGAACAACCTGAGGGTCACTGTGAGTTTTGTGAGAATTGAGATAGTTCCCAAGGAAGAGTAGTGATTTTTTCAAAAATCATGTAAGTGCCCAGATCTCCTAACCTTTGACCTTGATCTAGAGCATAACTTGGATGCAGAACCACCTGAGAATCATTGTGAGTCAGTTTGGTGAATATTGGGGAAAATACCTAGGAGTAGCAATTCCCATGAAATAAGGAGGGATGGGCAGACAGATGGACAGACAGACAGATGCCATTGCATTAGCTCCTTTCGGCTTCCCCGGAATGAGCTATAAGTATATTGATATACAGTATTTACAGTGGATATAAAAAGTCTTCATACCCCTGTTCAAATACCAGGTTTTTGTGATGTAAAAAAAATGAGACCAAGATAAATCATTTCAAAACTTTTTCAACCATTAATGTGACCGATAACCTGTACAATCAAATTGAAAAACAAACTGAAATCTTTGAAGGGGAAAAATAAAAAACTTACAATAACCTGGTTACATAAATATGCACACCCTCTTAAAACTGGGAATGTAGCTGTGTTCAGAATTAACTAATCATATTCAACCTCAAGTTAAATGGGAGTCAGCACACACCTGTCACCATTTAAAGTGCCTCTGATTAGCCCCAAATAAAGTTCAGCTGTTCTAGTACGCTTTTCCTGACATTTTTGTAGCCACATCTTACAGCATAAGCCATGGTCCGCAGAGAGTTTCCAAAGCATCAGAGGGATCTCATTGTTCAAACGTGTCAGTCAGGAGAAGGGTGCAAAAGAATTTCCAAGGCATTAAATATACCATGGAACACAGTGAAGACAGTCATCATCAAGTGGAGAAAATATGGCAAAACAGTGACATTACCAAGAACTGGACGTCCCTCCAAAATTGATAAAAAGACGAGAAGAAAACTGTTCAGGGAGGCTGCCAAGAGGTCGACAGCAACACTGAAGGAGCTGCAGGAATTTCTGGCAAGTACTGGCTGTTTAGTACATGTAACAATAATCACCCGTCTTCTTCATATGTCAGGCCTATGGGGTAGGGTGGCAAGATGGAAGCCTCATCTTACGAAGAAAAACATCCAAGCCCAGCTACATTTTGCAAAAACACACTTGAAATCTCCCAAAAGCATGTGGGAAAATGTGCTATGGTCCGATGTAGGGCTGTCACGATAACTGCAATCATGTAATACCGTGCTATGGACACGCCTACCGCAGAGAAAAACAACGAACTGCAACAACCGCGGTGTTCACTTTTTTTTTGTGTGTGGCTATATCTCATTGTTCACTTATGTGCCCCTATACATCCATCCATCCATCCATCCATCCATCCATCCATCTTTTACCGCTTTTCCGGAGGTCCAGGTCGCGGAGGCAGCAGTTCAACCAGAGAAGCCCAGACCTCCCTTTCCCCAGCCACCTGCTCCAGCTCTTCAGAGAGGATATCAAGGCGTTCCAGACCAGCTGGGAGACAGTCTCTCCACCGAGTCCTGGGTCTGCCCCGGGGTCTCCTCCCAGTGGGACATGCCTGAAACACCTCAAGTGGGAGGCGTCCAGGAGGCATCCTGATCAGATGCCCATACCACCTCAACTGGCTCCTTTCAATGTGGAGGAACAGCGGTTCTACTCTGAGCCTCTCCCAGATGACTGAGCTCCTCACCCTATCTCTGAGGGTGAGTCCAGCAATCCTACGAAAAAAATCTTATTTCAGCCGCTTGTATCCGCGATCTTGTTCTTTCGGTCATTACCCAAAGCTCATGACCATAGGTGAGGGTAGGAACATAGATTGACTGGTAAATCAACAGTTTTGCCTTAGAACTTAGCTCCCTCTTCACCACAACAGACCGGTACAGTGTCCGCATCACTGCAAATGCTGCTCTGATCTGTCTGTCAATCTCTTGCTCCATTCTCCCCTCACTCGTGAATAAGACCCCAAGATACTTAAACTCCTCCACTTGGGGCAGGAGCTTGTCCCCAACCTGGAGAGGACAATCCACCTTTTTCCGGCTGAGGACCATGGACTTGGACTTGAAGGTGCTGATTCTCGTCCCCGCAGCTTCACACTCAGTGGCAAACCGTCCCAGTAAGACCTGTAGGTCATTGCTGGATGAAGCCAACAGGACAACATCGTCTGCAAACAACAGAGATGAGATCCTGTGGTCACCAAGCATGACACCCTCCATTCCCTGGCTGCGCCTAGAAATCCTGTCCATAAAAATTAAGAACAGGATCGGTGACAAAGGGCAGCCCTGGCGGAGTCCAACTCTCACTGGGAATGAGTCCAACCGAGTGTTGGCAATATGAACCAAACTCTCACAACGGTCATACAGAGACGGAATAGCTTGTAACAACAAGCCCGATACCCCATACTCCTGAAGCACCCTCCACAAAAAACCATGAGGGACGCGGTTGAACGCTTTCTCCAAGTCCACAAAACACATGTAAACTGGTTGGGCAAACTCCCTCGAACCCTTGAGGATTCTCAAGAGGGTAAAGAGCTGGTCCGATGTGCCACAGCCAGGACGAAAACCACATTGCTCCTCCTGAATTCGAGGTTCGACCAACGGCCGGACTCTCCTCTCCAGTACCTTGGCATAGACCTTCCCAGGGAGGCTGAGGAGTGTGATCCCTCTAAAGTTGGAGCACACCCTCCAGTCCCCTTTTTTGAAGAAAAGAACCACTACCCTGGTTTGCCATGCCAAAGGCACTGCCCCCGACTTCCACACAATGTTGCAGAGGTGTGTCAACCATGACAGCCCTACAACATCCAGGGCCTTGAGGTACTAAGGGCAAATCTCGTCCACCCCTGGGGCCTGTCCACCAAAGAGATTTTTAACCACCTCGGTGACCTCAGCCCCTGTGATAGGCGAGTTGTCCCACTCGTCCACAAGCCCTGCTTCCTCTGTGGAAGGGGTGTCAGTAGGATTGAGGAGATCCTCTAAGTATTCCTTCCACCACCCGACAATATCCCCAGTCGAAGTCAGCAGTGCCCCACCTGCACCATACACAGTGTGGACAGGGAGCTGCTTCCCCCTCCTGAGCTGCCGGACAGATTGGCAGAATCTCTTCGAGGCCGACCAAAAGTCTTGTTCCATGGCCTCACTGAACTCCTCCCATACCCGAGTTTTTGCTTTAGCAACCACCCGAGCTGCACTCTGCTTGGCCTGCGGGTACACCTCAGCTGCTTCGGGAGTTCCACAAGCTAACCAAGCTTGATAGGACTCCTTCTTCAGCTTAATGGACCCCTTCACCACTGGTGCCCTGGTGTCCACTATTTGGTTCAGGGGATGCCACCACCAGATGCCCCGACGACCTTGCGGCCACAGCTCTGGGCAGCCGCTTCAACAATGGAGGTGGAGAACATGGCCCATTCAGACTCCATGTCTCCAGACTCCCTTGGAATGTAACTGAAGTTCTTCCGGAGGTGGGAGTTGAAGACCTCCCGGACAGGGGCCTCAGCCAGACGTTCCCAACACACCCTCACTATACGTTTGGGTCTACCAGATCTCAATGGCATCCTCCCCTGCCATCGGATCCAACTCACCACCAGGTCATGATCAGTTGACAGCTCTGCACCTTTCTTTATCTGAGCGTCCAAGACATATGGTCGCAGGTCTGATGACACAATAACAAAATTGATCATCGACCTGCGACCTAGGGTATTCTGGTGCCAGGTGCACATATGGACACCCTTATGCTTGAACATGGTGTTCGTTATGGACGAACTATGGTTAGCACAGAAGTCCAATAACTGAACACCACTCGGGTTCAGATCGGGCAGGCCGTTCCTCCCAATCACCCCCCTCCAGGTTTCACTGTCGTTGCCCACGTGCGCATTGAAGTCCCCCAGTAGGACAATCGAGTCTCCAAGAGGAGCACTCTCCAGCACCCCAGTTAGAGACTCCAAAAAGGGTGGGTACTCTGAACCATCATTTGGTGCATAAGCACAAATGATGGTCGGGACCAGTTTCTCAACCCGAAGGCACAGGGAAACAATCCTTTCGTCCACCGGGGAAAACTCCAATATAGACGCAGCAAGGTGGGGGAATACAAGAATACCCACCCCTGCTAGTCGCCTCTCGCCTGGGGCAACTCCAGAGTAGGCCAAGCTCCAGCCCCAGAGCTATGTGTTGAGGTGAGGCCGACTATATCTAGCCGGTATCTCTCAACCTCATGCACCAGCTCAGGCTCCTTCCCAACCAGAGAGGTGACATTCCACGTCCCAAAAGCCAGTTTAGGAATCTTGGGATCAGACCACCAAGGTCTCTGCCTTTGACCGCCACCTGATCCACATAGCACCAGACCCCCATGGTCCCTCCTGTAGGTGGTGAGCCCACTGGAGGACGGACCCATGTAACTCCTTCGGGCTGAACCCGGCTGGGTCCCATTGACAGTAACCCGACCACCAGACGCTGCCCCTATTGATTATTAAATAAATTGCTAAATGAAGTGTATTTTTATTGCCAACAGCATGTTTGCACCCGGTACACTAGAAGCTTCCACAGCACATGGTGCTGCCGCTGTCAGCACCTGGTGGCAGCGGCACCATTTGGGGCACTCTCTCCAGACGGACTCCAGCAGGCAGTTAGTGGTGAAAGCGTTTGGATTCCTTGTTAAATACAGCTGTGACAGTGAGTACTGAAAGGGCACAAAGCGTGTTAATTCCTTCTGAGCAGAGTGTGTATGATCCTGATTGTGTATGCTCTGTGTATGAGCTCCGAGAGCAGCTTGTTTGAATGTGATTTTTCAGACAGCGGCAAAAATCACGGAGACAAGAGGCACGCAGGGTCCTGTACGGAGACTGTCCTGCTTAAATAAGGTGAATATCACTGCAGTTTCCAGTCCACACACCCTGTAGTTCCCGCCACTGCTTTATGAAAATGATCTTTTTTTTTTTTTAAACAGAATCAGCAGTTCATGCCTGTAGAAAGAGCGGAGCTCCCCACAGTTGTCACACACGCACACACAAAGTTGAGTGCGGAGCTGCAGCGAGACTCTCACAGATTCCCTCATTTGCCACATAAGTTATAAACCCTGTTTAAATTACGAGTCCACAGGGTCCTAAAAACATCTGCAATAATACCGCATACCACGGTGTTGAGCTGTCCACCGTCACCGCAGGGGAAATTCCTCTATCGTGACAGCCCTAGTCCGATAAAACCAAGGTTGAACTTTTTGGCCATAATTCCAAAAGGTACAGTGGGGTAAAAAGTATTTAGCCACCAATTGCGCAAGTTCTCCCACTTAAAAGGTGAGAGAGGTCTCCAATTTTCATCATAGGTATACCTCAACTATGAGAGACAAAATGAGAAAAAAAAATCCAGAAAATCACATTGAAGGATTTTTAATGAATTAATTGGTAAATTCCTCGGTAAAATAAGTATTTGGTCAATAACAAAAGATCATCTCAATACTTTGTTATATACCCTTTGTTGGCAATGACAGAGGTCAAACGTTTTCTGTAAGTTTTCACAAGGTTTTCACACACTGTTGCTGGTATTTTGGCCCATTCCTCCATGCAGATCTCCTCTAGAGCAGTGATGTTTTGGGGCTGTCGCTGGGCAACACAGACTTTCAACTCCCTCCAAAGATTTTCTATGGGGTTGAGATCTGGAGGCTGGCTAGGCCACTCTAGGACCTTGAAATGCTTCTTACGAAGCCACTCCTTTGTTGCCCGGGCCGTGTATTTGGGATCATTGTCATGCTGAAAGACCCAGCCACATTTCATCTTCAATGCCCTTGCTGGTGGAAGGTGGTTTTCACTCAAAATCTCACGATACATGGCCCCATTTATTCTTTCCTTTACACGGATCAGTCGTCCTGGTCCCTTTGCAGAAAAACAGCCCCAAAGTATAATGTTTCCACCCCCATGATTCACAGTAGGTATGGTGTTCTTTCTCCTCCAAACACGACAAGTTGAGTTTTTTACCAAAAAGTTCTATTTTGGTTTCATCTGACCATATGACATTCTCCCAGTCCTCTTCTGGATCATCCAAATGCTCTCTAGCAAACTTCAGACGGGCCTGGACATGTACTGGCTTAAGCAGAGGGACATGTCTGGTACTGCAGGATTTGAGTCCCTGGCGGCGTAGTGTGTTTCTGATGTAGCCTTTGTTACTTTGGTCCCAGCTCTCTGCAGGTCATTCACGAGGTCCCCCCATGTGGTTCTGGGATTTTTGCTCACCGTTCTCGTGATAATTTTGACCCCATGGGGTGAGATCTTGCGTGGAGCCCCACATCGAGGGAGATTATCAGTGGTCTTGTATGTCTTCCATTTTCTAATAATTGCTCCCAAAGTTGATTTCTTCACACCAAGCTGCTTACCTATTGCAGATTCAGTCTTTCCAGCCTGGTGCAGGTCTACAATTTTGTTTCTGGTGTCCTTTGACAGCTCTTTGGTCTTGGCCATAGTGGAGTTTGGAGTCTGACTGTTTGAGGTTGTGGACAGGTGTCTTTTATACTGATAACAAGTTCAAACAGGTGCCATTAATACAGGTAACGAGTGGAGGACTGAGGAGCCTCTTAAAGAAGAAGTTACAGGTCTGTGAGAGCCAGAAATCTTGCTTGTTTGTAGATGACCAAATACTTATTTTACTGAGGAATTTACCAATTAATTCATTAAAAATCCTTCAATGTGATTTTCTGGATTTTTTTTTTCTTCTCATTTTGTCTCTCATAGTTGAGGTACACCTATGATGAAAATTGGAGACCTCTCTCATCTTTTAAATGGGAGAACTTGCACAATTGGTGGCTGACTAAATACTTTTTTGCCCCACTGTATATTTGGTGCAAACACAACACTGCTTATCACCAAAAGAACACCATACCTCCAGTGAAGCATGGTGGTGGTACCATCATGCTTTGGTGCTGTTTTTCTTCAGCTGGAACTGGGGCCTTAGTCAAGGTGGAGGGAATTATGATCAGTTCCAAATATCAGTCAGTGTTGGCACAAAATCTTCAGGCTTCTGCTAGAAAGCTGAAGCTGAAGAGGAACTTCATCTTTCAGCACGACAAGGACCCAAAGCACACATCCAAATCAACAAAAGAATGGCTTCACCAGAAGAAGATTAAGGTTTTGGAATGGCCCAGCCAGAGTCCAGACCTGAATCCCATCGAACATCTGTGGGGTGATCTGAAGAGGGCTGTGCACAGGGGATGCCCTCGCAATCTGACAGATTTGGAGTGTTTTTGCAAAGAAGAGTGGACAAATATTGCCACATCAAGATGCGCCACATTGATAAGACTCCTACCCAAAAAGACAGTGCTGTAATAAAAGCCAAAGGTGCTGCAACAAAGAATTAGTTTAAGGGTGTCCATATTTATGCAACCAGGTTATTGCAAGTTTTTTATTTTTCCCGTTAAAAGATTTCAGTTTGTTTTTCAATTGGGTTGTACAGGTTATAGGTCACATTAATGGTGGAAAAAGTTTTGAAATGATTTATCTTGGTCTCATTTTTTTACATCACAAAAACCTGGCATTTGAACAGGGGTGTGTAGACTTTTTATATCCACTGTACACCCATGACACAGGATGACCCAGTAATGTTTGTATCAATACTCTGTGTGATTTTGCTTTCCATCTGCCCTGCAACTTCAGCCTGCTCTACCGCCAACTCTTTTCCCTTCCTCTGAATACATAACACCACCTCCCTGACCAAGCCACTCTTGAACAACATCCAGAGGGTAGCTGCTAAAGAAATTCATTTTACAGAGCAGTGGTCACCAACCTTTTGTGTTTCATAGATTGGTAACAAGTTCAACAAAAATTTGGGGCAAGGTAGGTAAAACTGAACGAAATAATCCCACGAGTAGACCCATGAACTATCCCATGCTGGCCACTGGGCAGGGTACTGTCATAGCGGGCATCCTGCTCAAGAATCCCACAATGCCCGGTGGGCAGTGGAGGGCATGGTCGGGGCACAACTGCAGCGGGCATCCCGCCCATGAATATAAGCCTCCGGTGTCCAAACCAGCTTTTTTTCCCTAAGACTACACCAGGGAATATATAGCTGCAGCACTGCATAGGCTGCATGTCCAGTAAGTGTGTTTTTTTTCCCGCTCTGACCATCTATTGTCTGTTTATTTTCTATGTAGTCAAGTCAGTGTTTAATCCACTCAGAGGAAAAATGATCTCAGCAGTGAGTGTTTTTTGTCACTATGCATAGGTCTAGAGTAAGAATAAGTGGATAGATGCAGTTTTGCCACATACTTCATCTGGCCATTGGTGAACTGAGTGTAGTATTGAACTAATTTATATGAAATAAGAAATGAAAATGCCAATGCATAATATTCAGTAAAAACTACAGCAGGGGTCTCAAACATATGGTCCGTGGGCTAAAACCGGCCCGTCAGAGGGTCCAATCCAGGATAAAGTGTGAAAAGACAGTGGCTGCCATTTTTCCATAAAGTAACTGCTATTCCCAATTTGTACATTGGGGGTCACACTGTTTTATTTAGAGTAGCAGACACAACACTGAGACTCAACTGAACACCAGAGGGCAGCAATGTGCATGCCCTATTGCACACATAACTTTCTTAATAGCTCCCACTTTAGTTTGTGTGGTGTGATCAGTCAGTTCAGGAAGTTGGGATTGATTAGGATTTTTTTTTTTTTTTTTTTTTTTTTTTTTTTTACTTATTTGTAACCGTAGGTAGATTTGGTTTGCAGCCTGGTGACAAGCCACCGGCTGCCGGTTGCTGCGTGCGCGAGCGCCCTAAACCTACATGTTTTTGGTATGTGGGAGGAAACCGGAGAAATCCCAGAGTAAACCCACGCAACACGGGGAGAACATGCAAACTCCACACAGCTCACTGTTGGTCAGGGGCTGGGATCGAACCCACGATCTCATGATCCCCACGATCCCCCGGCCCAAGGTAGTGCTAAACCACTGCGCCACCGTGCAGATTGATGACAAATGTGGAAATGTATATACATTTAAACTAACTTCTACATCTTGACAAGTTATTCATACAGTCAGATCCATAACTGTATGGAAATTGACAAGATGGCACCTGTGTTTGGCCTGGCTACTGCCTCTCTTCATCTGTTGTCTATCTCTCATAACAAAAATGACAAACAGTCATTTTTGTTGTTTTATCAATCCTATCACTAAATGAATGTGTCTTTGCTACACTGAGATATGATCGACACTCGTACCAGATTAAACTGTCTATGGAAAGATCATTTGACTATTGGGAGGGCTACAGACAAACCTTTCCGCCCCCGTTTGTGCGTTCTCCCTCCTCACCTGAGTACTGGCTTCTCTTCGCGAGCTGGCGTCCTGGTAAGCCTGGGAAGAAGCTCAGGAGACGGGGTTGCAGAGCTGGCTGTCAAGCTAAGAGGAGACGAGCCCTCCGGACTGAGAGTTTCTGGTCTGGTTACCGTGAACGCACCCGGTGTCTGCTGCGGGTTCCCATCCAGGATGTGACTACGGATGCTCCTCTGCAGCTGCTGGATTGCTCTCCCATCTCACAAACACTTATGTCCACGACGCTTGTGGACGGGATCATGGTTTTGCATCAGGGTCTTGAGTTGTCCTGCCTGACCGGAGGCTGACTGCCCGGTGCAGCTGGAAGTCACGTGACCGCGTCAGGTACCCGCTGTCAGTTTCACTCCGATCAGCAGTGAGCGCAGCTGAGCTGTCACCCAACCGGATGGCGTTACTCAATCCTCGCTCCATTTCCAACACATCCCTCACTCTTAATGAACTTTTCTTGAGAGAGGATATGGATTTTATGCTCCTGGTGGCAATGTGGCAGAGAGAAAATGAGTTTTTTCACCTGAATGAGGTCTGTCCCCCTGGCTGCTCTGTTATCGGGACTCCCCAGATTGTGCGACGTGGTGGAGGACTCGCTGTTGTATACCGGGACAGCCACCTGTGTAGACTGATAAACTCTGAGCCCCTCTCCTCCTTTTGAATCTCAGATAATAAAAGTCGGGACCTTTAATGCCTTTTACTGTGTTTTAATCTTTTTTACCTTTTGTTCTTTGTTCTTATTAAAGACAAAAATAGAAAGGAGATGTCTTTACCTTCTTAACATGTTTCGACTGTGCACTGCAGCCTTCGTCAGAAGAGTCAGCTGATTGCTGCCAGGTGACATTTTATTAGCTGACTTTCGTAGGTGGGGCCAGCCCAGCAGACCTGTCAGATCCACCGAGCCGGCCCCGCTTTCCGCCGTCAGATGGTCTCTGGAGAATGTGGTCCCAGGTGTGGGAAAGCATAAAGGCCCCCTCATCTCGGTTCATGGTATCTTTTCCCCGCTTCCTGATTTCTATGGCCTCCTTGATCCAGCGTTTGTGTCTGTTGCTCTCTGATCCAATAATTTTTGTGTTGTCCCAGTCCATGATGTGATTATTTCTTTTGCAGTGATCTGATATTGCTGATTTTAATGTTTCTTGTTCTGCCTTTTCTTTTTGTGATCTTTTGAGTCATCCTTCCTTCTCACATTCCTTCTGGTGTTCTTTTTTTCTTGTGGTGAATGATCATCCAGTTTCTCCAGTGTAGGTTTTGTTGCATGATCTGCATAATATTTCATATATTACATTGCATTTTTTGTCTTGTTCTATTCTGTCCTTGGGGTGTACTAATAACTGTCTTAATTTTTTGTGTGGTTTTACTGCTGTGTTTATTTTGTATTTTTTCATGACCCTTTGAATTGGTTCCGTGATCCCTCGGATTTATGGTATAGTTATGGTGTCCTTGTTTTTGATTTCGGCTTTTGTTCTGTGTCTTATTTCCTGTTTGTTTTCTTTGTTTTTGACTTGCTGTTTCCCTTTGTTTATTTATTTTTTTTTTTTTTTGTTACTTATTTGTACCCGTAGGTAGACTTGGTTTGCAGTCTGGTGACAAGCCACCGGCTGCTGGTCGCTGCGTGCGCGAGCGCCCTAAACCTACATGTTTTTGGTGTGCGGGAGGAAACCGGAGAAATCCCGGAGTAAACCCGCGCAACACGGGGAGAACATGCAAACTCCACACAGCTCACCGTTGGTCGGGGGCTGGGATCGAACCCACGATCTCATGATCCCCGCGATCCCCCGGCCAAGGGTAAAACTGTGCTGCCACAGTGCTAAACCACTGCGCCACCGTGCAGCCATATGGCCATTATGGCCCATACTGGATATTGGCAGCGTATAAGTGCATGTTTTATGTGGTTTTCCTCCTCCTGTCTGTCTTCTTGGTCTGTGATGATGGTGGTCCGTTCATTTAACGTCCTGACAACTGATAGTTTGTGTGCTGTGGGGTGTTCTGATGTCCATAGTATGTATTGATCTGTGTGGGTTGGTTTCCTGTAGACTCTGATTTTTATGCTGCCGTCATTGTTGTGGTGGATCTTCATGTCCGGACATCATGTCCAGACATGAAAATCCACCACAACGATGACAAGACTGTGCAGTGCACAGTCAAAACATGTTAAGAAGTTAAAGACATCTCCTTTCTATTTTTGTCTTTAATAAGAACAAAGAACAAAAGGTAAATAACTAAAAGAAGACAAAATGAACCTACTTGAACGATTATGTGTTTTAATCTACCGTCCTCCTGGTCCTGCAAGTGTCTTTCTTACGGATTTTACAGACTTTATCTTCTCTTATTAAATTGGAGAGGGTTTTAATCATTGGTGATTTTAACATTCATATTGATGATGTTACATGTAACACAGCTGTTGACTTTTTATCTATCATTCATTTTTATAACCTCATCCAGCATGTTTCAGGCCCTACACACGCTAAGGGTCATACCTTGGACCTCGTTTTTTCTTTGGGCTTGAATATTGAAAATGTGTGTGTGGATGACTTCCAGATCAGTGATCACAGCTGTGTGCTTTTTAATGTAAACTGTCTTGTGAATCCTCCCCCTCTGAAAATGGCAGCAAAAAGGCGGATTATTAACCAAGAGGCAGCAAATGACTTCTCTGATTTGTTTGAGCCCCACTTACTGATGGGAATTAAAGATCCTTATGCCTTCACTCAGACATTAGACAGCCATTGCATGGCTATTTTAGACAAAGTGGCACCAGTGAAATCTGTCCTTGCTTCTCCTAAAAAGTCTCATCCCTGGATAAATGACTCCATTCGATCCTTTAGAAGAAATTGTCGTAAGGTAGTACGCTTATGGAAATCCACTCAATTGGAGGTTCACAGACTCCATTTAAGGAAGCTTAGAGCCTCTTTAAATGACATGTTGAGGGATGCCAGGAATCAGTATTTTTCAAAAATAATTCTCACAAATAAGAAAAATCCTAGAGTCTTATTTGACACAATTAACCCTCTTGTCTGGCTTACCTCCTCTCTAATCCCTGTGTTCTGTAAAGCAGACAGTAACAAATTTCTTAATTTCTTTGTTGATAAGATCAGAGATGTCAGGGAAAACATTTTGCCATCATCTTCTTTTTTTTTTTTTTAATCACCCTCATTGTCATTCAACCGTACAACCAATCATGTACAGCAGAACGAGATTGTGCTTTACCTATCTACAGTGTAAATCACACACACCCCAAGTGCAGAATCAGAGGGCCGCTGCCATAGAGTTCCCTCCTCCATTCCATTTATTGCTGAGCACCAAGCTGGATGGCAGGAAGTTCCACTTTTATATGGTCTTCGGCATGACCCGGCCGGGATTTGAACCCCTGCCTCCCGGGTGTGGGGCGGATGCTCTACCAACTGAGCCACCACTCCAGTGGTGGCTCTCTTAACTGTGCCAGTGTTATGCCCTCACCTTGTACTTGGTCCACCTTTAATCTAGTGACCTTTCAGGATATCATGGCTTTGCTGCAGAAGATGAAACCCTCCTCTTCCCCTGCTGATGTTCTCCCTACTAAGCTGTTTTTAGCTGTTTTTGAGTCAATTGGTCCTTCAGTTGTTGAACTGATAAACATTTCACTTTCAGCTGGTGTGGTTCCCAGCTCCTTCAAACATGCAGTGGTTGAACCAACTCTTAAGAAGCCAAGCTTGGATCCATCACAGCCAAATAATTATAGGCCAATCTCTAAACTCCCTTTCATATCAAAAATTCTGGAAAAGGTAGTGGCTGAGCAGCTTATGTCATTTTTGGCAAATTGTAATATCATGGATAAATTTCAGTCGGGCTTTCGGAAAAATCATTCTACCGAAACAGCTTTAATCAGAGTCTCCAGTGACATTATGATGGCGGCTGACACTGGTAAATACACAGTTCTGGTTTTATTGGATCTTTCTTCTGCCTTTGATACTGTTGATAACTGTATAATGATCAACAGACTCAATGAGCTAGGGCTGTCTGGTTCTGTTTTAAAACGGTTCTCATCGTACTTCACTGGAAGAACCTTTAACATGTCTGTGAATCAGATCTTTTCTAAAATGCACAGTATTCATTTTGGTACCACAAGGCTCAGTTTTAGGACCCATTTTATTTCTAATATACATTTTGCCACTGGGACGGACAATTAGCCAGTTTAAAGATATTTCTTATCATCTTTACACTGATAATATTCAGTTGTATTGTTCTTTTAAAGAGTGAGTTTCACATGCTGTCATCTTTAACTAACTGCTTATCGAACATCAAACAGTGGCTAAGTGCAAACTTTTTACAGCTTAACTCATACAAGACAAAGACATTAATTATCGCTCCAGAAAACAAGATTCCACTTGTTAAGCACCACAGTGGGTACCTTAGGTTCCTCTGCCCAGGCGAGTCTTCGGAATCTTGGTGTTAGTTTTGACTCAGCTACGTCTCTTGAGCACCACAGTAATCAATTAATTAGAAATTGTTTCTGAAGAATATTTCTAAGTTAAGAACCCTGGTGTCGAAGGCAGAACTTGAGATGATTATACATGGTTTTATTTCTTCTTGCTGAGACTATTGTAATAGTCTTTTTACCTGTCTGAGCCAAAAGCATCTTCGATGCCTCCAGGTTGTTCAAAATTCAGCTGCTAGACTTTTAACGCACAGTAAGAAAAGGGCTCACATTACACTGGTTTTAGCAGCACTTCACTGGCTCCCAATTGGTTTTAGGATTCAATTTAAAATTTTAGTTCTTGTTTTTATAGCTATTCATGACCAGGTCCCTAAATACATCACCGAGCTGCTTAAAGTGTACAACCCCTCACAGTCTCTGAGATCCTCGGATTAACTTTTACTGGCTGTCCCTCAAACCCATTTCAAAACTCGAGGTGACAGAGCCTTTCAGGCAGTGGCACCAAAATTATGGAATGCTCTACCACTGTCTTTGCGCTCAGTAGACTCTGTTGACGCTTTTAAAAAGCAGCTGAAGACACTTCTGTTTAAACAGACTTTTTAGTTTGATTATGGATTATGGTTTTTATGTTTTTAATGTCTTTATACCTGTTTTTAATGCCTTTATTGTTGTATTTGTGATTGTGTGTTTATTTTATTGTGAAGCACTTTGTGATTCTTTCTGTAAGAAGTGCTATATAAATACATTTTACTTACTTACTGACAAGTTTTGTTATTTTAGCTGTTTACTTCCCTGGGTAACTCCTTTTCCTATTTCCTACCCTATTATGCTGTGTGTATTTCTGTTGGTTTGGTCATCTTACTGTGTTATGCTGCTGTTACACTGTAACTTACTAGTTTGGGATCAATAAAATATATCCATCCATCCATCTAAACATATTCAAGATATACAGTAGTTATATTATCAGCAGGGCTTGACATTGACACCCACCAACCCACCACTTGCGGGTGGATTTCACCAGTGGCAGGTAAGACAGCCACTCCCACTAGCCGCTTTGGCGGGTGCAATTTTCTCAAGTGACATCTAAATAATAAGCCTATTGCAGTGTGAGACTACGAAACTACAATTCCCATAAGCACTATCTACACACACAGTGTATTTTCATTGGTTCACCGTCACCAGCAGCAGCCCAGTACACAGGAGAAGATGCAGACGGAGTCCGTGCTGGGTACAGGTGAAGGTGCAGACGGTCTGCTCCACAGTTCGATTCATTTTATAGCCAGAAAGTGGCTCTCTCTCAGTGTTGATAATAATGAAGATGAACCTGGAACCCGCTCTCGGACAATGAACACATGTTGGTGTGGTAGACAGTTTGATACTACACAAGGTCTACGGATCCATCAAACCCGCAAAAGATGCAAGTCTGTCCAAGAAGTAGCTTTTGATGCTTTGTCACCAAGGCAACACTTTGACAGTGCTCAGGAACAGCCAAGTCAGTCGGAGGAGGACAACAGCCAGGTTTCCAACCACAGCACTGGGAGCCACCAAGCTGAGGATGACAGAGTTAAAGGTTCAGACAAGAAGGACAGAATCAAGTGGCCTGCACTCGCAGACAAGCATGTGTGGGGAGAAATGGATGAAGACCTATCCAAGGCATTAGAATGGATCCTGAAAGGTGAGACTATAAAGAAGCTGCAAGGAATGGGTGAAGCCATCTATGTATATGGCCTTGAGAAGTTTGGAGCAGCTGTAGCCACAGAGAAACAGCAAAGAGGTAAAGGAAGAAGAGAGTTGCAGATCAAGAAGCTCAAGGGGAAGCTACGGCAGGTACGGAAACAGTGGAGGAAGGAAACTGACCCTGATGCAAAGTTAGGCCTGTCTCAGCTCAGAGACGACCTCAGACGCCAAGCAGTCATCTTGAGGAAGGCTGAGAGAAGAAGGAAGTTCAGACAGAATAAGAGAAGGGAAAGAGCAGCATTCTATGAGAATTCACATAGGTGGACAAAGAAGTTGTTTGAAGAGAACAGGAGTGGTGTGCTGGACATTTCGAGGGAGGAGCTGAAGTCATTTAAAGAAGACCTACACAGACCAGAAGAAGGGTGAGACAATGGTACCCATCGCTGGCCTGGAGTATCCGTCGGCACCTGGCTCTCCCTTTGATCTGGCAGTGCCATGGTTAAAGGAAGTGGAAGAGTTAGTGAGAAAGGCAAGAAGTGGAGCAGCACCTGGTCCCAATGGAATACCCTACGAGGTGTACAAGGCTTGTTCTGGGTTGCTGCAGGTGTTGTGGAAGCTTCTGAAGGTCATCTGGAGATTGGAAGTCATTCTCATTTTCTGGGCTCAAGCTGATAGTGTGTACATCCCCAAGGAAGAGCTGTCAAAATCCCTGTACCAGTTTCGTCCAATATCCCTGCTGAACGTGGAAGGGAAGATCTTCTTTGGTGTGCTAGCTGGGCGACTTGTGAGGTTCCTTTTGGAGAATGGCTATGTTGATACATCTATGCAGAAGGCAGGGCTTCCAGGCTTTCCGGGATGTATAGAACATGCTAGTATGACATTGCATACAATTCAAGAAGCAAAGCGACAGAAAAAGGATCTGGCGGTAGTGTGGTTGGACCTGGCCAATGCCTATGGATCTGTTCCACATAGACTCATTAAATATGCCATGGAGCACTTCTACATCCCAGAAAAGGTCCAGAGAGTAGTATTAGCCTACTATGAGCACTTCAAGATGAGGTTCACCACCAAGTCGTATACCACAAGCTGGCAGGAGCTGGAGGTAGGAATCCCAGTGGGGTGCACAATATCACCAGTGTTGTTCATTCTAGCTATGGAAGTGATAGTGCGTGCTGCCAAGAAGGTTGGCCCAGGAGCAGAGTTAGCTCCAGGACAAAAACTGCCTCCAATTTGAGCTTTTATGGATGACCTAACCTTGGTCAGCCAGCGCACTGTCGTGACAGTAGTCATCTTGAAACGGCTGGTGGAGCTGATTGACTGGGCAAATATGACATTTAAAGTGAAGAAATCAAGGAGCCTGGTCCTGCGAAAGGGAAGACTTGATAGAGGGTTCCACTTCAATCTGGGAATGGAAGTAATTCCGTCACTGTCTGATCTACCAGTGAAGAGTCTGGGTTGCTGGTATACCAAAGAACTTCAAGACACTGGAAGAGTAGATGAGATTAAGCAGAAGATGGAAGAAGGACTAGAAGCCATTGATACATGTGGCCTTCCAGGAAAGTTAAAGTTGTGGTGTCTGCAGTTCGGGTTGATGCCAAGATTGATGTGGCCCCTGACCGTCTATGAGGTATTTTTGACTCATGTGGAAGCCATGGAGAAATGTATCAGTGTTTACATCCGTAGATGGCTCGGAGTGTCTCGAAACCTTACATCTGTGGCATTATATGGCAGAGGAATGAAGGTCCAACTACCGATAAAATCCCTGTCAGAAGAGTTTAAGGTGGTGAAGTCAAAGCTTCATATGACGCTCAGAGACGCGAAGGATCAAGCTGTTAGGGATGTGCTCCTGGATGTCAGAACAGGCAGGAAGTGGCAGGCAAGTGTTTAGGTTGCGGAGGCTGAGTCCAGTCTAAGGATCCCGGGATAGTTCGGGCAACCCAGCTTGACAGGAGGGGCTTAGGACATGGCAGAATGGTCTGGTGGTCACAGGCAAGTGATAGACAAAAGCGGGACCTTGTTGCGGTTGAGGTTCGGCGGTTAGAGGAGCAGACTCGAATGACTAGAGAAGTATCCCAAGCCCAACAAGGAGCATGGACAAGATGGGAGCAGCTTCAGGAAAACAGGATGTCATGGAGCGATCTGTGGAGAGCAGAACCAACCAGAGTCAGCTTTATGCTAAGGGCAGTCTATGATCTCCTACCAACTCCGGTCAACCTGGCCCGATGGTATGATGAGGAGTCTGATCTGTGTTCAGCATGCTGCCAGCATGGGACTCTCCAGCACATACTGAGTACCTGCCCAAGCAAGCTCTCAATGTACAAGTGGAGGCATGACCAGGTGTTGAGAGTAATCAAGGAGGCCATTAAAGTTGCTGTGGAAAAGATGAATAAGGAAAAGAGGACCACTGTCATCCAAAAGATCCACTTCCTTCCAGCTGGGGCTGGGCTAAGACACCAGGCTCCTTGTCAGGGTCTGGCAAGGGGCCTCCTACATGGAGCAAACGATTGGCAGTGTCAAGTAGATCTGGACAAGGCACTTCAATTCCCAGGAGAAATTGCTCTCATAAGGCTAAGGCCTGATGTGGTGATTAACATCTAGAATGACAAGGACAGTGATCATTGGAGAGCTAACAGCTCCGTGGGAAGATAATATTGAAGAGGCCTATGAAAGGAAGAAGGAGAAATATGAAGAGCTGGTGTTACAGTGCTCGGAAAGAGGGTGGAAGCCACACTGCTATCCCTTTGAGGTTAGTTGTCAAGGGTTTGTGGCTCATTCTATGATGGCATTTTTACAATGCCTAGGGATAGAAGGCCAGAGGAAGAAAGCTGTGCGCAGGAATCTGGAGGAAGCAGCTGAAGCAGGATCTGCCTGGATTTGGTGGAAGACGTAAGAAGCAGTGCTTGCGGTGCAGCCAACCAGCTGACAGCTGAGCACGTCCCCAGACGTGGGTGATGTGGGCCCACCCCCCTTTTATAGTGGTACTAGGAATAATGGGCTGAAACCACTGGGGGACTCCTAGCTGAGGACTCAACTGGTTGTAGCAGGAGTGATGTAGTATGTCAGCCTGTTTGCTCATCACCAGTCTGGAGAAACAGCGATGAACAGCCAGCAGCCGCTCTCAGCGATCAGATCATGGGGACAACTGCCCCTGATCCCCCCCAGCGGTGAGAATAACCTCTGCTCTCTCTCCACATTAGATCCTTCCTCTGTGGTTGAATATGATTATTTTTAGATCCAAAGAAATTCAGGAACAAATGAGAAAAAAAGTAACTGAGATCTATCAGTCTGGAAAAAGGTTATAAAGCCATTTCTAAAGCTTTGGGACTCCAGCGAACCACAGTGAGAGCCATTATCCACAAATGGCGAAACCATGGAACAGTGATGAACCTTCCCAGGAGTGGCCGGCCGACCAAAATTACCCCAAGAGGGCAGTGACGACTCATCCAAGAGGTCACAAAAGACCCCACAATAACACCCAAAGAACTGCAGGCCTCACTTGCCTCAGTGAAGGTCAATATTTATGACTCCACCATAAGAAAAGGAATTGGCAAAAATGGCCTGCATGGCAGAGTTTCAAGACGAAAACCACTGCTGAGCAAAAAGAACAAAGGCTTGTTTCACTCTTGCCAGGAAACATCTTGATGATCCCCAAGACTTTTGGAAAAATACTCTGTGGAATGACGAGACAAAAGTTGAACTTTTTGGAAGGTGTGTGTCCCATTACATCTGGCATAAAAGTAACACAGCATTTCAGAAAAAGAACATCGTACCAACAGTAAAATATGGTGGTGGCAGTGTGATGGTCTGGAGCCGTTTTGCTGCTTCAGGACCTGGAATACTTGCTGTGGTAAATGGAACCATGAATTCTGCTGTCTACCAAAAAATCCTGAAGGAGAAAATCTGGCCATCTGTTCGTGACCTCATACTGAAGCACACTTGGGTTCTGTAGCAGGACAATGATCCAAAACACACCAGCAAGTCTACCTCTGAATGGCTTAAGAAAAACAAAATGAAGACTTTGGAGTGGCCTAGTCAAAGTCCTGACCTGAATCTGATTGAGATGCTGTGGCATGACCTTAAAAAGGCGGTTCATGCTCGAAAACCCTCTAATGTGGCTGAATTACAACAATTCTGCAAAGATGAGTGGGCCAAAATTCCTCCACACCGCTGTAAAAGACTCATTGCCAGTTATCGCAAATGCTTGATTGCAGTTGTTGCTGCTAAGGGTGGCCCAACCAGTTATTAGGTTTAGGGGGCAATCACTTTTTCACACAGGACCATGTAGGCTTGGATATTTTTTTTCCCTTAATCATAAACACCTTCATTTAAAAACTGCATTTTGTGTTAACTTGTGTTATCTTTGTCGAATATTTAAATCTGTTTGATAATCTGAAACATTTAAGTGTGGCAAACATACAAAAAAAATGAGAAATTAGGAAGGGGGGCAAACACTTTTTCACACACACACACACACACACACACACACACACACACACACACACACACACACACACACACACACACAGAGTATACATCTCAAATTGATATATTAAATTATATCAAGATATGATTTTTTGACCCATATTGCCACCACCAGACATACTTAAAAAAAAAAGTCACAATGGGCCAAAATGGATTTTGAGCTTTTATAACCCCATGACCCTGACATTTGACCTGTTGACCCCAAAAGTATAGCCAGTGGTGCTAGCCCCAAGGTCAACCTATGTACCAAGTTTGGTGGTCGCAGCCTCATTCCTTGTCGCTTTAGAGCACAAATACCCCTGTGACTTTGACATTTTACTTTTTGACTCCAAAAGTATATCCATAGGGGCTAGGGGTGGGAATGTTTAGGCACCTCATGGTCTGAGGAGGCAATGGATGCTCTTAAGGGCTGTTTTGAAATCACTGCCTGGGAGCAGCGCTGCGATCCACATGGTGAGGACATCGATGGCCTCACTCACACCATCACGGACTACATCAACTTCTGTGTGGACAACACCGTACCCACCAAGACCATACGGTGTTGCTCGAACAACAAACCCTGGATCAACCCTGAGATAAAAACACTTCTGAGAGAGAAGAAGAGGATCTTCAGGTCGGGGAACAGGGAAATGCTGAAGTCCGTACAGAGGGAGATGAGGAGGAAGATCAGAGAAGGCAAGGACAGCTTCATGAAGAAGATGGAGGACAAGCTGCAACGAAGCGACATCGGCGGGGTCTGGAGAAACCTTAAAACCATCTCTGGGCTCCAGAATACCTCCTCCCAGGCCACGGGGGGCAGGGAGTGGGCGAACAATCTGAACCTGTTTTTTAATAGGTTTGACCAACCACCCTACCCACCGCCTGCACACCAACCACTGCCGCCTCTAAAGTCATCGAGACCTGCTGTCCACACCCCACTCCACCAACACCCCCCACTCCCAGCACACAGCCCCCAAACCTGACCCTCACTAAGACCCAGGTGAGGACGGAGCTGAGGAAGATCAAGGCGAGGAAGACCATGGGACCGGACGGCATCAGCGTGAAGCTCCTCAAGTCCTGCGCAGACCAGCTGTGTGGGATTGTGGAGCACATCTTCAAGCTGAGCCTGAAGCTGGGGAGGGTACCACAGTTGTGGAAAACATCTTGTGTAGTACCCGTACCAAACACTTCCCACCCCAGAGACCTGAACAGCTACAGGCCAGCGGCCCTGACGTCTCACATGATGAAGACCCTGGAGAGACTGCTCCTTGCTCACCTCCGCCCCCTGGTGGGACCAGCGATGGATCCACTCCAGTTCACCTACCAGCATGGCATCGGGGTGGAGGATGCAGTGATCTTCCTCCTTCACCGTTCCCCGTCCCACCTAGAGAAGCCTGGGAACACGGTGAGGATCATGTTCTTTGACTTCTCCAGTGCTTTCAACACCATCCAACCGATGATCCTGAGGGACAAGCTGCTGTGCGCAGGGGTGGACCAGCACCTGTCATCATGGATCCTGGACTACCTCACGAACCGGCCTCAGTTTGTGAGAACCCGGGATTGTGTGTCTGACACGATCACTGGCAGCACGGGGGCCCCCCAGGGAACGGTTTTGGCTCCCTTCCTGTTCACCCTTTATACTGCGGACTTCTTACACAACACAACACACTGCCATCTACAGAAGTTCTCTGACGACTCTGCGATCGTCGGCCTCATCTCCAATGGAGATGAAGCTGAGTACAGAGGACTTATCCAGGACTTCGTGGACTGGTGCCATCGGAACTGCCTCCAGATCAATGCGAGGAAAACTAAGGAGCTGGTGGTGGACTGCCGCAGGCAAGGACAACCCCTCACAGCACCAGTAAACATACAGGGAACAGACATTGAGATGGGGACATCCTACAAGTACCTGGGTGTTCATCTGAACAATAAACTAGACTGGTCACACAATACCGACACACTCTACAAGAAGGGACAGCGCAGGCTGTTCCTACTGAGGAGGCTCAGGTCTTTTGGTGTACAAGGGGTGCTCCTGAAGACATTCTATGACACAGTGGTGGCATCAGCCATCACTTTTGGAGTGGTCTGCTGGGGCAGCGGCATTACAGCAGCCGATAGGAAGAGACTGAACAAACTGATCAAGAAAGCTAGCTCTGTCCTGGGGCAACGCCTTGACCCAGTAGAGGAGAGAGAAGGATGGTGGCTAAGCTGTCATCTCTGCTGGAGTCCGAGTCCCACCCTATGCAGGAAATACTGAACGCACCGAGGAGCTCATTTAGCAGTAGGCTACATCATCCTAGGTGCGCGACCGAGAGGATTCGCAGGTCCTTCCTACCTACGGCTGTCAGACTTTATAACCTAAGCAGGGCTGCTCACAGAAATAGCAAAGAAAAAACAAAAAACGTGACAACCTAATAGTATTGAATGCAAAAGACGCGACAGACTTACACAAATGGTCCTCTCCAGTATACAACTAGGACAATATCAGTCGCTACAGAGGGTGACAATATGTATGGGTACATATTCATACTATGTAGGATAACTAAAGGGGACCTGTGGTGGTCGTCTAAACGCATTCAACTTGAAAACATTAGGCAAAGTATTCGTTATTTGGTTAAATAATTATTGCCAGCCATCTACCACCAGAGATATATGCAAATACTACAGCTGGGATGGCCAGCCAATGAAAACTATGCGCGCAGCCATGACACATGCGGATGTGACGTCACCTCGTTGTTACTGAAAAGTCGATACTCAGCGTGTACCAGCGACTACGGTGCTTTTGTCAGTGTTTTTGTTCTGTTATGGCTGAATTATCGGACTTTGAGGAAGAATTCGGGCAACATGGCTACTGGTTTGAGCCAGAAAGGTCTTCTGAGGGTGAAAATGACACTGATTCGTCGGAATCTTCAGATTCCTCGGAGGAAAATGCTGCTATAAACTGGCGTGCTGGCCGAGCCAGTATGGCCAATGCAGACTGGTGCAAATGTGGCCATTGTGTTCGGCAAAAAACTGATGTTGAATGTTGGGGCTTTATTCACACACCGCATTGTTAATAGCAGCAATTTTTACCTGCTCCGGTCGCCTCGCTCTCTCTCCACTCATCCGCTAATTCACACACACCGTTCGCTTCTCGGGGCCATTCCACACACATGGGGGCGCGCCTCGGCTGCGCACACGCACTCACTCACGTTCACGCACTGAGCTGCCCTATCTAAACACACGAGTTAGACACATCTTACAACACGAGATTGTGCAACCACTTTTCCGTGACGATCTTCCAACAAGGTGTGCTGGGTTTGGGTACACAAAAGAAGTGTTTATCTTTGTTTTTTCGCTTATTATTGAGACATCCAAAGGCTTTACATTCCGCCATTTTGCGATATCCATATCCCAACAGCCACTCCTCATCCGGGCACTCCAGGCTCAGCCAATATTGATCCAGATCGCAGTACCAACGCTACTACGTCACAGGAAGTGTCCTGGCAGGCCATGTAGCCGCCAGTATGGCTGCGCCCATGTTTTGCTGACATAGCAGAACCAGCACATCAGCAATGGATTTATATCGCATGGCTTTGAACTTGAACTAGAACGTGAGACAGGGGCTCAATATAATATCTTTTTTTTCCCGACCACCACAAGTCCCCAAGATGGTTATGCTGTTTATTGCATCTAGCTACAATGCTCCGCACTGTGTATATATATTTATGTGTACATATGTTCGGTGGGGTAAAAAAGTATTTAGTCAGCCACCAATTGTGCAAGTTCTCCCACTTAAAAGATGAGAGAGGTCTCCAATTTTCATCATAGGTATACCTCAACTATGAGAGACAAAATAAGAAAAAAAAATCCAGAAAATCACATTGAAGGATTTTTAATGAATTAATTGGTAAATTCCTCGGTAAAATAAGTATTTGGTCAATAACAAAAGTTCATCTCAATACTTTGTTATATACCCTTTGTTGGCAATGACAGAGGTCAAACGTTTTCTGTAAGTTTTCACAAACTGTTGCTGGTATTTTGGCCCATTCCTCCATGCAGATCTCCTCTAGAGCAGTGATGTTTTGGGGCTGTCGCTGGGCAACACAGACTTTCAACTCCCTCCAAAGATTTTCTATGGGGTTGAGATCTGGAGACTGGCTAGGCCACTCCAGGACCTTGAAATGCTTCTTACGAAGCCACTCCTTTGTTGCCCAGGCAGTCTGTTTGGGATCATTGTCATTCTGAAAGACCCAGCCACATTTCATCTTCAATGCCCTTGCTGGTGGAAGGAGGTTTTCACTCAAAATCTCACGATACATGGCCCCATTTATTCTTTCCTTTACACGGATCAGTCGTCCTGGTCCCTTTGCAGAAAAACAGCCCCAAAGTATGATGTTTTCACCCCCATGCTTCACAGTAGGTATGGTGTTCTTTTTCCTCCAAACACGACAAGTTGAGTTTTTACCAAAAAGTTCTATTTAGGTTTCATATGACCATATGACATTCTCCCAATCCTCTTCTGGATTATCCAAATGCTCTCTAGCAAACTTCAGACGGGCCTGGACATGTACTGGCTTAAGCAGGGGGACACGTCAGGCACTGCAGGATTTGAGTCCCTGGCGGCGTAGTGTGTTTCTGATGTAGCCTTTGTTACTTTGGTCCCAGCTCTCTGCAGGTCATTCACTAGGTCCCCCCATGTGGTTCTGGGATTTTTGCTCACCGTTCTCATGATAATTTTGACCCCACAGGGTGAGATCTTGCGTGGAGCCCCACATCGAGGGAGATTATCAGTGGTCTTGTATGTCTTCCATTTTCTAATAATTGCTCCCACAGTTGATTTCTTCACACCAAGCCGCTTACCTATTGCAGATTCAGTCTTTCCAGCCTGGTGCAGGTCTACAATTTTGTTTCTGGTGTCCTTTGACAGCTCTTTGGTCTTGGCCATAGTAGAGTTTGGAGTCTGACTGTTTGAGGTTGTGGACAGGTGTCTTTTATACTGATAATGAGTTCAAACAGGTGCCATTAATACAGATGACTAGTGGAGGACAGAGGAGCCTCTTAAAGAAGAAGTTACAGGTCTGTGAGAGCCAGAAATCTTGCTTGTTTGTAGGTGACCAAATACTTATTTTACTGAGGAATTTACCAATTAATTCATTAAAAATCCTTCAATGTGATTTTCTGGATTTTTTTTTCTCATTTTGTCTCTCATAGTTGAGGTATACCTATGATGAAAATTGGAGACCTCTCTCATCTTTTAAGTGGTAGAACTTGCACAATTGGTGGCTGACTAAATACTTTTTTGCCCCACTGTATATTCACTGCTCTTATTTTCTTATCTTCTAAATTATTGCTCTGAGTGTTGCTATCCCTGTGCTGTTGCAATCCTGGAATTTCCCCATTGTGGGACTAATAAAGGCTTATCTTATCTTATCTTATTAGAGGCAATTATGATGCATACCCCCCCCCCCCCAAATATATAAATATTAGAACAAGGAATTTCTATTTCAGCTTAAGAACATCGAAATTACAGAGGAAAAGAGTCTGAAGCACACTGTCAAGAGTCACAGCCTTTATTGGTGCTAAGACTAACACATACATCTGCTTCAGTCTTCTTAGGTCATAGTCCTAACAGTGATTTTAAAATTTATTTTATTTTTCCGGACAGTATATAGTAATGAATGCATTACATGCAAATATGCCTGATTGTAGCCAGAGCTTGTTTGCTGTATCCTTCTTATGTGTTCTAATTCACATGTGGCAGGGAGTGGAAGATGCCAATAACATTTATCAAGTGTATAATACATAATAATATAACAATAATGATAATGTATAATGATAATATAATAATAGTGTTTCAAACACTGTGTCTTCTTCACAGTCACACACACAAGAGTTGTTAGTCTTTACACCAATAAAGGCTGTGAATTTGACAGTGTGCTCCAACTCTTTTCCTCTGTGAAAGAAATATTAGATTTCTGACAAAAAAAATAGAATTTTTTTGCCAGTATTGAGTGCCACAAACATAGATATGAACATATTTATATGCCACGACAAATACTATTTGGGTGGGTGCCAACTTCCAAGCAGTCCGCTTTTTTCTTTCCATCAAAATTAATTACATTATTAATCTGTGGTCCATATATCCAGACAGCATGACAGCAACTCCCTAGCAATGCGACTCGAACACCTAATGTTGTGCACCACACCAAAGACCGTCAGAGTGGGCACCAACTTTGCCAACCTATGTATTAAAGTTTGGTGACCCTAGCTTCATTCTTTCTACAGTTACAGTCCTGCCAGAAAAACTGACCTTTTGTGACCGGTTGACCTTGACCTTTGACTTTGTGACCCCATAAACATAGCAATGCATTCTAAGCCCGAGGTTCACATGTATACCACGTTTGCTGACCATAGCTTCATTCTTTCTCAAGTTACAGTTTGGACAGACAGAAGCGACCGCCCTAGCCATGCCTCAAATTGCTAAACTAAACTAAACTAAACAAGAGCAACACAGGAAATCCTTTCAAAATAAAGGCGGAACTAAACAAGAGTAAATCACAATATAATAATTAAGTCCACAATAACAGAAACCCGGGTAGCTCGGTGGAGCAATGGTTAGCACTGTGGCAGCATAACAAGAAGGTTATGGGTTCGATTCCACCCCTTGACCATCGGTGACCCTTATGAGTGGAGTTTGCATGTTCTCCCAGTGTCTGTGTGGGTTTTTCTCCAGGTACTCCGGTTTCCTCCCACAGGCCAAAGACATGCAGGTTAGGTTAACTGCTATCAACTAGGGATTCTAAATTGTCCTTAGGTACAAATGTGACAGTGAATGGTTGTCTCTCTCTCTCTCTCTCTGTTGGCCCTGTGATGGAATCGTGATCTGTTCAGGGTGTACCCTGCCTCTCGCCCAAAGATGCTGGGATAGGTTCCAGCCCCCCCACGACCTGAAAAGGATTAAGCGGTTGAAGATGAATGAATGTATGAATAACAGAAACCCAACTCAGAAGGTGAGGCAAGGTAGTAGATCACGAACCCCATAACAATGAAGAGTAAGTCAACTGTACAAACAGCAGATGCTTTAAGACTTGACAACTGGATGTTGCTCTACACTGCTCAAAGCACAATTGTAAATTCACAAGACAACTCTACAAACTAATAAATATATCAGATTGTCTTTCACATTTATTCAAGTCTTTTTTGCAGCTTTAGATTGGCCCGTTTGTTAAGTTGTGGATAATTAATGCAAATGAGCATCAGGTACACATGTCTTCTTGTAAGTTGCGAAACAGGTATTAATCATTTAGTAGTGTTTATTTTTAATTAATCCCGATAATTGCCTCAAAAACAAAATGACTAATGAACAATCACTTGTCACATCTGTAACAAATTTGACTGTGTTTGAATTTAATTTTCCTACTTCTCACACATTACCATCTACAGCAACAAACATAACAGCATCTTCATTATCATCCACAGAAAACAATAGCAAATCAATGGCTGTCACTTTCTGGTAACAGTTGGGTGAAATAATGTAATACGATTGCTGAGTATTATGAAAGGTTTGATATAAGCTCACATCGTGCACCATTAAACGCTGGTTAAGACTGTACCAAGAAGAATGTGTGTTCAGTGTGTAAGTGTGTATGCTCATTATATATGTGTGTGTATGTTCTCATATTGCTGTAGCAAGCAGGTTGTGTTTTCTACTCACTCCAGGAGGGTCCTCAAACAGAGGTTTCAGCATCAACTTATCATTCTCCGCTGTGACATAAGTAACAACTGGGTGGAGGGCAGGTTGTGACTTGCACATACTTAGCTACACACTTCTGCATGCAGAAGACATATCAGAACAGAAACATCAGCTATGTTTACATGCAGACTAATAAACTAATTATTATCATATTTCTCGAGTTACCTGATAAATCCAATAGTAATGTATACATTAGTGTGATTAATCACATTTTAACTGAATTGCACAGTTAACTCGACAAAGCTCTCTCTCACCTATGTGCTGCCTATGGCGAAAATTGAGTTAATTGCGATTAACTCATCCATTGCAATTAATTGGGATTAAAGTGAGACCACTAATATATTTATGTAAATGTTGCAGACTCTTGGGTATTAATTAAGCAATTGAGTTTTCAGTCCACTATGGCTGAAGGTAAGCGTGCATTCTCAGGTGAAATGATGCAGCCAGGTGTACAAATTAGGTAGAAAGCAGTTGGACGCGCTGAAAAGATTACTCAAATGTAAGGCCTTTTTTGGATTTTATAACAAAGGTGGAACCAAAGACCTTGACATGACACACTCAACCCACTATGAGCACCACAAGTAAAAAAAACACTCAGAACATGCAGGCCAACACACTCCTCTCAGAACCATTCAGCAACAGCAGCATTAGCAGATGACAGCTAGAATTAACACTCCACGACTGGTGCCAACCCTCAGTGACAGTCATGTCAAAACAGCACCCAGTAAAAATCAACCAACTCAGGACACCCCCCCCCCCCCCTGTGCAACCAAGCCACCTACATACTCGAGAAAGCCAAGGAGACAACACAGTCTACCACCCTCCCTGTGTGTAGAGACGTGTTGCTGCAGAAAACAAAATCCTCGCTGGAACACGAGATGCTAGGGCCCAGGCATGTGGGCAGCAGAAAGGACCCCATAACAGCACATGATCCCACGGAGGACTGAGAGGCTGCAGCCACCGAAACAAAAGAGACCGTGGTGAGTTGAAAAGACTGAAAACTTATATGAAACAGATATTGACAGTTATACTCTGGGGACAAAATCTGACACTGAATGGGGGGGATATATGGTACATAAAGAATCTCAGTAACGTAATAGTACTGCATTATGACCCAAGTATCGTGATAAGCATCATATCATGAGGTCCCTCGTGATTCCCACTCCTAGTAAACAATATATTTTTACTGGATAAAAGCCACTTTTGGATTATTAGAAGTCGGACAAACACACCTAGTTTACTGCCCCATACTTAATTCATTCAGCGTATGTATACACTTTAATCTTTTTTCTTTCAATTTTCTTTTTTACATCTACACATGTGCAAATATATATTAGTGAATGTAGTTAAAATGCGAACAGATGAAGAGCCAAACATGCAACACAGCGAAAAGGTTTTTGGAGCGATAAGGAAAAACAATGTTAAACAAAATGAAGGCTATGATATATTCTTTACATTCTAGACACAAGAAAATACATAAATGCCCATGTTTTAAAGAGGGTCTGCAAAAATGGGGGAAGTAGAGTTGCATTAGCAGCACATTACCAGACAGGGAGTTATATATCTACATATTATTCCATCTAGCTACATTGCTCCGCACTGTGTGTGTTTATATACTTGCATATTTATTCCACCTAGCTGCAATGCTCCGTACTGTGGGTGTTTATATATTTACATATTTATTCCATCTAGCTACAATGCTCTGCACTGTGTGTTCATATATTCATATATTTATTCCATCCAGCTACAATGCTCTGCACTGTGTGTCTGTGTGTGTGTGTGTATATATATATTTTATAGTAATATGTACATATGTATATTAGCTGCTCTTGCTTGCTTGTTTTTTTTTCTTGCCTTCTGATTGTTGCTCTGAGTGTTGCTATCCCTGTGCTGTTGCAATCCTGGAATTTCCCCGTTGTGGGACTAATAAAGGCTTATCTTATCTTATCTTATCTTATTAAAACTAGAAGAAGCTTGAGTTTTACATCTTGTGCTTGTGCGAAGAAATCCGACTACTGACGAGATCATGTAATCAAAGTTTTTGTGTTGTTTGCATTACTGAAGTGCACATAAATACGTCAAATTTGAATATGACCATTAGCTGATTATTTCCAGTTATTGTGGCCAGAGGTGGGTACAGTAGCCAGAAATTGTACTCAAGTAAATGTAGTATTAGCTTATAATAATAATTACTCAAGTACAAGTAAGAGTAAACACCATAAAAGTTACCTGAGAAAAAGTAAGAAAGTATCTACTAAAAATCTGCTTGAGCTGCTGTAGAATTCTCATCAGTTTATTATTCTTTTCTTATGAATTTGTGCCTTTTTTGTAAGTTTTCTTCATAAATTTGGGACTTTGTTCTCATAAATGTTTGAGGTTTTGCTTCAAAATTTAAGATAATTTTTACGTGAACTTAACAGTATATTTTTCCTCAAAATTTTTTGAGGAAAAAATCCAGTTTTTCTTCAAAAATTTATTCATGTACAAGTAAAAAAAGTATTTTCTTCAAGTATTTTCTTACTTTCAAAAGTACAATTCCACGAAAATACTGAATACATGTACTTGAGTAAAAGTAACTAGTTACTCACCACCTCTGATTGTGACCATGTAAAAGGGTCTCACTGACGGGCTGAATATGCCCTATAGGTATAGATGGATGGACTACGATCACCATCAACCCATGACTTTGTCACACTTCAATCTGCCCTATACAAATCCTGGATAATGCAAAGAAAAAAAAAGACCTAATTTGGGAGCTTTTCACTTTGCTTTGTACCAGAAAGGATTATGTTGCAAATCATTAAGAACAGATCACGTCATGAGAGTGGTTATCTGAACTGTTAATTTCTTTGGAGGCAAAGGTCTGGAGTCTGCATCATCATTAGTTTTACAACCTTCTCATTGACAAAGACATTACCAATGGTCTGCTATCAACACTGAGGCAAGATGGTCAAGCTAAAAGCTGAGCCAATATATTTCTTTAAATTAATGACTGTAGGGCTTCTCCTTAATAACAGTAGATTAAGTAAAAATAGAACAACTCAGACACACTGGTGAAAATGACACAATTTTCCAAAATCCTGCCAGGCAGTTTAGCATCTATGTTGTTCTCTGTAAATTGCACATACTATTTTAAGAATGTAGCAAATATACAGTGACCAACCTAAAATGACTGCATTTAAAACCATACATATGATTTAAATTCTCTCCAGTATAACCACAAATACAAAGAAAACCACATATAAAGGTAAAATAAGAAGTATGCATATTACAAGAATCACCTCAATTAAAAAAAAAAGCTTTGTGGTGAAAGACAAGCAATGGTGTGGACATGTTTCTAATTTACTGAACAGGTAGCAATTGTCTAAAACTAAAAATGTAAGAGGTGCACCACCAATGCGTTGCAATGTAATCTTATTTTGCTTTATTGCTGTAAAACTGTATACAGAGTCACTGAAAGGAGCTCTAGCTGCAACACTCTTAAGTGATATGAATTCTTAGATGGAACATGGGTGGGCAATATAAGCTGCGGCTTCATTCATCACCCATTTCGGTTACTTATGTTGAATTGTATAATCCGAGGAGTTATTGTTTAATTTGACCTTGTTGGATTTTTTTCCCCCTTTGTTATATCATTCTGCTCCTTTCTTTTAACCTTTTAATCTAATCTATCGGAATTCATTCATTCATATAAACATCAATAATTCTGATTCACTTAAGCAAAAATATAAATGCAACACTTTTGATAATTATGTTTAACAAGTTAAAGTGTACAAAAAGTATTTTGTTAAGTTTTTGAGCACATTTTTTAAAGTATTTGACGAGGCAATCGTCCCCATCCAGCTGCCAGGTGATGCTCAATAAAACGGAAGGCTGTTGCACAGGTGTGCTTCAGGACAGCCACAATCAAAGTAGACTCTAAAACAGGGGTGGGCAATCATGTACAGACAGCTTCTTCAGCAGGTGTTTTCACTGATCACTCATCAGTGGGAAGAAGTTCAGTGAAATCACCCGTTGAAGACAGGGTTTCTGCTGGTAACATTTCTGCGTGGCACCCTGCCACGCCAAAAACTGAGCCGCCATGCTAAAAAAAAAAAAAAAAAAAAAAAAAAAAAAAAAAAAAAAAAAAAAAAAATATATATATATATATATATATATATATATATATATATATATATATATATATATATATATATATATAATTTAAAAAAAAGAATCGCACAGGAGCCCCCCCCCCAAAAAAAAACAACAAAAAAACAAAACAAAACACCAGCCCAGGAGCACAAAAGGAGGAAACACCAAACCGCACCAATGGTTATCATGGGGAAGTTTAAGTGGATCAATGAGGAGTGAGGTAAAGCTGTAAATCAGGTCAGTGACAGGTAGGGTGCAGATTGATGCCCACCTGGTGAATGATGGGGTGAGGTCCAGCTAAATCTATCTACATTAGAGCTCCAGGCCTCGTCTTCTTGGCCTCCTAAAGAGGCTCAGGAGCCACAGCTATCACTCTCGCCCTCAAAGTCAAACCTCCAGCCCCAACCACTGCAAATTTGCCATTTCATTATCTCTACAGCAGAAACAGAGAGAGAACGGAGAGAGCGGTGGGGTGGGGTGGGGGGTGCAAGAAGAGGAGAGTGGAGAGGTCTGAAGAGGTTTTCAAATCCAGTGAAGCCTGTCACATTACAAAAACATGTCGCTTTAAACTAAATGTGAAATATCAGTAATTGAAGCCATAAATCCACTGTTGTGTTTTCCCTCACCTCCTCCTCCCTGTTCCCTCTTTCCCTCCCCTCTTTTTTCCATCCTTCCCTTGCCTTTGCTCTCTCTGTTTTCCTTTTTTGTGAGTGCTTTTGATGAGCGGTAAATTGGAAATTATTTTGTGTTGTAATGCCGCCCTGAAACGTCTTCCCATTACCATGCGTCAGTCAGCACTGACAGTGAAATTACTCAACTGTCAATCTGGCTATCAGAAGAGTTGGGTGGGGGTTTGGGGAGTTGTTCATGAATGTGGGTGGTGGATGAGAAGTGAGGGAGGAAGAGGCGGCGTGTTTGTGTGTGTGTGGGGTCATACTCAGAGTCAGAAATTGATCAGTAAAGAGAGGGTGATAGGGGTTGGGGGGGAGGGGGATGAGGAGGCTATTTGGTCCATCATAATACGTCTGTTGTGACTGAATAAATGAACAAAGCTGTTGTGGAATTCAGATGTCACCGTTACCCTCCTTCTGAGTGTTCCTGTTGCTCTGTGTGTGTGTGTGTGTGTGTGTGTGTGTGTGTGTGTGTGTGTGTGTGTGTGTGTGTGTGTGTGTGTGTGTGTCATGGGTGCCATTACTGGTACAGGCAGCAGCTCGTGAGGGCAGCAGCAAATTAACCATAATTGCAGATAAGGGACAATAAGAGGGAGAAATGTATAGAATCAAGTTAATGGAATAATTCCTTTGAGTGGCAATAATTTACAGGCAAACTGTTGTTTCCAAATCAGAGCTTTAGATTATCTCCTGCTGGGTCCCAAGAATGTCTCCTTGTTAGTCTGCGTTTGTGTGTCCAAGGTTGTGCCCTTTTGTTGAATGTGTTTTCAGTGATGTAGCTGAGAATATCCTGTATGTAGCGTAGCTTGACTTCTGATTATCATGAAATGCAGCAATAGAAGGTAAAATGGATTTAAATGCCCTGTCTTCACCTGCATGCATGAATGTTTTACAGCTGTCCTCCAATATTTTGCTACTATTACTGCTGCTGAGTGTGCATGTGTTGTGATATGTGTCTGTAATGACTGGTGTGTTGAGAGGTCCTGTTGTATGGGGGGGGGGGGCGCAGAGTGAGCGAGAGGAGAGTGAGAACTCCTTTATTGCTCAATGCTAAATTAATTGCACCAATTATTCACGGAGAGAGTTGTCTGGTGGCGGCCTTTGGGGGGCGAGGCCCTGACCGCTCTCCCTCATTTTTAATTGGCTGTCCTGTTGAATAATTGATTGGAGCAAATGTGAAATGGATGGGAAGGTCCAAGTGTCTTTCATCACAACAGGCCGGCTGCTCTGACAGCCAACCACAAACAAACTCTGCTGCTGTATGCAATAAACAAACCACGTGCCGTTGTATTCAGCATGGCCACTGCAGTGGGGTTAGAATAGCAGATATGATTTGTGCATAGTACATTGCCCTCAGAAACCCAGGCAGGGTCCAGGAGACCCAAAACCCCATAGCAGGCAGACAGAAATCAAAGACGGGTTATGTTTGGATGTGTATGCCATTTGTAACATGTTAGTCAGTGAAAACTGACAACTGACTACTAACATTTGCTTAATCTTGGTAACAAGGCTAAAGAAAAAAAATGGTCACTCTCTACAAGCATAGCTGTTTTATAACTTTATTAGCATAGACATGCTACTCCTCCTCCAGCCCCTTGATTGGCAGGAAGCTGTGAGGGGGTTTTACCATAGTGGTGAAATGAGGCCTGGCACATGTGCCTAACAAACAGTTCCATAATATCTGGAAAAACTCTAGGAATATGAAAATACAGTTTATTTTTGGTAACTTTTTATAGGCAGGCCATATTAACTGTGACCTAGGTACTTATTAGTATGCTTATTAGTCGTATATTAGATCCATCCATCCATCCATCTTCTTCTGCTTAATCCTTTTCGGGTCGCGTTATTCATAGTTACTATAAAGCACTTATTAACAAGTTATTCTGAATGACCATATATACCTGAGGAGAGAATTATGCCCCCCCCCCCCCCAAATGAAAATGTCATTTTTTAAAAGCATTTCCCAAGTGCTGTTAAACAGCTCAAATAATTTTAACACAGCTTTTCTAAGCATCCTATTTTTATTTTGGATGCTTAAATTATTTTACTTTGCACACACAAAACTACCAGGGTCAAAATTATGTACCTCACTGATGCCAACAGTCAACTGTGTGTCAGTTTTGCTTGCATAACAGTCTGCAGTCATTTGTTATAGTTTTCACCAAGACTCACACACATCTCCTGAGCAATCCCAGCCCATTCTTTTTTAGCAAATCTCTCAAGGTCCTCCAGGTTTGATGGTCTTCTGGCATGGACTTTGGTCTTCAGTTCAGCCCACAAATTTTCAGTGAGATTCACGTCAGGGCTTTGTGCAGGCCAGTCAATAACGTTCACTTTGGTCTTCGGGAGGCAGTTCTTCACAAGGAGAACCAGGTATGTTTTAGGTCGTAGTTGTGTTGGAAGACAAAGCGATGACCCAGACTCTGTTTTGCTGTTGACTGCTTGAGGTTTTCTTTTAAAGTCTTCACACACCCTGCTTTCTTCACGATTCCTTCCACCTTGATGAATTCCCAGCTCCAGATGCACAGAAGCATCCCCACAGCATAATACTACCACCAACGTGTTTCACTGAGGGTGGTGTACTTTGGGTTGTCTACCTCTCCCTTCTTTCTCTAAACATCAGCTGTGTCTCTATGACCAAACAGCTTTAGTTTCATCTCTGACCAACGGACACACTTCCAGTACGCATAATCTTTCTCCAAGTTGTCCTTCGTATACTTCAGTCTGGCTTTTCTTTGACTGCAACCTTGCAGTCCATTCCTGTGCAGGGTTCTAATGAATGTCCTCTTTGAGACTACAATTCCCAACTTGGCTGAGTTGTTCACTAGTGTCTTGGCAGTTATTGTGGGGTCTTTAGACACATCTTTCACTAGTTTTCTTTCCAGAGTCTTTGGAATCTTTGGCTTCTTACCTCTGTCAGCTTGTTCTGTACTCTATGGCTCTCTTTGAATTTTTTGATGATACTTCTCACTCCAGTTCTTGACACTTGGAAATGCTGTGATCATTTTGTATAACCACCTCCTGCTTTGTGAGAATCAGCAACTCTTTATCTCATGTCTAAAGTGATTTCTTTTGTTTTTGGCATGATGCTTTCTCAAGTTACAGTTCAAACCTTTGCTGAAGTTTTAATACTGTATGTAAATTGGAAGATAACCCTCTGATTTAACTTGATTTTACAAGCTTTGAGCATTACAAAGTTAAATCACATCATTGCACAGCAGTAGTTTGTGCTATGGCACAATAAATAAAAAGGTCAATTTTTCAGGGGGTTCATAATTTTGACCCTGGTAGTTTTTGGTTTTTGTGAAATAATTTTGTTTCTATGTACAAAGTGAAATAATGTAAGCATCCAAAATAAAACTAAGATGCTTGGAAAAGCTGTGCCAAAAATTCTTTGTGCGTTTAACAACGCTTGGGAATTTTTTAAAAATAAAATTTTCATTGGAGTGTTCCCAATTCTGTCCTCAACTGCACTACTAGAATGTGGCAATTAACTATAATTTGTTCATAATAAGAGCCTTATTACTGCTTATTGATAGTAAATAAGCAAGCTGCTGCACATGAATTATATTGAGGACTTCTTGGGTTTAAGTTAATAAGTATGTAACTACAAATGAACTGATTAGGAACAAGCCACACTTTAGAACTAGGATCATGCTCCTGCATGATCGTCGGGCGGTGGAAGGAATACTTCGAGGATCTCCTCAATCCCACTGATACGCCTTCCACAGAGGAAGCAGGGTTTGTGGACGAGGGGGATGACTCGCCTATCACAGGGGCTGAGGTCGCCAAGGTGGTTAAAAAATCTCCTTGGTGGCCTGGTCCCGGGGGTGGACGAGATTCGCCCTGAGTACCTCAAGGCCCTGGATGTTGTCATGGTTGACACGCCTCTGCAACATTGCGTGGAGGTCGGGGGCAGTGCCTTTGGCATGGCAAACCGGGGTGGTGGTTCCTCTCTTCAAAAAAGGGGACCGGAGGGTGTGCTCCAACTTTAGAGGGATCACACTCCTCAGCCTCCCTGGGAAGGTCTATGCCAAGGTACTGGAGAGGAGAGTCTGGCCGTTGGTTGAACCTCGGATTCAGGAGGAGCAATGTGGTTTTCGTCCTGGCCGTGGCACATCGGACCAGCTCTTTACCCTCTCGAGAATTCTTGAGGGTTCGTGGGAGTTTGCCCAACCAGTTTACATGTGTTTCGTGGACTTGGAGAAGGCATTTGACCGCGTCCCTCGTGGATTTTTGTGGGGGGTGCTTCGGGAGTATGGGGTATCGGGCTTGTTGTTACGAGCTATTTGGTCTCTGTACGACAGTTGTGAGAGTTTGGTTCGTATTGCCAACACTCGGTCGGAGTCATTCCCAGTGAGAGTTGGACTCCGCCAGGGCTGCCCTTTGTCACCGATCCTGTTCATAATTTTTATGGACAGGATTTCTAGGCGCAGCCAGGGAATGGAGGGTGTCATGCTTGGTGACCACAGGATCTCATCTCTGTTGTTTGCAGATGATGTTGTCCTGTTGGCTTCATCCAGCAATGACCTACAGCTCTTGCTGGGACGGTTTGCCGCTGAGTGTGAAGCGGCTGGGATGAGAATCAGCACCTCCAAGTCCGAGTCCATGGTCCTCAGCCGGAAAAAGGTGGATTGTCCTCTCCGGGTTGGGGACAGGCTCCTGCCCCAAGTGGAGGAGTTTAAGTATCTTGGGGTCTTGTTCACGAGTGAGGGGAAAATGGAGCGAGAGATCGACAGACGGATTGGAGCAGCATCTGCAGTGATGCGGACGTTGTACCGGTCTGTTGTGGTGAAGAGGGAGCTTAGTTCTAAGGCAAAGCTGTCGATTTACCAGTCAATCTACGTTCCTACTCTCATCTATGGTCACGAGCTTTGGGTAATGACCGAAAGAACGAGATCGCGGATACAAGCAGCTGAAATGAGATTTCTCCGTAGGATTGCTGGACTCACCCTCAGAGATAGGGTGAGGAGCTCAGTCATCCGGGAGAGGCTCGAGAGTAGAACCGCTGCTCCTCCACATTGAAAGGAGTCAGTTGAGGTGGTATGGGCATCTGATTAGGATGCCTCCTGGATGCCTCCCACTTGAGGTGTTTCAGGTACGTCCCACTGGGAGGAGACCCCGGGGCAGACCCAGGACTCGGTGGAGAGACTATGTCTCCCAGCTGGTCTGGGAACGCCTTGGTATCCCCTCTGAAGAGCTGGAGCAGGTGGCTGGGGAGAGGGAAGTCTGGGCTTCTCTGCTTGAACTGCTGCCTCCGCGACCCGGACCTCTGGAAAAGCGGTAGAAGATGGATGGATGGATGGATGGATGGATCATGCTCCTGCTTAATTTTGTGTTATTACCACCAATAGGCATTTGCTGAATAAAATGAATTGATATCATAATTCATATCTTACAGCTTGCTTATTTACTATCAGTAAAAAGTAATAAAGCATTCATTAAGGAAAAAGCTGTATTTAATAGCCTAGCACCGGAGTGGTGGCCTAGTTGGTAGAGCATCTGCCCCACAACCAGGAGGCCGGAGTTCAAATCCCAGCCGGGTCATACCAAAGACCATATAAAAATGGCGCTTTCCACCTTCTAGTTTGGTGCTCAGCATAACAGAATGGGGAAAGGAAAGTTATACACAGAGGTACCAGAGCACTGTAGCTTTCACTACTTACAGTAGCTGTGTGGCCTAGGGTCAGAGAAACGGAGCTAGGCGCCGCCCCTATACACCATATGCTGTTCCACATGCTGTGGAAGGGAATTAACTAATTAACTAATAACCTAGGCCTAGCAAAATATGCAGAACAAGCTGGTAATATGTGGTTTACAATAACTAATTTGTCACTGCTCATAAATGTACTAAGCACCTAATTAACAGTACATATGTGCTCTCTTAACTAAAGTGTTACCTTTATTTATTGTGTGCGATGATCAAGAGGAAGTTACTGTAACTGACCATAAGAAAATATTACATAAAGCAAACTAGAGGGCACTCAGAGAGAGCATAGCTCCCCCAAGGCCCATTTCACAATGTTAAAGAAAGTGAAAAAGTCATTCAGAATAAGCATCCTGACCCGGATCACCTCCAAAAGCTAATGGGCTCATCCGTAGCCCAAGGGCCACCTGTGTTGAAAATTTCATCAAAATCCATCCAAATTCTCTTGTTGGCTACTCATTATAATATTGACACTTTAAGTCCCTTTTACAATTCTGATTAGGTGGTGAGAGTATCATCAATGAACAGTAAAGTATTCCACAGGTTTTACTCAGTATGCTGAGAGTATTTTATTCAATACTGACAGCAGGAGATGTCAGGAGTGGCTGAGACCACTATATTGCTTCAGTGCCGAATAAAATCATAGACTGTACTTTAACGTTAAAATAAAAAAAAAATACAGAGATTTGCTGGATATATATCAAAAACATATATCAAAACCAAATTAAAATTTTAAATGTTGAATATTTTAATTAAAAGAAGGGATGCTGAAGAAGCTTTGAAATACACAAATCATCTACACATACTAAAATCTGTCCATTAACTTCTATATCCTTGATTCTCTCTCTCTGAAAGAGAGAGAGAGAGAGAGAGAGAGAGAGAGAGAGAGAGAGAGAGAGAGAGAGAGAGAGAGAGAGAGAGAGTAATCAAAGGCTATTAACTCCTGGTGCTTTCGCAACAAAACAGATGTAAGATTCATGAGTCTCTGCCCGTGACTGTTGTCTTTGCCACAGGCTAGTAAAGAAACAATTAGTGCAGAGCTGGCCTCACTGTCCGCCACAATCAATAGTCCCTGATGGTCTTCTAAGCCTATTGACCGAGGCCTGTTCCTCTCCCTGACCCGCAGTCTGAAGCAGACAACATCAGCTTCCAGTCCACCAATCTGGACCTGGGGAAAGGGTTACTGGGCTAAATAAACAAAGACTGTTTCATGCACACAAGCATTTGTTAATCCTATCTGCATGTGTATGCCATGGGTGTAAGGAAACACTTAACCTGTGAAATAGCTTGCTATGTTAACATAAAAAAAAACCTTGACAAACCTTTTTATTGTATACACTATATGAACAAAAGTATTGGGTCACATCCCTCAGTCACCGGATTAAGAAATTCCATTTCATAGAAACCTTAATGGTGGTGTTGTGGAGGATGAAAGCAGATGAGACACGAGCTGACGACACAGAGGCTTATTTCTCCTCCAACACAGAACAGCCCAACTCTGAGTACCAAAGCGATCTGCTTTATACATTTTCTGCCCACCTCTGGCACTCAGGGTAAACACATTTACATACCTGTTACCAAGTGTGAACACACATCAACATACACATTAACCCCCCCCCCCCCCCCCCCGGCGTTCTCAGCTGTGAGCCTGGCACGGCGGGGACGAAAGGCACATCTTTATGTACTACATACCCCCCGGTGCTCTGGCGCCCCTGGCGGGCACCCCCAACACTCCAAAGTACTGGGTGGAGTGTCATCTCTCCTTTGTCACCACAGTGTAGCGATGAGCACTACTGTCTCACAGTTAGAAGGTCCTGAGTTCAAATCCACCAACCAGCAGGGCCTATCTGTGTGGAGTTTGCATGTTCTCCCATGATTTACGTGGCTTTACTCCAGGTGCTCCGGTTTCCTCCCATATTCCAAAAACATGCACATCAGGTTAACTGATTAAGTTAGGTTAACTGGAGGCTCTGAAGTGGCTCTAGGTGTGTGTGAATGGTGAAGGGATTGGCGCTGCACCGTGACTGCCTCATCCATCCAGGTGGATACCCTGTAATTTCTCCATTGTGGGACTAATAAAGGATTATAAAAAATAATAATAAAAAAAAAAAAAAACAACTAGAGACTCTAAAGTGGCTCTAGGTGTGACTGTGTGTGAATAGTGAAGGAATTGGTGCTGCACCGTGGCTGCCTCATCCAGGTGGATGCCCTTAAATTTCCCTCTAGAATTAATGAAGTATAACAAATGAACTAATATTTGAGCTTACCAATACATTTTAGGCAATTCTATGCTTCCAAATTTGAAGAAACAGCTTGGGGACGGCCCTTTTCTGTTCCAACATGACTGTGCCCCAGTGATCAGTGGTGTGGTAGAACTTGACTTACCCACACAGATCCCTGACCTCAGCCCCATCCCAACAGTTTTGGAATGACCAGTAATGAAGACTGTAGCATAGGCCCTCTGGTCAACATCACTACCTGACCCCATAAATGCTATCCTGGATGAATGGAGAAACAAAAAATCACAGAGACACAATCCAGAATCTTACAGGAAGCCTTTCCAGAAGAGTGGAAGCTGTTATAGCTGCGGGGGTGGGGGGCAAACTCTATAGTATTACCTATGAATTTAAAATAGAATGTCATAAAAATAGTGTGTATGTGGCCTAATACCTTTGTCCATAGACTGTAGGTATATAATTGTGTTCTCAGGTTGAAGGATACAGAAGCCTGTAGGTTAGAAACAGTTTTGGATTGATTGTCATGAAATAAATGACTCAAAACAGATTACAGATTTTGTAAATTCAACTGTTTTTCTAATTTGGAAAAAAACCGAAATTTTGAATATGAATGCAATTATACCAAAACCAAACGAAAAGTTATTGTTTTCCAAACTAAACTGCAGTGAGTACACAATTCTGTGTTGTTGTTCACCTGTGTTCTCCAAGATTGTGTGTGTGTCTTATACCATTCCACTTACAAACACCATCTTGTACCAATCATCTCACTTAACAGCAGCCTTAGTGGCACCGAGGCAATCTGCTGATGTTACAGTAATTGTCTGAGTTTGTGCTTGCGTCCTGACAAAACCCTCCTCCTTCCTTGCGTGTAACAACATCTGGACCGGTCCTACTCACTGCTCCCCAGTGTGTTGTGATGAGCTCCTTCAACACACGGGAGGAGGTGGTGCGGGGAGGCAACAAAGATGGAGAGGAGGGAAAGGTGGAATTGAAGCAGCTGTAAGGATGAAGGGGTGGCAGCAGGGAACAGGTGTCACTCCCACTGACGGGCTGCCACTGTGGCCCCCCACCCTGATCACTTGCCCCACCCGGACTCCCACGCCAGCCAGTGGGGTAACATCGGTGAGGAGAGCACTCATTCTTCACCCCACGCCTACCTTCCTCCTCTTCCTCAGATGGCACCCGAGCCTCAGCTCAATCTGGCTGCTGGGCCCACAGATTGACACGTAAACGTGCACACATGTGCTCATTAGTGGATTCATATGTGGGCCAACAAGAGAAAGCATGGGCAATAGTAACACTTTTGACCCGCTGAAGTAGTTTTCTCAATTAATTTTTTTAAGTCAAGCTGCACAATCTGTATAAGGAACAAAAGCATTAACCTATAAGCAGTAAGTTTATAATATGGGTAATAAGAGATTAGTTATCCTTTTGAGAGGATTTTATTCATACTCATTAGGCCTGTAATGATAACAAATTTTGATGGACAATAAATTTTCCCAAAAATTATCACGATCAACAATATTGTCATTGACGACATGAAGACCATTTTACACCCCAGATATAGTGATATAATGATAACAGTCTTTGTACAACTTTTCAAAAAGCTTTGAACTTTTATTTGTGACCAATATTAAACACTGGAATAGAAATGTTGGAAAATATTTAAAATATCCTAACTAAATAAAACATACCAAAAGAAAACAATAAATGAAATAGTTTTGGCCACTACTGTTGCCGCAGGTGACTGAGACACACGGCTTCATGTCATTGGTAAGCGGCGTTTGTTTGTTTACAATATGCACGGTCTCAGAGATGGCACAGTAAAGAACAGCTGTTATGTTGTAAAATGACTGACGGTAGGAACATTTGCGCTGATCATACATCATACAAACGTAGGTTAAACATGGCTGTTACTTGAGTAACCGAGCCAGAGTTGAAGCCAACCTCTCCAGTTGGGCAAAAACTGAGGGCTTCACTGCATCAAGCAGTTACCCTGTTGAAAAGGAGTGGATTTTTAAGCTCAGTCGGGACAAACTTTATATTGTGAGTGGACCCTTCAGCTTGCCGCGTCACCTTTTCTGGTTGTCCTCGCTGTGTGAGCAAAAGCTCCGCCTCCCACAGGGAGCGGGCAGTTTGACAGAAGCAGCGCAGCCAGCTGAAATGCTGGCGCATTTTGTAAAGAAAAACACACACGTAAATGGCAAGATATTGAGGCCAGAAAACTTACAGAGCTTGTTTTTCTGATCATCTTATGATTAATCAAGTTACAGTAGCTGTTATTGTTACAGGCCTAATCATTCTCACAAGTTTACACCAATATTCTGTGCCAATACCATATTGATGCAAAACATGACAAAGGATATAGTTAAAAAACAGTCCAGTAGGTACAGTAAAAGGTCAAGGCAAGCAGAAAAACACGTACTGTATTAGTACTTGCTACGAAAACTGAAGCGCTCACAACCTGCATCAGTTTCACTTTCTTTTGATCCTAAATTATTAACTTAAGATTCAAAAACGTTCTTAATTCAAGCTAGTATTAGTATTTTTTCCCCACTAAAATGTTAATCTGTAAGATGAAAGAAAAGTGTTTCTTTTGATGGGGACTACACCTTAAAGTCATTAACCCTTCACTCACAAATAGAGAGACTAATAAAGTATTTGTTATTACCATCACAAGCTCAAGACAGCTGCTTATTTACAGTAATCCAACAAAGACCTTAACCTAATGTAGCAGCATGCTAACGTACAAAATGAGGGTATAAAACATAAACAAGGCTGTCTTTCATTATCACTTCCCATACCTGTCCATCCATCTGTGTCCAATCATCACACGCCTTCTAGCCTTTATGACCCCGCCATTTACGGCAGTGGCGTTCCAGGACAGTAAGGAGGGAGAGTTAGAGAAGTGCAGGTGTGTGTATAAAGAACCATCACCCCCCCCCCCCCGCCTCCACTCCCCTCCCTCTGTTGCCGTGGCGAGGAGGGCAGTAATTACTCTGGTGTCAGCGTTGCTGGGTGCGACTCCTCCCCCGGCAAGAGGCGGCGGGCATCCATAACCCATCGTCCTGCCATGGGGTAAACGCCGGGCCATCCATCACGCACCCACTTGACAAATACCTTCCATAATAGAAGTTTATTTTTATGGGAGGCTGAATCAAGGACTTTCCCATGCATACAAAAACGTGTCAGAATTATTTATGGCTTGTGCTGAGACGCACAATATGTCATATCAAAGTCCCATCCCGCTTGCCGGCGCTGCTGGAAGCTGCCGGCGCTTGGCCTGTCGATATCTCCACTCGCTATCAATAATGTGGAACACCGCCACGATAAGCCTCGGGATTCGGAGGTCATACTTGACACACACGAGCGCAAACATCGCACGTGCATACGCACATGTGCACCTCTTGCATGCATGAAGAAACTCTCACATATTGTGACGGACAGATGTGATTTCAGACAGAGGTAGACTGGGCAGAAAGACACAGGCGCACCGGGATGAAAACAAATTCGCGCCTCTGCCATAAAGACGTGAGCTAATTTTCTTAAGACTTTAATCAAGTAGAAGAATAAAAATAACCCAAACAAAGACGTTCAATCTTAACTTCACCTGCTGTGTGGCACGTGCTGATTGGGGTCTGTCGGCCAAAACCAACAGCCAAGGTCAGATGAAAACAGGCTGGTCTGAGGGAGGGGAAGCTTGGCTGATATCTGCTACCTTTCTGTGTATGTGTGTAAAGCATGCATGCACGCTCATGGGTGATAGAATAATCCCAGACAGTAAAAAAAAACAACATAACAACTTAAAGGAAATCCCTACACTGCAGCTTGCAAATCTGAGAGCTGTCAATCAATGTGAGTGGCAACCCCTTTTGCCCAGAGAAACAGCAATAAATTGGGTTTCCTGATAAGACCCCGGCATCACCAGCAAAACATCTGACCAAAAAAAAAGAGAGAAAAACGAAAAAGAAAAAGCAGGAAAAAAATGAGCTGTTTTCCATAGGCCACTTGAGTGCTGTCAGTCATCGTGACTGGCAGGTTTGCACGTCGCCAGTGGAAAGAGCAGTGGAGGGAAAAAATAGATTAATGTACAGAGGAAGGAGCGGCGAGGGAGAGGGGAGGAGAGCAGACAATATTAAGCCCAGCAAGGAGAAAATGAATAAACATGATAAATATGATAATTGAAATGATGAGATTTTGGTACTTGGTATTTGATTCAGCTATGTGCCCAAAGGGATTAGCCCTTCAGTCACTGTCATTTTCAGCCTTTCTGTCCCCGACATCCACCCCCCCCACACACACACACGCACGCACACGCCCCAACACACACACACACACACACACACACACACACACACACACACACACACACACACGGAGCCCACACAAATATCCATAGAAAAAAAAACTTATATTTAACAAAAATGATCTAACTCTACCAGGTGGGTTGTTGTGTGCGTAAAACTCTGAGGCAGCAGATGGTGATAAACCTAAAAGTAGGTATACACAAACCCACTAGCAAAGTTTAAAAAAAAAAGGAAAAAAGAAAAAAATATGAGGAAAAAACACTAGCAGTAACAGCAGAAGAACTTTGTCCTGTGAAGACAGAAGATGTATGGCTCAGGGGAGATAGTGGCAACAGTAAATGATTACCTTTTTACAAACTGGGCCTTTGTAATAAAATGCGTAGGGGGGAGTATTATCAATTCAGCAGCCCGGTAAAGATAGCATTTTTTGAAGCCACGGCAAAGCTGATCACTATCTAGAGAAGAGCCTGAATCTGTATTCCTCACCGCGAGTCCAGGAGGGAGAGAGGTCTGAAACCTGTTCGCGTGTGCGTGTTTATGAAAGAAAAAAGTGTGTGCGTGTTTCAGTGACACAGACATCCGTTAAGGCCTCTTATGCCTGCAGGCCCATCTGCGACAGAACCAAGATCTATTTTCTTGCTCTCACAAACCCAAAGACATGCAAGAGAGTGTGTGTGTGTGTGTGTGTGTGTGTGTGTGTGCGCACACGCGCACGTTGACAAACATGCACATATGCATGCACACAAAAATCTCTTATATGTGCAAACAGACACACTTGGTCCCTGGGGCATAAAACTATAAGATTGGAGATGAAGTTGGTGTGAGCAGCTGAGATTCTCTGCTGGATGTCTGATTCTGTAGAAAGACACTGACGGGTGACATGTACACACACTCCAGAAAAAAAAAAAAGAAATACTCCCTCTCAAACAACACACTTGTCTGATAGCAGTCAAACAGAGCAGAGACAACACAAAAGAGACAACAGACAGACCGGCAAACCGATAGAAAGACGAATAGCATGGCAGGGCTGAGCTCCTGGCCCACAGTCACATCACTCACTTTCGGCAAACGCATCACTGGGGAAATGGTAAAACATCATAACACACACATCTACACAGACACAAGCCACAAGACACCAGTGCAAAGAGACTGGTGCAGGGAGAGAGAAGAGTAAAGGGGTCAAAAAAATGAGCAGACAGTTATAAAGAGATACCAGCATAGCCTGGGGGTTAATGCACACTGCTGGATTGTGGGAGATTTATATGAAATGGGGGTGACCGATGATGTGACACAGATGTGTGTGTCTGTGCATGCAGGTCTGTTTTAAAGCGAATACACCACATTCCTGCAGACTGTCCGGGGATCAGAAGTCACTGGATTTAAAACCTGCAACTCCCTGTCTAAACTCTTAAAACAGTCTATGTGTTTTGGTGTGCCAGTGAGATGTTATGTATCAGACACTAGCGATACCACATTTGAGGTGCCACAAGATACCCGACTGTCTTTAAAGGTGGGGTAGGCAGAAATCTCAGAAACCAGAACAATAGTTGAAAAGCTGCCTTGCTTGTCCTATACCACTCCCCATCTGAAGTGCACATCTATGAGGCACGTTGGCTTTTATAGAGCAGCCAATAACAAAGCCTCTGGCTAACAAGACTTGTGACTGGTCAATGAAACTGTCATGGTTGGGAAACTTTCTACAGGCTGAGCAGAGCCCAGAGGAGTCGCCGTGGTGTAGTTGTTGTTCCAGACCACTTTACAAAGTTTTATAGGATGATATGTTATTTTCAAATATAAGCAAAATTATATACCTTCTTTACTTTAATTTTTATAAACATGTAATGAAACATGTAATGAAACATGTAATGAAACATGTAATGAAAGCATGATTCCTCCATCCATTCCTTTTCTGAGCTGGTGATGGAGCCTATCCCTAGCCTATTGGATGCTGCCACATCCAGACTTGTGGATTTACCTTTGCTCAGTAATTAACCTAAACTGTATGTCTTTGGACTGTGGGAGAAAACTGGAGAATTCTGAGTAAACTCATGCAGGCACAGGCAAACCAAGCAAGCCCCACAGAGAAGAGCTCTGACAAGCACAAGATTCAAATCCAGAGAGTTCTAGCACTGAGATGATTGCTTATAACTTGTTTTTTTTTTTGTTTTGTTTTTTTTTAAGAATGGGATAAGAAAACCAGAGGGATGACTGATAATAGGATTTCAGTTTATTAGTTTGCTTCAATTTAGTGTTCTTTGAATGGGTAATACAGTAGTTGTCACTGGGACCCGGGTAATGCTGGTGAAGTGGCAGCACCGCTTATATTGGTTAAAAAAAAAAAAAAACAATCACTTACACCAACATCACAGGAAGGTTCCAGTACTTTTGGAGTAGGAGCTTTATAGGTTATTGATAATGGATTTTTAGGGACTAAAATGGCTCCTGATGCTCTTGATGCAAATAAGCAAAAAAGAGGAATTACTGCTGCAGTATTAAAAAGGTTCCTGTTGTGGGAATGCATTTAAAATATCACAAGTACCACACGTCATCTTGACAAATGTACAGCTTTTCTAGAGAAACAGAAATTATTGTTTTCCTCTCTTTCTCTCAGACTTCTTATTTCTTTTTTCCCCCACAGGTGTCAGATGAAATTTCATGGCCAGTGCCTATGTGTGAATTTGCCACACCTCCTTTGAGTACTAATTTATTCTTTTAGGTTTAATCTCCCTCTGAGTAGGTTTTTTTTTTCACCCTTTAATTAGGCTATGGGGAGTCAGCACCAACGTTTAACACACACGCACTTTAAGACTTGGAGTCGCACATACAGACTAATTCTTGCTACCATATATGCACACGTGCATATGCTGTATATGCACACACACACACACACAAGCAGTGAAAAGCTGAAGAAACTGTCCTGAACTTTGGTGAGACAGTCATCAGCCCTCTGTGGGCCTCTTTCACACTCTGCAGTCACCAAGACAGGACAGGCAAAAGGGAGGGAGAGCAAAAGACAAGAGCGGAGGAAGGAGAGGTTCTGTGCTTGTTATAGGACAGAAAGGGGTGCTGCTTTGTGAAGGCATTCATCTCTGAACTTTTCCCGTTTCAAATCTATTTGTCAAGTTTAAGCTGCATTAAACCATGTCAGATTTTGGCAGACTCAAGTGGCAATGAGAGATAGATGTAAGATTTTTTTTTAAAGCCTTTTTATGGACTTCAGTGCTCTTGGATTTTCTGACAAGATTCTGTTGAAATGGGCAGTTAGAATCAAGATGATGTGGGGAGGGATCGTTGAAACGAAAGATCAAAACTCTATTTTATGGTGCGACATGATATGTTACAGTACCTACATAAAGCCATTTAATTTCATGTTGTCAAGTTGGAAACGTATTAAAAATATTTTTTTTTAAATTTTACATAAAACAAGATTTTTTTCTGACTTTTAAATCACTTTTTATATCTGTTATTCAACAACAGAATCCAGAAACTACCTATTCAAATGGCAGACAATGCAAAACTGCAACACAGAACTGCTATGTCTGAGTGATCATTTTCAGTTAAAATGTGCTAAAGACCATCTATCTTTTGATAAGACACACTGCACTGTAACATTAATTAGTCCAAGAGTTTCCGGTGAACCCCAGTGAGATTTTAGCCAAGAATGAAGAGAAGTATTGTAATTATATTAAAAAAAAAACCTGATGAATAAAAGCTAAACTGTCCAAAGTCCACTGTACGTTTTATCCATAAAATGTTCAGAACTGCACAAACTGAATGTAAACCGACCTGCTGCCTTCACAGTTAGGAAAACCTAAACTGGATTCATGCTACATTTCCGCTCTGGTCCACTGAGATACAGTGGACATCAAAAGTCTACACACCCCTGTTCAAATGCCAGGTTTTTGTGATGTAAAAAAAATGAGACCAAGATAAATCATTTCAAAACTTTTTCCACCATTAATGTGATCTATAACCTGTACAACCCAACTTAAAAACAAATTGAAATCTTGTAAGGAGAAAAAAAACAAAAAAAAAAACAAACTTACAATAACCTGTTTGGATAAATATGCACACCTCATAACTGGGATGCGGCTGTGTTCAGAATTTACCAATCACATTCAAACTCATGTTAAATTGGAGTCAGCACACACCTGCCACCATTTAAAATGTCTCTGATTAACCCCAAATAAAATTCAGCTGTTCTAGCAGGCTTTTCCTGACATTTCTGTAGCCACATCTTACAGCACAAGCCATGGTCCGCAGAGAGCTTCCAAAGCATCAGAGGGATCTCATTGTTCAAAGGTATCAGTTAGGAGAAGGGTAGAAAAGAATTTCCAAGGCATCAAATATACCATGGAACACAGTGAAGACAGTCATTATCAAGTGGAGAAAATATGGCACAACAGTGACATTACCAAGAACTGCACGTCCCTCCAAAATTGATGAAAAGACGAGACGAAAACTGGTCAGAGAGGCTGCTAACAGGCCAACAGCAACATTGAAGGAGCTGCAGGAATTTCTGGCAAGTATTGGCTGTTTAGTACATGTGACAACAATCTCCCGTCTAGGGTGGAAAGACCGAAGCCTTATTTTACAAAGAAAAACGTCCAAGCCCTGCTACATTAAAAAAAAAATGCATCTGAAATCTCTCAAACACATATGGGAAAATGTGTTATGGTCCAATAAAACCAAGGTTGAACTTTTTGGCCATAATTCCAAAAGGTATATTTGCCGCAAACACAACACTGCTCATCATCAAAAGAACACCATACCTACAGTGAAGCATGGTGATGGTACCATCATGCTTTGGGGGGCTGTTCTTCTTTAGCTGGAATTGGGGCCTCAGTCAAGGTGGAGGTAATTATGAACAGTTCCAAATACCAGTTAGTGTTGGCACAAAACCTTCAGGCTTCTGATAGAAAGCTGAAGATGAAGAGGAACCTCATCTTTCAGCACGACAATGACCAAAACACACATCCAAATCAACAAAAGAATGGCTTCACCAGAAGAAGATTAAGGTTTTGGAATGGCCCAGCCAGAGTCCAGACCTGAATCCCATCGAACATCTGTGGGGTGATCTGAAGAGGGCTGTGCACTGGAGATGTCCTCGCCATGTCCTTGGCGGTGTGGTGGCGCAGTGGTTAGCACTGCGCCAGCACAACAACTCACCCTTGGCCATGGGATCCCTGGTTCCATCCCAGCCCCTGACCAACAGTGATCTGTGTGGAGTTTGCATGTTCGCCCCGTATCTGCATGGGTTTACTCCGGGATTTCTCTGGTTTCCTCCCACAGGCCAAAAACATGCAGGTTAGGTTAACTGGAGACTCTGAAGTGGCCCTAGGTGTGAATGTGTGTGTGAATGGTTAAGGGATAGTGCCGTACCGTGGCTGCTTCATCCATCCAGGTGGATGCCCTCAATTTCCCCTCTGGGGATCAATAAAGTATACAAAATTTTAAAAAAATCAAATCAAATCCGACAGATTTGGAGCATTTTTGCAAAGAACAGTGGGCAAATATTGCCACATCAAGATGTACCATGATGACAGACTCCTACCCAAAAAGACTGAGTGCTGTAATAAAAGCCAAAGGTGCTGAAACAAAGTATTAGTTTAAGGGTGTGCATATTTATGCAAACAGGTTATTGTAAGTCCCAAAAGCCAGTTTAGGAAGCTTGGGATCAGACCACCAAGGTCTCTTGCCTTCAACCGCCACCTGATGCACATAGCACCGGACCCCCACGGACCCTCCTGCTGGTGGTGAGCCCACTGAAGGGCGGACCAATGTAACTCCTTCGGGCTGAGCCCGGCCGGGTCCCATGCGCAGAAACCCGACCACCAGGCACTAGCCATTGAGTCCCTCCCCCAGGTCTGGCTCCAGGGTGGGGCCCCAGTAACTCTATACCAGGTGGGGTACACTGAATCCTTGTTCTAGCATTCATCAGAGTAGAACCGCTGCTCCTCCACACTGACAAGAGCCAGTTGATGTGGTTTGGGCATCTGATCAGGATGCCTCCTGAACACCTCCCACTTGAGGTGTTTTGGGCACATCCCACTGGGAGGAGACCTTGGGGCAGACCCAGGACTCACTGAAGAGACTTTTTCTCCCAGCTGGTCTGGGAACGCCTTGGTATCCTTTCTGAAGAGCTGAAGCAGGTGGCTGGGAAGAGGGAAATCTGGGCTTCTCTGCTTGAACTGCTGCCTCTGTGACCTGGACCTCCGGAAAAGCGGTAGAAGATGGATGGATGGTTATTTTAAGTTTTTTATTTTTCCCCTTAAAAGCAGCTCAGTGGCACAGTGGCTAGCACTGTGGCAACACAGTAAGAAGGTCACGGGATCGATTCCACCCCTGACCATCGTGGGTTCGATCCCACCCCTTGACCATCGGTGACCCTTCTGTGTGGAGTTTGCATGTTCTCCCCGTGTCTGCATGGGTTTACTCCGGGTACTCCGGTTTCCTCCCACTGGCCAAAAACATGCAAGTTAGATTAAATGGAGACTCTAAAAGTGATCCTAGGTGTGAATGTGTGTGTGAATGGTGAAGGGATTGACACCGTACCGTGGCTGCCTCATCCATCCAGGTGGATGCCCTGAATTTCCCTCTGGGGATTAATAAAGTATACAAAATTAAAAAAAACATACAAAAAAGATTTCATGTTGTTTTTCAATTGGGTTGCACAGGTTATGTGTCACATTAATGGTGGGACAAATTTTATCTTGGTCTCATTTTTTACATCACAAAAACCTGGCATTTGAACAGGGGTGTGTAGACTTTTTATATCCACTGCACGTGTCCGCTGTGGACAAGGCCATTGTGTATATCCTTCACTTCTTTTGTTTACCACGCCAAGCGGTTGATGCATGTGCACAACCGTCATTTGTAGTTTCAACCCAGTCCTTTGTGTAGTGCAAATGATAAGATATTATCATATCTTATATCTGCCCTTATATCTGCCCTGCAATGGGCTGGCGATCTGTCTAGAGTGTACCCTGCCTCTCACTCAAAGATGCTGGGATAGGTTCCAGTCCCCCATCCCACCCCCAACCGAAAAGGATTAAGCAGCAGAAGATGGATGGATGGATGACATTATATCATGATCTAATTTTTAAAACTCCCTCCATTAAAAATTATGACCAGAGACAAATTCTGGATGATAATTAACAAAAAAAGCCAAGAAGAATGGGAAATATGATGAGGCTTAACGTGCTCTTGGAGTGTGGAAGGGCAAAGAAATAGCTGTGGGTTGGTGAGCTTGTTAATGGTTCCCCAAAATGGGGAATAAAAAAAAAGTATAAGAGCCACTGGTATAAATGAAAAAAAAAATCAGCAGATTACAATGACCACAGTCTCTGAACTTTTACTGCTGAATATTTTTCCACACAATTAGAAGAAAAGCCTCCAAGCTCCATGGGGTTTCACCTGCCAAACAAGAATAAATGCTACAGCTCCTCAGTAGTATTTATTCCTGTTTAAAAGCAGCCTACTCTGTACATTCACTGCTGTTTACAGCCTATTAATGCAGTCTTAGCAGGCAACATACCTTAAAAACACATTCTCCACCAGTGCACTTTTCCCTCTGGCTCCCTCACTTTGGCTGTCTCCTTGACCAATTGCACACAGAGTGGCACCTAGGTTTCAATTAGCGTTCCCTCTGCTGGCATGCACATAAGAATGCAGTTCCAAATATGGCAAACGTGATATAAATAAATAATTGATTTTTTGAAATGGACTGTTGGGGCCGCAGTGGATGAGGGGGCGGGCTGCCAGTTGCCCATCCCTGACATACAGTTTCCACAAAAACTTGCAATAAACAAAGTCAAAGATCAATATGACATTTTTTTTTAAATTTTATAATACCATTACTGCTATATTTTCTAGTCATGATAATTGTCCAGTTAGACCCTGACACTCTGACAGCTATATTACAGATTAGTGAACAACTTCAAACATAAAGGAATGGGAACAACTGTGCCAACTTTTTAAACTCCGACATTAAACCAGGTCAGAAGGATAGCATACATCCACTGAGCTGCATCAGTCAGACTGCAGAAAAACGAGGAGATCTTTATGGTCTTGACTGTCCCCTTAATGAGTGTCCTCCCTGAGTGTCCAATAGTGCTCCACCTTTATCAGCTCAAACACTGAAGCTCCTTTATCCCAGTGCTTTACTTTTTCATCTTTAAACAGAGCACAGTTTTACCCAAACAAAACAGAGCACTAAAAAAACAGGGAAATACAATAACGACAGTCGTGATAGTGGCTTGTTATGTTGGAAATAAGAAGGCACTTAATTGGGGTCTGATAGTCTAATAGGCAGCCCCTCTGATTACCAACTCTGCAACATTGGCTTAAATTAGCCCGCTGATGAGAAGCCAGGGGATTCAATTATGCTGGGGGAGAAATAAGGGGCCCTAATAGGCCACTGTATCAGGAAACATGGGACTGGGCTGGGCTAAAGCACTGATAATTGGTTGTTTAGTTGGGAAAGTTGAGCCTGTTGGTAATTAGAGATGCTGAGACGTTTGGAGAGCCACCAAAGAGACGACACATGGAGGAGAGGGAGGTGGGGGAGGAGGAGGGGGACAGTGGTCCTTGGCACAGCAAAAGGGGCAAAGGTCACGGAGGAGATCTCAGAAGTGCACTTCAACCAATGAGGGAGCAGATCAGGGAAAACATGTTATGGTACTATGGAGCAGTGTTGACTCAGTAAAGGTCAAGATGGGGCAAGCTGGAATAAAAGTGAAAATCAGCAGTCTGGGTTTGTCTTTAAACATGCTCTCCCTAACATTGTTTTTGCTTTATCTTGCAACTTTCCTTTATTTATTCATCTTTATCCTCAATAACTACTTCTTTTCTGTCACTCTGTGTCATCTCCAGTGGATTAGCCGTTAGCTGTAACTGGATGTGTACAGTGTGTCTGAATTGAGGGAGAAGGTGAGCTGAATTATGGATGAGATTTTATCAGAGACGGCGGCCTGTCTGGTTCCATATTCACTGTCCCATACAGGAGGCGCAACCCTGCCCGGGAGCATCCCAACAACGTGCCACTCAAACAAGGTGCTTGGGAAAAGTGGCGTATGATTTCAGATGAGTAGACTTCAGTTTAGCACAACACATACACGCATGCATGCATACACACACACACGCACGTATGCACACACACAGTTTTCTTGCAAGCTTAAATCGAAAACGTTTTCACAAATTTCTTGAAACAATTCAGTGCTCTTCAGAAACATTTTAAATTGTCCCAATTTTTGTCTATTTAAGCGATTTTCTATATCCCAGGGAATTGTACAGTGCATGAAAACTTTTAACTTTTTCCCCAAGAAAAGATTTTCCTTTAGACTAAAAGATTTCTCATTAGACACAGAACCCATTTTACAGTAGGAAGAAGTGCACTGCAAAATTTCATTCAATTTTGGGAGGGGGGAGAGCTATCCTAGTGTCTTTTGAGTGAGAGGCAGGGTACACCGATTGCTAGTCCATAGCAGGACCAATACAGAGAGACAGACAACCATTCACTCTCACCTTCATACCTTCAGGACAATTTAGAATCCCTAGCTGATGTCACTTAACCTAACGTGCATGTCTTTGGGCTGTGGGAGGAAAACCAGAGTACCCGGCGGTCACCATTGGCCAGGAGTGGGATCGAACCCATAACTTTGTTGTGAAAGTGACAGCGTTAACCACTGTACCACCTTTACTGGTGTTTTCAGGATAATTTAATCATCATACGCCACGATCTGGCTGATCTAACCCAGAGTAAAAATAAAATTTTAAATTATAACATGTACTTCAAATTAATCTTTTCCTTTTTTGTTTTATTGTACGAGGTTGGGGAATCTGCCTGCTCTAGCCTGTTAGCCGTTAGCCATTACCCATTGCATGCAACGGCCAATGAAAACAAGGCATTATGTGGTAATTCGAGTATAAAACCAATGACATGTTCAGAGATAGAAGCTTGATAGTACTGTGTGTGTGGGCGACGAGAACAAACACATGAAACTGAAGTTTAAATAATCATTTAAACATTTCATGTTATTGTTTTATATTATTATTGATGCTTGGTGCATTGGAGTGGCCATCTTACTTTCTTAACTCAATCAGGTTAAGGATCTCCCGACTTCACAAGCTGAAAAACAGTCTTCACGGCTGGATGTAATAGAGGTGCATGCCCCTAAATCTGAACTGCACCAGCAAAACAAACACTGACCATGTTTACATGTACATGAATAAACCGGTTATACAGTAATTGGATTTCTGGAATTATCTGATTAGTCAAATGGCCATGTAAACAGAATAATCTGATAAAGGCCATGCAACTGGGGTCATTAACTCAAGTGGTTTACCCTCCAATAATTCGTAAACACGACAAAACTGATTATTGCCATTATCAGTTTATTCCCAGTAATTGGTTTATTGTGACCATATGACCAGGTTCAACAGTCGGATTACTCCAGAAATCCAATCATAACTGGCTTATTTGTGTACTTCAAATCAAATCAACCTTTATTGTCATGTTGCTGTACATACAACTGTAGTGCAGACAAGATGAAATTACGTTTCTCTAGGCATCCATTTAAGTAAAAGAACATAATTTAAGACACACTCACACACCCCCTGACCCCCCACCCCAACACAGCCATTCACACATCCCTGAGACACACTTGAAACTAACTAGAACTATATACATATAATATACATAATGTCCATAAGGTGCAGTAGTATGTATGAAAGATTCCGGATCAGCTGTTCAGCATCCTAACAGCTTGTGGAAGGAAGCTGTTAATCAGTCCGGTGGTTCTGCCTCTGATGCTCCGGAATCGTTTGAAAGATGGCAGCAGTTCAAAGTGTTTATGCAGAGGGTGAGAGTGATTCTTGACAATGTTCAGTGGCCTGCTCCTACAACGGTTCTGAAAAAGTTCTTGGACAGAGGGGAGGGAAACTCCAATTACCCTCTCAGCTCCCTTAACTATCCTCTGCAGGGCTTTTTTGTCTGACATACTGCAGCTGGAGTACCATGTTGCAATGCAGTACGTCAGAACACTCTCCACCACAGCTCTGTAGAAGGTCCTGAGGATGCAGATGGGGAGAGAGGCCTGTTTGAGTTTCCTCAAGAAGTGCAGTCTCTGCTGGGCCCGTTTCCTGATCCCCAAGGAATTCTTGCTCCAGGTCAGGTCCTGCGAGATCTGCATTCCCAGGAACTTGATGTTCTCCACTCTCTCCACCAAACGGCCGCTGATGCTGAGAGGGACGTGTTCAGGCCGTGACCGCCGGAAGTCGATAATCATCTCCTTCATTTTGTCCACGTTGAGCACCAGATTGTTCTCCCTGCACCAGCCCTCCAGGTCTCTCACTTCTTCACTGTACATTGATTCCTCATCGCTCTGAATAAGTCCCACCACTGTGGTGTCGTCCGCAAACTTAATCTGGTTCCCCTCGTGTCTGGATACACAGTCATGTGTTAAAAGTGTAAACAACAGCGGACTGAGTACGCAGCCTTGAGGGGATCCAGTGCTCAGCGTGATAGGGTTGGAGATGTTGTTTCCAACACGGACAGACGGAGGTCTCTCGGTCAGGAAGTCCAGGATCCAGAGACATGTGGCGGTGTTCAGACCGAGAAGGAGTAATTTCTCCATCAGTGTCTGGGGAATAATGGTGTTGAATGCTGAACTGAAATCAGTGTACAGGAGTCTGGCGTAGGTGTCTTTGTGATCCAGGTGGGTGATGACAGAGTACAGGGTGGTGACTAGAGCATCCTCCGTGAAGCGATTTGAACAATACGCAAACTGGAGCGGCTCATGTGATGCAGGGAGGAAGGCTGTGATGTGTGGTTTGACAAGCCGTTCAAAATACTTCATCACAATTGATGTCAGTGCGACAGGACGATAGTCATTCAGACAGGACACAACTGGTTTCTTTGCCACCGGTACTATGGTAGAGGTCTTAAAGTATCTGGGAACGATGGCCTGACTCAGGGAGATGTTATAAATGTCAGTCAGGACATCCGCCAACTCGCTCGCGCAGACTCGGAGCACACGTCTCGGGATGTTGTCCGGACCTGCAGCTTTACGTGGGTTGACCCTAATTAGGGTCCTCCGTGTGTCCGCTGCGTTGATGATGATAGCTGGCCCAACAGATGGTGGAGATGGGCCAGTCCTTCCTCTGATTGTCGGGTTTGATGCTTCAAAACGTGCAAAGAAGTTGTTGAGCCTGTCTGGAAGCAAAGCGTCATCATCATCGACCCCCTGCCTGGGTTTATAATCCGTCAGCGCCCGAACTCCCTGCCACATCCGTTTGGTGTTCCCTGTGTCACAGAGGTGTCCCTGGATTTTCTCTGCATAGGCGCGTTTCGCCGTCTTAATTCCCTTTGAGAGCGCAGACCTGGCTGAGCGGAGGGTGATCCTGTCCTTCGCTCTGAAGGCTGTTGCATCTCTGGCTGTGCGCAGCGAGCGCACCTCTGCAGTCATCCAGGGTTTATAGTTGCCCCGTGCAGTGAAAGTCTTCACTATAGTGACATCCCAGACATCCCAAACACACCCAGTGCTCAGCACTGGGTGTGTTTATATTTATATATCTATATATTTATTCCATCTAGCTACAATGCTCCGCACTGTGTTTTTATATATCTACATATTATTCCATCTAGCTACATTGCTCCGCACTGTGTGTGTTTATATACTTGCATATTTATTCCACCTAGCTGCAATACTCCGTACTGTGGGTGTTTATATATTTACATATTTATTCCATCTAGCTACAATGCTCTGCACTGTGTGTTCATATATTCATATATTTATTCCATCCAGCTACAATGCTCTGCACTGTGTGTGTGTGTGTGTATATATATATTTTATAGTAATATGTACATATGTATATTAGCTGCTCTTGCTTGCTTGTTTTTTTTTCTTGCCTTCTGATTGTTGCTCTGAGTGTTGCTATCCCTGTGCTGTTGCAATCCTGGAATTTCCCCGTTGTGGGACTAATAAAGGCTTATCTTATCTTATCTTATCTTATCCTCTGTGCACTTCGTGATGTAGCTGGTGACTGTTTCAGCGTACTCCTCCACATCTGTCCTGTCTTCCTGGGAGGCTGCTATTTTGAAAACCTCCCAGTCTGTGTGCAGAAAACAGTCCTGAAGTGCAGAGGCTGCACCCTCTGGCCAAATCCTGATTTGTTTCTCTACTTGCTTGCTGCGCTTCAGTAAGGGTTTGTAGGCAGCCACCAACATCACGGATAGGTGGTCAGAATGGCTGAGGTGGGGGCGAGATGTTGCCTTATATGCATCTGGGAAGTTTGTGTACATCAAGTCCAACATATTCTCTCCTCTGGTCTTAAAGTCCACAAATTGTTTGAACTTGGGGAGCACAGCCTTTAAACTGGTGGGATTAAAATCCCCTGCAACCACCACAAAACTGTCCGGGTGTGAAGTCTGAAATTCACTGATAGCGTCGTGCAACTCTTCGAGTGCCTCGTTAGCATTAGCTTTAGCATCAGCGCTAGGAGCTATGTAAACAGCAGCTACAAACACGTTGGTGAATTCCCTCAGCAGGTAGAATGGCTGGCAATTCACTATAAGGAACTCTGTCAACAGAGAGCAGTGTTTAGTTGCTAACGTGGTGTTAACACACCAGTTCTTGTTAATATAGATACATAGCCCCCCCCCCCCCCCCCGGCTCTTACCGGAGCTAGCAGCCTCCCTGTCCGCCCGGAACGATGTCATCCCTTCCAGCTGAATGGCCGTGTCCGGGATGTTGTCATGGAGTCATGTCTCCATGAACGCAAACACACAGCAGTCCCTCCACTCTCTCTGGGTTTCTCTCAGCAGACGCAGCTCGTCCAGCTTGTTGTCAAGGCAGCGGACATTGGAAAGTAGGAGCGACGGTACTGCTGGTCTGGAGGGGTTAGCCTTTAGCCTAGCTTGAATCCCGGCTCTCTTTCCTCTCCTTTGTTTGCCGTCGCACCACTTACGCTTCCTCCTCTCCCGGATAGCTGCCAGCGAAACCTCCGATAGTATTCCATGCTGGCATAGAATGTCCAAGTCATACCCGAGCTCCGCAATTCTTGCAGCGTGCATTACCTTGATGCTTAATAAGGTCTCACGGTTGTAAGTTTTACAGAATATACGTCTGGGATGATTAAAACACTCAAAACTCTCACACTCACTGATGCCTAGAGGGGCCACAGCGTCCATGCGCGCCGCCATCTTGTTGAAGTACATGAAAACATGGTCATTGTATCAAAACTAGTAACTTATTCCAACTGTATTCATTATTATTCCTCCTATCAAGTTTATACGTTTAGTTTATTGAACAGGGACAATGTACAACAGCATTAATCAGAGGAAAATATGCTTTGTACCAGATTAAACCTCTCTGAAGTAATTTCCATCTGCAGTCCCTGAGACACACAGACAAATGTTAGGTAACTGCCTACATAAGGCAGTTTCAACACTATAATGCACACAAGTCCACACCTAACCTTATTTTGGCATTGCAACACTAGAGAGTATGTATCATGTGTCATCAATCTCCTTCAAATTTTCTGTCAGTGACAGAGCTGGTCCAGAGGCTCAGACTGAGGCAGAGTTTGGTCACTCTGACAACACTCTTCCACACATCATTCATTGTTCAAAGAAAATCTGCCTGTGATGGCCCAAAGGTGACAGAAACACAATGTAGACATCACTTCGCATTTGAAGCAGGCAGAATATCGCCTTAATGCACCCAACGTAACTGGATGTGACTTGTCAGTCAAGACGCTGGATGACCACTAAATAGCTGCAAGAAGACTTTTGGATTGGTGCCAAGCAGAAGGGAACAGAAGATGGGAATGAAACAAAAGACCGTTTGTTGCAGCTTATGTGTGATAAATGCAGTCGGTTGGGGAAGTTTTCATGCTCATTGGAGCAGGTCATTATGCAGGAATTGCAGCTTGCAAGGCCCAGACTGGCCCTGTATTGGTTTTCTGAGATGCAGGCAACTGATGCATTTTTTTCACCTAAAACGCTCAGCAAACCCTCTTCCAGACTCATGCATACATCGGCTTCTGCATATCTCCTGGGGCTCCGGCAGTGAACAGCTGCCTTTCAAATAAGATTAAACAGGAGTGCATGGATGTAAAGGACTAATGTAGGCAGTAACATTGATTGAATTCACAATCTTTATAGGTGGGATTTAAAGAATAATTTCTATCTTGTATTAAGCTATGCTGTTCATTTGAGCTGTGTGATCAGGAGTTCTGGTCAAGCACAGCTTTCATGAAAACACAGACCTGTTCTGTCCACCATTCACACATTACATTTGTAGAAATATAATTTCTATTACTCATCATAATTGAAATTCCACCTTCTAACCCAATATCACATATCACAATGTGTGATTTTTGAATTTTGATTTTTTTTCCCTCTTTTCCAAAACATGGGAAAGAGATCAGAGTTAGCCTAAACTGTAAGTTAAATATTTGTGTTTCTGCTCTTTTTCAAGTATGGTTTTTAATCTTCAAATCCCTCACGGTATTTTTTCTCACCTATCAACACTATATACCTATGGCATCTCTGTGACAGCATCAGCAAAATTTTTCTTCCCCGCTCATTTGATGCTCTATAGTACAGAACAGAATGACTTTTTTTCATTAATGTCTATCATGTGAGCACAACATAAGGAAGGTGACACAAAGACACAGGTTTATCACCACCACTGAAGACTTGATGTCCTATTGGTGCTCTTCAATAATAAAGAAAAAAACAGTGATGCATTGTTTTTTTTTCCCCACACAGAAATGTGTCACATATAACACATTGTTATTAGAAACAGATGCTGATTTTATCGCTGGTGTCTGTGGCTTCTTTCACAACGTCGACACAATGTCATATGCGCTGGGATACCAGGACACATTTGCATGACATACACACCTGTCCTCCACAATCCAACACGCTGCTGTAACACAATGGGAAGTAAAACTCATGAGAGTAATGTTTCATTACATGAAGAACAGAAGGTGAGAGAGGGGAAGGGTAGCCAGGGAGGAACACGGATGCATAACTTAAGTAAAAGCCATCGAAACCCATATTTGTTTACAGATTTGTTTAATAAGGAAAAATATATGCAAACAAATGAATTTGCCTGTGGTTATAACTGTGTATTAAGATCATCACTTACAAGGCCATGCCTCCTCTAGCTCTCTACAGTAGCCATCCATCATGCATTATTAAGGAAAATAGAATCTGCATAAAGCAGCAACAATGCCTTGAAGAAGTTTATTTATTTATTTTATCTTTTTAGGCACTAAGCAGCAGATCCTCAATTGCTGTTAGCTAATTACCAAGCATTTGATCTCTATGCCCCCAGGATGTGCAATTATAACCTTGGCTGAAAATTAGGAAAATATTTCACAATTAAAAATAGTCGAATGAAGATGCTCTGATTAAGCCAATGGCGACGTTTCACCTGCATGTATGCACGTATAAAACATCGTTTTTAGTAGCAAAGTAGACATGAGGTTGATTTAACAAAGCCGTTGCCCGCTGAACATGGCTGACCTCGCTGGAGGGAAGTGGCAGGGAAAGAAGGAAATTTACTATTCTGCAAAGTTGCTGCAGCCATACTCTTAGCATTTCAACTAGAAAGTTCTAGTCATTGGGTAATTTAGCAAAGTCGCAGGCAGTTCTCTGAGATACCTGTAGCCCCGCTATCTAGATCGAGATCACACAGCTACCACCACTTCTTCACTGCATATCTCTCTGCATATCACATGAGGAAGACAATTGTCATTACTGTTTTATTAAAATGTGTCCTATCAGCAACATTTTCCCCCTCACATATCTAACCTCCTTTCTTTTCTTCTCTTTTCTTTCTCTCAAGTTCTAATCATCATTCCCCTCCATCACTTGCTGGGTCTAATTCCCCCTCTTCCTTCATTTGCAAAGGACCTCTGCTTTCATCCTGGAGAGGAGCTCTAATTCGAAGTGCGACGCTGAATAAAGAAGGGAGGACGGCAAGAGAGAGGGGGAGTGATATGGAAAGACAGAGCGTCGGCAGAGACGTCCGGGTGTCAATCAATCCGGCGCGAGGGGCTACAAGAGCCTGTGACGAGGGTGCGTTTGATCTGTGTCTTTCAAAGGGGGAACAGCGGGAAGGGCCATCACAGACGATTTGCCTCTCACTGCTGGCCCGGGTGCCACTCTGACAGAGAGCAATCACAAGCAGGTTAATTCAACATCTACCTTCTTAATCTTTTTTCCCCCGTCTCTTTCTTTTGGTCTCGTTCTGTCTACTTAGATGAAGAATCGCTCCTTCTGCTGCCACCTTCCTTTCCCCTCTTTTGAGGGCGGGAGAGATCACAGGTGTACTTTGAATGCCTTTTCTCAAATCCCCCATAGCTTTTTTCTTTGCTTTGGTGTTAATGAGGTAAAGACTTGTTGATTTTCTGCCTTCCTAAAACATTTCATCTACACATCAACATAGGGTAGGTAGGTAGGGTACGCAACCACCACCAGTGGAGGTGGCTGCTTGGCCTACTCTAGAGTTGCCCCTGGTGAGAGGCGGTGAGCAGGGGTGGGTATTCTTGTATCCCCCACCCCCCCCCGCCACCTTGCAACCTCTATATTGGAGTTTTCCCCAGTGGACGAAAGGGTTGTTTCCCTGCGCCTTCGGGTTGGGAAATGGGTCCTGACCATCATTTGTGCCTATGCACCAAATGATGGTTCTGAGTACCCACCCTTTTTGGAGTCTGTGACTGGGGTGCTGGAGGGTGCTCCTCTTGGAGATGCCATTCTCCTACTGGGAGACTTCAATGCGCACGTGGACAACAACAGTGAAACCTGGAGGGGGGTGATTGGGAGGAACGGCCTGCCCAATCTGAACCCGAGTGGTGTTCAGTTATTGGACTTCTGTGCTAACCACAGTTTGACCATAATGAACACCATGTTCAAGCATAGGGGTGTCCACATGTGCACCTGGCACCAGGACACCCTAGGTCACAGGTTGATGATCGATTTTGTTATCGTGTCATTAGACCTGCGACTGTATGTCTTGGACACTCAGGTAAAGAGAGGTGCAGAGCTGTCAACTGATCACCACCTGGTGGTGAGTTGGATCCAATGGTAGGGGAGGACGCCATTCAGACTTGGTAGACCCAAACGTATAGTGAGGGTGTGCCGGGAACGTCTGGCTGGGGCCCTGTCCGGGAGGTTTTCAACTCCCTCCTCTGGAAGAACTTCAACCGCATACCGAGGAAGTCTGGAGACCTGGGAGTCTGAATGGGCCATGTTCTACACCTCCATTGTTGAAGCGGCTGCCCAGAGCTGCGGCCGCAAGGTCGTCGGTGCATCTCGTGGTGGCAACCCCCAAACCAAGTGGTGGACATCAGTGGTGAGGGGGGCCATTAAGCTGAAGAAGGGGTCCTATCAAGCTTGGTTGGCTTGTGGAACTCCTGAAGCAGCTGAGGTGTACCGGCAGGCCAAGTAGAGTGAGCCTCGGGTGGTTGCTGAAGCAAAAACTCGGGTGTGGGAGGGGTTTGGTGAGGCCATGGAACAAGACTTTTGGTCAGCATTGAAGAGATTCAGGTAAACTATCCGGCGGCTCAGGAGGGGGAAGCAGCTCCCTGTCCACACTGTGTATGGTGCGGATGGGGCACTGCTGACTTTGACTGGGGCTATCATAGGGTTGTGGAAGGAATACTTTGAGGATCTCCTCAATCCCACTGACACGCCTTCCACAGAGGAAGCAGGGCTTGTGGATGAGGGGGATGACTTGCCCATCACAAGGGCTGAGGTCGCCAGGGTGGTTAAAAATCTCTTTGGTGGCCGGGCCCCGGGGGTGGACGAGATTCGCCCTCAGTACCTCAAGGCCCTGGATGCTGTAGGGTTGTCATGGACACTGGATTTGGCATGGCAAACCTGGATGGTGGTTCCCCTCTTTAAAAAGGGGGACCGGAGGGTGTGCTCCAACTTTAGAGGGATTAAACTCCTCAGCCTCCCTGGGAAGGTCTATGCCAAGGTACTGGAGAGGATAGTCCGGCCGCTGGTAGAACCTCGGATTCAGGAGGAGCAATGTGGTTTTTGTCCTGGCCGTGGCATATCGGCCCAGCCCTTTACCCTCTCGAGAATCCTTGAGGGTTTGTGGGAGTTTGCCCAACCAGTTTACATGTGTTTTGTGGACTTGGAGAAGACATCCGACCATGCCCCTTGTGGTTTTTTGCGGGGGGTGCTTCGGAAGTATGGGGTATTGGGCTTGTTATTACGAGCTATCCGGTCTCTATATGACCGTTGTGAAAGTTTGGTTCGTATTGCCAACACTCGGTCGGATTCATTCCCAGTGAGAGTTGGACTCTGCCAGGGCTGCCCTTTGTCACCGATCCTGTTCATAATTTTTATGGACAGGATTTCTAGGTGCAGCCAGGGAATGGAGGGTGTCATGCTCGGTGACCACAGGATCTCATCTCTGTTGTTTGCAGACGATGTTGTCCTGTTGGCTTCATCCAGCAATGACCTACAGGTCTTACTGGGATGGTTTGCCGCTGAGTGTGAAGCGGCTGGGATGGGAATCAGCACCTCCAAGCCTGAGTCCATGGTCCTCAGCTGGAAAAAGGTGGATTGTCCTGTCCGGGTTGGGGACAAGCTCCTGCCCCAACTGGAGGAGTTTAAGTATCTCGGGGTCTTATTCATGAGTGAGGGGAGAATGGAGCGAGAGATTGACAGACGGATCGGAGCAGCATCTGCAGTGATGCAGACATTGTACCGGTCTGTTGTGGTGAAGAGGGAGCTAAGCTCTAAGGCAAAGCTGTCGATTTACCGGTCAATCTACGTTCCTACCCTCACCTATGGTCATGAACTTTGGGTAATGACCGAAAGAATGAGATCGCGTATACAAGCGGCTGAAATGAGCTTCCTTCATAGGATTGGTGGACTCACCCTCAGAGATAGGGTGAGGAGCTCAGTCATTCGGGAGTGCCTCAGAATAGAACTGCTGCTCCTCCACATTGAAAGGAGCCAGTTGAGGTGATTTGGGCATCTGATCAGGATGCCTCCTGGACGCCTCCCACTTGAGGTGTTTCGGGCACGTCCAACTGGGAGGAGACCCCGGAGCAGACCCACTACTCGCTGAAGAGACTATGTCTCCCAGCTGGTCTGGGAACGCTTTGGTGTCCTCTCTGAAGAGCTGGAGCAGGTGACTGGGGAGAGGCAAGTCTGGGCTTCTCTGCTTGAACTGCTGCCTCTGTGACCTGGACCTCCGGAAAAGCAGTAGAAGATGGATGGATGAATGGATCAACAGAGGGGGGTTGAGTTAAAAAAAAACAACAAAACGGCAAGACATTTATGAAAGCAAAATGAGGCTGATAGCTCTTTCAGGAAGTTTTTTGCAGCAGGGGATTATTTTCTGGGATAAGAAACACCATCAGATGCATTTTTATCATCTTTTTTTGTCACTGTCATTCTTTGGTTTATATCAGCGGCTTGGCATGAGCTGAATATAAATCAAAGCATCACAGTGACAAATATGCTATTTAACTTGACTGAAAGAGGAGGACATGCTTCCTTCATATGAGTGAAAGGGAACACACATCTAAGACAAGATTTGACCTTCAGACGCAATACTGAAATGGAAGACCCACAGTATATAGAAGAGGCATGGACACATTGAGAAAATTGTCCTTGAGTAGTTGGCATTACTGTTCTCATATGGCATAGAAGGTCAAACTTGGTTACTGAAAAAGCTACAGAATAAAATGTAAGAATGACTTCTTTAGGACAAACACAGGAGAGGGGAATATGTTATGGAAGGCTAAGAGGAGACCATAAAGGAGCACTTTGGTTAAAGGTGATAGGGTACCAAAGAATAAGGAGGGAGGTGTTTTTACAAGTGGTTGAGGGTAAAAAAGGTTGACCATGGAGGTTAAAAGGTGTCAGAAAAGGAGGTCAGACATAGAAATATGTCCCTAAACTTGAACAATGGAAACAATACTAAATATAAGCCAATTTAAGAAATGTTAAAAACCTTCAAACTTTTCAAAGTCAATGCAACGACGCAACTCCAGGATCTATATGGTTTCAATATCAAACAAACCACTGCTTTGTGGCAGCCATTTTCCAGTAATGGCCCCCTCTGGCCTCCTTCCCATGGTGCAACCAACCAACTCCACTGCCTTTATGTAAGGTCAGAGGGATAACAGGATAAAGGCTGTCTTCTCTGGTCCTCTGAAGGACATGCACTCGGCCGATTGGATTTGGTGGCCTTCAAGGACAAAGGAAGAACACAGGGATACAAAAGAACCAATAGACTAGGAACAAGATTTCATCTGTCTCTATGGCCTGAGTGATTGGCAGGGATGGCTAGGCCAGCAGTCTTTGAGCGCTGCCTCTTTGTGGCTGGGTGCCCTCCATCAGCATTGAAAAACGAGACTCGATCCACCGACAAAAAAAGGCACTCAAGAGGCTGAAAGATCAGACCTGGGTGGAATAATAGAACATGAGCAGGTGCCACAAGGGGCAACCAGGCAGTTTTAGTCAAAGGGATAACTAATGTTGATTTGTCTGTGCGTGTAGATCTTTTTGGCACATCAAATCCGTAAGGAGAGAAAGGCAAATGATGAAATGGAAAGTGACAGATGCAAGAACAGAAAAAAAATGCATTCAGAACATAAAGACTGTTAACAAATGAAAGATACTGTAAGTTTGACAAAGAGGGCGGCAAAGATTTCAGAGCGCTACTGTATTTTTTTTTACTCGTTTGAATTTTATTATACATTTTCCTGTGGGCCAGTAGTTCACATTTTGATTTCCATGATAATTTAAAAAAGAAAAAAAGGCACAAAAGTTTCAGGGAGTTGGCAAAATCACTTGTGAAAATCTGGTTCCTTTTATTTTATTTATTTAGTTTGTTATTTGTCTATATTTTCCCAACTACAGAGGTCAGTGAGGGGGAAAAGGACAAAACCCTCAAAAAAAAAAACCCCAATTGGTTTTTAAGATAGAGAGGGGAAGGAATGTGGGAAAAAATGTTGTAGAATGCAACAAAGTGAAATCCTGAATCTGCATACTCTGACCCTTCTTCTGTCTTCATATTACTAGATTTTCTTCTTAACCGTGACAGTGAAGAGTCATGCAACCAGGCTGAGTACTGCTCCCTGTGGTTACTGGATAGGTCTTGATTAATAAAATTGGTGAAGTGCCTCTTTTAACTTTTAGCTAATCAAGTGGAGCAGCTCATCTTCAGAAAAAAGTTGTGACAGTAGCAGACGACTGTGCAGCACACGCAGCACAAAGTACGGAAGTCAAATGATCTCAACGCTGGTTTAGTGTTGGAATTCACGGAATAACATATGCACCAAAGTAGCTGTTACACACAGATTCCAAACCAGTTACTGTAGTGCACAATACAGGACTTTGATTTTACAGCTCACGGGATGTTTCAAATTTTCTACTGCCACTCAGTGAAGAAAGAATATGATTTACTTTGCGAATGCCATCTTTAGGCAGTTTTAGGGGAATCAACTGGAATGCTAAGGGGATAAACAGTGTCTTCTGTATGATTTCAGTCAGTAGCATGTTACCTGCATGTAGGTAGGCAAGATCTGGGTTCTCAATGTCAGGGTGATTCTCCTTTAGGTGGTTGCGAAACTCCATGGGAGAGTTGGTGGCGTAGTTGCATTTGGGACAGTTGTACATCTTCACACCCTCATGCTTCCCCGTATGGAGAATGTGCTTCCTGATGTTCTCAGCACAGTTTGATCTAAAGGGGACAAGCACAGATAAAAAGGTCTAATTTCTTTCTAGTATTAAAAAAAAAAGGAAGAAAAGGATTAAAGGATGAGAGTCGTGAGGAAGAAAACATAAGATAAACACTGGGAAACATTCTCAAGAAAGGTTTTATGTGCTAACTGTGCAAACACAAACACATGCAAGCACAAACATAAGAAAATTCAAGACGGGTTTCTGAACTAAGGGAGGAGCCATGGTTGGACATATTATACAAGAATTTATTGGCTGAATGTGCTTCTTTGAAACAGGTCTATGTGAAGCACAGAAGGGTCTATTCACTAACAGCTAGGGCTGTCACGATAACCGCAATTATGTAGTACCATGCTACGGACAAGCCTACTGCGGAGGATAACGAGTAACCGCAACAACTGCAGTGTTCACTTTTTTGTGTATCTGGCTAAATCTTGTTGTTCACTTACAGTATGTGCCCCTATTAAATATTAAATAAACTGTTAAATGTTAAGTGCATTTTTATTGCCAGCAGCATGTCTGCAAGGTGTAAAGCATGTTATTTGTACTACTTTTGGTGAGATCAGATTGCTTGTGGCAGATGGGGGGTATCCTAAATTTAATGAAATAATGGCTGGATAGGTCTGACGATTAAGCTCTAAGAGTGAAAGAAGAAGAAGCCAACTTTATTGTCATTCAGTCCATACAGCCAATCATGTGCAGTAGAACAAAATTACGTTTCTCCTATCTACAACGTTAATTACATCTAGAATCAGAGGGGTCGCTGCCGTGCAAGGTACCGCCACAAACAACTTTTCCTTCCCCCATTCTATTACACTGAGCACCAAGCTAGAAGGCTGGAAGTACCATTTTTATACTGTCTTTGATATGACCCGGCTGGGACTTGAACCCCTAACCTCCCAGTTGTGGGGAGGATGCTCCATCAACCAGGCCACCACTCCAGTAAACAGCTACTGCATAGCGCATTGCTTGTTTGCTTTGTGAACGTGATTTTTTGGACAGTGGCATTATCCAAAAATCACTATGGAGAGACACGGAGACAAGAGCCACGTGGGATCCTGCACAGAGTCTTTCCAGTTTAAATAAGCTGAATGTCGCTGCTGTCTCCAACCAGTCCACACACCCTGTAGTTGAAATGCTGCAGTTACTGCCACTGCTTTATGAAAATGATCAAGTGTTTTTTTTTTGTTTTTTTTTTACAGAATCAGCAGTTCATGACTGTAGGAAGACCTGAGCTCTGCACAATTGTCACACATGCACATAAGTTGAGAACGGAGCTGCAGCGACTCTCAACATAGCTTCCATCATCTGGCTGGGTTATGAATTCTATCTAAATTACGAGACCACAGGGTCCTAAAAACATTTGCAATAATACCGCATATCACGCTGTTGAGCTATCCACCGTCACCACAGGGTAAATTCCTCCACCGTCACAGTCCTACTAACAGCTAAACACAACTGTGACAAACTCTATTTATGTTTTGTAAATACGCCGATATGCTACCAGACATTTTTTACCTCATAGTTCTGAGGTATAATTGTGCTGGGAGTAGTTTGATGATTGCTATTAGAATGGATTAGGTGGGTCTGAGCGCATCAGTTATGGGGTGTGCATGTTTGGCAATGTTGTGAAACACATATGATTAGTCGTGTATGTGTGGCACGTGTGAATTTGTGGGTCCTGCTGCTGACCAAACAGGGCAGGCCAAGCACTGAGCTACAGCAGGGTATAGGATGTAACAATGTCAGCTCAGAGCGTCACCCGCAAACCCTCTGCTGATTAATGGCACCATCTGACCTGTTTGCAGGCTCTATCTAAACTTGCTCCTGGATACACACACAAACCGTGAATGGTCAAGACAAACATGCACATACATACATACATACATACTGAATACAGACATACAGAAGCCTCAGTTTGCACCAAAATCAAAACGATAAATCTCTGACATTAACACACAAGTCCTAACACACTGACATGAATCCAACACACACACACACACACACACACACACACACACACACACACACACACACACACACACACACACACACGTTTGCACAGTTAATGCATCATGCAAGCAAGCATGTGCAGTGCAGAACAGTTTCACACACAATCATGTGTTGATGGATGGGGCACTCGTGCTCAGTTTGGACCTGACATTCTCGGACAGTATAATACGCAATTACTCTCCCTTATCACCTTGGCCGGGACAATAAAGCCTCACAGTACCATAGCTCACACCAGCCAAGGAGAGAATTTGTTTTCACTTTTGTAGAGACACCTCTCTCCATCATGTTCCCGGTCCGTCTCAACTGCGGCCTTAAAATGGGAAGGTGGGGGGGGGCGGGGGTGAGAGAGTGGGCCCTTTCTGGATCCTGTTTATGCTGCACAAACCACATAAGCAACAGCGACGGGTGAACAATGAACAAAACTGATAGAATTCTTGACAAGAGAATAGTAAATGCTTTTTCAGAACTGCAATCTACAGCATTTACAAATAAAGAAATACAATGGAGGAACAGCATACAGTAAGGACTGAATGCATCAATGTTTATTTCAGTACATATATTTCCAGTGAGGCTACTCACATGAAATTTTCACCAGACTTTGATATTAACTCAAGAAATCCACACATACAAACAAAACATTTATGTTAACAAATAAAGTTATGTGTACGGTAAGGAATCAGCTGAAAGCTGTGAGAAAGTAGCACCAGCCTATCTGCCAAAGCTAATGTCAAATGGGTATGTACTTTAGGAGTTGCTACAAAAATATTTTTTTTTCCAAGGTGTCATACAAGAAACATCTTATGATGGGTAAAAGCCAAGACCTTGGCAGCCTGATTGATTGTGCATTTCTTGAGTAAATGCCAACATTTGATGAAAATTTCATGTGAACAGACATATTAGAAACACAGCTCTGACAAGAAATAAGAGACCACTCCAAAATCATTCCTAAATTAGCATCTTTACATGTATGGCAGCCATCCAATTTGAGTATCTGTTGATTTCCAACACAAGGACACCTGAGTCTGCTTAAGGAGGTACTGATTAGGTGATCATCTAAGCATGGTAAGACACATGAAAGCTGTGAATAAAAATCAGAGTTATTCCACAAATACAGACTTGAGTTCTTCCTAAGTTAAAACCTAAGTATGTTAGCATTTAAGAATGAACTTTAACTTGTTTTCACTGCATTATTTGTTCTAAAAGCACATCTAAAAGCAACATCTGTTTTTGTTGTCTTGGACGATTGTCATTTACTGTAAATAAATGGTCTAAATGATGCCATTTTAACTTAAAGGTGCACTCCAGTGGCTCTAAAACCACATCAAAAACAAATATGTTGTGGAAATGTGAAAATGACGAGGCGGAGTTTATCTCACGAGTCAGGTTTATTCACATCTTCCAACATCAGCAAAGCAGAAAGAGGAAAAACACAGAAGCATTCGTCCTTTATATACCAGGACTCCCCCAGTTCACAGTCACATTGCATTTCAATCACAAGTAACAATGCATCTACTCTTTGATCCTATAACCTCCTTTTCATAGTTTTCGACCACCCAGAAATCCCCCAAGGCCATCTCTTGCATACCAAAGGCTAAACTTTCACATCCTCCTGTTATCTCCATGGAGACTCAGTTCTTTGTTCTAATCTGAGATGTGAGGCCTAAAGCGATACATATGTGTCCCACATGACCCCCCCCCAAACATCTAAGATGGAACAACAGAATAACAGTCTGCATGTCATGATAAAATCATTACACATCAACCCACGTGCTGCTTGGGCCTCAGCCTCCTCCCGTATCTGCTGTAAGTGGGCTTCACCACTTCTGCGGCGCCATCATGCTGAGGGGCTGCTGTCTGGGGGTGAAAACTGTTTGTCAGTCCCTGTGGGTGTTCTGGGGAATTTCCCCGAGGGGGTCTGCCGCGCCGAGGAGCCCTGGCCAACAGCACATCCTCGTCTGCCACAACAAAGGCGGGTTTGAGCCTGTTAATGCCAATCTTTTCCTTCCTGCCCCCCAAATCTAGCAAAAAATGCTTGTCCCCTGTTTCCAGCACTCTAAACGGTCCATCATAAGGTGGCCGCAGCGGTGGGCGATGAGCATCGTGTCTGACAAAAACAAACTCCGCGTTTTTCAAAGTCTTAGGTACAAAAACGCACGGAAAACTGTGGTGAACGGGGCCAGGCAGCGTGCCCGATTCCGGGCCACGCTGCAACAGCTGAGACAGGGAGCTATCTGGCACAGGACTATCTGGGAGAAACTCCCGGAGAAACTCCCGGAGAAACTCCCGGAGAAACTCCCCTCAAACAAATTGAGGGCCTCTGTCAGACGTGACGTCCGACGGGACTCCAAAACGCGCCACCCACGCAGTTAAAAATGCGCGCGCCACCTCTTCGGCTGTGGTTGACGCCAGTGGAACCACTTCCGGCCAGCGCGTGGTGCAGTCCACCATTGTCAGAAGGTGTGCGCACCCCAGTGATGGCGGGAGGGGGCCTACGAGGTCCACATGAACATGATCGAACCTCTTAGCCGGGATGTGAAACGGCTCCAAGGGAGCTCTCGTGTGTTTGTGTACCTTGGCTCGTTGACACACCACGCAGGCTGCTGCCCACTCCTTAACTTGTTTGCATAGGCTCGGCCATACAAATTTCTCTCCTACCATTTTGACCAACGCGCGCACTCCTGGGTGAGCCAGAGAATGAATCGAGTCAGAAACGTGGCGGCGCCACGCGGCCGCTACCACAGGACGCGGTCATCCAGTGGAGACGTCACAGATTAGGGGGGGCATACCGTCTTGCAGCACCCTGTTCTCCAGCCTTAACCCTGTTGGTCCAGACTGGAGCGCGCGCACGTCCACGTCGCTAGCCTGATCCGCGGCCATGGCTGCGTAATCTATCCCTACGCGGACTGGGGCCGCCACGGCGCGCGAGAGGCAGTTTGCCACTACATTAAGTTTACCCGCCACATGCTGAATATCGGTAGTAAACTCTGAGATCGCGGCCAGCTGTCTCTGCTGCCGGCCTGACCACGGTTCTGAAACCTTGGCCATCGCGAAAGTCAGCGACTTGTGGTCAACGAACGTGGTGAAACGGCGTCCTTCCAGCCAGAACTGGAAGTGGCGAATGGCCAAATGGAGAGCTAATAACTCCCTGTCAAATGCGCCGTTTTTATGTTCACTATCGCGCAAAGTCCTGCTGAAAAAGGCGAGCGGTTGCCAAGCCCCGGCTACATGCTACTCCACGACCGCCCCTATAGCCACATCTGACGCGTCAGTAGTGAGCGCTATGCAGGCCGTTGGGTCTGGATGCGCCAACAACGCAGCATTGGCCAGGGCTGCCTTGACTTCCGAGAACGCTCGCTCTCGCTCTGGGGACCATTCAATTTTATTCACGGGTTTTTGTTTTTTGAGCTCAGCGTACAGTGGTTGCATGAGCTGCGCTGCGCGGGGGAGGAAACGATTATAAAAATTCACCATTCCCAACAACTCCTGTAACGCCCTGACCGTTTGTGGCTGGGGAAAATTTGTTACCGCGCGCACTTTGTCAGGTAACGGAACCGCTCCTTCTGGAGAGACGCGATGCCCCAAAAAATCAATCTGCGCCACCCTGAACTGACACTTCGTTGGGTTGATTATTAAACCGTGCTCTCCCAACCTCCGGAAAACCGCCGTGAGGTGGTTTTCGTGTTCGTCTTCGGATGCGCTGGCTACTAAGATGTCGTCCAGGTAGACGAATACGAAAGGGAGATCGCGCAGCACCGTGTCCATCATGTGTTGGAACGTCTGCACAGCGCCTTTAAGCCTAAATGGCATGCGCAAAAACTCGAATAGACCGAACGGAGTTATTACCGCTGTTTTGGGTATGTCCTCAGCGCGCACTGGGACTTTGTGGTAACTGCGGACCAAGTCTATCTTAGAAAAAACGCGCGCCCCCGCCAAATGAATGGAAAAATCTTGGATATGGGGGATTGGGTAGTGGTCGTGTGCTGTGGCGTTGTTCAACCTGTGGAAATCTCCGCAAGGTCACCACGAGTCGTCAGCTTTCGGGACCATGTGAAGCGGGGAAGCCCACGGGCTGTTAGAACGCCTGATGATGCCCAGCCTTTCCAGGTTGGCGAACTCCTCGCGCGCTATGGTCAGTTTAGCTGCTTCCTTGGTCGAAGCACAGTTCGCCCTCCGGGGGATAACGGTAGATGAGACGAAATTCTACCATGTAATTGCAAAGCTCGACAACCGCACGGCTCGGCATGTGGAGAGCCTATTGGAGCGGCCACTGGCCGACGACAAATACGGTGGGTTGAAGGCTGCACTTATCCAGCGCTTCACTCTCTCAGTCGAGGAGAGAGCGGAGAGACTCCTGGCTCTGAACGACTTGGGAGATGGCACGCCCGTTGACCTGATGGAGGACATGCTGAGGTTGAGGGGCTCAGACGGCGACGACTTCCTCTTCACCCACATTTTCCTGAGAACCCTACCGTTGGCCACGAGAGCGACCCTGGCCGGTTCGCCGTTGTTGGCCCAGCGGGACTTCCGCGTGCTGGCCCAGGAGGCGCATCGGATTCTCAACGCCAGCAAACAGCGCGCGGCCACAGCAGCAGCGACGGAGTTCGGCGCGGCGGCCGGAGATGGCGGGGGGTCAGAGACGGCGGTAGCAGAATCACCGACGACGACGGCGGCGGCGGGGGCCAAGGATCGCGGAGGAGACACCCTCTGTTTCTACCATCGCCGCTTTGCAGAGAAGGCACGCAAATGTATACTACCATGCCATTTCAAGCGCTCGGGAAACGCCAAGACCGGGGGTCGGTAGCAGCTGCGGCCCTCGGGGAGGAGAACAAGCTGCTCTACTTGAAGGATGCGCGCTCGGGGAGGCATTTCCTCGTGGACACAGGCTCCCAGTTGAGTTTCATCACACCTTCCTCCACTGACTGGCTGGCGCCTTCCAGTGGTCCCGGGGTGTCAGCAGCGAACGGCTCGGCGATTAAGACCTTTGGTGAGAGGACTCTGCTTCTGTCCCTACACGGCCGTACATTTGAGTGGACTTTTGTCATAGCTGCAGTGAATTTCAATATGTTAGGGGCTGATTTTCTGTGCTCACATGGTTTGTTGGTTGATCTTGCTAACAGGCGCCTGGTTAATGCACTCTCTTTTTATTCTATTCCCTGTACAGCTCGAGTGGCCCCGCCAACAGCACAAGCCAACGTCACAGCTGCAAGTGGTAAGTTCCACACACTGCTCACTCAGTTCCCAGCACTCACGGTCCCAACATTTTCGGCGGCCGTGGCTAAACACGGGGTGGAACATTTTATTACTACCACTGGACCGCCCGTTTTTGCAAAAGCCCGGCGCTTGGATTCAGCTAAACTGACCATAGCGCGCGAGGAGTTCGCCAACCTGGAAAAGTTGGGCATCATCAGGCGTTCGAAAAGCCCTTGGGCTTCACCGCTTCACATGGTCCCGAAAGCTGATGGCTCGTGGCGACCTTGCGGAGATTTCTGCAGGTTGAACAACGCTACAGCGCATGACCGCTACCCAATCCCGCATATCCAAGATTTTTCAGTTCATTTGGCGGGGGCGCGCGTTTTTTCTAAGATAGACTTGGTACGCGGTTACCACCAGGTCCCAGTGCGCGCTGAGGACATACCCAAAACAGCGGTAATAACTCCGTTCAGTCTATTCGAGTTTTTGCGCATGCCGTTTGGGCTTAAAGGCGCGGCGCAGACGTTCCAACGCATGATGGACGCGGTGTTGCACGATCTCCCCTTCGTGTTCGTCTACCTGGACGATATTTTGGTAGCCAGCGCGTCCGAAGACAAACACGAAAACCGCCTCACGGCAGTTTTCCGGAGGTTGGGAGAGCACGGGTTAATAATCAACCCAGCGAAGTGTCAGTTCGGGGTGACGCAGATTGATTTTTTGGGGCATCGCGTCTCTCCAGAAGGAGCGGTTCCTCTGCCTGACAAAGTGCGCGCGGTAACAAATTTTCCCCAGCCACAAACGGTCAAAGCGTTACAGGAGTTTTTGGGAATGGTGAATTTTTATAACCGTTTCCTCCCCCGCGCAGCGCAGCTCATGCAACCATTATATGCCGCACTAAAAAAAAAACAACCCACAAATAAAATCGAATGGTCTCCGGAGCGAGAGCGAGCATTCTCGGAAGTCAAAACAGCCCTGGCAAACGCTGCGTTGTTAGCACATCCAGACCCAACGGCCCGCATAGCGCTCACTACTGACACGTCAGATGTGGCTATAGGGGCGGTCGTGGAGCAGCATGTAGCCGGGGCTTGGCAACCGCTCGCCTTTTTCAGCAGGACCTTGCGCGACAGTGAACGAAAATACAGCGCATTCGACAGGGAGTTGTTAGCTCTCCACTTGGCCATTCGCCACTTCCAGTTCTGGCTGGAAGGACGCCGTTTCACCGCGTTCGTTGATCACAAGCCGCTGACTTTCGCGATGGCCAAGGTTTCAGAACCGTGGTCAGGCCGGCAGCAGAGACAGCTGGCCGCGATCTCAGAGTTTACTACCGATATCCAGCATGTGGCGGGTAAACTTAATGTAGTGGCAGACTGCCTCTCGCGCGCCGTGGCGGCTCCAGTCCGCGTAGGGGTAGATTATGCAGCCATGGCCGCGGATCAGGTTAGCGACGCGGACGTGCGCGCGCTCCAGTCTGGACCAACAGGGTTAAGGCTGGAGAACAGGGTGATGCAAGACAGTATGCCCCCCCCAATCTCCCCCCCCCCGACAGTATGCCCCCCCCTAGTCTGACAGCCTAAACGGCTGTCAGACTGTACAACCTAAGCAGAGCTGCTCGCAGAGATAGCAAAAAGACGTAACAAACTAATAGTTTTTTGAATGCAAAGATGCAATAGACTTACACAATGGTCCCCTCCGGCATACAACTAGGAAAATACCGGTCGCTATGGAGAGTGAGAATATGTATGGGCACATAATCATACCATGTAGGATAACTAAGTAGACGGTTGTGCTGTTTCATCCCATCTAGCAACAATGCTCTGCACTGTGTGTGTTTATATATTTACATATTTATTCCATCTAGCTACAATGCTCCGCACTGGGTGTGTTTATATTTATATATCTATATATTTATTCGATCTAGCTACAATGCTCCGCACTGTGTGTTTATATATCTACATATTATTCCATCTAGCTACATTGCTCCGTACTGTGGGCGTTTATATATTTACATATTTATTCCATCTAGCTACAATGCTCCGCACTGTGTGTTTACATATTCATATATTTATTCCATCCAGCTACAATGCTCTGCACTGTGTGTCTGTGTGTGTGTATATATATATTTTATAGTAATATGTACATATGTACAGTATATTAGCTGCTCTTGCTTGCTTGTTTTTTTTTCTTGCCTTCTGATTGTTGCTCTGAGTGTTGCTATCCCTGTGCTGTTGCAATCCTGGAATTTCCCCGTTGTGGGACTAATAAAGGCTTATCTTATCTTATCTTAATCTGCAATGTCTCCACTGGGCGACGGTGGCGCCGCCGCGTTTTTGACTCGATTCATTCTCTGGCGCACCCGGGAGTGCGCACGTCGGTCAAAATGGTGGGAGAGAAATTTGTATGGCCGAGTCTGCGCAAACAAGTTAGGGAGTGGGCAGCAGCCTGCATGGCCTGTCAACGAGCCAAGGTACACAGACGCACGAGAGCTCCTTTGGAGCCGTTTCACATCCCGGCTAAGAGGTTCGATCATGTTCACGTGGACCTCGTAGGCCCCCTTCCGCCGTCACAGGGGTGCACACACCTTCTGACAATGGTAGACCGCACCACGCGCTGGCCGGAAGTGGTCCCACTGGTGTCAACCACAGCCGAGGAGGTGGCGCGCGCGTTTTTAACAGCATGGGTAGCGCACTTTGGAGTCCCGTCAGATGTTACGTCCGACAGAGACCCTCAATTTGTTTCAGAACTTTGGTCAGCAATGGCCCGCAGCCTGGGGGTAACGATCCACCGCACAACCACGTACAATCCGCAGGCTAACGGGTTATGCGAACGTTTTCACAGGTCATTGAAAGCGGCTCTCAGAGCGTCGCTTACGGATGCAAATTGGGTGGACAGGCTACCATGGGTTTTATTGGGGTTGCGTTCTGCACCTAAAGAGGATTTAGAAGCCTCCCCGGCGGAGCTAGTTTTTGCGCAGCCACTTCGGCTGCCCGGGGAGTTTCTCCCAGATAATCCTGCACCAGAATGTTCCCCGCCTCAGCGGTTGCAGCGTGGCACAGAATCGCGCGCGCTGCCTGGCCCCGTTCACCACAGTTTTCCACGCGTTTTTATACCTAAGGCTTTAAAAAACGTGGAGTTTGTTTTTGTCAGACACGATGCCCATCGCCCGCCGCTACGACGACCTTATGATGGACCATTTAGAGTGCTGGAAACAGGGGATAAGCATTTTTTGCTAGATTTGGGGGGCAGAAAGGAGAAGATTGGCATTAACAGGCTCAAACCCCTCTTTGTGGTGGCGGACGACGATGTGCTGTTGGCCAGGGCTCCTTGGCGCGGCAGACCCCCTAGAGAACATCCCCCAGAACACCCACAGAGATTGACTAACAATTCTCACCCTCAGACAGCAGCCCCCCAGCAGGATGGCGCCACGGAAGTGTTGAAGCCGGCTTACAGCAGATACGGGAGGAGACTGAGGCCCAAGCAACACGTGGGCTGATGTGTAATGATTTTATCATGACAGGCTGACTGTTATTCCGTTGTTACATCTTAGACGTTTGGGGGGGGGGGGTTCATGTGGGACACATATGTCTGTTTCATATGCACAAACGTACAGTATATCACCTTATGCTTCATATGTATATCACTGTATGCTTACTGTATGCTTCACGTCTCAGATGAACAAAGGACTGAGCCTCCTTGGAGATAACAGGAGGATGTGAAATGTGGTCTTTGGTATGCAAAGAGATGGCCGTGGGGGATTTCCTGGCTGCCAGTGACTTTGGGTGGGGGTGATAAGATCTGAAAGGGACGCATTGTTACTTCGGATTAAATGCAATGTGACTGGAGCTTTGAAGCTCCTGGGGTATAAAAAGGGATGAAGGTCTGGGTTTCTTCCTCTTTCTGTATTGCTGATGTTGGAGAATGTGAATAAACCTGACTCGTGAGATAAACTCTGCCTCGTCCTTTCACATTTCCACAACCCCATATTGGGCTAAATTGTGACAATAAGTGTGGTTCTTTTAAATATTTTTTGGTTTCACACCATATTTTGATCATATGCTTTACAATTGGATTTTTAACTTGTTTCTGCAATTTTTTAGCCGAGTCTGAGTATATGAATAAGGGAAGAGGTAAAGGAAATTGTATGATTCCATTTCAGTCCAGTGAGGGAGATCATTTGATGAAAAATAATATGTCATAGACCTCAGTTGTGCTGACCAGTAACACAACATAAAGTTTGGACATTTCAGACCTCCACGATCAAATGGTAAATATAGTAAGGACAGACGTAATCTAGCCTTCCTATTGTTCCATATAAATTCCACTAACTTTTTTTTAATTCTTGAGAATAGATCTGAAGGTGGTGGTAAAGGAATGTATTGAAATAAATAAAGTATTTTGGGTAAGATATTACTTTTAAGTATATTAATTCTCCCGATCATCGACATTGGTAGTGACATCCATCTCTGAAGCAACTCATTAATATCTGTCATTAAGGCTTCATAGTTGGCACTGGTGACTGATTCTAGCTAAGGCACAATTTGAATTCCTAAATATTTAAACTGATTTACAACATTGAATTGATTTACCTCAGGAGCTGGGTGATTTCTCTGGGTCTCATTTAGCATTAATATTGAAGATTTAGTTTTATTTATTTTATATCCTGATATTTCCCCAAAGTTCTTAATTAAATTTAACAAGGTCGGAATTGATTTTTTAAGATTCAACATAAACAAAATTATGTCATCGGCATACAGGGAGATTTTATGTTCTGTTGGTCCTACTTTAATTTCATATATTTGTGGATGTAAACATACTGCCATCGCTAAAGGTTCAATTGCCATAGTAAACAGTAAAGGTGAAAGTGGACAGCCTTGTCCACATCCTCTATTGATTTTTATTGATTTTGAGATATTGCTGTTTGTTAGGATTTCTGCTGTAGCATTATTGTATATTATCTGAACCCATTTTAAGAAATTATTTCAAAGTCCAAACCTTTGTAGGAGTTCAAAAAGAAAGGGCCATTCGACCCTATCAAAGGCCTTTTCAGCGTCCAATGATATTAAATAGTCTTCTTACATTATGGAAGCCTTGTCTTCCCATTATAAAGCCATTCTGATCTTGATTAATAATATTTGGTCATATTTCTTGTAGTCATCTTGCTAAAATTTTACAGATTATCTTAAGGTCAGCATTTAATAGGCTTATTGGTCTCATGTTTTCACATTTATTAGAGGGTTTACCTGGTTTTGGCAACAGTATAATTAAGGCATTATTCATGTACTATAGTGGTAAATTACTATTTTGAAATGCTTCTAAAACCATTTCCAAAAATGGTTTTATTAATTTATTCTTAAATTTTTTATAGAGGTCAACTGGAAGACCATCTGGTCCCGCACTTTTTCCTGATTTCATATTATCAATGGCTAGCCCAACTTCTTCTTGACTAATTTTTGACTCCAGTATCTCCCTATTTTCATTTGGAATACACGGTATAGATAATCCGTCCAAAAACCCATTTAGTTTTGTTAAGTCAGTTTCATTTTTTGTATCATATAGTTTTTCATAATAATCTCTAAAGGCACTATTAATTTCTAAAGGATCTACAACTGCCTGTCCGTTACTTATAATACTGGTAATTGGTGTTTTAAATTCTAATTGTTTAATCTGCCATGCCAGTAATTTCCCTGATTTTTCACCTTGTTCATAAAAAGTTTGCTTCAATCTTAGAAGACTCGAGGCAGCTCTATTCGCTGATTTTTTTGTCATATTCAGTTCTCAGAATCAGTAATTCATTCTCTAACTTTGGATTACTTCCTGCATACACTTTTTCTTGAAGAATTTTTATTTTACGTTCCAATTGGACTCTCTCCTCTTGAGTCTTCTTAGATTTTGAACCTGTATAACTAATAATATGCCCCTAATAAAAGCTTTGAAAGCCTCCCACTTTATACATGCTGATGTTTGTGTAGTGTTGATATCAAAGAACTCATCTATCTGTTTTTCTATATACTTAACAAATTCCTCATCCTGAAGCCATTTATGCTGAAATTGCCACCTACCTGGAACCTTTGTCAATTTCTTATCTACATATATTAGACAGCAGGGTGCATGATCAGATATCACGATGTTATCATAGAAACAGTTTTGAATCTTGGACCTTAATTCTGTGGAGATCAAAAAATAGTCAATACGTGAGAATGTCTTTTAGGTATTAGAATAACAAGAATAGACTTTGACTTGTGGTTTCATTTCTCTCCATATATCTAGCAATCTCAATTCTTTCATAAAATGATTAATGGTCATCCTGCATCCATTGTGCGTACAGTCCAGTCCTGTTGATCTATCTATACTGGGATTCAATGTACAATTAAAATCCCCTGCTATTATATGTTGCCCTGTGAGTGATGCTAAAGTAAGAAATAAATTAGCGAAGAAGTTTTGATCATCTATATTGGGAACATATAAGTTCACCAGATTTATATTTTCTAATAACAAAGATCCTTGGATGATTAGATATCTTCCTAATTTATCTCCAATTACATTTTTCACTTGAAATGGGACCGTTTTATGTATGAGAGTCATAACTCCCCTGGCTCGGGATGAAAATGATGAGGTGAACACATTTCCCTGCCATCTTCTCCTAATTCTTTTTACATCCTCCTCTATTAGATGAGTTTCTTGTAAAAACACAATTTTTGAACCTATGTCTTTTATTTTATTCATAACTTGTTTAAGTTTTTTTTGATTTTGTGGACCTCTGCAATTCCATGAAGTTAAATTAAGATTAACGCTTTGGTCTATGATCTATAAAGAGTTTGAGATTACCTTGCAAAATAAACATGCTCATACAGAGAAGCAAAAACATGGATGGTTGAACATTCATCCCACAAACTACACAAAAACAAATTCCCCCTCCCCACATTCGTGGTAATCCCCCCAAAATCCCCCCCAAAAATTCCGTCTCCCGCTATAGCCAGTGACTGCTCCACACCCGCGAGGATCAGTCAAACCACTCTCTCTTTTCTCCTCTCAATCACCCTGACTCTGCTACTTTTAATGACATGACATTAACTCTCTTCTGTAGTTTTTCCAACTTAACTCCAAAATTTTATAGCAACTTTGTACATCATAGCTTTTTTTTTTTTATATAATACAATCTATATTTTGTAGACATGCTATATGTTTCAGATCAGTCAGATACTTGTACAAATGCTTAAATATTCTACCTTTATATCTTGTTCTTGCTTCATGCTTAGCTCCCACCAGTCTCTGCTTGGATCTGCTTGATAAGCTCCTGCGCCTCCTGAGGGGTCTTGAAGATATGGGTTCTCCCTTTATATGTGACCAGCAGTCTTGCCGGATGAATCACTCCATGACGAATCCCGAGGTTGCGCAGCTCTTTACGGGCGGGGTCAAACTGTTTCCTTAATTGTTGAATTCCTGTGGCCAAATCTGGGTAGAACCACACCTGTTGATCCTGGTATTTAATTTCTCCTTTAGCTCGCGCCGCGTTGGTGACCGTCATCTTGTCTCTGTAGCTGAGGAACTTCATAATCAGCGTCCTCGGTGGTGTCTTATTATCTCTTGGTGGGCCGATTCGGTGAGCGCTCTAGGACGACCGATGACTGCAGATCCGCGTTGTTCAGCGCTTCTGGAATCCACTTTTCCAAAAAGGACCATGTATCCCGTCCCTCTGTTCCTTCCGGGAGGCCCACCAGCCTTAAATTATTCCGTCGCGACCGGGATTCTAAGTCCAGGACGTTATCTTCCAGATGTTTATTTTTTAATTCCAATGTTTGCACCTTTAATTGTAGGCTGGTGACGTCATCTTCAGCGCTGGAGATTCGGAGCTCCGCCTGCGATACTCGTTCCATACAGTCGCTTATTTCTTTTCTCATTCCTTCTATCGCTGCTATAATCCCATCAAATTTAGACAAAAAGTCTGCTCTCATGGAGCTGATGGCAGCAAGTACCGCATTCGTGCCCTCCTCAGCAGTCACCGCTCCGCCGCTAGCTCTCTCCTCCGCCATTGTCCCTGGAGATTTTTCTGCTTCGTCACGAGCGTGGAAGTCTGTTAGCTTGGACTGTTTCGACAAATCACTTTTTCCTCCGCCTGACTTCCCAGCCTTGGTTTTTACCATATCCGCGCCTAAACGCTAGGATAGGTTTTTGTTCCAATTGAGAGAGTTTTAGCCTACTTTTTATTTTTAGGAGCAGAGCAGAGTGAAACATGTCTTCCTACGTGGCCGCCATAAACAGAAGTCCCCTATATTGTGGCTTTTAACCCACAAAAAAACTTCCATTGCCTTAGAATTGCTTGGAAAGAGATTTTAAATCTTGCACCTACTTAAGTACCTACTTAACCCCTTGAGTGTGAGAATTTGCGTGCCCCTAGTGGCAGAGTGCAGCACTACACCTGCCTTCTCACTCTGACTTTGTCAAAAGTAAGTGAGAAATTTCTCTCTTTTTTTTTTAAATGTACTGATTTCTTGTTCATATACTTTGAAGATAAGATGATGAGGTCCCACTGTACAAAAAACGGGTGTCAAAAGACTGAACCACTTTATTGACAAAAAAATATTTACTACTCTTGACCACTGGGGGGTATGTTGCAGTTCTGCACCATGCACACTCAAAGGGTTAACCTACTTGCACCTACTTAAGTATGTGTGGATCTATGAATATTCTAATTTCTACACACAATACCACATAATGACAATGTGAAATTTTTTTTTGAGATTTTTGCAAATTTATTAAAAATAAAAAAAACTAAGAAATCACATTTACATAAGTATTCACAGCTTTTGCCATGAAGCTCAAAATTGAGCTCAGGTGCATCCTGTTTCCACTGATCATCCTTGAGATGTTTCTACAGCTTAATTGGAGTCCACCTGTGGTAAATTAAGTTGATTGGACATGATTTGGAAAGGCACACACCTGTCTATATAAGGTCCCACAGTTGACAGTGCATGTCAGAGCACAAACCAAGCATAAAGTCAAAGGAATTGTCTGTAGACCTCCAAGACAGGATTGTCTCGAGGCACAAATCTGGGGAAGGATACAGAAAAAATTCTGCTACTTTGAAGATCCCAATGGGCACTGTGGCCTCTATCATCCGTAAATGGAAGAAGTTCGTAACCACCAGGACTCTTCCTAGAGCTGGCCAACTGTCTAAACTGAGTGATCAGGGGAGAAGGGCCTTAGTCAGGGAGGTGACCAAGCACCCAATGATCACTCTGTCAGAGCTCCAGTGTTCCTCTGTGGACAGAGGAGAACCTTCCAGAAGGACAACCATCTCTGCAGCAATCCACCAATCAGGCCTGTATGGTAGAGTGGCCAGACGGAAGCCACTTCTTAGTAAAAGGCACATGGCAGCCCACCTGGAGTTTGTCAAAAGGCACCTGAAGGACTCTCAGATCATGAAAAACAAAATTTTCTGGTCTGATGAGACAAAAATTAAACTCTTTGGCGTGAATGCCAGGCGTCATGTTTGGAGGAAACCAGGCACCGCTCATAACCATGCCAATGGTGGTGGCAGCATCATGTTGTGGGGATGTTTTTCAGCGGCAGGAACAGGGAGACTAGTCAGGATAGAGGGAAAGATGAATGCAGCAATGTACAGAGACGTCCTGGATGAAAACCTGCTCCAAAGCGCTCTCGACCTCAGACTGGGGTGATTGCTGATCTTTCAGCAGGACAACGACCCTAAGCACACAGCCAAGATATCGAAGGAGTGGCTTCAGGACAACTCTGTGAATGCCCTTGTGGCCCAGCCAGAGCCCAGACTTGAATCCAGTTGAACATCTCTGGAGAGATCTGAAAATGGCTGTGCACCGACGCTTCCCGTCCAACCTGATGGAGCGGAGCTTGAGAGGTGCTGCAAAGAGGAATGGGTGAAACTGCCCAAAGATAGGTGTGCCAAGCTTGTGGCATCATATTAAAAAAAAAAACTTTAGGCTGTAATTGCAGCCAAAGGTGCATCAGCAAAGTATTGAGCAAAGGCTGTGAATACTTATGTACATGTGATTTCTTAGTTTTTTATTTTTAATAAATTTGCAAAAATCTCAAGAAAACTTTTTTTCACATTGTCATTATGGGGTATTGTGTGTACTATATTGAGGGAAAAAAAATGAATTTAATCCCTTTTGGAAAAAGGCTGTAACATAACAAAATGTGGAAAAAGTGAAGTGCTGTGAATACTTTCCGGATGCACTGTATGTGTTTACTTTTTACTAACAACCAGTCCCCTGTCCGCCGGTGACTGAGCGGGAAGGGGGGTGTGTCATTTGAATGTGGCTGCTCTCAGTTCACAGTGTGGCACCCCGTCTGCTGGCAAAGTGAGGTGAGAGCAGCTTGCTTTGAATGTGGCCACATTCAAATCACCCCCTGCTTCTCTGCCACTCGCCACTCTCTCTCTGCTGCTACCCCAACCTGCCTCAATTCTGCTGCTCCTTGGCTCCTCCCTCCTCCCGTCAAAAGTATCCATCTGATTGGTTAATGTTATAACCAACCAGACTAAGCAGGAATAGTTACGTAGCTACTAGCAGTCTGTCCAAACTCGCCCGTTTCAGGGGGGTGTTACCAAACTGGAAATTCACAGCAAAAAAACACAGACTTCAGACTGTAGTGAGATTTTGCGCTTGAAATGTCTTGTAAGTCACAAAAAACACGTTACAGACATGTTAACAACAGAAAAAACTTGATTTTTGCTGGAGTGTCAATTTAAAATTTAAAATTTTTCAGTAGGTTAGAGAATTTTTAGGTTAGAGAAATTTTTCAGTAGGTTAGAGAATAAAGCATAATTGTTTAAAAGATAAGATAAGATAAGATTAGATAAGCCTTTATTAGTCCCACAATGGGGAAATTCCAGGATTGCAACAGCACAGGGATAGCAACACTCAGAGCAATAATTAAGAAGATACGGCAGACATAAATAAGAGCAGTGGATATACAGTACATATATACCCATAAATATATAAATATATATACAAAGTGTGGAGCATTGTAGCAAGATGGAATGAAACAGCATAACCGTCTACTTAGTTTTTGTTTTTTTTTTTTGTTACTTATTTGTACCCGTAGGTAGATTTGGTTTGCAGTCTGGTGACATGCCACCAGCTGCCGGTCGCTGCGTGCGCGAGCGCCCTAAACCTACATGTTTTTGGTATGCGGGAGGAAACCGGAGAAATCCCGGAGTAAACCCACGCAACACGGGGAGAACATGCAAACTCCACACAGCTCACTGTTGGTCGGGGGCTGGGATCGAACCCACGATCTCATGATCCCCGCGATCCCCCGGTCGAGGGTAAAACTGTGCTGCCACAGTGCTAAACCACTGCGCCACCGTGCAGCCCAGTTATCCTACATAGTATGAATATGTACCCATACATATTGTCACCCTCTGTAGCGACCGATACTGTCCTAGTTGTATATACTGGAGGGGACCATTGTGTAAGTCTATTGCGTCTTTTGCATTCAATACTATTGGGTCGTCACGTTTTTTTGCTATCTCTGTGAGCAGCCCTGCTTAGGTTATACAGTCTGACAGCCGTAGGTAGGAAGGACCTGCGAAACCTCACGGTTGCGCACCTAGGATGATGTAGTCTGCTGCTAAATGAGCTCCTCAGTGCGTTCAGTATGTCCTGCATAGGGTGGGACTTGGACTCCAGCAGAGATGACAGTTTAGCCACCATCCTTCTCTCTTCTATCTCCTCCACTGAGTCAGGGCGCTGCCCCAGGACAGAGCTAGCTTTCTTGATCAGTTTGTTCAGTCTCGTCCTATTGGCTGCTGTGATGCCACTGCCCCAGCAGACCACTCCAACAGTGATGGCTGATGCCACCACCGTGTTGTAGAATGTCTTCAGCAGCGCCCCTTGTACACCAAAAGACCTAAGTCTCCTCAGTACGAACAGCCTGCGCTGTCCCTTCTTGTAGAGTGTGTCGGTATTGTGTGACCAGTCTAGTTTATTGTTCAGATGAATACCCAGGTACTTGTAGGATGTCACCATCTCGATGTCTGTTTCCTGTATGTTTACTGGTGCTGTGAGGGGTTGTCCTTGCCTGCGGCAGTCCACCACCAGCTCCTTAGTTTTCCTCGCGTTGATCTGGAGGCAGTTCCTATGGCACCAGTCCACGAAGTCCTCTGTACTCAGCTTCATCTCCGTTGGAGATGAGGCCGACGATCGCAGAGTTGTCAGAGAACTTCTGTAGATGGCAGTGTGTTGTGCTGTGTGAGAAGTCCGCAGTATAAAGGGTGAACAGGAAGGGAGCCAAAACCGTTCCCTGGGGGGCCCCTGTGCTACCGATGATCGTGTCAGACACACAGTCCTGGGTTCTCACAAACTGTGGCCGGTTAGTGAGGTAGTCCAGGATCCATGATGACAGGTGCTGGTCCACCCCTGCGCACAGCAGCTTGTTCTTCAGGATCATCGGTTGGATGGTGCTGAAAGCACTGGAGAAGTCAAAGAACATGATCCTCACTGCATTCCCGGGCTTCTCCAGGTGGGACAGAGAATGGTGAAGGAGGAAGATCACTGCATCCTCCACCCCAATGCCATGCTGGTAGGCGAACTGGAGTGGATCCATCGCTGGTCCCACCAGGGGGCGGAGGTAAGCAAGGAGCAGTCTCTCCAGGGTCTTCATCATGTGGGACGTCAGGGCCACTGGTCTGTAGCTGTTCAGGTCTTTGGGGCGGGAGGTCTTTGGTACAGGTACCACACAAGATGTTTTCCACAACTGTCGTACCCTCCCCAGCTTCAGGCTCAGGTTGAAGATGTGCTCCACAAACCCACACAGCTGATCTGCACAGGACTTGAGGAGCTTTGCGCTGATGCCGTCCGGTCCCGACACCTTCCTCGCCTTGATCTTTCTCAGCTCCGTCCTCACCTGGGTCTTAGTGAGGGTCAGGTTGGGGGGCTGTGTGCTGGGAGTGGGGGGTTGTTGGTGTAGTGGGGTGTGGGCAGCAGGACTCGATGTCTTTAGAGGCAGCAGTGGTTGTTGTGCAGTCAGGGGGGAGGGCGGTTGGTCAAACCTATCAAAAAACAGGTTCAGATTGTTCGTCCACTCCCTGCCCCCCATGGCCTGGGAGGAGGTATTCTGGAGCCCAGAGATGGTTTTAAGGTTTCTCCAGACCCCACCGATGTCGCTCTGTTGCAGCTTGTCCTCCATCTTCTTCCTGAAGCTGTCCTTGCCTTCTCTGATCTTCCTCCTCAGCTCCCTCTGTACGGACTTCAGCATCTCCCTGTTCCCCGACCTGAAGATCCTCTTCTTCTCTCTCAGAAGTGTTTTTATCTCAGGGTTGATGCAGGGTTTGTTGTTCGAGCAACACTGTATGGTCTTGGTGGGTACGGTGTTGTCCACACAGAAGCTGATGTAGTCCGCGATGGTGTGAGTTAGGCCATCAATGTCCTCACCATGTGGATCGCAGAGCTGCTCCCAGGCAGTGGTTTCAAAGCAGTCCTTTAGAGCGTTCATTGCCTCCTCAGACCATAACTTCACTGTGCGCTTGGCCGGAGGTTGTCTGTGCACTAGGGGTTTGTACACCGGCAGGAGATGAACCAAGTTGTGATCCGATCTCCTGAGTGAGGGGAGTTGTGATGAGGTGTACACCTCCTTAGTGTTTGCGTAGAATAAGTCCAGTGTTTTATTGTCTCTAGTGTGGCATGTGACATACTGGGTGAACGTGGGTAGAATGGGAGACAGTGAAATATGGTTGAAATCAATTCAATTCAATTCAACTTTATTTATATAGCGCCATTTCACAACAACAGTCATCTCATAGCACTATCAACTGTAGGGGGAACCCCCACAGTTGCAGAAAGACCCCAGCAATCAGGCGATCCCCTGTGAGCAAGCACTTGGCGACGGTGGAGAGGAAAAACTCCCTTTTAACAGGAAGAAACCTCCAGCAGAACCAGGCTCAGGGAGGGGCAGTCATCTGCTGCGACTGGCTGGGGGGTGAGGGGATAGAGAAGAAGAAAAGAACAGACATGTAGAGAGCAAACAGCACGATGGGGACTCAATCTATGGGAGAGAACAAACAAATGTTAATGACCAGCAAAAAAAAAATATTTCATAGAGAGTGAGGAAAGGAGTGAGGCCCAGTGCATTACTGGAGGTCCCCCGGCTGACTAAACCTATTAGCAGCATAACTAAGGGAGGGTTCAGAAACACATGATCCCTCCCTAATTGTAGGCTATATCAAAAAGGTAGGTTTTAGCCCTATTCTTAAAAACAGAGATCGAGTCTGACTCCCAAATCCAGATTGGCAGCTGATTCCACAGGAGAGGAGCTTGATAACTGAAGGCTCTGCCTCCCATTGTACTTTTGGAGATTCTAGGTATTACAAGTAATCCTGCATTTTGGGAGCGTAGTGCTCTGTTAGGATGATACGGTAGTATCAGATCTTTTAAATAAAAAGGAGCCTGATTGTTTAGAGCTTTGTAAGTAAGAAGAAGGATTTTAAACTTAATTCTAAACTCTATGGGAAGCCAATGAAGGGAGGCCAGAACCGGAGAGATATGATCTCTCTTTCTAGTACCTGTTAAAACTCTTGCTGCAGCATTTTGGATCAGCTGAAGACTTTTTAAAGATGTTTTAGGACAGCCTGATAATAAAGAATTACAATAATCTAATCTCGAGCTAACAAAAGCGTGGATCAGTTTCTCAGCATCACTCTGAGACAAGATGCTCCTAATCTTGGCAATATTACGCAAATGATAGAAGGCAGTCTTAGAAACAAATTTAATATGTGAATTGAAGGACAAATCCTGATCAAAAATAACTCCAAGGTTCCTCACAGAGCTATTAAGAGAAAGAGTAACTGCATCCAAACTGAAAGTTTGATTTGGAAAGGAATTTCTAAGGTTTTTTGGACCAACAAGAATGACTTCAGTCTTATCTGAATTTAATAGCAGGAAATTACAAGTCATCCAAGCTCTGATTTCCTTAAGACAGGCTTCTAACTTGGCTAATTGATTACTGAGATGAGAAGAGCATCTGGGTGTTCTGTCTGCAGCCTTACTGAGTGGATGACGTCACGCACTGTCCCATCGTTCGCCGTCAGATTTGCATAAATAACAATGCAGATCACGTGTGAGTATTCCCTCGGGAGATATGTAGGCCGTATGCTAACAGCTAGCAACTCAATGTCTTTGCTACAGTGCTGCTCCTTAACCGTGATATGTCCCGGTCTGCACCAGTTGTTATTGACGTACATCATCACCCCACCGCCTCGTGCCTTTCCACTGTCTGGTGTTCGGTCTGCCCGTATTGCATGGAAACCCTCCAGTTCAATGTTAGCATCTGCTGCTAGTCCTGTTAGCCACGTCTCTGAGAATAGGAACAGGCTACACTAACGGTATATGCTATCGTAGCGGGAGATAGCCGCTAGCTCATCTGTCTTTCCGAGTATCGATCGTACATTCCCCATAATGACAGATGGGAGGGCGGGTCTGTACCTTATATTCCTTGCCCGCCGTCTTACACCAGCACGACACCCACGTCGTTTTCATCTTAATTCTCCCAGTATGTCGAGTTTTTTCGTTAGCATCATGGGCCGGTTGAGTGCTAACAGTTGGTCCCTGTTATACTGCCTCCTGCCAGAAACAGTGGCTCCGTCCGCTGACTCAGGAGACATTTGGTCAATCTACGTGTTCAGATGGAATAAAAGTGACGCTGTATCATAAAGATTGGCAAGAGAGCCAGATAGTAACAGAATAGGCAGAAATTGATCCGCTGTTGCAAAAAAGCAGCCTACTCGTGTGGCGCCGGAAGTCAAGCAGTTTTTTTACTCATTTTACTCAACACATAGATACATTTTTTGTATTTGTATTTTGTGTACTTAATTAATCCCCAGAGGGAAATTCAGGGCATCCACGATACAGAGCCAATCCCTTCATCATTCACACACACATTCACACCTAGGGCCACTTTAGAGTCTCCAATTAACCTAACTTGCATGTTTTTGGCCTGTGGGAGGAAACCGGAGTAACCGTGGTGAACCCACGCAGACACGGGGAGAACATGCAAACTCCACACAGAAGGGTCACTGGAGGAAAACCCGATAAAGTTATAAATTTGCAATGGTCTCTTTGTCTTATTTTTTTCCAGAGCTGTATATGTACTGAAACAACTGTTGACACATTCCATATTTATTTGCCCTATTGCATTTCTCCAGTAGGTCTTTGACACCTATAATACTAAATATGGCCAAAGGGTCATTTTGAACTGACCCCACTTTGATTCATACCAAAACAGTGCAGAAGAATGACTTCATGTTAAGACTGCTTTTACTTAAAAAAAAAAAAAAAAATCTAATTCACACTGACTGAACTCAACATTTGATGTTAAATTTCATCCAACACACTGGCACATGGTGTTGCTGCTGCTTTCTCATCAACCGTCATTTGCAGAACAATAACAGGTGAACGGATGTTTGGTGACTTTTCTATGGCAAACTAAAATAAAGAATTTTTAAGCTGTCTCGTGCTCATGAATTAAAGCAAATGATGCCATCAGAAAATGCATTAAATACCAAAAGTGAACTGATTTCTTATTCGAAAGCAGGAGCATAAATAGACAAAATTTGAAGCAGAGCTAAAAGGTTCTAAAGAGAGCGCGGGTGGATTCCTGGGGGGGCCATGCTATCTCTCAGATATGGTAATGCCGTAATTGTCATATTAAAACAACACAACGTGCGTTTAGGAGTCAGCAGGTGTCACAGTTAGTGAAAGCCCACACCAGCCCTCCTACTATACACTGTATTAATTAGTCCAACACTGTTTCAACTTCCTCCCCCACCCATGCACTCGCCATGGGAATCAGCCATGCTGATGCTCAATGGATGCATCACCCCTTCTCTGCCACTTTTCGTCTCTCCCCTCTCACTCTCCTTTATTCAAACCATTTCCATATTCCTCCTCCCAAAGACCGTATGGTAATGGGAGAGGTGTAATTGAGAGGCGCTTCGTTAGAGGAGATTTAAATGTGTTTCTTTGTGTGTGTGTTAAGCGACGGGAGGAGGGTGGCGCGGGGTGCATTTGGATCATCGGTGCTATCTGGATCTTATGCTGCCACAGAGGCCCAGTTATCATCATTAATGCCTCCTGCTACCCCCTCCCATCTCTCCCTTCACTTTACAAGGTCGCAAACCTTCCTGCCACTGACAGCAAGCGTGTCATCCTCAAAGCCACTGTCGCCTCGAAATTGAAACGTTACTTTAACAGGTAGATTGAAACACGAACGGCATGGAGTTCGATAAACAATAATAGCCCCAGAGGCAATGGCGACATGGCAGGAGTCAGAGGCTACATATCAATTAGGCCGTTAAAGATGCCACTGTGACTTTAATGAGAAAGAGATAGGTTTTAAAAAAAAAACACCTCATTGTGAACAACAGAAAAGACACTTTAAACACTGAAGTAAAGAAGTTTTGCAGCCTGCATAAATAGCTGCAGAATAGTCAAAGAGACATTGGTAATTGACAACCCGAGCCTCCCAGTCATTAGAATATTTTTACCACTATTCCCCAACTATAATTATCTGCCTCTATTATCTATCTTTGTCTGAATAGCAGATGAGTGGCATTTGATAGATCATTTACTCCCTGTTCATTTACATGCATTTGAGGGGCAGCCATGATGGGGGGTTTAAGGGGGGTAACACTGTATTCAGTGAGAACCATAGACGGCATCATTTAACACAGATTATTATAAAACTGCAAATCAGATGTACGGTATTGTCTTAAAACTCATATTTTCTGTGAGCAGAAGCTGTCACTCAAAATGCTTTTTTTTGCCTCAAACTAAGTTTTCTTCATAACTGCATTTATTTCCTATTTCATAAGCCACACTTGTACTAAAAAGTCATTTAAAGATGCACTCAGAATATAGAAAAAGAAAGGTGGAGGCGGGCCCCAGCAGTGCCATCTGAGGCCCCTGCATTCAGTTCTTCATTCTCCCTCCTCCTACCTTTCTACTCCACCTTTTCTCCTCTCTCTCCCTCCCAGGACCCATCCCCACCCTTGGGGCCACCAAAATGTTAATTGGGCTTCTTCTCATTTACCGTTTCATTTGCTGCTATCTGTAGTGATCATTGCGTATCAGTGAGGGATCAATGGGGCCGGGAACATTTGGCTTGTTCTATGAGCAGCATCTTTCAGAATGTATCTGTTTGATACTAAACCAATGAAACAAAATTTTTTTAATGCAATACTGGTGTGTGTTCATTGGTTGGTACATGAATCTCCTGAAATTAAATGTATTTGCATCACGAGCCTGTGCTGAGTGATTTATTTACCTTTTGTTCTTATTAAAGACAAAAATAGAAAGGAGATGTCTTTATCTTCTTTACATGTTTCGACTGTGCACTGCAGCCTTCGTCAGAAGTGTCAGCTGATTGCTGCAGGTGTCATTTTATCAGCTGACCTTTTGTAGGCGGGGCCAGCCCAGCAGACCGGTCAGATCCACCGAGCCAGCCCCACTTTCTGCTGTCCGATGGTCTCTGGAGAGTGTGGTCCCAGGTGTGGGAAAGCATAAATATCCCCTCATCCTGGTTTATGCTGTCTTTTCCCCGCTTCCTGATTTCTATGGCCTCCTTGATCCAGCGTTTGAGTCTGTTGCTCTCTGATCCAATAATTTTTGCGTTGTCCCAGTCCATGATGTGATTACTTCTTTTGCAGTGAAGTGATATTGCTGATTTTAATGTTGCTTGTTCTGCCTTTTCTTTTTGTGATCTTGTGAGTCGTCCTTGTGTTTCCTTCTCACATTCCTTCTGGTGGTCTTTTTTCCTTGTGGTGAATGATCTTCCGGTTTCTCCAATGGAGGTTTTGTTGCATGATCTGCATGACATTTCATATATTACACTGCATTTTTTGTCTTGTTCTATTCTGTCCTTGGGGTGTACTAATAACTGTCTTAATTTTTTTGTGTGGTTTTACGGCAGTGTTTATTTTGTATTTTTTCATGATCCTTTGAATTGGTTCCATTATCCCTCTGACTTATGGTATCGTTATGGTGTCCTTGTTTTTGATTTTGGCTTTTGTTCTGCGTCTTGTTTCCTGTTTTTTTTCCCCTTGCTTTTGACTTGCTGTTTCCCTTTGTTTATGGCCCATGCTGGATATTGGCAGCGTATGAGTGCATGTTTTATGTGGTATGTAGAACCTACTTGACCAGTTATGTGCTGAATGATGTTTTCAACAGTTTAAACAATGCAAAAAAACAATTTCAGTAAATTTCATATTTACTTTCAGTAAAGTAAATATGATGGCATCGGGAAGATCATAAAGTAATCTACAATAAGACACTGATACATTTACTGCATTACAAATAATATACACATGATAATGCTCTGCCTAGAGCATCTGTTTTCATTGTAATTTTTTGTCTGTTTACCTGCAGGATAACACAAAAACTACTTTGACAGATTTTGATCAAAATTTTCACCAGAGGTGGCCCTGGATGAAGCTGTTAGATTTGAGGGCAAATCCAGATCTCCATTTGTATTCTATATTGCTTTTTCTCTTTAACATTCCAAAACAGGCAATAAATATTTTATAGTTTTGCTTATATTGTGAAAAATCATGGAGTAATTAACCTGAAAATACACAGGTACAGACAGCTTTTGATACTCTGTCAACTGACACTTTTAAAGGGCTCATTGACTGAAAAATTGTGTTTGTAGACGTTAACTGTCTGAAATCTGTCTATTGGTCATGTGATTATTGAAAAAATAGCAAAAGAGTCACTTATCTTAAAAAAAAAAATACACACACCTTTCATCTTGTTTTTCTGTCTAAGAAGCCGTTTTGACTCTTCCAGGGTTTTTCCTCAACATCAAGAAATAGGAAATGTCACTAGACTCATCTGCCCGCTGATCTATTACTGACCCGCCTAGCTGTCTGTCATGTAGATGGAAGGGGAGCTAAGGGTATTAGCCCCTGAGCTAACAGTGGCACTAGGAGGTTTGCGCCAAGCTCGGCTTACAGTCATGTGAAAAAATTAGGACACCCCATTAAATATTCAGTTCTTTATTAAGAAATGTTCACATACCTATGTCTAACCTTGTTTTTGTTTTTATTTGCATTTTTTTTTAACATTTAGCCATTTTAAGTGGGAATGAATGTGGGGGTGTCCTAAAAAAGATGTGGGGTATCCTAATTTATTCCTCACTATTTGTTTAGAATGACATTTTACAGAAAATTTAAAAAAAAAAGTCTTTAATTCATTTTTAATTGTTTAGCTGTATTACATGAATCTCCCAGTATTTTTAACACTGATATTAAATATCCATATGTCCAAATATGTTAAAAAAACACACAGGCTTATACAGGGTGTCCTAATTTTTTCACATGACTGTATATTGTTATTTTCTTCAGATTCTAGTCTCCCTAACAGCCATCCCTGTTACCACCTGGTTCACTAATCCACAGTCGATAATATAGCTCATGTCATTCTGGTTTATTTTGTAATAATTTCGCCGTGATTTTATAATGAGCTGTTAGCACTAGTGTGTTAGGTGGTCCGCGTTGGTCAGCGTACCCGGGACACGGCTCGCTTTGGCGTGGAGGAGGTGATGGACAGGCCACATGGATCGAGCTAATTTGGATCTTTATTTTCTATAAATTTTATTCCCCCCACTGGAATCCTTGTTCATGTTGTTTGATCCTATATTCTGTTCTTAGACATTATTTTAGCTGAACTGAAGTTTTATTTTCTCAAACCAGGATCTAAGGCTGCTAGCTGTAGCAACTCAGTCACGTATGTTTCTGTGTTTATTGTACTCAAGACACCGGTCATATCCTATCAACCACTAAAACCACACACCCCTGTCAACCACTGATGTAAGCGTTCATGTCTCAGGGCTAACAGGTCGGGTGGAGCAGTGGGTAGTACTGTGGCAGCACAGCAAGAAGGACACAGGTTCGATTCCACCTTGACCATCGTGGGTTTGATCCCACTCCCTGACCATCGGTGACCCTTCTGTGTGGAGTTTGCATGTTCTCCCCACGTCTGAGTGGGTTTCCTCCCACAGGCCAAAGACATGCATGTTAGGTTAATTGGCATCAACTGGGGATTCTAAGTTGTCCTTCTGTATGAATGTGAGAGTGAATGGTTGTCCTGTCTGTGTTAGCTCTGTGATGGACTGGTGATCTGTCCAGGGTGTACCCTACCTCTTGCCCAAAAGATGCTGTGATAGGCTCCAGCCACCCCCCTCCCCATATGACCTGAAAAGGATTAAGCAGTTGAAGATGAATGAATGAATAAATATTATATTACATGAATAATAAAAACCCCAAACTGGTCAATTTTAAATAATGCTTAAAAGAGATACTTGGAGAGAACTTAGGAACAAGGTGATACATAAAACATCTAATAATTGCCTGACGTCATTTTTTTTTTTTTTTTGCAGTTGAACTGCATACAAAAGACAGATGAAATGAGTCAAGTGCCTCACCACAGCAGAGCAGGTGTAGCAAGCTGCTGAAATGACTTTGTCACAGAGGGGAAAAAAACGAATGAAGAGTACATCTAAAACCAATGATGGGTTTGAGATCATTCCCTTTCACAGTCCTCTGCCACAACCTGACGAGGAAGCGCAGAGCGAGGGAAGAAGAGAGGAGACAGAAGGGAGAACGAGAGAGAGAGATGGAGATGTGCAACGCCAGCCAAAACTTTTTCAATTTCACCGACAATTTCCTGTGTAATTACTGATGCGGTATGATGGTGTTTTAATGACAGGGACCTGCCAGTGACAGTGACACTGTGTGTGTGTACGTGTGTGAGAAAATGTGTGTATCTGTGTGAGTTTGGGGGGGGGGTGTCTGGCTGGGCCGGTTGATGATGGCAGAGTGACGAGATGGAGCCTTGCTGTGGAGATTAGACCTGTCTGCCCTCCACCTCACAAACACACACACAATAAGCCACTAGCTTTACCACCACCTCCATCCCCCTGATGCCCTACAATGCCACCTGCTATCTCTCCATCAAACACACACACACACACACACACACACACACACACACACACACACACACACACACACACACACACACACACACACACACGCACGCACCACCTATCAACCCCCCCCAATCATCAGTGCCACAGTGGCAGCCATCAGTGCCACCGACCGTGGGCGGGTCAATGAACCAGTACCTGTAGTCGCACCAGGGGCAGCGATACGGTTTCTCCCCGGTGTGAACCCTTTTGTGCCGTGATAGGTGGGACTGTGTGGTCGAGGCGAAGTTGCAGAGCTTACATTTGAAGGGTCGCTCTCCTGTGGGTCAGTAGGGGGTTGGAGAGATAAGAGACAGTGATCAGAGCATGACCTGAGCTGACAGACAGACACATAAGTCATAAGTCCAGGAGGAAGACCGGTACAGAGAAAAATAAATCTGACTGATATGAGTTATGACATTGACTGACATGAAAGTTTGCAAACGAAACTGCCCATAGTGATCTCAGCCCACCAGCAGAATATATACAGTGGGCATGCTCATGTCAAAAATGGAATGAAAGAATCAAAAGGTAGTCAAAACTGATGGGAGACCAAACTAATCTGATAAAAGCAAACTGGGAGCAGAAGTGCACTACTGGAAAATGTCGGGTACTGGATGTTTTTGTGGACACCATCAGCCTACTGTCACTGCAGACCATCAACAGTAAACCCCTACATGCTAACAGTACAGTATATTCTGTTTTGAGGGGCCTCTGTCTCAAATACTGCAAGCTTTGTTCAGGTATGGTTCCAAAGAATAGGACCAATGCTTGAAGAATCAACAAGCATCAGTCAAATAAGAATCTGTACGATTTCTATCGATGAAGGGTGCATCCAACAACTTGTAGGACATTTGAGAATTCATGGCTTAAGTAGTTAGAAGTTTTGTGTAGACCGTAGTGTGACAGATTGGAGCCTATTGGTGCATTCCGTCTACAGTCTCAGGTCAGAAGCCAGATGTCAAAATGACTTCTGTCCAAGTCTGCTGCATTCCAGTGCAACAATGCTGATTCTAGTGCCATCCACTGTTAGAAATCCTGAATAAAAACATCGAAGTATGGGGTAATTTACAGTATGTATAAAAACTACAGCCCCACTGATATACAATTCTGGAAAAAAAAATAAGGGACCACTGCAAAATCTTTCTTAAATGAGCATCTCTACATGTAAGGCAGCCTTTCAATTTGAGTATATGATGAATTTCAAAACAAAGCCACCTCAATCTGCTTAAGTAGGTACTAATTAGGTGATCATCTAAAGATGGCAAGACACATGAAAGTTGTGAATAAAAATCACTTATTCCACAAATACAGATTTCAGAGTTCTCCCCAAGTTAAATCTTAAATATTCTAGTGTTTACGAAACAACGAACTCGTTTTCTTGCATTATTTGATTTAAAAGCACATCTAAAAGCAACATCTTTTTTTTTTATTTTGGCCAGTTGTCATTTTCTGTAGATACATCCTCTAAATGATGATATTTTGACTTGGAATTTGGGTGAGTTGTTTTCAGTAGGTTACAGAGTAAAACAAAATTGTTCCTTTTACTTAAACACATACATATAAATAGTAAAAGCAGATAAAGTGATAATTTTGCAGTGGTCTCTTAATTTTTTCCACAGCTGTATCTGTTGGATTATAGCATTTATATTACAGGCTGATAATGGCCATTTGCCAGTTTATCAGTGTCATTTTTCAGGGCTGAACTTTTTTAAATACAAATTTGGAAAAAGTGCAAGGAAATCTGTTCATTTTGCTATATTTGTGAACAAGACAAGTTCATTTTTATTTTTAACACAGTTTACAATTTGTTCTACTTTTGCACATATTCTTCAAATCTAAACGTGTTAATATTATTTATCTAAACTACAATGCATTTTGTCACATTTTTTTGTCTCTTTGTATTTGCAGCACGTGAGTCCTTTATAATATCAAATAGGTTTAATACTGTGGATGACTGCTGTACACTGTGCAGATGTAAACACTCAAAAACCCATTTACATGCAACATTTCTGTCAGAGGTTTGTGTATTCCAGGATGTTCTATTACTATTTGAGTTTTGGATTTTATTCAGCTGCTTCAGGAGCTTTCATATATGCTTATTACTCACATGACATTCACTGAATATTTGTAATGTCCACTGTTTGTTTAATTACTTCTTTGGTGGCATTTACATATAATTAGCTATTCACACCTGGTACATTTGTGCATGAAAACTGAGAAATTTGATACAAAAAAAATGTCACAGTGTGCCTTAAGAAAACCTGAACATCACAAATATTAGCATTAGAAGTGGTCTTCCATAACTGAATCATAAGAATTGATATGTGTCAACACAGGAGAAAAGGACAGAAATTGGAGGTTTTAGAGGGAAATGGTAGCAAAACTGAGAAGCAAACAAAATGAATAATGAAAACCTAAATGAATATTTATAACAGGATTCTTGATCCTTGGATGCCTGCCAGACAACGGTTAAGAACAGTATTTGTCTCACTATCTCAATTTCCCCCAAAAACACTCGTTATTGACAGCCTATCTGAAAAATGCAATTTCCCTAAGCGACAGAATGACATGGTGAAATGATAACTGAAATTAAAAATCTCAGATTCAGTCAGCCACACTGGTACACATGCCTATCACTGACAGCAGCATGTCATACTGATGTGCCTCTGTGTGCGAGTGCATGTGAGTGAGTGAGCGGTGGCAAACACCAGCCTAAACTATGTGGCTGTCGAGATCTCAGAGTGTCAATCACCACCCAAGACTGTGAAAGTCAATGCGTACAGAGTTTGTTTGTGGATAAGTTCATGACATGACTTTCAGTATGCGCGCGTTGTCGCTTACCGGTATGTTGCCTTCGATGTTTGGTGAGGGCATGTCTCGTGCCTCCTGCAAAGCCACACAGGTCGCACAGATAGGACTTTTCTCCTGAAACAGACAGAAAAAGGAGGACAGAGAATGAAGTATATCAGTGGCGCCAGAAAACAAACTACAGTACACTGCTCTCTTCAGACATGGGATACACACTGCTGACTTCATCAGTCTGTTAAAGTGACGCCATGCTGCCATTCATACATGGGTCACTGACATGTGAATGCTTGCCATGGTTCCAACATTAACTGAATGAACCGCAGACTCCCCACCACGTCACTCTGCACAACGTTTAAGAGTTCATCAGGTGACAAATATAAGCCAGATGCACTTGGTGGTTATGTTTGAAAAGATGGTTTTTGAAGAGACACCCCATCGTGTATGTTGCCATAGAAACACATTAATACACACGTTAGTGAAACGCAACAACTGCATCCAGCAATCAATTAACTTCAGCTTATAAGCTGTAATATTGTATTCCACCTCACCTGTAAAAAATTTAAATTTTCACAATTTTTCACAAATGTTTGAAATACGTAAGTAACAAGAACTGCTGTGGACACAGATGCAGACCGCAGGCCAGCAGCAACTCTGTGTAGCTCCCCCATCTCCTTTTCGTTTTATACAAGATGTGAGCAGACATACAGTATATAATGAAGGATATGCATCAGTTGCACAGAGAGCCTAACCGCCAAATTCCACTGAATGCCATTCTGTTCTGTTACGGCTGCAATGTGGTTGCACAGAAGTTAGTTCCCATTCTAGTCAGTGTTCTACTTTCCACCACATACAGTATCTCACAAAAGTGAGTACACCCCTCACATTTTTGTAAATATTTTATTATGTCTTTTCATGGGACAACACTAAAGATATGACACTTTGATACAATGTAAAGTAGTCAGTGTACAGCTTGTATAACAGTGTAAATTTGCTGTCCCCTCAAAATAACTCAACACAGCCATTAATGTCTAAACCGCTGGCAACAAAAGTGAGTACACCCCTAAGTGAAAATGTCCAAATTGTGCCCAGAGTGTCAATATTTTCCGTGGCCACCATTATTTTTCAGCACTGCCTTAGCTCTCTTGGGCATGGAATTCAGTAGCGCTTCACAGGTTGCCACTGGAGTCCTCTTCCACTCCTCCATGACAACATCATGGAGCTGATAGATGTTAGAGACCTTGCGCTCCTCCATCTTCCATTTGAGGATGCCCCACAGATGCTCAATAGGGTTTAGGTCTGGAGACATGCTTGGCCAGTCTATCACCTTTACCTTCAGTTTCTTTAGCAAGGCAGTGGTCATCTTGAAGGTGTGTTTGGGGTCGTTATGTTGGAATACTGCCCTGCTCCCCAGTGCCGGCAGCACTCATGCAGCCCCAAACCATGACACTCCCACCACCATGCTTGACTGCAGGCAAGACACACTTGTCTTTGTGCTCCTCACCTGGTTGCCACCACACACGCTTGACACCATCTGAATCAAATAAGTTTATCTTGGTCTCATCAGACCACAGGACATGCTTCCAGTAATCCATGTCCTCAGTCTACTTGTCTTCAGCAAACTGTCTGTGAGCTTTTTTGTGCATCATTTTTAAAAGGGGCTTTCTTCTGGGATGACAGCCATGCAGACCAACTGGATGCAGTGTGCGGCATATGGTCTGAGCACTGACAGGCTGACTCCCCACCCCTCCAACTTCTGCAGCACTCATATGTCTATTTTTTCAAAAGACAACCTCTGGATATGAGCTGAGCACGTGCATTCAACTTCTTTGGTCGACCATGGCGAGGCCTGTTCTGAGTGGAACCTGTCCTGTTAAACTACTGTATGGTCTTCGCCACCGTGCTGCAGCTCAGTTTCAGGGCATTGGCAATCTTCTTTTAGCCTAGGCCATCTTTATGTAGAGCAAGAATTCTTTTTTTTCAGATCCTCAGAGGTCTTTGCCATGAGGTGCCATGTTGAACTTCCAGTGACCAGTATGAGAGTGTGTGAGAGGAATAACACCAAATTTAACACACCTGCTCCCCATTCACATCTGACACCTTGTAACACTAATGAGTCACATGACACTGGGGAGGGAAAATGGCTAATTGGGCACAATTTGGACATTTTCACTTAGGGGTGTACTCACTTTTGTTGCCAGCGGTTTAGACATTAATGGCTGTGTGTTGAGTTATTTTGAGGGGACAGCAAATTTACACTGTTATACAAGCTGTACACTGACTACTTTGTATCAAAGTGTCATATCTTCAGTGTTGCCCCATGAAAAGATATAATAAAATACTTACAAAAATGTGAGGGGTGTACTCACTTTTGTGAGATACTGTATGATGCGTTGCATCACAGATCTGCCTTGCCACAATGGATTGCTAAAAATATGCAACAAGCCTATTTTTGATGGATGCCGCATCGTGCACGCAAGGAAATACTGTGGTATTTACTGTATTTATAACTGTTTAGGATTTTTAAAGGAGGACATTTTTAAATGTCACCTGTTATCTTCGTATTTTCTACTCCTCCATCACTGTGTCCATGAACATAAAACACTTCAGAGAATTAAAACTGACTACTTACCATTATTAAAGCACACATGAATCAAGATGGACAGTAGCACATCTTGCTTTCTTGTTGTCATCATGTGATTGTGAGGTCATGTGATAAAAACTTGGGTGTCTTTCGAGCTCCTGCATTATTTTATATAATTTTCATGTGATCTTGTTATGCAAACATTGCTCTGATCCACGCCACTTCAAAACACAAACATAGCTGGCAGGGATTGCTGCAAGGCTGAGATCTCACTGCAGCCACAATAGAGGAAAATTATCTTTCGAAGCAACACGCATCATATTTGCAATTCCTGACCAAATTAGACCGGAATGGAAAAATAATTTCTCTCTTATTATTTACTCCCATAGATACAGTATATATTGGGCAGCGTGGTGGCGGAGTGGTTAGCACTGCGGCAGCACAGCAGCTCACCCTTGTCCGGGGGATCCTGGGTTCAATCCCAGCCCCCGACCAACAGTGATCTGTGTAGAGTTTGCATGTTCTCCCTGTGTCTGTGCGGGTTTACTCCGGGAGTTCTCCGGTTTCCTCCCACATGCCAAAAACATGCAAGTTAGGTTAATTGACATCAAACTGGGGATTCTAAATTGTCCTTAGGTATGACTGTGAGAGTGAATGGTTGTCTGTCTCTCTGTGCTGGCCCTGCGATGGACTGGCGATCTGTCCAGGGTGTACCCTGCATCTTGCCCAAAGATGCTGGGATAGGCTCCAGCCCCCCCCCCCCCCCCCCGCGACCTGAAAAGGATTAAGCGGAAGAAGATCAATGAATGAAAGATATAATTATGTCCCACTGTGATAAGGCAGGAGGGGTACGACTTAAGCTCTTTGTACAGTATGTCCATGTTGGCTGACCTTGTGACCTTGACTTTTTGACCCTCAAACCCATAGGCACAGGTACCGGTCCCAAGGTCAACTTGTATATCAAGTCTGGTGCTCTAGTTTCATCTGTTCTTGAATTAAGAGTGCAGATGACCATGCGACTTCAACGTCTGACTTTATGACACAAAAAGGAGGTCCAGTCAGAGATCTCAAGTTGAACCCAAGGTACCAAGTTTGGTGATTGGTGATCCTGGTGTAGCAGTAACATAATGGTCACGGGTGTGAAATTATTATACGATCCCCAATTCAAATGAAGTTGGGACATTGTGTAAAACGTAAATAAAAACAGAAAATAATGATTTGCAAATCCTTTTCAACCTATATTCAATTGAATACACTAAAAAGATATTTAATGTTCAAACTGATACATGTGTTACAGGCATCAAAATCAAAATGAGTGAATATTTGAAAAAAAAAATTAATAAAGTTTATCAGTGTGAACATTAAATATCCTGTCATTGTAGTGCATTTAATTGAATGTAGGTTGAAAAGGATTTGAAAGTCATTGTATTCTGTTTTTAATTATGTTTTACACAATGCCCCAAATTCATTGGAAATGGGGTTTGTAAGAGGCCATGTAACCTGACACGAGCTGAGTTCTGGATGTTCTGCCAGATTCAGTCTCGTGGCTTTTCTCTGTATTTATATTTATCTGTTGTATTTTTGTGCCTTTTTGAGTTGTTATACTGCTTTCTACTTTTCTGTTTCAGTTTGTATCGGCCATGTTTCATTTCATTTGTAATTATTATCTAGTCTGCAATGGGCTGCACGGTGGCGCAGTGGTTAGCACTGCAGCAGCACAGTTTACCCTTGGCTGGGGGATCGTGGGGATCGTGGGTTCGATCCCAGCCCCCGACCAACAGTGATCTGTGTGGAGTTTGCATGTTCTCCCCGTGTTGCGTGGGTTTACTCCGAGATTTCTCCGGTTTCCTCCCACATGCCAAAAACATGCAGGTTAGGTTCAGGTTACTTTATTTGTACCCGTAGGTAGATTTGTTTTGCAGTTGGTGACATCCATATTTACAAGCCACTAATTACATTCAACATAGACACAAACACAGGCACACATCTTACAAAATAGGTGAATATAAAATATGTACAATATAATTTTTATAGCTTGTTCAACTCTTTGACAGCAGCAGGGACAAAGCTGTTTTTGTAGCGCTGGGTTCTACTTTTTGGGACAGCAAACCTCCGTCTGGAGGGAAGAAGCTGAAAGTTGCAGTGCAAAGGGTGGGAGTCATCATTTAAAATCGAGTCGGCCATCCTCTGTACTTGTCTGGTGTACAGGGATGTCAGGCTCAGCTGTGACTCACCAAGCAAACGACTGGACCATCTGACTACCTGATCCAAGGATTTCCTCTGTTTCAGTTTTATCTGACCAAACCATGACATTAAAGAAAAGGATAAAACAGATTCAATAAAAGCCCGATAGAACATAGTCATTATGGTTCGGTCAATTTGGAAGCGTGCAAGTTTCCTCAAACAATGCAAATTTTGCTGACCCTTTTTGCACACCCTTTCACAGTTCACCTCAAAGTTCAATCCACTATCAATAATTGTCCCAAGATATTTGTACGATTGTACACATTCGGTGGTCTGGCCTTTTAGTATGGTGACTTTGTGCCTGGGAGTTTTCCTCCTAAAGTCAATAATCATATCTTTCGTTTTTGTTGTATTCAGCTGCAGGTAGGAATCCTCACACCAGTGAACAAAGTCATCAACTACTGGGCCGTGGCCACTCTCACCATCCTGGAGGAGACTGACAATGACTGAGTCATCAGCATACTTTATAATGTGTCTGTTGTCATGTCTGCTCCGACACATGTTTGTGTACAGGATGAAGAGTAGTGGTGACAACACACACCCCTGAGGAGAGCCAGTAGAAGAGCACTTTAGGTCAGACAATGTGCCATTGACCCTTACTCTCTGCGTCCTGTTGGTTAAGAAATCCAGAATCCAACCCACCAGATTATTGCTTAAATCAAATTGTTGCAGGAGCCTTTCAACTAAAATATGAGGTTGGATTGTATTAAAGGCAGAAGAAAAGTCCACAAATAAAAGCCTGGCGTGTGTCCCATTAAAATCCAGATGTTTACAAAGCATGTCAAACAGAGTGACAGTGGCATCCTCCACTCCTCTGTGAGGCCTATAGGCAAACTGCAGAGGATCCAATGCATGTTCAGTCTGCCTTAGGACCTCACGTCTGACCAGTTTTTCAAAAATTTTCATTAAAATTGAAGTCAAAGCAACTGGTCTAAAGTCGTTTACCGTTTTAGGACAGCTGGATTTTGGAACGGGAACAACCACGGCACCTTTCCAGATCTTAGGCACATGTTGTGTCTGTAAGGACTTATTGAAAATATAATGAAATATAGGACTCAGTTCATGTGCACAGGACTTTACCAGGCGTCCACATATATTATCAGGGCCCTGACTTTTGTTCACTTTTACAGCGCGAAACTCCCTTTTAACATCCTGCATCTCAATATTAAAGTGCTGATTGTCTTTGAGTTTCTGTTTCAAATCTTGGATTTCTGTGCTAAAATCAAAGGAGTCAAAACGACCATAAAAACAATTAAGAGCGTTAGCCAGCTCTGTGTCTGAACTAAAACCATCTAAAAACACACGATTACTGCGCTCTGTGCTCTGAAGGCCTGCAATAGTTTTCATACTGGCCCAGGCCGAACCAAGTTTATTTGCTGCCATCTTGCTTTCCAACTCTGATTTATAATTCTGTTTTGCTCTTAAAATTTCGGCCTTCAGCTCCTTGGTGGCAACCTGTAGCGCAGAAACAGACCCTTGTTTAAAGGCAAGAGCTTTCCTCTGTAAGCAGGATTTAACTGATTTAGTAACCCATGGTTTGTTGTTGGGGTATATTTTGACACGTTTACGTGGAACAAACTTATTTTGACAGTGAGCCATGTATGAGCATGTGAGCTCAGCCAGAGAGTCCAAATCATCCCCGCAGGCCATTATGAACATCTTCCAGTCTGTACAGTCAAAGCATTCCTGGAGGCTGTGCTCTGAATCTTCTGTCCACACATCAATGTCTCTGGTCTCCACTTTGCCTCTTCTGAGAGCAGTTTTATATGTGGGCAGCGCAGGCTGTTCCTGCTGAGGAGACTCAGGTCTTTTGGTGTACAAGGGGCGCTGCTGAAGTCATTCTATGACACGGTGGTGGCATCAGCCATCACTTTTGGAGTGGTCTGCTGGGGCAGTGGCATTACTGCAGCCGATAGGAAGAGACTGAACAAACTGATTAAGAAAGCTAGCTCTGTCCTGGGGCAGCGCCTTGATCCGATGGAGGAGATAGGAGAGAGAAGGACGGTGGCTAAACTGTCATCTCTGCTGGAGTCCGAGTTCCACCCTATGCAGGACATACTGAATGCACTGAGGAGCTCATTTAGCAGCAGACTACATCATCCCAGGTGCACAACCGAGAGGTTTCGTAGGTCCTTCCTACCAACGGCTGTCAGACTGTACAACCTAAGCAGGGCTGCTCGCAGAGATAGCAAAAAGACGTAACAAACTAATAGTTTTTTGAATGCAAAAGATGCAATAGACTTACACAATGGTCCCCTCCGGCATACAACTAGGAACTTACCGGTCGCTATGGAGGGTGAGAATATGTATGGGCACATAATCATACCATGTAGGATAACTAAGTAGACGGTTATGCTGTTTCATTCCATCTAGCAACAATTCTCTGCACTGTGTGTGTTTATATATTTACATATTTATTCCATCTAGCTACAATGCTCAGCACTGGGTGTTTATATATTTATATATCTACATATTATTCCATCTAGCTACATTGCTCCGCACTGTGTGTGTTTATATACTTGCATATTTATTCCACCTAGCTGCAATGCTCCGTACTGTGGGTGTTTATATATTTACATATTTATTCCATCTAGCTACAATGCTCTGCACTGTGTTCATATATTCATATATTTATTCCATCCAGCTACAATGCTCTGCACTGTGTGTCTGTGTGTGTGTGTATATATATATATTTTATAGTAATACGTACATATGTATATTAGCTGCTCTTGCTTGCTTGTTTTTTTCTTGCCTTCTGATTGTTGCTCTGAGTGTTGCTATCCCTGTGCTGTTGCAATCCTGGAATTTCCCCGTTGTGGGACTAATAAAGGCTTATCTTATCTTATCTTATCTTATCTTAAATGAACACAGTTGTGATCTGATGATCCTAAAGGAGGAAGGGGGAGTGATTTATAGGCCCTCTCTATGGATCCATAGCACAGGTCCAATGTCTTTTTTCGCCTGGTTGGGCAGGAGACATACTGATGAAAGTTTTTAAGTGTCTTCTTTAAAGAAACATGGTTAAAATCCCCAAGAATGAAGTTTGGCGCCTCTGGAGAAATTGACTGCAGCCGCTGCACCACATCAGAGATGGTGCTGGAGGCGGAGTCAGCGTCTGCCCTCGGATGAATGTACACAGTTGTGATGAAAAGTTGGGGAAACTCTCGAGGCAAATAAAAGGGGCGTAGTGACACAGACAGCAGCTCCACATGGGGTGTACAGATGCGCTCTCTGACCGTGACAGATGTGCAGTACTGCTTATTAATGTATAAACATACTCCGCCCCCCTGACGCTTCCCAGTTACCTCTTCCTGCCGATCCGAGCGCAGCGGAGCTCCAAAGCCGTCAATCCACAGGTCTGCATCCCGATCATGCGCAGTAAGCCAAGATTCAGTGAAAGCCATGACGCAGCAGTTCTTAAAATCCTTCTGGTAACGTACATTGCCTTGAATTTCCTCCACCTTGTTTCTCACAGACTGTGCATTCCCAAAAATGATCGAAAGAAGAGGAATGTTACCAAACTGACGTCTCCTAAGGCGCAATTTTACACCTCCACGTCTTCCACGCTTCCTCCTGCCGCTTCTTTTTTCACCGCTGTGACCGTCTCTCAAAATAAAGTCCGGCAGCTGAAATTTGGGCGCAATCAGAGACTGCACCAGCTGTGTTAAAGCACAGCAACACGTCCCTGGAATATTGTATTCTGCCCGCTATTCTGCTCGTCATGGAGCCGAACGCGTTTACCTCAGAGACAAAGAGCCAGAACACAGAAAGCAGCAGTGCGAGATATGAGAGGAAATCCATGTTGCAGATACTAGGGAGCTGTTCGCCATATATTCCACAAACGCTCCAGGGCAGAAACGACACAGAGGATTTTCTAAAAACGTAAAAAAGTACAAAAAACACACACACGCACACACGCACTATATCACCAAGCTGCTGGTCGCTGCGTGCGCATGCACCCACCAATTAACCAATTAGGTTAATTGGAGACTCTAAAGTGGCCCTTGGTGTGAATGTGTGTGTGAATGGTTAAGGGATAGCGCCGTATTGTGGCTGCTTCATCCATCCAGGTGGTGGATGACCCTCAATTTCCCCTCTGGGGATCAATAAAGTATACTAAATCTAAATCTAAAAAATTATGTTTATCCTTTTACTGTGACTGTCTTTCTTGGGGTTGACAGCTGTCAGGCGGCACTTCCAGTTTGGCTCTCCGTGTGGGCGTTGACCTGTCAGCTGTCAAGCTATGCCACTCCTCTCTCATCTCTGCCAGCTGATTCCTATTACCAGTTACTGTTCCCTTTTTTCCCGCTCATGTGAACCCACACCTGTTATCGTTGATGTTGATTATTCCATCCCTATTTAAGGGGCTGCGCTCCTCTGTCTGGCGCAACACGCTACTTTCAACTACTCACTACCATCCTGCTACTTTCAGCACCTTATTCATAAACGTAAGTCATTCGTTTTTGTGCTACGTGTTTTACTATTTGTTCCCAGGTTTAGCTGGCGATGCCTTCACCTTAGCCTTAGCTATCCTCGCTGACCTGTGCTTCTTTCCCTCCACAAGTTTTTTGTTATTTAGTTTTATTCTTCCAATAAATTTTGCAAACTCACAGCCGGCGCGAGGTGCCTTTTTTCTCTGCCTTGGAAGGCCATTACGACAGAAGAGTGATGCCAGTGTGGGCACCAGCAGCTGTGAGTTTGCAGTTTTTTGTTTTTCTCTTACTCATTTTCTTGGAGTTAATCATGTTTCTGGCACGCCGGCATCCGCCCAATAAAGGAAGACCGGCAGCGGGGTCCCCGAGCCTGGAGGAGGAATGGGCAGCCGACTTTATCCAAAGTTTTGTGGATGAAGCTCTCGTCGCCCGCAAACCCCCAAAAACCTGGGAGAGCTTAAATGGAGCGGTGGAGATTCTGGAGGCACACCCCAACCTATGGAAATATCCCCAATACGCAGAATTGCTGTCCACGGTCTCCTCGCTCCAGCAGTGTTTTCCTGGGTTGATGATAGGGTTGCCTCCAGCAGGACCGAAGCCGTCGTGGAAGCACTCTCCGCGGCAGACGTTCTCCTCCTCTCCCGGGTTGCCAGCTCCACGAATTCAGTGTCATCTAGCTCCGGCCCACCGGGGGAATACTCCCGCATCCCGGGCGCCTTCTTCCGCTGCCGAGAGGTTGGCGGTGCTTCCCCCGGTCCCATCTGTCTCCGTGTCTTCTGGGGCTGCTCCTCCACAATCCTCAGAGGGGCCCATCTCCACCGTAGCCATGGAGAGGGATGATGCTACATCCATTGCAGCAGGAAATATAGAACTCTGGGATAGCAGGCAAGTTTCATTTTATTCCACTTCATTTTATGATGATATGCCTTGCCTGATTCCCGGTAGTGAGGCTCCAGGTATGCAGTCCCCTGAGCCCTCGCCACCTGCTGCAATTATCAATTTTTCACCTGCCCTCTTCGTGTCTCCTCCCGCTGTTCCTGAGCGTCCGGCAGCTCTGTTCCGGGGCTGGCGGACGTTGGTGGAGCCTGCAATGCTGGAAGATCTGAGTACAGCCCCACAGCCATGCTACCATGCTACGGACGGAGGGAGAGCGCTTCCTGCGACCCAAAGCCTGTACAGACGACAGAGCATCTCCTGGCTTCGGTTACGCAGATTCCAGCGCCAGCGGTGAGCCGACTGCCAGCCACCACGCCAGAAGAGACTCCTGCATGGGTCACTTTGCTGGGGAGTCTTAAGACTGCACCATCCACCATGCCTGCTGCAGGAGCCACTGCAGCAGAGTCGGAGTTGGACCTCCAGAGGACCGAGCCTGGAGTACCACCGTCTGGATCGACGGAGTCCTGGACGGCGGTGGAGCTCAAGCTCAGGCAAGTGCTCTCCTTTGTTTTTCTTAAGTCAGTTTTGGAGAGCTCTTGCCTGGCTCTTGGTAAGGAGAGCTGGGTGCAGCCGCCCGCTGTGCCTGGGCCCTCCTCACCGGGCTCCACCGCTGCCAGTGACCCTGACCCTGCTTCTCTGTCTGTATCGTCTGAGCTCTCTCCCAGGGTCACCGAGGATGGTCCACCAGTGCCAGATGTCTCCATGGATCCAGGCTCACCGCCCAAGATCATCATGGGTCCAGCTCCCCCCGCTGAGGTTGTCAAGGACGCTCCATCCCGGCCCGGGATTCCATGGATGCAGTCGCGCTCCAGCCTGGAGCCGCCGCGGGTGCTGCATTGCTCCAACCCAGAGCTGCCGTGGGTGCTGCATTGCTCCAGCCCAGAGCCGCGGGTGCTGCATTGTTCCAGCCTGGAGCCACCGAGGGTGCTGCATTGCTCCAGCCAGGAGCCACCGAGGGTGCTGCATTGCTCCAGCCAGGAGCCACCGCGGATGCAACTTCGCTCCAGCCCGGAGCCACCGTGGGTGCAACTTTGTTCCAATCCAGGACCACCGAGGGTGCTGCTGGCCAAACCAAGAGCGTTGTGTTTTCCCCTCCTTCGCCAGACACCATCGTGGTCCCCTCGCCTGTGCCGGATGCTGTCGTGGTTTCACCCCCTGTGCCCGACATCGCCCTGGCTCCTCCGACTCATCCATCCTGCCAACCTTTGACTCCTCCAGATGGGCAGCCACCCCCTGGACCACCCTTGGCATTCAGGTGGCTTAAGAACTCTGGTCAGCTGACTGACGGACTGAGCCATTGGACTGGGTGACCCATGCTCTCCGGCAGGCAGACGGTGTGGTGGTCCTGAACAGTTTTCTAGCGGTTTTCTAGCTCTTTGGTCTGGGACCGGGGGTGGGGTGGGGTGGGGCTAATCACTGACTTTGGTGTGGGTCCTGAGCGGGGTCTTGTTTCGTTCCCTCCTAGCCTGTTCCTCCCACCACCCACCCTGGGTGGGCTATTGTTGTGCTCCTGTTGAGGGGGGGGGACAAGCTTTTTTCTTTTTCTTTTGCCGTTACCCTGGGGTGTCTGGGTTCCACCCCTTGAGAGGGGGGCTTTGTCACGAGCTGAGTGCTGGATGTTCTGCCAGACTCAGTCTTGTGGCTTTTCTCTGTATTTATGTTTATCTGTTGTATTTTTGTGCCTTTTTGAGTTGTTATACTGCTTTCTATTTTTCTGTTTATGTTTCAGTTTGTATCAGCCATGTTTTGTTTCATTTGTAATTATTATCTAGTCTGCAATTGATTACGTTTATATTTTTACTGTGATGTCTTTCTTGGGGTTGACAGCTGTCAGGCGGCGCTTCCGGTTTGGCTCTCCGTGTGGGCGTTGCCCTGTCAGCTATCAAGCCATGCCACTCCTCTCTCATCTCTGCCAGCTGATTCCTATTACCAGTTATTGTTCCCTTTTTTCCCGCTCATCTGAACCTACACCTGTTATCATTGATGTTGATTATTCCATTCCTATTTAAGGGGCTGCGCTCCTTTGTCTGGTGCAGCACCCTACTTTCAACTACTCACTACCAACCTGCTACTTTCAGTGCCTTACTCATACACGTAAGTCATTTGTTTTTGTGCTACGTGTTTTATTATTTGTTCCCAGGTTTTTCCGGCAATTCCCTCGCCTTAGCTTGGCTATTTTTGCTTACCTGTCGTTCGAGCTTAGTCCCCAGGTTTAGCCGGCGATGCCCTCGCCTTAGTCTTAGCTATCCTCGCTGACCTATGCTTCTTTCTCTCCACAAGTTTTTTGTTATTCAGTTTTGTTCTTTCAATAAATTTTGCAAACTCACAGCCGGCGTGTGCTGACTTTTTTCCCTGCCTTGAAAGGCGAATATGACATAACCACGTGATCCTTGACCTTTTGACCCCCAAAGGGTGTAGAACCACTTTTGATCTATCATTTGTCATCCCTCCTCTTTGTGTTGGACTCCCCTTGTGTTCCTTTGCTCTTCAAGACATCTCTTACATTTAAAATGATTGCTTACAGGCTAGAGGTCTTGGTTCTGTGTATCTCCATAGTCTTTGCATAAGTTGTGTAAATTGTGTAGCCAAAGGCCTATGGAATGTGACACAAGCAAAGTTCATAACTATTAAATTAAAGCACTCTGAATTGTCTTGTACATGAAATGTGCGACACAAGAAAACTTGCCTTGCCTTAAATCTGTGTGCTGATTTAGTCCTTATGCACTTGTAAAATAAATAAGGAAAATTACAACGGTTTCAAAACATTAATTTAACCAGATTATAGGACCAGTGCACAATAAATACAAAAACCTGCAAATCATCTAATTTTTTTTCAGAAACCCCCCCCCCCCACACACACACACACCAGCATACATGCACACACACACACCCACACCCACACCAAAATGTTTTAGCAACAAATGGAAAAAGAAGAAAAAACCTTTAATATTTATTGTGATATGCACAGAGACAAACAGTCAGGGGAATTTATATGATATTTGTATCCAATTTACCTTAACTGAACCAAAAAAGTCAGAGAGGTCACTCAAAATTAAATAAACTTGTTGGATACTTGGTTTCATTCACATCTGTATTTTAGCCATGCATTCTATATAACTGATCTTGCTCCTGCTTTTGCATGAAAAGGTAAATGGCAAGGGGTTGTTGAATAAATCTGCAAAAAAAAATAATAATTCTTGGGTGTAAATGTCAAAAAGAAAAACATTTTATTTGAACAGCCGAGGTGTCATTAAAGAAGTCAAGACAAAAAGGAAGGAGATGTTGAGAAAGAGGAAATGAGTAAAGGGGGAAAAAGAGCAAGAAAAGAAAATGACAGACTGAACAGATGAGCAGAGGGTGTAGTTGGCTAACAGATGAGCCACACAGAAGTCACAGATCACTAGTGTATATCCATCAGAGCTCTCATAGCTAACTAATTCCTCCAATCAGATGGATCCGTGTAAATATGTCAAATGGGGGACGGGAAATTGCCAGTGTGGTTTATTGACTGTGATAAAATCTGAAAAGCACCGCTGAACATAATTACATACTTGTCAGAGCCATAAAAATTAGCTTTATTATCAATGGGATGATTTTGTACAACTTCATTTGGGGGCGATGCCTTCCAGATGGGGAGCGTGGAGAGCTTTTTTACACTCCTCTTCTCTCCTCTGCATCTGGCTCCGTCATTAACAGCATGACGGTCTCTCTCTTTCTCTCTCCCATGCTCTCATTCTCTACCTCGCTCGCTCAGTCCACCGATGCACACAGGCAGTCACACACTCCTGCTTCCCGACACACACACACACACACACACACACGTGCGATAAGACTCACTAAGGGAAACACATGCACACTTTCAGAGAAAGGACCCAGATGTGCACGAGAATCTCTGTACACACAGACAAGCACAGACACCCACACAAATCAAAACGTATGTATGGAATCCATCACACAACCTCTGTTGCTTAAATATTCATCTAAATGCTGATGCTGAACTCCGGCTCTCACCACACACCGATAACACATTTGGGTGACTCTTCCAGCTGGGCCTCAGTGCCGCTCTGCTCCTCTCCGCCACAGATAGCAGCTTTCATCGGGTCCGCAGAGACAAAGCAGCCTCAAGTTTCCACTATTACACCCATTTAAAGCCACTTGACTGTGAGAAGAGTTTTAATGCAGTGCCACTTAGAGAGGAGAAAAACAGCCTTAAAAAGGTGCATTTGATAGCCATTTCATCCAGATTCGCTTCTCTGTTCCACTGTGGATGGCCTTTAAAGGAGCGATGTTTTCATATAGATAAATGTCCATTTTATTAATCACTTCTTTATGTCTGACACTGTAACTAGATGGACTTATTACTTGAAAATTTAAACATGTAAAAAGACATTATTCCCAATAGTGCTTTTTCATTTAGACTGTTGATAGTGCATCTAAACATGAATAGCTGTATGTTTTATATTACATTTGAGCATGTTAGAGCTATTCTGAATACCAGGAGTGATAAAAAGGGAATATCCAAATATTCTGGACAGTCTCTTTTTTTCTCCGTCTGCATCAGCATCAGTGCTTTTCAGAAATGTGACTTTTCTTATAAATCTGAAACTTTTTAATGCAAATTTGCAACTTTTTTATCATAAGTTTCCATTATTTTTTGTATATTTGAGACTTTTTTCCTCTTGAGACTTCACTGCATCTTTTGCCTAAATATGCATTTTTTTTCTTTGGAAATTAAATTTCCCCCCATAAATTTGGAGCATTTGCTGGAAATCTAGCATTTTTTTCCTTATAAATTTGTACTTTTTAATGTAAATTTGGGTCCTTTTGTTGTAAATCTGAAAAACTTATATTCTGAAATTTGTGACTTTTTGGTAAATTTTGTGACAACCATAAAGTTGCAACTTTTTTCTTTTAAATATGCATTTCTTTTGTAAAGTTGGTAAATTTCTCGTTTCAGTGAAACGAGTAAATATCCAGATAATTAAATATCTGTGCACAACCCTATTGCATGTGTATTTCATGGTTGTTTACTTCATTATAAAATAATATCTAAAAGAAGTTTTGTTTAAAATTCTGCAGATGCAGTTTCTATAATGCAATAGACACACCATTTTAAAAAGCATCTTTGGGTAATTCTAATGCAGACACTACAAAATTTAAGTGATCTTTATCAGTAGTATATGGGTGTAGTTTTTTTCCCCTATATGTCTTGACACCCCCCCCCCCCACACACACACACACGACATTCGTAACACTGACCTGACATAAAAGTTCTTACAAAACTGTCAAACTTGCTGTAACTCTAGAATAAAGTGTTATGGCTACACTAATCCCAGAGTAAAAATCAAAGTTTAACTGAAACATATAAATGAAATAGATGACACCTTTATTTCTACGTGTGTAAAGTCTACATGGGTTACCAAGTATCCAGTCACAATGCTTTTCCCCATTTAAGCAAAAGGGGGGGGGGGGAAGAAGAAAATAAGCAGCACCAGTTTCTCCAGCACGCTGCTCCCCACCCTCCTCTCCATCTCTCATTACACCCAACGCTACAAGACCCCACCACAGAAAAATCCATAGCCATCGATCCCTTTGCCCAGCTGCGGTCGCCACAATTATTCTTGAGGAGGAAACGTTGGCGATAAATTACATGTGTGCTTTTCATCTGCTGTTGTGTGGGGCTGAGCCCACCAAGGACCAGGGCGGGGGGGTGGGGGGGCAGCGGTGAGGTGGGGCGGCACAAGTGACTTGCTGCTGTCAACAACCGAGCATTGATCTCAACCCACTGTATAACCTTCAGCTGAGTACAAACATTTCTGATTCATATTAACTGCTGCCTATCAAATGTCCCCCTTTTTTAGACTTCATACTGAAGTGAAACTGACTCTGTGAAGTGACGCGTCTTCATCTTTTCCCAGCCTCAACTTTAAATCTAATCTGAATTCAATCACGACTGCAAACCCCGATCTCAAACATCAATCCTAAACCGAGGCAAAGGTCAGACAGGAAAAGTTGCAGATAAACCAACCCATAGGTCACAAACATCTGTATAGAAGCAAACACACCCAGCTGTATGCCCAACAAAAGTTTTCAATAATGCATCTGCACTGAGAGCCCTTAAAACTTTTTGGGCTGTTTGAGTGTCCCCATCAATTCTTCTCCTTTGTTCCCATGATGCACCTCAACCCTCCACCCCTCACTATAGTTAAATGTGCAGTAGTGAGAGACAATAAAAGCACTTTGAAGTCAAAATATACAACCTCTCTTTGCATATGTGTGAATACATACAGTATACAGACATATGTGTTTATATAGGCGTGTGTGTGGCTGTGTGTAAGCACGTGTATGTGTGTGTTTTAAATAACCCCGGAGGAGTCTGCATGCAGCTATAATTGCCTCCCTCATTAGTTATGTTTTAGCAGGAGCGGATGGGAGGGCAATTAATTTTGCCGCTTAATTTTTGACACGGAATCCGCTGTTGTATTGATGTGCTCGCCATTTTGGGTCTCATTTTTCAGGGAAATTAATTGACAAAGTGTGAAGATTTATCAGCATATCGCCAGATTAAGCGACAAACTGAAGCAATGAGGAAATCAATTGTGGTCCTGTCGCTGTGTTCAAACCTACTCTGCACCCCCCACCACCTCACCCAATTCACTCCCTCCACAATGCCCAAGAGCCTGGGAAGAAAGGGGGGGGAGAATACTGGGTGGGTCAGATGCAGTGCACTTATTTATTTATTTGAGTCGCTCATTCATCAGCCGTTACAAATGACCCTGGCTGTTGACGATCACAAGATCCCCTGTCCCCGCTCTCCCACCCCTCCTTCACTCCCTCAGACAGGGGTGACATATGTGTGTGTCTGTGTGTGTGTGTGGTGATTATCATAAAGAACGCACAAATCAGAGAAAGGCGCAATGACTCCCCTTTGAAGGTGAAAGGAGCATCACAATGTCCACTTTTTTTTTTTTTTTAACTAAGCACAATTTCTGTGTATTAGATGTCAGTTTGACTACAGTGTAGTTTCTGGTACAATTACAAATCCCCTGGAACGACTGCAGCTACATGAACAAAGACTCAGAAAATAGATATATAAGGTGGACATATGTAGCTTTCAATCTGAGGACAAATCCTCCTGTTTCATGAAGAAGTTTGATTTTATAGGAGTCTACGGCACGACAGCTGTGGGTACTCGATCTCTCTTAATTTCACTTTCCTAGTGAGTCATTTTGAGTCATTTTTAAAGTTAACATTTCCAGCTGGGCTTTTCCAGCTATGAAAAGCTATGATTTCTACAGTCACAAACCCTAATAGTCACAATCTATTAAAAGAGTAGTTTCCAAAGATTTGATTTATTCAAAAAATACACGGCTCATGACAATCCCTAGTTTTGAAACACATTTCCCTCTTGTTTTACCCATTTATTTCTGCTATAAGGCCAATCATTCTCATTTCTGGAGCACTGGCTGGGGTCATTCTGTCAAACCCACAGGCATGTGTCCTTCATGTAGAAGGCACAACAAAGTGCAGAAACCTGAAAGGTGCAAAACCGATGTAAAACATGGTCTGTTGGAAGATAAACACACAGCCCTCCAGCCTCTTTAAAAGGTCTCTGTGTAGCTCTTTAAAACAGACCCAATATACAGTGGTGTGAAAAAGTGTTTGCCCCCTTCCTGATTTCTCTTTTTTTTTTCCTATGTTTGTCACACTTAAATGTTTCAGATCATCAAATAAATGTAAATATTAGACAAAGATAACACAAGTAAACACAAAATGCAGTTTTTAAATGAAGGTCTTTATTATTAAGGGTAAAAAAAAATCCAAACCTACATGGCCCTGTGTGAAAAATTGATTGCGCCCCCTCCTGTTAAAACATAAATTAACTGTGGTTTATCACATCTTTGGAAAGCTGAGTTCAATTTCTCTAGCCACACCCAGGCCTGATTACTCCCACACCTGTTCTCAGTCAAGAAATCACTTAAATAGGACCTGCCTGACAAAGCGAAGTAGACCAAAAGATCCTCAAAAGCTAGACATCATGCTGTGATCCAAACAAAATTCAGGAACAAATGAGAAACAAAGTCATTGAGATCTATCAGTCTGGAAAAGGTTATAAAACCATTTCTAAAGCTTTGGGACTCCAGCAAACCATAGTCAGAGCCATTATCCACAAATGGCGAAAACATGGAACAGTGGGGAACCTTCCAAGTAGTGGCTGGCCAACCAAAATTACCCCAAGAGTGCAGCAACAACTCATCCAAGAGATCACAAAAGACCCCACAACAACATCCAAAGAACTGCAGGCCTCACTTGCCTCAGTTAAGGTCAATGTTCATGACTCCACCATAAGAAAGAATGGGCAAAAATGGCCTACATGGAAGAGTTCCAAGACGAAACCCACTGCTGAGCAAAAAGTACATAAAGGCTCATCTCAGTTTTGCCAGAAAACATCTTGATGATCCCCAAGACTTTTGGGAAAATACTCAGTGGACTGATGAGACAAAAGTTGAACTTTTTGGTAGGTGTGTGTCTTATTACATTCGGCGTAAAAGTAACACAGCATTTCAGAAAAGGAACATCATACCAACAGTAAAATATGGTGGTGGTAGTGTGATGGTCTGAGCCTGTTTTGCTGCTTCAGGACCTGAAAGAATTGCTGTGGTAAATTGAACCATGAATTCTGCTGTCTACCAAAAAAATCCTGAAGGAGAATGTCCGGCCATCTGTTTGTGACCTCAAGCTGAAGCGCACTTGGGTTCTGCAGCAGGACAATGATCCAAAACACACCAGCAAGTCCACCTCTGAATGACTTAAGAAAAACAAAATGAAGACTTTGCAGTGGCCTAGTCAAAGTCCTGACCTGAATCCGATTGAGATGCTGTGGCATGGCCTTAAAAAGGCAGTTCATGCTCCAAAACCCTCCAATGTGGCTGAATTACAATTCTACAAAGATGAGTGGGCCAAAATTCCTCCACAGCGCTGTAAAAGACTCATTGCCAGTTAACACTTGATTGCAGTTGTTGTTGCTAAGGGTGGGTCAACCAGTTATTAGTTTTAGGGGGCAAGCACTTTTTCACACGGGGCCATGTAGGTTTGGGTTGTTTTTTCCCTTAACAATAAACACCTTCATTTAAAAACTGCATTATGGACTTCCGGTTATGGCTGCCACGTAGGACGGACGTGTCTCGCTCTGCTCTGCTCCTGGAAAAAAAAAAAATCGGCAAATAACTCTCTCATTTGGGACAGAACGTATCCCAGCATTTGGGCGAGGATATGTCGGCGAAGCCTAAGGCTGGAAAACCAGGAAAAGGAAAAAGCGAGCCGCCGAAACAGTCCAAATTAACGGACTTTCAGGTCTGTGACGCAGTAAACAAAACTCCATATATGGCGGAGGAGGCTGGCAACGCTGCGATATCTGCGGGGAATGGCGCAGATGCGCTGATGGCTGCCATGAGTTCAATGAGAGCGGACTTTTCCTCTAGATTTGATGGGATTATGACAGCGTTGGAAGGAATAAGAAAGGAATTGGGTGACTGTGTAGAACGAACGGCGCAGATGGAGCTCCGTCTCGCTAGTGCTGAAGATGACATCACCCGTCTTCAATTAAAGGTGCGCACTTTGGAAAAAAAAAATAAATCTCTGGAAGATAATATTTTGGATTTGGAATCTCGGTCGAGACAGAATAATTTGAGGCTGGTGGGTCTTCCAGAGGAATCAGAAGGTCGGGACGTATGTTCCTTTCTGGAAAAGTGGATTCCGGAGGTGCTGGGCAGCGAGGAGTTGCAATCAGCAGTGGTTCTGGAAAAAGCACATCGTATTGGCCCACGGAGAGATAAGGGACCGCCGAGGACCTTAATTATGAAGTTTCTTAGCAACAGAGACAGGATGAAGATCTTCAACGCTGCACGAGCTAAAAAAGGAGAGATAAAACACCAGGACCAGCAGGTGCGGTTCTACCCAGATTTGGCCACAGGAATCCAGCAATTGAGGAAGCAGTTTGATCCCGTACGTAAGGAGCTGCGCAACCTTGGGATTCGTCATGGTGTAATCTATCCTGCGAGACTGCTGACCACGTATGAGGGCAGAACCCACATCTTCAAGACCCCAGAGGAGGCGCAGGAGTTCATCAAGAAGATCAAAGAAGAAGAAGAGACTGGTGGGAGCTAAGCATGAACAAAATATAAGGTAGAATAATTAAGCATTTGCACAGGCATCTGACTGACTTGAAGTAAATAGTAAGTTTACAAAATATAGATTGTATTATATATTAAAAAAACAAAACAAAAACAAAACAAACAAACAAAAAAAAACTATGATGTACAAAGTTGTTAAAAATTTTGGAGTTAAGTTGGAAAACTACAGAGGAGAGTTAATGTTACGTCATTAAAAGCAGTAGAGTTAGGGTGATTGGGAGGATGAAGAAGGAGTGGCTTAGGCTGTTCCCCGTGGGTGTGGAACGGTCGATGGCTATATCGGGAGACAGAATTTTTTTTTTGATTTTGGGGGGTTTGCCACAAGTGTGGGAAGGGGAAATTTGTTTGTGTGTAGTTTGTAGGATGAATGTTCAACCACTCATGTTTTTGCTTCTCTGTATGAGCATGTTTACACTGCAAGGTAATCCCAAACTCTCTATTGATCATGGACCAAAGTGTTAATCTTAATTTAACTTCATGGAATTGCAGAGGTCTACAAAATTTAAAAAAACTTAAACAAGTTATGAATAAAATAAAGGACATGGGTTCAAGAATTGTGTTTTTACAAGAAACTCATTTGATAGAGGAGGATGTTAAAAGAATTAGGAGTAGATGGCAGGGAAGTGTATTCACCTCTTCATTTTCATCCCGAGCCAGGGGAGTTATGACTCTCATACATAAATCAGTTCCTTTTCAAGTGAAAAATGTAATTGGAGACAAATTTGGAAGATATGTAATCATTCAAGGTTCTTTGCTATTAGAAAATATAAATCTTGTGAACTTATATGGTCCCAATATAGATGATCAGAAGTTCTTTGCTAATTTATTTCTCATCTTATCATCACTTACAGGGCAACATATAATAGCAGGGGATTTTAATTGTACATTGAATCCAGGTGTGGATAGATCAACAGGACTGGATTGTACGCACATTGGATGTAGGATGACTATTAATCATTTTATGAAAGAATTGAGATTGTTAGATATATGGAGAGAAATGAAACCACAAGTTAAAGCCTATTCTTGTTATTCCAGTACCTACAAGACATTCTCACGTATTGATTATTTTTTGATTTCCACAGAATTAAGGTCCAAGATTCAAAACTGCTTTTATGATAACATCGTGATCTCTGATCATGCACCCTGTTGTCTAATATATGTAGATAAAAAATTGACAAAGGAATCAGGTAGATGGCAATTTCAGCATAAATGGCTTCAGGATGAGGAATTTGTCAAGTATATAGAAAAACAGATAGACGAGTTCTTTGACATCAATACTACACAAACATCAGCATGTGTAAAGTGGGAGGCTTTCAAAGCTTTTATTAGGGGACATATTATTAGTTATACAGGATCAAAATCTAAGAAGACTCGAGAGGAGAGAGCTAAATTGGAACATAAAATAAAAAGTCTTCAGGAAAAAGTGTATGCAGGAAGTGACCCAAGGTTGGAGAATGAATTACTGATTTTGAGAGCTGAATACGACAAAAAATCAGCGAATAGAGCTGCCTCGAGTCTTCTAAGATTGAAACAATCTTTTTATGAACAAGGTGAAAAATCAGGAAAATTATTAGCATGGCAGATTAAACAATTGGAAATTAAAACACCAATTACCAGTATTATAAGTAACGGACAGGTAGTTATAGATCCTTTAGAAATTAATAGAGCCTTTAGAGATTACTATGAAAAATTATATGATACCAAAAATGAACCTGATTTAACAAAACTAAATGGGTTTTTGAACAAACTATCTATACCGTGTATACCAAATGAAAACAGGGAGATATTGGAGTCTAAAATTAGTCAAGAAGAAGTTGGGCTAGCCATTGATAATATGAAATCAGGAAAAAGTGCAGGACCAGATGGTCTTCCAGTTGACCTTTATAAAAAATTTAAGAATAAATTAATAAAACCTTTTTTGGAAATGGTTTTAGAAGCATTTCAAAATAATAATTTACCATCATACATAAATAATGCCTTAATTATACTGCTGCCAAAACCAGGTAAGCCCTCTAATAAATGTGAAAATATGAGACCAATAAGCCTATTAAACGCCGACCTTAAGATAATCTGTAAAATTTTAGCAAGACGAATACAAGAAATTTTACCAAATATTATTAATCGAGATCAGAATGGCTTTATAAAGGGTAGACAAGGCTTCCATAATGTAAGAAGACTATTTAATATTATTTATTTTAATAAAGAAGCACCGGATACAGCTCTCCTATCATTGGACGCCGAAAAGGCCTTTGATAGAGTTGAATGGCCCTTTCTTTTTGAAGTCCTACAAAGGTTTGGACTTGGAAATAATTTCATAAAATGGGTTCAAATAATATACAATAATGCTACAGCAGAAATCCTAACAAATAACAATATTTCAAAACCAATAAAAATCAATAGAGGATGTCGACAAGGCTGTCCACTTTCACCTTTACTGTTTACTATGGCAATTGAACCTTTAGCGATAGCGATACGTTTACATTCACAAATATATGGAATTAAAGTTGGACCAACAGAACATAAAATCTCCCTGTACGCCGATGATATAATTTTGTTTATGTCGAATCTAAAAAAATCAATTCCAACCTTGTTGAATTTAATAAAGAATTTTGGGGAAATATCAGGATATAAAATAAATAAAACTAAATCTTCAATATTAATGCTAAATGAGACCCAGAGAAATTACCCAGCCCCTGAGGCAAATCAATTCAATGTTGTAAATCAGTTTAAATATTTAGGAATCCAAATTATGCCTAAGCTAGAATCAGTCGCCAGCGTCAACTATGAAGCCTTAATGTCAGATATCAATGAGTTAACTCAGAGATGGATGTCACTACCAATGTCGATGATCGGGAGAATCAATATACTTAAAAGTAATATTTTACCTAAAATACTTTATTTATTTCAATACATTCCCTTATCACCACCTTTAGATCTATTCTCAAGAATAAAAAAAAAGTTAGTGGAATTTATATGGAACAACAGGAGGGCTAGATTACGTCTGTCTTTATTATATTTACCATTTGATCGTGGAGGTCTGAAATGTCCAAATTTTATGTTGTATTATTGGTCGGCACAACTGAGGTCTATGACATATTATTTTTCATCAAATGATCTCCCTCACTGGACTGAAATGGAATCATACAATTTACCTTTACCTCTTCCCATATTCATATACTCAGATTCGGCAAAAAAATTACAAAAACAAGTTAAAAATCCATTTGTAAAGCATATGATCAAAATATGGTGTGAAGCTAAAAACTATTTAAAAGAACCACAGTTATTGTCACAATTTAGTCCAATATGGGGTAATCAATATTTTAAACCAGGGAGAGCGGACGCTGTATTTAAAGTATGGAATTTAAAAGGGATACAAAAGATTCAGGATTTATATTTGCCATGTGCAGACAACATAATGTCTTTTGAAGAGCTGAGGATCAAATTTAATCTCAATAGAACACATTTTTTTAAATATCTTCAACTTAGAAACTTTATTCGATCAAATCAAAATAAAGCTCTCACTCGACCTATTTATTCATCCTTGGAAAAAATGATGATGAAAGATAGTAAAAGAAAGGGTATTATTTCAGAGTTTTATAACTCATTGACACTATCTTCAAGTGAAAATTCACTGAAAAGATTAAACTACTGGAAAGAAGATCTGCAAATTGAAATTTCGGAGGAACAATGGGAATTGGCTTGTACAGAAGCTCAAACCAAATCAATAAATGCACGCCTTAAATTGATACATTTCAAATGGTTAATGCGGATGTATGTTACACCGGAGGAGTTAAATAGATATAACAAAAATATACCAGATACATGCACAAAATGCATGGAAAGTAAAGGAACCCTATTTCATTGTTTATGGGAATGTAGATTAATAAGAATGTTTTGGGAAGAGGTGAGGGTAACAATTGAAAAAATAATCTCAAAACAAATCATACTGAATCCTAAACTGTTTTTGTTGGGTCTGTACCCAGAAAAGCATAATTTTAATAAAAGTGAAAGAACATTCATAGACCTCAGTTTGCTTAATGCCAAAAAATGTATTGCACTATTATGGAAAAAGACTCATAGACCAGATGTGACTCAGTGGTTAAGACAGATGTTAACAAACCTTCCATTAGAAAGAATAACATATATACTGAAATCAAAGGAAATTGTGTTTGAGAATATATGGAGACCTTTTATTGATTATGTAAAAAATTTAAACATAACTCTTGAAGAAGAAGGTGAATGATGTGTGTGGACCTTGTAAATTCCAAACTGGTGAACATAATATGTATACTTATGTATTGGATTGTCTAGACTAAACAGAGGAGCATTGTTGAAGACTTGATTTTGTTGGTGGTTGTTGGTGTTTTTAGTGCATTTTTTTTTTTTTTTTTGTAGTACTTTAGCGTTAGTGTTTGATTGTTTGTATCATGTTTGTTAAAAAAAAAAAAAGTTCAATAAAGATATTGTGGAAAAAAAAAAACTGCATTATGTGTTTACTTGTGTTATCTTTGTCTAATATTTAAATTTGATGATCTGAAACATGTAAGTGTGACAAACAGAAAAAAAATGAGAAATTAGGAAGGGGGCAAACACTTTTTCATACCACTGTATCTTACCAAAGTCTTTATGCAGCATGTGGAGAAATTCAATTTAATTCAATTCAAGCATTTAAAAAATAAAAAAGAAAGTGAGCATAATGAGCAAGTATATTTAAAAAAACAGCAAGTGAAAACAATGAAAAATTACATGAGAGCAAAGTGCAAATATGAATGGAAAGTAAAGGAAAAGAAAAATGCAGAATGATCAAGAGCTTTGAGGTAGCAGAGTAGAAGTTATGGGGAATTAAGGTGTATGCTTGTACTGAATGTACTGACATCTTGACAGAAAGGTAAAATTGCTAAATGACACCCTAAAAAAGAAGAAAAAAACAACCCGTTGCAGTAAACAAAAACAGTAACATGCTGCACTAACAAAATACATGACAAGATGTGAATCAAAAAGTCATAAGTCAAAAGCATAGCATCAACATAAATTGTACAAGTCTACTGCACAAACAGTTGAGTAAGAGTAAAACATTATCCATGAAGTTATTTAGGTCACAGTTGATGGAAAAAAATAATTGATTTTATCCTTGTCAAGTTGGAAAGTGTTTGTCTTTGTGACCTTCTTCTCATAAATATAAAACTTTCTTCACATAAACTTGAAACTTTTTCCCTAAAATTTGTGATTTTTTTTTTTTTTACCAGTTCATGAGGTTTTTCTCACAGATTTGTGGCATTTTTCTTAGCAGAAATTTATGATAAACTTGACTTTTTCATGCAAAATTTGCAATTTTTACTAACAAATTTGCAACTATTTTCTTGTAAAGTTTCTAAAATGTTGCCACATGTATGGTTTGATATAAACAAAATAATATAAACAATAAGCAGTAATATGTATCAAAGTAACTCCATGTGTGATCAAATGTACTTCTGTAAAAGTGCCGTTTTTCCCTCAAATAAGAGCGTGAAACTGCTCAGTAATGTACAATTTAATAAAGAAGTTACTTGACTACATGTATTCAATGAGCATGCAAATATAACTTGTTATTACTGACCTCTGGCAATAAGAAGTATTTGAAAAAGATGCCTGGAACCATAACATTATGACTTGAACAGGTAAATACAATGGATATAAAAAGTCTACACACCCCTGTTCAAATGCCAAGTTTTTGTGATGTAAAAAAGTGAGACCAAGACAAATCATTTCAAAACTTTTTCCATTAATGTGACATATAACCTGTACAACCCAATTGAAAAACAAACTGAAATCTTTTAAGGGGAAAAATAAAAAATAAAAGACTTACAGTGCATCCGGAAGGTATTCATAGCGCTTCACTTTTTCCCACATTTTATGTTACAGCCTTATTCCAAAATGGATTAAATTCTTTTCCCCTCAAAATTCTACACACAACACGCCATAATGACAATGTAAAAAAAGTTTGAGATTTTTGCAAATTTATTAAAAATAAAAAACTAAGAAATCACATGTACATAAGTATTCACAGCCTTTGCCATGAAGCTCAAAATTGAGCTCAGGTGCATCTTGTTTCCACTGATCATCCTTGAAATGTTTCTACAGCTTAATTGGAGTCCACCTGTGGTAAATTCAGTTGATTGGACATGATTTGGAAAGGCACACACCTGTCTATATAAGGTCCCACAGTTGACAGGGCATGTCAGAGCACAAACCAAGCATAAAGTCAAAGGAATTGTCTGTAGACCTCAGAGACAGGATTGTCTCGAGGCACAAATCTGGAGAAGGGTACAAAAAAATTTCTGCTGCTTTGAAGGTCCCAATGAGCACAGTGGCCTCCATCATCCGTAAATGGAAGAAGTTCTAAAGCACCAGGACTCTTCCTAGTGCTGGCCAGCAGTCTAAACTGAGTGATCGGGGGAGAAGGGCCTTAGTCACTGAGGTGACCAAGAATCCATTGGTCACTTTGTCAGAGCTCCAGCGTTCCTCTGTGGAGAGAGGAGAACCTTCCAGAAGGACAACCATCTCTACAGCAATCCACCAATCAGGCCTGTATGGTAGAGTGGCCATATGGAAGCCACTCCTTCGTAAAAGGCACATGGCAACCCGCCTGGAGTTTGCCAAAAGGCACCTGAAGGACTCTCAGACCATGAGAAACAAAATTCTCTAGTCTGATGAGACAAAAATTGAACTCTTTGGCATGAATGCCAGGTGTCATGTTTGGAGGAAACCAGACACTGCTCATCACCAGACCAATACCATCCCTACAGTGAAGCATGCTGGTGGCAGCATCATGCTGTGGGGATGTTTTTCAGCGGCAGGAACTGGGAGACTAGTCAGGATAGAGGGAAAGATGAATGCAGCAATGTACAGAGACATTCTGGATGAAAACCTGCTCCAGATCGCTCTTGACCTCAGACTGGGGCGACGGTTCATCTTTCAGCAGGACAATGACCCTGAGCACACAGCCAAGATACCAAAAGAGTGGCTTCAAGACAACTCTGTAAATGTCCTTGAGTGGCCCAACCAGAGCCCGGACTTGAATCAAATTGAACATTTCTGGAGAGATCTGAAAATGGCTGTGCACCGACGCTTCCCATCCAACCTGATGGAGCTTGAGAGGTGCTGCAAAGAGGAATGGGCGAAACTGCCCAAAGATAGGTGTGCCAAGCCTGTGGCATCATATTCAAAAAAGACTTGAGGCTGTAATTGCTGCCAAAGGTGCATCAACAAAGTATTGAGCAAATAAACACTGCCGTAAATGAAGAAATCTGAGCCTTTGTATCAGAGGTAATTCAAGTCCCAGACATTGATTAGAATTGGCATTGCTAAATCTTGATAGAAAAAGAAGGCTTGATTGGACAACTGTAAAGATTTTTAATAAAGGCAAAATTTGTGAAGAAAATGGTCCACTTACCGTTTTCAAATATGGCAAATTGTATCACAATTATCCATTTAGATATATTGTTTAAATCATTTATATGATATTGCTTAGTTTGTCTCATAAAACAGAAGTGCGCTTAAAAGCAATTTTAAAAGAACCAGGTTGGAATAACTTCTTTTGTTGCCCTTTCCTACATCCACCTAAATGCAAAATATCATTATAACGTTTGTGCAACAGCAAAACTCTGGCATTTAAGTAACTAGTGCATACCTGTGCATGCCCGTGCATACATGTGCATGCCTGCAGAAACAAAGCATAAGCAAGTATTTCTGCATGCCCGCAGAAAGCAGGTGTAAGCAAGCACATCGGCACTCGCTCAGTGATGCCTGCCTTTGATCTTTGATGGTGTCATAGCAAGTCCTATGATTGTGAGTACTGCCTTTGATCTTTGATGATGGCATAACGAGTCCTATGATGGGTGCATTTGAACTTTGATGATGTCATAGTGAGTCTTGTGATCTTTGATGATGTCATAGTGAGTCTTATGATCTTTGATGATGCCTGCATTTTATCTTTGATGATGTCATAGCGAGTCCTATGATCGTGAGTGATGCCTGCCTTTGATCTTTGATGTCATAGTGAGTCCTATGATCACGAGCGATGCCTGCCTTTGATCACACACAGACACACGCAGACTTTCTTGAATCACTCTATACTATGGTGTCTATATGACATCATATACACATCATGTAGACATTATAGGCAATCTTATGATCTTTAAGCGAGTCCTATGGTCGTGACAGACAGACAGACACAGATTTCTTGAATTATATATAGTGTGAATATAGAGTGAAGTTGGAGCGTAGAGGAGGCTGTAGTAGCAAATGCAGCTGAATACTCACTGTGCTACTCACCCATTGGCACATCTGAGATTAATTTCACTGCAAGGCTTCTGTGTATGTGTAAAATCAGTTATAGTGTTTGGAGCAGGATAATCAGCTGCTCTTACAGTGGATTAGAGATGTTTTTAAAGTATTTAAAAACCACTGCTATACACTTGAAATAAAGCAAGTCAATCAAAACTTCCAACCATGATGAAGTTCCTGGTCGAGGGGTGCTGCTTTTAGTTTTCGCTTTATCATTATGTTGAATTTTGTGCTTTACAACTAATACGCTTTGTGCGTGTCATTAAACCCAGCTCTGGCACGAACGCCGCAGTTAGTCATCGACACTGCGCTGCGAGGCACTACATAAACCAGACCCATGTTCTGCCGCTCACATCCCCTCTATTACCGACGGCTTTGCTCCCTGGACAGATTAGTTCAACTTTTAAATCTCCTACTTATTTTGTTAGTATTGCATCTTAGCTCCGTGAAGGAGACCATTTGTAACCTTTAAACAGATCACACGCATGTAGATAATATTTCAGCGTGTCAGGTTGGCTGCCGGAATGTGATTGCAATGATTGTAAAGCGGCAGCTAACAGTCCGACCCAGCACCAATTACAACCGGCGAAGGAGTGTCGGAGGTCACAGCGGAGTAAATTGTGTTAGCAGTTTTCTCTTTTCGTGGGGGGCAGGGGAGAGGCGTTGCTAATCAAGTCAGGTCGTGCCGATGACTGAAATGAGGCAGCTTTGGGTTTTGAGTTTTACTTCTCCTGCTTTCATATGTTCACAAACTTGATCTTTTAGCGGTCCCCAATCTCTTCTCCTTCTCTTGATCACTTCATGCACTCTATCCAAGTCTGTATTTTTTTATGATAAAGTTGCACAAAAAGACGCATGTACGTGGTCACAACACATCACCTCAGCCCACAGCCCACTCTTATGGCTCCCCAGGTGACAGCTGGGTGACTGTGTGACGCCGACTGGGTGATGGGGAATGATGAGAGCTGGAAACAAATGAAAATAAAACGTCTAATTATGGGGTGGTGGTGGTGCTTGACGTTACATCACTGTTAAAACACATTTAAAATAACATCCAGCAAGTCATACACCCACATACACACACAGGGAGCCCAGCATGCACAGCAGGCACCCGTGACGGATGGAGGGCTCTCCTGCAAGCACTCAGTCAGGCTGTCAGGCCACTGGCTGCTGCTGCTTCTGTCATTGACTTAAAAGGGCATCAAGGAGCCATGTGTGGGACATTACTGAGGCCGAGGGGGAAACTGCTGGGCTGCAGCATAAAGACGCTTTTAAAGAGACTGACTTAGGCTCCTACCGAGGGGCTATTATTCAAGACAGTAACCGCCCACTGCCCACTGCACCATCTGTCCATCCAAAGTTTTAATAATTAAAAAAAAAGCCAACCAAACAAACTGTACTTTACTGTATTTACAAAAATGACATGGAACAGTGGAATTGGGAAAAAAAAGGTACTGGTTGTATAAAAGTATTCAAAATTAAAATACTCCTTTGAGTCAGCCCCAAGGTTCATGTACAGTTTTTGCCCATTAAGCTTTTTGGTAGTGGAACAAGTGTAGTTTTTATACACCAAAAATCAGAAACTGCAGATCTGGTTGGTTTAAATTCATCAGCTTGTTCTACAGTTCTTTGATGCTAATAGATTCATTCAAATTTGATTTCAATTCAATTAATCATAAGCATGAGTTTCAGATGAAAACTGTACTGCAATTTTGGGAGTATTTACAAATAATGTAGCCCTTTGTCTTGAGGGTTTGGGCATGTGCAAAGGAGGGCGGGTGGATATAATGGGCAAAGGATGTTAAAGAAGGAGCTGCCAGGCAGGAGGAAAAGAGGAAGACCACAGAGAAGATTCATTGAAGTAGTGAAGAAGGAATACACACTACACCTGCAGCTGTGGTGCAGGTGTAGCGTAGCCGACTACTGATCAGAGGGTGAGGGGTTCAATTCCTGCTCTGTCTGCAGTCTGCATGTCGAAGTGTCCTTGAGCAAGACATTGAACCCCCAGACGCTCCTGGTGGGCCAGGCCAGCGCCTGTGTATGGCGGCTCTGCCACAATCAGTGTGTGAATGTGTGCATGAATGGGTGGATAGCAGAATCTGTAAAGTGCTTTGGTCATCCAGAGATGAGTAAAATGTGCTACCATTTACTATTTACCAGAGTGGTGACATAGTGGTAAAGTATCTGCCCCACAGCCAGGAGGTTGTGGGTTCAAGCCCCTGCCGGCTCATACCAAAGACCATAAAAATGGTACATTCCACTTTCTAGCTTGGCACTCAGCATAAAGAGAATGGAGAAAGTAAAGTCAGTTACCCAGCCACAAGGGGAAGTTCAAAATCAGTGTACACCTTGTGCCGGTCTCAAGCCCGGGTAAATGGTGAGGGTTACATCAGGGAGCGCATCCGGTGTAAAATCCTTGCCAAACCAAATATAATGACCCATGATCTGCTGTGGCGACCCCAACTAGGGAGCAGCCAGTGAGTGAAGGGGGACATGGAGAGGATTGGTGTGACAGAAGTGGATGCAATTGATAGGGTGAGATGGAGGCAAATGATCCACTGTGGTGACTCCTAAAGGCAGAGCTTGAAAGAAAAAGATGACAGCCCTTTGATTTAGTAGGAAAAAGGAACGCAAAGAACATAGTTCTCAAAAGTGTTCCTCTACTGATAATTCTAAAATACTGTAACAAAAAAACAAAACTACAACAGTAGTTACAGACAGCCTACCGGGGGGGGGGGGGGGGGTGAAAAGTTCACAGTGGTACAAATTTGTGGTTTATTTTTCAACACAGTTTCCCCTTTGGTCCACCCACTTCTTCCATTGGTGTTGCAGCGCTGGGATCCCTGCAGTTGAAAAATAAACCACATTTGGTCAAGTTTGACCACTATGAACTTTTCAGCACTTCCTCGTATGCAGTATCTCAACTAAGGCTGAAAAGGATTCAACAAGAGCACCGCACACGGTACATGATACGCCCATCCATAGCCGTTATTGATAGTGCGTAGCTAGCACACCAACAGCCAAAAAATCTATTTCAAATTCATGATTCAACATAGTCTAGATATGTAATAAAACTAATAACCATGTAATTGCAAGGAATTTAAGTAAAGCAAACAAGCTACAATTGTTGGAGTGGAAGAAATTTTGAGAAAATATCAGAAAAGCATTTAACATTATGCAGAAAAACACAACTTCAGTACATGTACAAACACTGTGTAAAATGAAAGCACCATAGATGCTGATGCCTCAGTGCCTGTGGCATGGTAGCATGAAATAGTTAAGTATTGTGTCTAGGCATGAGCCGATACCACTTTTTCAAGTCCAATACTGATACTGATACTGTGACTGAGTATCAGCTGATACCGATCCAAACCTGATACAGTCTCTCTTATTTTAAACAACAAAAGTACAGAGCACACTTTGGTAATGACTGGCTGAATTTTGCACACATATAAAACCCCAAATCTAAAAGTCAAATAATATATTACAAATATGACTCAGTTCAGTTACACTGCTGCTTTTTGAAAATTTTAAACTTTGCAACATTGTCAGCATTTCACTGGTTAGTCCCATGCAACATGCGTTCTGAAGTTTTAAGTGCAAGTTTATGCAAAACTTTGAAGCTGAGTATTTAAGTAAATATTCAGATGAAATTCAAAGTGCCACTTTATACATGAGATAAAAAATACTCTAGATCTGAAAATAAAGGAACTAACCCTTTAAGTTGTATTTTTGACATTTATTATTATTATTATTATTATTATTAATTTAATTAAATTAATTTAAATTAAATTAAATCATAATAATCAATAAATTCTTATTATTATTATCATCATCATCATAAGTATTCTCCTAGTCTTTGGTTTATTTAGTAGTGTTTCTAATATTATGCTCTTATTTTGAAGTCATTCCTGTTCCATTTTCTGTTCTGCTCAGTACATGACAGAGTTCAGCATACTCCTTTACTGTGATATTTTTGCAAGTGTTTTATGAAGTTGCTGGTATTAAAATTTTAAACGCTTGTACCACACAGCAACATACTGAGATGAGTGTGGTATTGTGTTTTATTATGAAGTGCGGTGTAGTGGCAGCCACTTCCTCTTCTGCCACTGCACCACCCTATAAATACCAGTGGGCATCTTTATTTGGCCTCTTTGCCGATGCCCCTGCCTGGTGGCTGTATTGTGTTACCAACCCCTTAATAAAGCTGAGTTCAACTGTGCACCTGGCCTCGTCATTACACAGGTATTTACAGACATAACAGCAAGTCCCACAGGCTCCAGTGACACTTGCTGCCTCTGTGTGCAGGAGCTGTGTGCAGCACTGCTGACAGCATGATCACACCTTCATTTTAAATTTGAATATTATTACTGTATCAGATCAGTAAATTACTTTTATTCTTTACTGATACCGATCCAGCTATTTTGCCTGGTTCGAACCAGATACCGATACGGCGGATCGGATCAGCTCATCCCTAACTGTGTCAGGCCATTCATGCATGGTTTTGAAATTCTTGGTATGTGTTTACGCAGGTATGATGCTGATGTCACTGTCACAACACACGCGAGGTGTACGTCATCCCAGGGCTGTGCACGGGCATTTTTGTCAAGGAGCTCATAAAAGAAAAAATAAAGCACAAGAATAAGATTAGGAGCACATACAAAAATGTGGGAGTAACAGATTTTATGAATTTAATGCGTGTATATTTGCACAACGGCGTGCAATAGCAGGTAAAAATATCAAAATTTCCAAAACTAAGACCATAATTGTCAGTATTAAATCAGAACAGTTTGGAATGTTTCACACTTATCTGTAATGAAGATTGAGAATTTATTAAATTATCTTGCAAAAACCTAACTTTTTCAAAAAATGTATTTATAAACAGTAAACATGCAATATTCTCATTTAGCTTCCAGCCAGTTATCTTCACAGCTGCTCTGACTGCTGACCCTCAGATTTACCACTGTGGACCTCAGAGAGACAAACAAGAGGAAAGGAAAACACCATTAAAACCTGATTATTATCAAAGATGTGATATAACTATTTAAAAGTCAGCATAATAAAAAAATATTACAGATGTCATCTTAACAAATTGCTTGGTTTTCTTAAAATAAACTCAAGTGGGTTTATTATTACTATCATCAGGAGTGACTTTAGTAATACCGTAACTGAACTCTCTACAGGACTGTAAAAGTTATTTTAAAGTGTGTGAATGAACCATGTCACACCGTGGTGTTTTTATATTACTGACATTAGCATTAAGACTTAAAAAAAAATCAGCTGAACTTTAGCAAAAACAATTTAATATGGTAAATAAATATAACCAAGCAGCCGCCAGTATGAAAAAAAAAAAAAACTTGCACATTGGAAAAAAAATAATGTCACTCAACATAAGCTTTCAGAATCAAATGCTGCAGTTGTAGGAATTATTAAGATAAGATAAGATAAGCCTTTATTAGTCCCACAATGGGGAAATTCCAGGATTGCAACAGCACAGGGATAGCAACACTCAGAGCAATAATTAAGAAGATACGAAAAATATAAATAAGAGCAGTGGATATACATACAGTACATACACATAAATATATAAATATATATACAAAGTGCGGAGCATTGTAGCAAGATGGAATAAACAGCATAACCGTCTACTTAGTTATCCTACATAGTATGAATATGTACCCATATGTATTGTCACCCTCCGTAGCAACTGATATTGTCCTAGTTGTATACTGGAGGGGACCATTTGTGTAAGTCTGTTGCGTCTTTTGCATTCAATACTACTAGGTCGTCACGTTTTTTTTTTAATATTAGTGTTTTAATATTGAAATCGCTGTATACTTTAAGCACAAAACGTACTTTTAAACAGTTTTTTTTTTCTTTGTTCAAATGCCATCGATGTTGGTTTGTTCCTTGGGGAGGCAGATGTGCTGATTGGCACATTGCAATTTGAGGAATGTGGGACTTGTAGTTTTTACTGATGAACTAAAAACTACAGGAAGAATATACGTTGTCCTTCCTCTTCAAACTTAAACAGTGTGTCTGAAAACAATCAACGTGATGAATAAATGGTGTAGTTGCTGAATATGTGTCTAGTTTTCAGTATCAACCGCTATTTTAAAAGCTCAGCATGAGATAAAACTGTTGACAGGAAGTGGTCCGTGGGGCTGTAAAAAAGTCACACCGCAATCTCTACTGGTCCGGCACAGTTATTCCAATAACTTTCCAACTCCATTAATCGTAAAGGTGACTTAATTTTCTGTTTATTTTGAAAACAAAATCTTATCTCGAAATTCTGGCAAATTAAAAGTTGAGAAACTATGGCAATACAATGATACAAGCCTTTAGTTCCATTTGATTTTGACTGGGCGAGCTGAAAAGCTGGTAACAGACAGACACACACACACACACACACACACACACACACACACACACACATCTACAGATTGCAGCATGCCTATGTCAGGCAACACAGTGGTAAAGTGGTTAGGACTGTTGTCTAACAGCTAGAAGGTTCCAGGTTCGAATCTCCAGGCTGGTAGGGGTATGAGCCTTTCTGTGTGGAATTTGCCTGTTCTCCCTGTGCTGTGTGGGTTTACGCTGGGTGCTCCGGTTTCCTCCCACAATCCAAAGACATGCATGTTAGGTTAACTGGTGATGCTAAATTGTTTCCTAGGTATCTGTCTCCTATAGGACCTTAGAATAGAGGGTTAATACTAGTGAAGGTCTTTGAGATTAGAAAAGTGCTATATAAGCACAGGTCCTTATCCCTTTGCACCAAGGCATAATGAAAATATCCTAGCTTAAAAACTAGGAGTTAGCTGGACAAACGACGTACTGTAGCCCCTACTGAATTGTATTCAAAAAAATGACAAAGTTCTAAAACCTGTAATTTTCACAAAAATCATCCAAAATCAAAATCTTTGTAATATGCATACATGTACAATGTATGAAATAAAAAAGTCCTAGCTTGAAAAAAGTGGGAGGAGTTTGTCAGACAAACTTGGATGGACAGACAGAGGGAAAGACATCATCATACCCTAATATGTCCCGTCTTTCGACGGACGTATAACAGATGTATTTAAATTGTGATCCGAATCAACACCACGTTTTCATGCAAATCCACACTTGTTTAAGTAATCTTTAAAAATACTGGCGGCTGCCAGTGGTACCCCTCAACCTCTTTCTTTGTTATTGAGATTTAGTTTATATGTCATTTGACCTTTGATCTTGAGATCCCAAAACCATAGTCACACTTGAGGGTCACAGGGTTTACCCGTGTACAAAGTTTGCTGAGCCTAACTTTACTCAATCTATAGTAATAGGACATAGGAAATGCTAACCTAGACATTCGACCCCAAACCCACAGTCTGGGATGAGAGTCTAAGCCGTCCAAGATTTGTCTTAAACATGGTGATATCAGTTTGAAAAGCCTATATCATTTGTTTTTGTAGTTACCACATTTACAAGATTTAGGGAAAAACTGACATTTTGCTTCCAAGAAGCCAGACTTTCTTGTAATTATTAAAGTGGTCTTGAGAAACAGTTCTCCAGGGTTTCTGGAGGTCTTTCAAGTTTTTCTTTAGACATTGGCTGTTTTTTCACTCATTTTTAGTCAGTCTAGTAATTGTACCTAACCATTGTCCAGTTTCTTAAAAAAATCTAAGGACAGTAGACAAGTTGAGGAAAAAAGAGGTTACAAACCTACAAAAAAACCCTGTCAATAAGCCATTCTCAAGGAAGGGAAACAGGAAGAAAAAGCTGAGGTATGCCAATTGCACTGGTACTGGTTTTAGTCAGTGCCAACATGTCTCATGAAGTGATGAACTGGAAATGTGGCATCATCTTGACAAAGAACAGAAAAATAAAAGCAGTCAACTTCCACAGAAGAACTGTGTAGAACTCCTGACAACTACGGGGGAGGCAGTGGCCCCCCCTCTGTCTTCGTGTTTGCGCCTTTAAACTATGCCTAAGTGTACAGTATATTCATGCATTTAATGTCCACATATAATGCTGCGCACAAATTACAGTCACCACAACCTTCTGGAGATAAGGAATATGACCAAACATGTCTTGGACCGAAGTGTTACAGAGGAACTCCATGGCCTAGGACTTCTCTGCCAGACTTCCACACCCCTGGAGTTGACCGCTGCGTCTCATCCCAAATGGAGATGCCATAGACGGTGTGAGACAAAGCAGAAATGAGGTAAGCATGGAGGAATCCGAATGAAGTTAGTCGCTAGCCCATACAGACTCCCGATTCCAACCCTCATTCTGGCCAACATGCGCTCACTAGACAACAAAATAGACCACATATGTCATGTCTGCTGCGTGATCTCGCAGCGAACAGTTGAATTAGTTCGAGCCCAAAACGCAGGTGAAGTGAACATGTTTAATAACAGAAAGGGGAAAACTCAAAAATACACAAAACACAAGGAAATATTCAATAGGACAATACACTCTGGTACACACTCGATGGATGCCCGAGCTCAGTTGGCAGGGAATGCTCCCAGATGGAAATGGGCAGCGAATGAAAAGAGGGAGACTTACAGAGGGTGTCGGAGCTCAGTGGGCTCTGGGGAAACAACACCAAAGAAGTCCATAGGGAAAGGGTGCCAACAGCTCCAGGAGATAACATCAGTCGGTGATTACAGACTGAACTATGCAGAGTAGACCTATGCCATGTCACCCAATAAATACCAAGCAGGTTAATGGGTGACAAGTGGATGCAGGTGTGTGGCGGGAGTCTCTCTGTGTGTGTGTGTGTGTGTGTGTGTGTGTGTGTGTGTGTGTGTGTGTACAAATGAGAAACAACTGACAGCTGGTGAGTGTCTGGCAGAGAGAGGGGTGTGGCTGTAGACTGGCAAGGCTGCCAGCTGGAACTAATTAGCAACAAATCAGAAGCTACAGCCACAAATTATGGGCAGAGCTGAAACACCAGCTCCACACATGACAACATACAGCTCCTGTGATCTACACAACGTGATGCTCGGAACTGCTGTGTTTTTATCTTTATGGAAATGTGACTAAAAGACAATATCCTGGACTCTGTCATTCAGTTAACAGGGCTACCATGCCTCCGCGTTGATCAGGTGCTCACGGAAGGAGGGAAAACCCGAGGAGGAGGTGTGTGCGTTTACATCAATGACGCTTGGTGCCGAGATGCGACTGTTGTGCAGAAACACTGCTCTACATTGGTGGAGTTTATGATCATCAAGTGTCGACTGTTCTACTTACCAAGAGAATTTACATCCATCCTGCTAGTCGCCGTGTATGTTCCACCCACCACCACCGGCGAGAGGAGTTAGGCACTAAATGAACTCTATCAGGAGAGAAGTGAAACACAAACAGTGCATCCAAATGGATTCCTCATCATAGCAGGAGACTTCAACCATGCAGATTTAAAGGCCCTCCTACCACAACTACACCAGCATGTGGACTTGCCAACAAGAGAAGACAACTTGCTGGACTTGGTGTACACAACCCTCAAGAGAGCCCACAAGGCTCCCCCCTCCCCCACCTTGGTCTCTCTGATCACATTACCATCCTGCTAAGGCCTGCATACAGACCCAGAGAGAAAGCCATCAGACCAACTAAAAAGCAGGTACATGTATGGCCAGAGGGGGTCTCCGATGCCATAAAAGACTGCTTTAGCCCTACAGACTGGGACACTTTCAAGCATGCGGCCACTCACAATGAACACACACACAAAGGAATACATTGAGGTTGTTGTAGCATACATAGCTAAATGCATTGATGATGTCACTCACTGCAAAACCGTCACTGTTTGTGCTAACCAGAAGCCATGGATGACAGCAGAGATTCACAGGTTCCTGAGGGCTTGGGACGCAGTCTTCAGGGCCGGTGACACTGTAGGACTAACAACAGCTAGGGCCAACCTGCCCCGTGGCATCAAGGAAGCAAAATGACACTACAGCAAGAAAATATCCGGACACTTCAGCAACACCAGCAATGCACAGTCTCTCTGGTGTGACATACAGACCCTCACTAACTACAAACCTCCACCTCAGACCTGAGCGAGTGACAGCACACTGCTTAACAACTTAAATGACTTCTTTGGCCGCTTCAAAACACAAAACGGCACATCAGCACAGGCCACTCCTCCCCCAGACAAGCAGGCTATAAGCCTGGATCCAGCTAGCGTGAAGAGGGCCCTCTCCAGGATCAACCCACACAAGGCAGCTGGACCAGAAAACATACCAGGTCGTGTTCTGAAGGACTGTGCAGAGGAGCTCATGAATGTCCTGGCCGACATCTTCAACATCTCCCTGAGTCAAGCTGTTGGCCCCACGTGTTTCAAAACTACTACCATAATACCAGTCCCAAAGAAGCCCGTCCCATCCAGCTACAACGATTACTGGCCAGTAGCACTGACCTTCATCATAATGAAGTGCTTCGAGTGGCTGGTCATGAAGAACATCAAGTCCACCCTGCCTCCCTCCTTAAACCCATCTCAGTTTGCATACAGGTCAAACAGATCCACAGAAGATGCCATCTGTGCTGCTCTCCATCCAGCCCTCACCCACTTGGACTCAAAGAACTCCTAGTATGTGCAAATGCTGTTCTTGGGCTACAGTTCAGCATTCAATACAATCATCCCCCAGCACCAAATACAAAAACTCAGACACTTGGGACTCAAAATCTCTCTGTAACTGGGTGCTGGACTTTCTCACAGGGAAGTCAAAGAATGTGTGGGTCAGCAGCAAAACCTCCAAGACCATCACACTGAGCACAGGGGCCCCACAAGAGTGCGTGCTCAGCCCACTACTCTTCACCCTGCTGATCCATGACCGAGTACCAGCCTACAGCACCAACCACATCATTAAATTTGTGGACGACATGACGGTGGTGGGCCTCATCACAAACAATGAAGAGGCCAACTACAGAAATGAGGTGAGCCAGTTGGTCATGCCCTCAATTTCCCCTCTGGGGATCAATAAAGACAATAATCTCTTCCTGAACGTGGGAAAAACCAAGGAGACTGTGGTCGACTTCAAGAGAGAACACACAGCATATCCCTCTGATCATCGCCGGAGCATCTGTGGAGAGGGTGAGCAGCACCAAGTTCCTGGGGGTGCACATCTCTGAGGACCTCTCCCAGTCTAACACCACATCATTGGCCAAGAAGGCACAAACTCGCCTCTATTTCCTCTGCAAACTGAGGAGAGCACGAGTCCCACCCCCCATCGTGTGCTCATTCTACCAGGGCACCATTGAGAGCATCCTCACCAGCTGTATCACTGTGTGGTATGGATGCTGCACTGCCTCCTGCTGGAAGACTCTACAATGCACAGTGAAAGCAGCCAGCAAGATCATCGGTGCCCCTCTGCCCTCCCTCTCGGACACCTACTACACCTGCCTTACCCGCAGAGCCATCAACATCGCAGCAACACCTCCCATCCCTTCCACTCCCTCTTCAGCCCCCTGCCCTTGGCGAAAAGGAACTGGAGCCTCCAGGCCCGCTCCACAAGACTGCTAAACAGCTTTGCTCACCAGGCCATCAGGACCCTGGACTCTCCCCGCCCCTGGAGTGTAACACACTCACCCACACAATAACTCTACCTCAGCTGTTTGCACAAAAAGACTTAGCACACCAGCAGTATCACATCTGCTGCTATATATCTTGCACCTTACTGCAACATTTGCACAAATGCCACACCTGCTGCTGTCTGTCATTGCAATACTGATCATGCGCAGACCAATCTGTCACTGTCTGCGCCCCCGTTACCGCACTGAACTTGCAATTTACCGGTATATGGTTTACTGTACATAGGATTGCTGTGTTTTTACCGTAATTTGCAGTACAGGTAGCATTACTGTACATAGATTGTTGTTGTTGTTTTCCATCCTTATTCCTTCTTGCCTTATACAGTCATGTGAAAAAATTAGGACACCCTGTATAAGCCTGTGTATTTTTTAACATATGTGACTCATGCTGGCAAAATGAGTCACATTGAGGAAATTATCAAAACTGAGATAACCTTTTTTTCCATATTATGTATTGAAAGACCTTCAAAATGTAATTTGTAGGAAGTGTGCAAAAACGGACCCATAAAAAGACTATTTGTTTATATTTTGGCTAGGTTGAAAACTCGCGTTTGATCGGTCGGGAGTTACGTCTTCCGCAAAAACCTATGTATTTTTAGAAAGTACGATTTCTAAGCTTTCCAATGATACTAGGTACTCATGGGGGTTTTCCCGGGACCTGCCGCTAGCAAAGAAAGAAAGAGTCATGATTTATGACCTCTGGTGCCTGTAGCTCGTAATGACGCAGTGTGCCTGCCGACTCATTTTGCCAGCACGGGTCACATAATTGGACATATGGATATTTAATATCAATGTTAAAAATACCGGGAGATTCACGTAATACAACTAAACAATTAAAAATGAATTAAAGACTTTTTCAAATTTTCTGTAAAATATAATTCTAAACAAATAATAAGGAATAAATTAGGACACCCCCCATCTTTTTTAGGACACCCCCACATTCATTCCCACTTACAATGGCTAAAATAAATGTTAAAAAATGCAAATAAAAACAAAAACAAAGTTAGACATAGATACGTGAACATTTCTTAATAAAGAACTGAATATTTAATGGGGTGTCCTAATTTTTTCACGACTGTATATTGCACACACCACTAGGAGAGAGAGAAACAGCATTTTAATTCTACTGTATGCCCTGTACATACAGACATATTGACAAAAAAAAAATGTTTGAATTTTTGAATCTTTAAATAAATTACAGGACAACTTTCCTAAGAGAGTTCAGGCTGTGTTCACACTAAATGATGTGAAGCCTGATTTTTGGGGTTCATGACGAATTGCACAGGCTGATGATAAAATACCGCTGATTGGAGGAAATTCTCCAGTTGATCAGTCATCACCAATTTGTGTGAACACTACAAAGACATGGTCAAAGATGACCACAAACTTGTTGTAGACTCTGATCAGATATCTAGCATGCTAAATATTTGAGCCTGTCGCCAACGAATGGAAGCCAGTGATAATGTGGGGAACACAATAATGAGAAAAGGCCAAAACCTTGCACAGCTATGTCACAGTGGACTCAAGAAACCGAACACTGTGTAATGATCAGTTTTTTGGAACTAATCATGATATTAAGAACTCTTTTTGCTTGTTTTTGTCGAACATCCACTTTCTGTTTCATTTCTGGTGTATCTCCTTACTTGTTTTTTGTGTCACCATGTTGTTTTTGAGTCCTGACGGATCAGTCGAGTTGAAAGATCATGCAATATATGACCCCTGTAGCCACTTAGTCATGTAGTATGAATTCATTCTGACCTGAAAAGTCATGATCAAAAGTCTGACTTTAGATTTAACAGATATCTGGATGTTCTCTCTGAACGGTACAAAGAAGGATGTGCCACTCCCTTGAGTTGGGCTTCCGGCAGGAAAATCACAGCAATCGTCCTGTTTATAGAATGTTCTCTTGCTAATTTACTAACTTTAAAGCTAGTGAGGAAGCATGAAATCAAATTGTCAGTGAAGAAGCAGCTCATTTATCCTTGATGAAGACATCCTATAACACCCAAAAGGTGTCACTTATATTTCTATAGATACAGGTAGACATACATATATACTTAAGTATATAGCCTAGACCAGGGTCACCAACTGGCAGACTCTGGTCTGGATCCGGATCCTGAGCGTCCTCTGTCCGGACCCTGAAGCCATCCATCTATCTTCTTCTGCTTAATCCTTTTCGGGTCGATGGGGTGCTGGAGCCTATCCCAGCATCTTTTGGGCGAGAGGCAGGGTACACCCTGGACAGATTGCCAGTCGATCACAGGGCCAACACAGAGAGATAAGCCTTTTGATACAATTTGGGGAAAAGGGAGACTGTTTTATTTTGGTGGGAAAAAAAGCAGAAATGAACTGCTGTATCGGCAACCACCCAACAGATTGTGGCACGAGACCTTGGGTGCTCTACTCCTGCTGCAGATTCCCCTCTTCACTGTCCCACGAATGCCACTCTCTGCAGAGAATCTGCGGCTCCAATGGTCCTCCCCCCACCACACACACACACACACATACACAAAAGGCCGACAGCCAGGACATCCACCCTGGACAGACCGTTTCAGGTCTGTACCCACAAAAAGAAGCACTGTTGTAAAATTGAATGTATCTACCTTCTTCCTCTATTGTGCCGAGAGTAGTCCATGCTGGGATGCACAGGTGAGGTTGCTGGTTATGGAGGCCCTTTTCCTAGCCTCCGATATCACTTAAAAACTCTGTAAAAGCTCCATGTGTTACTGAACACGAAAAGTTCCACCTCCCCTCTCCCTCTAACCATGGAGTTACAGCTACATCCATGCTGTAACAGAGCTTACTGCTGAGATAAAAGCAATGTTGGGGAATTCTGTCATGTGGAATTACAGTATATTTTGTGTCCTGGAATTATATTTTGTGTCTGTTTTTTTGTCTTAATTTGAAACAGTTTTTACTGCACTGAAAATATTGCACAGAGGTGGACTTTTTGTGATTTTTTTTTTTTTTTTTTTAGATATTAATCTTTTTTAAATGAAATACAATCTAGTTTGTGTTCTCCTGTAAAACATTTTTAGGATTTTAGTTACAGATTTTAGAATTGTTGACTTATTTATTTGGAGTCGACAAACACATTTAGTGTTCTCCTGTATTATAAAATTTTATATTAGGTTTGGTTTGAAATTGAACAAAGAATTCATTTTAATATTTTCTTTATTTAAAAATTAATATAGAGCTAAAACCAACTAAAACATGAGCATAATAAAATAATGTGTGAAGCAAGTTAAATGATATTGGCCTGTCTGGAGACACCTGTGGTCTTTTGAAAGAATGTCAATGAAAGGATGACAGTTCTTAAAAGCAGATTGAGATAAATTTGTCCATGTTTTTTATTTTATTTTTTTATTTAACCTTTATTTATACAGGGTAGTTCCACTGAGAGGAAACCTCTCTTTTTCAAGGACGCCCTGTTCACACTCACATTCACTCTAGGAAGCTGCCCAGTACAACCACAGACTGACCTGTGGCCAGTGAGCAACTCCACTGGAGCAGTTGGAGTTGAGGGCCTTGCTCAAGGGCACCACAGTGTGGTTAAGGAGGGTGGGGGCAAACACTGCTATGTTGTCTGTCCCACCCAGATCTGATCCTGCCAGTCCACGGATCAAACCTGCGATCCTCCACTCACCAGTCCACATCCCTAACCATTAGGCCACCACTGCCCACCATGTGTCAGATTTTTCTTCCAATTGTTTCAATAAAAGAAGTTGGAAGTAAATTCATGGGTCATTGCAAATACTTTGCCAAGTTGTCACACAGTGAGAGGGAAAAATCTTGAATAGAAAAAAAAAATGCATCAAGATGCATTGAGAATGGTTTTAGAATCAAGTCTGAGTTCTGAATCATAATCAAATCATGAGGTGCCTAAAGATTCCCACACCTAGTTCGGACCTCGGCTGGGGAGAAGGACTAACTCATCAGACCTTTTGTCGTTTCAGTTGGTGACCCCTGGCCTAGACCTAAGCTGTGCTCGAAATGTCCCCTCACACCCTACCTCCCTACTCACTGTATAGTGAATTCAAATGTAGTGGAGTGTATAGTAAACTTAATATAACAATAAAATTTTCAGGTTTCAGACACTATTTCGCATATCTCTCGGCGCCGTTAATGACATCGTCATGGTCAGACAGTAAAACGTAAAATTAATGGTTAAAAATTGAATACCTGCATGTATTTTGTAGTAAATAGATCAGATCAAATCAAATCAATTTTACTATAATAATAAACATAAATACCTTAAGGCAGTTTATGTTGTGATGTGAAGCTCTCCCCTCATTGCTCCACTGGCTGAGCATTGCATTATGGGACATGCTGAGTAATGTGACCATCAGCTGTACACCACTTTTCAACATGCATTATAGGATATTTTGAGTGCACTATATACCCAAACAAATTTTCACGCAAGATTTCAAACAGCACTACAAAATGTCTGATTCATATATAGTACACTATATGGTCAAAATTTCGAACACAGCACTACTGAAAACCTAGGCCTAGTGAAAGTTGAAATGACACAACTGTAGCATGTAACCTTTTTACCTTGACCTTCAGTACAATTTGGTGAGCAACTGCGCAATTGCATTTTCCTAAAGCCACATGTGTTCAGATCTCCTGACCTTTGAACCTGACCTTGGGCACAACTTGGACATACACCCACCTGTGAATCACTGTCCATTTCCTAGGTGTGATTGTCATGAAATGCAGATGAAAGAACAGGAGACACAGCATCATGATATTGGCTCATTTCACCACAACTGTAATGACCTAAAAAAATCAATATTTTTACAAAAAAATAACAATTTTAAAGCATACCTGTGGTGGTCGTGAAGACACATTTAACTTGAAAACATTAGGAAAAGGTATTTGTTATTTGGGTAAATAATTGTTGCCAGCCATATACCACCTGAGATATATTGAAATAGGACCGCGGGCACGGCCAGCCAATGAAAACTATGGGCGCCGCCATGACATATGTGGAAGTGACGTCATACCGCTGCTACTGAAAAGACAATACTCAGCGTTTCACCGCGACTACGGTACTGTTGTCCGTTGTTTTTGTTCTGTTATGGCTGAATTTTCTGACTCTGAGGAAGAATTCGTCCAACATGGCTACAGGTTTGAGCCAGAAAGGTCTTCTGAGGGTTAAAGTGACGAAGTGGTCCTCACACACAATGCAATTTCGTCTGAAAGGATTCGTCTGTGCCCTGTTCCTGTCACTTTTCCGCTATGATCTTCTGACAAGGTGAGCTGGGTTTGGGTACACAAAAGAAGTGTTTATCTTTGTTTTTTCGCTTATTATTGAGATATCCAAAGGCTTTACATTCCGCCATGTTGCGATATCCATATCGCATTGTATGTTTTTGTTGTTACAAGAGCGCCGAGTGTCTGCTGCTCTGTATATAGTTTTAGAATCATCTTCAGTGTTGCGGCAGTTACGAGCTCAGATCAGACGAGACAAGCCGCTGAATTTAAGCATTTATTTATTTATTTTCTACTAGTTTTAGTTCTGCATTTAATATGAACCCTGAGTTTGAAATAAACGTTTGAATTTGAATATCCCGAAAGCCACTGCACATCCGGTTACTCCAGGCTCAGCCAATATTGATCCAGATCGCATAGTTTTAGAATCATCGGCCATTACGAGCTCAGATCAGACGAGACGGCCCACTGAATTTAAGCATTTATTTATTTATTTTCTACTAGTTTTACTTCTGCATTTAATATGAACCCTGAGTTTGAAATAAACGTTTGAACTTTGGTCCTCACACACAACGCAACGCGCCGAGTGTCTGCCGCTCTGTATATAGTTTTAGAATTATCTTCCGTGTTGCGGCAGTTACGAGCTCAGATCAGACGAGACAAGCCGCTGAATTTAAGCATTTATTTATTTATTTTCTACTAGTTTTAGTTCTGCATTTAATATGAACCCTGAGTTTGAAATAAACGTTTGAATTTGAATATCCCGAAAGCCACTGTTCATCCGGGCACTCCAGGCTCAGCCAATACTGATCCAGATCGCGGTAGCCACGATATTACGTCACAGGAAGCGTCCTGGAAGGCCATGTAGCCGCTAGTATGGCTGCACCCATGTTTTGCTGACATAGCTGAACCAGCACATCAGCAATGGATTTATATCAAATTGCTTTGAACATGAATTTCAACTTAAACTTGAACTAGAACGTGAGACAGGGGCTCAATATAATAGCTTTTTTTTTTTCACGACCACCACAGGTACCCTTTAAGGTCTATCCATCCATCCATCTTCTACTGCTTTTCCGGAGGTCCGGGTCGCGGAGGCAGCAGTTCAAAGCAGAGAAGCCCAGACTTCCCTCTCCCCAGCCACCTGCTCCAGCTCTTCAGAGAGGATACCAAGGCGTTCCCAGACCAGCTGGGAGACACAGTCTCTCCACCGAGTCCTGGGTCTGCCCCGGGGTCTCCTCCCAGTGGGACGTGCCTGAAACACCTCAAGTGGGAGGTGTCCAGGAGGCATCCTAATCAGATGCCCATACCACCTCAACTGACTCCTTTCAATGTGGAGGAGCAGCGGTTCTACTCTGAGCCTCTCCCGGATGACTGAGCTCCTCACCCTATCTCTGAGGGTGAGTCCAGCAATCCTACGGAGAAAGCTCATTTCAGCCGCTTGTATCCGTGATCTTGTTCTTTCGGTCATTACCCAAAGCTCGTGACCATAGGTGAGAGTAGGAACGTAGATTGACTGGTAAATTGACAGCTTTGCCTTAGAACTAAGCTCCCTCTTCACCACAACAGACCAGTACAACGTCCGCATCACTGCAGATGCTGTTCCAATCCGTCTGTCAATCTCTCGCTCCATTTTCCCCTCACTCGTGAACAAGACCCCAAGATACTTAAACTCCTCCACTTGGGGCAGGAGCCTGTCCCCAACCCAGAGAGGACAATCCACCTTTTTCCGGCTGAGGACCATGGACTTGGACTTGGAGGTGCTGATTCTCATCCCAGCCACTTCACACTCAGCGGCAAACCGTCCCAGCAAGAGCTGTAGGTCACTGCTGGATGAAGCCAACAGGACAACATCATCTGCAAACAACAGAGATGAGATCCTGTGGTCACCAAGCATGACACCCTCCAGAAATCCTGATCCCAAGCTTTCTAAACTGGCTTTTGGTACAATTTTAAGGTGTGGGAGAAATTGAGATTACTTCTGATTTAATCCTTTATTGAGCAAAATCATCTACAGTAGAAATGTTGAATTTTCAACTATTTAAATGAGTGCCATATAAAGGCTTAATGCATTAATGACACTGATGATACCAATACTCTTAACTGAAACAAAATTAAATCCATCACAACTACTGAATCACTAACTCAAGCCTTCCTGTGCTGGCATATTTGCTTCTTCTGTGGTGCGTGTATCACATTTCATCACTGCAATCATTACTGTATGTTTTTTGTTAGGACAGTATAGTGATATGATACTTATAAGGATACACTATTGCACTGTGAGCTATTCAGTAACTGCCCCCTTTACCAATTACCTCTGACAAGGAGGTTATGTTCTTTATTTGTTAGGAGGAATCTTGACATTCTTATGAAAATACCACAAAGTAATGTGAGTTCTCGTCTCCTGGATTCAAGAACTCAAGTCATGCATGGTGTGGAGAGAATTATGTGCCTTGGCAGTGGTAATCAGTCCCAAACTGCTCTTGTTTAGTAATGCTTCTCTTTTGTGGATCAATTTTGCAAGACATGAAGGAACAAACAGCAAAATACACATGGATTTTATCCATCTTTTTTTCCCTCCCATTTAGTATCTTAGTGGAGTACACGCAAGACTGGCTCAGCGTAAGAAAAGTACTGTTGAGGATCAGATGGAATTCATGAACACACACTTGCTGACCAGCTGGATCGGAGGAAGACACACTTGGTGACCAGATGGATTTTTTGGGAAATAGACATAACAACCAGTTGGATTTGAGAGATACACGCTACCTTAATTTCCACAACATGCAAGTCTGGAAGGATGGTAGAAAACAAAACAAACAAGAGAATTCAAACATCCTTGTGCTGTTTTTTTCTTCTCCTTTTGGCTACTAATTGGCTGCTATAACATCATATAACCGTGGCAGTCCTATCGGGATCAAGAGGTGTGTTTAACCATCTAACGAGTGTCTGCAAGACCGCCAAGAACTGGTTTCTCGACTTTCCCTGGATGTTGAAAATCAGTACAGATGGACAAGTCGAGGCTACCACCGGCCAAAAACTTGTGTATGTTTATTCCAACCAAAGCTGTGAAGATTCATAATTAATGTGAGATTTTCACAGTTCACATAAACTTGAGTTTGTCTACAGCTATAGAGGAATGAAAAAGTACATTTTGTCTGTTCCAAGCATGGTCTTTCTTGACAAACAACCCTTTATCCCAGACTCGTAAACCCACCAATTGCCTGTAAGAAGCACGTCTTGTGAATTTTGCACTTTAGAGTCTCCGTAAATGAGTTTAGGGGTGGGAGCGTTAGCAAGTAATGGTTCACTGTGGACTTTGCAAGCTTTAGTGCCTCACCAGTATGTGTCCTGTAGTGGTCCTTCATGGCTGACAGGTTGAGAAAGGCATAGTGGCAGGACGGCCAGACACACTTGTACGGTTTCTCTCCACTGTGCAGTTTCATGTGGTTGTTCAGGGCCCATTTTTCAGTGAAGGAGCGCTCACACAACTCGCATTCAAACTTCCTGTAGGAGAATAAGAGCAGCAGAGAGGAAGAGCAGGGAGTGGGGTAGGGAAAAAAGGGTGGGGGTGGGGGTTATTTACTGATCCCAAAACCGACATAAACTGCTAGAAATATCTACCCTGTGAGAAAGGAAATGGAGGTTGTTGGGTGCTTGCGCTGGCAACCGCAGAGCAGGGGGCCATATGATTGCTCGCTGTACATCTAGGCCCACATTCGGGCGCACACGCACACACACACACACAAATAACACAACAACATACACACAATGCAGTTGGGCTGCTGGTGTGTCATGTCTGTATAAGCAGGCATTGATTTTTCTGTCCTGGCCTGCCACCTCCACCATTTATTCTCTGCTTTGCACCAGGGCCCAGAGGACTACAGAAATTCTGTTACACCACATACACACACGCGCACACACACACACACACACACACCCCGCAGGGCCAGTGGGGAGAAATAGAGTTCACCTGTCCAGCATCCCCAACCACTTAGCCAGGGCTAAATGAACAGTTAGCAACATTTTACCTCTTGCTTCTCTTGAGGCTCTTGCATTAGCGCTTCCCTCCATCTAAGCTCTCCTCAAAACATCTTTGCCTGACTGTCATCAACGTCACCCAGCTTTGGATACTATCAATCTAATGAATGTAAAGCATGATTCCTTGTTTGGTGAGACGTTTCGTTGTGTGATGCTAAAAGCTCGTCGAGACAATCGGGGCAAGCATGTAAATATGCATGTCGTTGTACCTTTGCTCTGGACATCTGTCTATTCTACAAGTCGACGCCTACGAACGGCAAAAGCTGCATTTTCTTTTCTTTTCTTTTTTTTAAAAATCAGTGTGTAGGATGCTTACACCTATATTCATCTGCTGCTGTTATTAAGCTCAAGAAAGAAACTGTCATAAATGCCCTTCAGGGCAGAATAAAGGCATCACGCACCGGCTGTGAGTTTGCAAGTTTTAATAATGAAAGGCACAAAAGAACAAACAGAACCAAACCAAAAACTAGTAGGCAATTGGGAGACACAGGTGAAACAAAAACAGTGAGAGCTAAGGCGACTGGTTTCGCCAGCTAAACTTGGGAGAGCTAGCTATGGGACACACGCTAGGAAAAAATAAAATAAAGAGACACTTACGGCTCATGGAGAAAAGCTGCAAGTAGGTTGCTGCCCTAGACAAAAGCGCACAGCCCCTTAAACAGGGATCAGAACCCATTAACATAATAAACAACAGGTGTGGGTACCTGAACGGGCAGGAGAAAGCGAGAATACATAATTGGGGTCAGCTGAGGCAGTGAGAGAGAGGTAAACCCACACTGACAGCTGACAGGGCACGCCCACACGAAGCTTCATGCCCCTGACAGCTGTCAACAGTAAAAGGACCATACTAAGGATATAATGAATAAAATAACATGCCAAAGTATAATTATAAATAAGTAGAAAAAAATAAAATGACAACATTAACACAAACAGAAAAATGGCAAGCAGAACATTAATACATAAACCCAAAAAGGCATAAGTGAAACAGATAAGTAAATAAGCAGAAAAAGCCATGAGACCGAGTCTGGAGGAGATCTCCAGCACTCGGCTCATGACAGAAACACAGACAAGTTACGTTAAAAAGAGAAAAAAACAATAGAAAAAGCTGGTGCTTGAATTAATCTTTACCCCTGCGCTATAATTTAGGCGCAGAATGACTAATGCGCGAGTCATAAACAAATGAAGCTGGGTTTGGTGGAGCATCCGTCTTTGTAGCGAGGGCTATGTTATTTTAGGGAGGGCGGCTGTCTTTAAGTCCTGATTGTGTCGCTTAATCCCTGTGGTATCTGTTTCATAGTGAGCAGCATGACACTCACCTGAACAAATAATGACTCCAAGCAGCATGTAGCATGTGTCTGAATCAATAATTCAAACTCGTACATCTTCCTTACTGGGGTGGGGGTGGCAAAGGAGAAAGAAGGAAGAGGAGGAGTGGTGGTGGTGGTGGTGGGAATTAAAGATGGGGAGGTGCAGGAGAGAAGGGAGGAAAGAGTGTCCCCAGTTTCATATCAATATATAGTTCTGCAAAGATGAATCAAAATGTGATATGGTTGTCACCCTGGGCTGGTTCAGGCAGAACCTGCTTACAAGGAAGGATGGAGTAGATTTAAAAATGGCGCTTCTATCACCTGCCTTGAAGCCCAGATGCATAATTCTAAAGCCCCGCCTTCCATTCGTTCTCATCAACCAACTTGGCAGTGATTTTATTTGACCAACAGATGTATGTGTGCATCTGTGTTTCCTTCCCCTTCCTTCCGTCCTTCCTTCCTTCTTCCCTCCCCGTGGTATTTATAGAACATGCTCGTCGCCTGTGCCACCGTGGGAGAGGTAAATAAGATGAGTGAAGAGATGCTATCTTTTATTGTAAGCATTATGCACAACACTCCTGCTTTATGAGCTAAACGGGCCATTGTTTATCACGAGGCGTAATCGCAAAGTCAGGCAGACAGGGCCTTACGTGGGCACATGGCATGCTGGGATGGAGGGGAAAAAAGGGAGAAGAAAGGGAGACAGGAGAGAAGATGGAGGAGTCAGAGCTGGCAGAGTTGACTATCAGTGGGGGTTTTGTAAAGATGAGAGGAGGGTTTGCGTCTGTTTTTATGGGATCAGATGGAGTGCTTTGATCTTGTCCCCGCGTGTCAGATCCCGTCACGATCCACTGTCTCGCCCATACATATGCATGCTGCCTCTAAACAGCCAGGCACCATGCAAAAAACACAGAAGGTAGGAGGTGGAGAGATGGAGAAAACGAGGGAGAGAGGGCTGGGTGGGTGGGTGGGTGAGTGAGCGAGTGAGAGTGTGTAACAGAGTGGAGGGAAAAGATGGACAGACAAGTAAGAGAAAGACATTTACCAATTTCAAATATTAAATCGCTTCCTTGAACTGAATTTCAAATCAGCAGCAAATATCATCAGATGCTGCTGAAGTACTGTATTTCAGCATCCAGCTGATTAAACTTCTAAAACTCTAAAGAATTTTAGAAATGAAAGCATCTGGCCACAAAAATCTTCTGCTTCTAGACATACTACATGTGTATAAATACATGTCACAGTTGCAATCAAATCCCCACTATAGGTATGATATGAAATGCACTGGAATGTACAAATATTCACTTTAAAAAGAGCAAGTTTTATTTCTTAAGTAGATATTTCAACAAAAGACACAGAATTGAGAACGGAATAGAGACTGGATTACAGACCTCTTTAACCTATCTAAACTTTTTGCAAGTTTCACACATGTGAATATGCACACGAGGACAAAATTGTTGGTACCCCTCTGTTAATGAAAGAAAAAACCACAATGGTCACAGAAATAACTTGAATCTGACAAAAGTGGTATTAAATAAAAATTCTATGAAAATTAACCAATGAAAATCAGACAATGCTTTTGAATTGTGGTTCAGTAGAATTATTTTAAAAAGCAAACTCATGAAACAGGCCTGGACAAAAATGATGGTACCCTAAACTTAATATTTTGTTGCACAACCTTTTGAGGCAATCACTGCAATCAAACACTTTCTGTAACTGTCAATGAGACTTCTGCACCTCTCAGCAGGTATTCTGGCCCACTTCTCATCAGCAAACTGCTCCAGTTGTCTCAGGTTTGAAGGGTGCCTTCTCCAGACGGCATGTTTCAGCTCCTTCCACAGATGTTCAATAGGATTTAGATCAGGGCTCATAGAAGGCCACTTTAGAATAGTCCAATGCTTCGCTCTTAGCCATTCTTGGGTGTTTTTAGCTTTATGTTTTGGGTCATTATCCTGTTGCAAGACCCATGACCTGCGACTGAGACCAAGCTGTCTGACACTGGGCAGCACATTTCTCTCTAGAATACCTTGATAGTCTTGAGATTTCATTGTACCCTGCACAGATTCAAGACACCCTGTGCCAGATGCAGTAAAGCAGCCCTACAACATAACAGAACCTCCTCCATGTTTCACAGTAGGGACTGTTCTTTTCTTGGTATGCTTCATTTTTGCGTCTGTGAACATAGCGCTGATGTGCCTTGCCAAAAAGTTCCAGTTTTGTCTCGTCTGTCCATAGGACATTCTCCCAGAAGCTTTGTGGCTTGTCAACATGCAGTTTGGCAAATTCCAGTCTGGCTTTTTTATGATTTGTTTTCAACAGTGGTGTCCTCCTTGGTCGTCTCCCATGAAGTCCACTTTGGCTCAAACAACGACGGATGGTGTGATCTGACACTGATGTACCTTGACCTTGGAGTTCACCATGAATGTGTTTAGAGGTTGTTCTGGGCTCTTTTGTTACCATTCGTATTATCCGTCTCCTCCTGCGGCCACGTCCAGGTAAGTTGACTACAGTCCCGTGGATCTTAAATTTCTGAATAATATGTGCAACTGTAGTCACAGGAACATCAAGCTGCTTGGAGATGGTCTTATAGCCTTTACCTTTAACATGCTTGTCTTATAATTTTCTTTCTAATCTCCTGAGACAACTCTCTCCTTTGCTTCCTCTGGTCCATGTTTAGTGTGGTAAACACCATGTCACCAAACAGCACAGTGACTACTTGTCACCCTTTAAATAGGCCGACTGACTGATTACAAGTTTGTAGACACCTGTGATGTTAATTAGAGGACACATCTTGGTTGAACATGTCCCTATGGTCACATTATTTTCAATCTTTTCTACGGGTACCATCATTTTTGTCCAGGCCTGTTTCATGAGTTTGTTTTTTAAAGTAATTCTGTTGAACCACAATTCAAAAGTATTGTCTGATTTTCATTGGTTAATTTTCATAGAATTTTTATTTATTACCACTTTTGTCAGATTCAAGTTATTTCTATGACCATTGTGGGTTTTTCTTTCATTAACAGAGGGGTGCCAACAATTTTGTCCACGTCTGTATAATATGAATAAAAATAAATACAAATATTTATTGAATGGATATCAGATTGTTTAAATGAAAATCAATTCGAATCACAAAATCGATCTTTTGAACCCACTCTTAATAATCACTGCTAAATTTGGGCAAGCTTAAGCTCTGATAAAATTCATCAACAAATCAGTCCATAAGTTTTTGCGCAATCCTGCTAACAGTCAAACAAACAGACCACACTAATCACACAATATCCTTGGCTGATGTAATAAAATCACACAACCTAAATGTGACTGAAATAGAGACGCTTTGTTAACAAAAGCTGCACTTAGAATAAATATCAAAATAGATATACAGTATACAGTTGTGTTTGTTTTCCAGCTTTGAAATCCAAATGGGATGGATGTGTTTTAGATGAGTTTTCTGGTAGCTGAATTTCTACTTCAGGGTGCTACAGTTTTTATCCACAGCCTAAGTAGGGCCTTATTTATGTTAGTGAGCCATAAAATGGTACCACACAGCTTCAGCAGGGTCCATTCAGGTTTGCTTTTCAAAATTTATAACAAATGAGGAGAAGTTTGACTTCAACTGACTGTAGTGTGAGTGTGTGTGTGTGTGTGTTTGTTCCACAGAGATCTTTGCAGATACTAGAAAAACACAGACCAACACTGATGGAGCACAAAAAAAAAAAAAAAAAGACTCAGCACATTTCAGATGAGCAGAACCTTTTCTTTCAGTCTAAGCCAAGGTCTACAACCTGTGATTCAAGAGTTGCATGTATCTTTTTGCCCATAACTTGATAAAGCAAAAGGACAAAAAAAAAAAAAAACCTTTCAAATTTAAGAGGCAAAGGCAAACAGTGTTGTGAAAAAGTATTTGCCCCCTTCCTGACTTCTTATATTTTGCATATTTGTCACTTAAATACTTCAGAATGTCAAACAAATTTTAATATTAAACAAAGATAACTCAAGTAAATACAAAATGCAGTTTTTAAATGATGATTTAATTTATTAAGGGAAAAAGCTACCCAAATTTGGCTGGCTCTATGTGAAAAAGTAACTGACCCCCTAAACCTAATTACTGGTTTGCCACCCTTGGCAGCAAGAACTGCAATCAAGTGTTTGTCATAACTGTCTTACATGGAGTCTTTTACATCACTGTTGAGGAATTTTGGCCCACTCTTCTTCGCAGAATTGTTTTAACTCAGCCACAATGGAGGACTTGAGCTTGAGGTCACAAACTGACGGCCAGAGATTCTCCTTCAGGATTTTCTGGTTGAGAGCAGAATTCATGGTTCCACCAATTACGGAAAGTCATCCAAGTCTTGAAGCAGTAAAGCAGCCCCAGACCATCACATTACCACCACCATGTTTTACTGTTGTAAGATGTTCTTTCTCTGAAATGCTGTGTTAGTTTTATGCCAGATGTAACAGGACACACGCCTTCCAAACTTTTGTCTTGTCAGACCACAGAATATTTTCTCAAAAGTCTTGGGGATCATCGTAATGTTTTTGGCAAATTTGAGACGAACCTTTGTTTTTTGTTTTTGGTCAGCAATGTTTTTCACCTTGGAACTCTCCCATGATGCCATTTTTGCCCAGTCTCTTTCTTATTGTTGAATCATGGACCAGTGTCCAAACTGAGGCAAGTGAGGCCTGCAGTTCTTTAGATGTTCTTCTGGGTTTTTGTTTTTCATCTGTTCTCAAATTTCTTTAGACTGTGGTATGATGTATTCCTTTTTGATATTTTTAGCCTATGTCACTTTGTCAGACAGGCTCCATCAATGATTTCTTGATTCAACAGGTCTGGCAGTAATCAGGCCTGGGTGTGGCTCATGAAATTGAACTCAGCTTTCCCTCCAAATGTGGTTAATCAGTTAATTCATGATTGGGGGAGGGCAATTACTTTTCACATAGGGCCAGGTAGGTTTGGATAGTTTGTTTTTCTCCATTCTTTGTCTAATGTTAACATTTGTTTGATGATCTGAAACATTTAAGTGTGACAAATATGCAAAAATATAAGATATCTGGACAGGGGCAAATACTTTCTCATCGCACTGCAGGTTTATGAAGAATTTGCAAGTATTTGCAACTTTCCAAGAAAAAGTAATACATTCAAAAGAATAAAGCTGCAAATTTACAAGATTAAAGTCATAAATTTCACAAGAGTAAAGTAAAAAAGGAAAGTAGGAAAAAAGTAGGAGAAAAAATATTCATAATGTTGAAAGAGCAGTTTTATAAAACTCATCTGCTTTACATTCATTTCTAGGATTAAATCCTTCGTGGACATATGAAGATTTTTTTTCTTTTTTTGTGGGGGGGAGGGGGGGTGCGGCACAAAAAGTGTCTTTCCATAACAGAGGTCACTGGCCCCTGGTTAAAACATTCTCACACAAATGAAAATATACAGTAGGTAATTATACCGGCAAAATGATTGCATTCATGTACAATAAGTCAAAGACTGAATTAAGAGGCACATCATATAAATAAAAAAATGCTATAAATTTTTAGCACCTTTTGATGCCGTGGCTTTATTTCTGTAAGTTATTATAAAACATGCAGGAACATGGGAGCAGAAGCAATAACATCAAGTCAAACCAGTGATGAGTGGCTCCTAATGATGGAGCGGCAGTTAGAGACGGTTGCCTAAAGCGCATTTACAAACTCTACACTGCTATGCTAATTCACTGGGTGGTTATGATAAAAGACGTGCATGTTCAGATCAGAAGGGGCTGTGATAGTTAGGGGAGTAGTTAAAAAAAAAATCTACTTTAGAAAGACTCCAAAAAATGACAGCTTACTGATTCTATTACCATCCTTTTTAACTGATGTGTTTTCCCAAGGTAAACAAATAAATGACATAAATGATGCGCTGTATTCATGTATGTCTTCTTTGACAATAAACATGATCAGATTTGTATTGTAATTATCTAATTACCAAACCCATGAAAAATACTGAATTTTATTAGTTTACTTGTAAATGTTTTGCCCATTTTTTTGAGTATTGTTTAATCTTTTTAACCAGACACTAGAAATGAAGACAATTCAGCAGTTTCAACTTTTAAATTGCAATTTTCTAAACCTTTTTTGTAATGACTGGATCTTATTTATTGTTTATGTAAACATATTTTTACATGCATATTTCCATTTTATTATTAATGAATATTATCACAATGTATCCACTTTTGCCTAACTTGGATCTCTCCGTCTCCTCACTGTCCCTTTCCTCTCCTCTTTTTTCGTTTTTATCCCCTTCTGATCACAAACCAAAGCAACATGACTGACACCCCATGTAGATTTATTCCATGATGCAGGTGAGCCTGTTGCCTCTACATGCAGAAGACTGCTACCACAGTGTCTATACTGCCACTTATTACCATATCTATACGGTAAAGCGAGCCTGTCATCGGTCCAGCCACATAGGGCGACTGTCAGAACATCACAGGCTGCGTTGGCCTTAATTGTGACAGAAATCCCTCATGAGGATTTCCTCCAGCTCTAACAGGGGCTGCAGAGAAAGGCCTGACTCATTACCACACGCTCACTAACACCCCCAAGTGGTTAGGTGGTGTTTTGTTGTAGGGGGGCCTTGGAGAGTGCGTGATTAAACTGCAACCATGCAATCTGGATAAAACCTAAACACCAGTGTTTAAAAAGTAGTTCTGTTATGAATATGAAAAAAAAAAATCAGATGATTACACTGAACAAGACATCATTCTTCCCGACTGTAAATGTGCATTTGTGTTGCGGACCCCCCCGCCCCCCCTTCTCTCTCCTTTCATAATTGACTGGATTAATTACACCAGCTCTTTTAGAAGGCTAAAAATTCTTTCCCTGGTTTTCTGCGTTGTGCTGGCCAGTCGTGGCGAGGGGAAAATTTCATCCGTCGATGCTCTCGCACTGTAACACAAAGACAGAAAGAGGGAGAGAGGCCGACTCTCGCCTGAAGCCAAACTGACACAAACAGACAACTTCAAAGTGAAGACTGTTGTTTATTTGGTGAAGGGAAAACGGGGGTGGGGGGGTAGAGAGAGGGGGAGAAAAAGAGAGAAAATTTATCTGATATGCAACTGTCAGGAGAGCATTTTCACATGCAAAATAGCGAGTGAGTGAGAGAGATTACCTAGAGGGAGGAACATGACAGCATTCACTAGGGTCAGGATGGATCATCATCTTCAGCCCCCCCCCACTCCTCCTCCTCCCCCTTCGTCTCTCTCTTTCTCCCTTCATCGCTCCAACTTTATCTCTCTCTCTCTCTCGCTCTCCCTCCCTTATTTCCTTCCGTTTTTCCCTCCCATCCCTTTTCTCGCTCATCCTGTTTTCAGACTCCATCACTCTGCACTTCGACAACCCGGCAGCTTAAATCCAGACTAAATTAGCTGAATGAAGATTAAATCATTTGGCCCTGAGCTCTCCGAGATATTGGGAGGAAGACTGAGTAAGCCTTAAATGGTGTCTGACTGGGTTCGGACCTATGTGTCTGAGGAGAAGCCATTCCTTCAATGGCAGTCAATTGAAACCTGATTAGAGGCGGGGTGTTGGGTAAAAAATGGGCAAAAGATTAAATTTCGGGGAGGACTGCTTCCTAAGCAAGGGCGCTGGCTTTGTTATTTTTCGTTTACGCGTGCACCGTTTGACCGACGACAGGCTCGTTCCTGGGCTAAGATATTGAACAGGGCAACGTCATCGCTCACGGGGGCCCGCGGAGCTGTAGTCAATGCGGTCCGCGGTGCACTCCAATCAGCTGCCTGGATGGTGCTAGTTTAACATTCAAATGAGCAAAGGCATCCGTCTCTGGCCCGCTGCACACAACAGAAGTGGAAACTCGCTAGGAAAAGGAGCCCCTCTGAGGAGCGGGTCCACACAGAAGGGCGTTTTAAAGCCAAACAGCTTCTGAGTTATATCACACTGAGACCGGCAGGAGTGTAAAGCCAGCATGTCACACAAAACAACAACTAAAACCTCCATGAAGAGGCCACATGTGTCTGCAGAGCATCGTAGATGAATCTCCTTGGAGAGGAGTGCTGCTGCATATGACTGCAATATAAACAATGGCACACAACAGAGATGCAGCTGCTGATTTATGTTTACCTTCAATCCTGAGAGAAGGAGGAGGAGGAGAGGGGGGAAAAAGATAATGAAATAAATAATAAAAATCCAGGCCCATCAGATAAGCTCCTGTTTATCCTGCTGTAGGGCAAATACAAATTGTCAATTTAATGAACACGGTGGACGTGATGAAAGCGGGGTGAAGGAGCCTCCTGCCTGACAAACAATCAGGAAATGTTATCTTAATATTGTTGCAACGTTATTCAGACCATAACTTAGGGGGTGGGGAGAGGCCGTGGCCACGGCGAGGTGGCGCAGAAGGGAGAAAGAGGAGTGAGGGGAGGCGCAAAGGCCAGGTCCCACCGTGGTGGCCCTGTTATTGCCTGTTTTTATTATAAGCCATAGCTCAATAGTCCCGAGCACACTTTGGAAACACACAAAACCGCACACACCAGCACACCAACAAACTTAAATTATAAGGCCTTTACTGTAAGACGAGAAAAACAAGCAGATTCTGAGCAAAGCAACCCAAAATGTTCTCTTTCTCTGGGACTACATGTGTACTAGTCTGATGTCTTGTTTCCACACTTAGTTTAAGAGCTTAATAGGTTTTTCACATATCAGATCTTCTCCAAAACAGCTGCTGAAAGTACTTTAAATCTGATTTGTGTGACGTGGTTCGGTCAGTGGCCTCTACCGAGCCCCGCCACCCATCCTTTAAACGGCACTTTAAAAAGTGTCCACATACTTCACAGTTCAAAGTTTTTTTTAAGTCTTGAATTTAAAGCGTTGCAATCTGAGCAGCCACCAAAATTAACTATTATCTCCATATTTATATATTGCCGGCACTAAATTGCGTCGGGAAGAATTACTATCAATATGAATATCTGCAACAATAACTCAGCGGCGGTGCTGAGGACAGGATGCTCTTTATCAGGCTTCTGATAGGCCTTAAATACAGCACAAGGCAGCCATATCAGAGCTTTTTCTCTCTAATATCAGGCCGCATTAGCACCTCGTAAATCAAATTACACTCCTAGAATTTCATTAGGCTCACCTGCCAGCGCTGCTGTGCTGCAGAAATATTTATGTTTTTATGCTGCGATTGTGTTCTCTCAGGTACACAAAAGGAAAGGAAGGGGAGGGGCCGAGAGGGGAAGAAATGGGTGATAAACCTAATTATCTTTTAAGAATACAGAGAAAATGTGTCATAAATTGTGGCGATCCTGAAGAGAGCTGGCGTTTTCTTCGCCGGTGGGGCTGAGGGTTGGGGGACAAGCCTGCTCCGCTGTTTACCATCTTTAACCGGAGCTAGACTCCCACAATCCAATTAGCGGCTTCCCCAAATTTGCTCTAAACAGAAATCAAACAGGATGATGTATGACGCCGATCAGAGGGCCCTCAACGAGCGGCTAATCTGATAAACCCAAAGCAAGATTGCTAATAGTGCAAATGCTCATTCAGACTCAGCTCCAAAACGTTATGATAGGAGTCTGTCTTTATTATTTAATTATCTCAAAAGAATTTCACATTCCCATCTGTTTATTTGGTGTTGCTGCTTGTTTGATTGCATTATCAGCACAAGGTAGAGCGCATGCGAGTGTGAGAGCCGAAACGGAGAGGGAGGAGAGGAGTTGGCCCTGAGAAGGAAGGCTGATATTCCCCCTTTTCTATTTTCTTCCCCATCTGCAGTGGCTCGGGCCTGGACGGCAGCATGTCTAGATATGGATTTTGATTAGAGACAAAGGGAAATGACTGAGCCAGTGACCATAACGACAGCCACTTAATAAAAGGTGCACTCTATACATCAAAGAGCACCGAGCTGTAAATCATTGGGCCCTGTAACGACTCGCATCCCCGTCCCATTACCGAGCCCCTAACAGGCCACTCATATTTACTCTCCGGGTCCCAATATTATTTTAGAATAATGAGCTTTGTTCCTTATCTAATTAACAGGGCCTAGGTTCACCCCCCCCCCCCCTTCCTGCAGTGAAATTAGCGAGCAGGCATGTTGATCTAACTTGCAAATATTTAGCAAATTTCCACAATGGTGTGACTGGTAATAGTTAAAACACAGATAGGGCTGTTGTGACTTTACTTGTATGTTGTGTGTAATTGCTCTATGCTGGAACCAGAGGCTGTTTATCCTGGATCGTGTGTGTGTTTGTGTGTATGTGAGTGAATGTCCGTGTGTGCATTGGGGATGGGAGGGGGGGGGGGGTGTTGTGCTTCACTGGGCAGAAGTAAAAGACCAGGTCCATTCTCTCTCTTATTACTGGAATTGTAATTCAATGATCACCTTAGATCACACGCGTGCCATAAATCAGATAGGCTTGACAGAGGATGAAAAATTGTATTAATAATGTGAAACTTATTATACAGTCCCAAATGCTCCCTTGATAAATGACATTGTTTGGGCCTGACAATGACTGCATTTAAAACATTATTTCTGTTTTTCTGCTGGTGTGTGCGTGTGCGCTGCTGGACACGGCGGCCGCACATCGCAGGGTGGTGGAAGACAGAGGTGGGGTTCCCGAGCTTCATAAAATATTCAAGATGTTTCCCACCGTTCTCTCTTGAGTCAGTGGGCAGGCGATGGCCACGGCAGCGAGGGTATGAAATCTCTGTGTGTGTGCATGTGCATGTGTGTGTGTGGCCGGCACAAGTGAAATGACTGGTGGCTCACCGCAGCACAAACACCCAAACTCCCAAACCACAGAAAAGAGCTGAGCACATCTTCAAGTCATAAAGTGGCGCATGCTAAACCGTTATTACTACTCATACGAGTCAGATTGTAGCAAATGTGAGGAACTGCAGAGAAAAAGCTGTGCTGGGCTAATAGCTCATGAGCCCGTCCAGCATAGGGTTTGGTTTTCTTTCCTGACTTTATTTTTTCCTCATAATTCAATTTGTACATGAATGGCAATATTTTAAAAACGCACATGTAGGCTTGATTTGAACAATGCAAGCACTATTTCTTTCTTCTGCACCACTTTACGACAAGACTACCCTTACAAAAGATTTATAAATATTTCATACATAGGTTATTAATTTGGTTGCAAACACCTTATAAATATTAAACTGTTCTAACACATGATAATAGGGAAAGAGTGACCTGTTTCTTGCCAAACAGTGAGCCTATACGCATCTGTTCTTTGCAACGTCAAACATCAGTTTATTTATACTTCTCCATTTTCTCATCTGTTAACATTTTCACCATCAAATACTTATGAGTCTCATTTAAGCACGGTAAGCATTTATAGCCAAAAGGTCTCATGATCTTGCCAAAGAGTGAGCCTGAATCAGTGCACGAAATATTGTACTATACTGTATCTTTTATTAATTTATTCATGCTTTCTGAAGCATTTATATCCTAATTAATGTCAACTAAAGGACTGTATACCTTTTATTAGACGAGTATTATTGCAAAATGGTACACTTTTGCCTCTGATGCGCTGTGCAGGATTAACTTGGTCTGCAATCAGTAATATTATAACTGTTTTATACAACACAAATGCACTCAGTTTTTTTTATACATTATTTTTCTTTCTTTCATAGCTGCAATGAGGGATGTGCGTCTACGGTCACATATGATGCAGCACCTTTAACCTGCTTCAAACCAACTGGAATAAAAGATGATCCTCTAACATGTTTCACACACTGCTCCACCGTGTTAAACCACCCAAACATGGGCTTCAGTAAATACAACCAACGCCAAAAAACTAGATGACACCTCTACAAAAATGACCACTAGTATAAATGATTACCAAATTTCTGAGAAGAGACTATTATAGCTGGCGTAAGGCTGACAGGAGACCTGCTGAAAGATTCTTGCGTGCTGTTCAAAGTGGAGTTAAAGCAATAAAGTTTGATCGATTTCAAATAAAATATGGAAAATATAGTGCCTTTTAATTGGCTATTGAGAGCAAACTGCACAAACAAAGTATTAAACCAGAGTCACTTATGTGGACTCTCAATCAATATCTCACTTATAAGAATTACACAACACGGTTACTTGCTCAACTGGATTACTGCATTTTTTTCTTTTTGTAAAATCTACTCAATAGGTTACTCGAAGAGGTCATAACAATACATAAGGAATATGGTAAGAGAATGATCAAAAATTAATGTAAGTCATGTTGATTGATGAAAAATTTTCTGTAGGAGGCAAGTAGTAGGATATTTAAGTAGCATTATTATTCTTACTTAAACTGTACATATGGGACTACCTGTTACCTTCAGACATGTGTAATCATACACTGTCGTGGGTTCAGGGAATGTCTAAGTTTCTGGACAGCTGGATTCACATTCCTTTACCAGGACAGAGACCCAGACTGGACTCTCCCTGCAGACTTGGTTTTACCCCTTCCGAGCATGTCTACATCCTCCGCTGTACTGTATGAGCAATGCTAGACGACGCCCCCCCCACCCCACCCCTGTTCCCTTCTTTTTTCCACCTCCTCCTCATCTCTGCAAATGACCATGATGGGAGGCCATTCATCTCACTCCTTCGGCCACCATAATGAAATAAATCAAGAACCTCCCCCCCCCCCCAAAAAAAATATAACAATATTTGTATTTGGGGTGGGGCAGACGTAATTGATGACTGCGGCCATGCTAATTAAAAACGGCGAAGATTTCATTAATCTTGGTCAATGGTTGGGTTTGGGGGGGGTGTAGTTGTGTAGCTGGAACACCATTTGCTGGACAAGGTGGTGGTGGTGTGTGTGTGTGGGGGGGGTGCCTCCATCGTCCTCATCGTTCAGGTGATATGGGCCATTGTCGAGTATATTAGCAGAGAGAGGTTAATGTGAAACAGCCATTAATAACTACAACAAAAGTCTATAGTATACAAACCCAAGTCTATCCGTGTCCAGCCTTCTAACACAACAGAACTAAAGAGGACGATAAAGTGAACAATCACTTGTGTTTACTGCCATATCCTGGCCGGAGAAGTTAATTGTTTTTTTGCTTTGCTACGTCCTTTTCTCTCTCCTGACACACGCACGCACAAATGCATGCTCTCAGTTGTTTAGCACTTTTTGAGAATTAATTATGGGACACAATTTTGGGTGCTGTTTGCATAGTCGGAGCACTTAGAGTCATGATATACTGTATAACTCCACTGAGAAGACTGGAACACAATTAAAGTATGTTCTCAGGGCAAACAGCACAGACCTGCGACAAAGAAAATACGTTGAAAAGATCCGACTAATAAGTCACATCCAAACACCTATTTAAAGGAAAAGACGAAAGATGGGCCCAGGAGTTGCTAAAATGTTAGCATATCATTACCGTAGTGCCATTACAGCAGAGACAATTTACTAAGTAGTACCAATGAATGCCGCAGATGGATATCATCATTCTGTAATGGCTCCTACATGTTATTTCACAACTTTAGCTTCTCTACCAAAATAATGACTAGCCTGCATCTGGTAGAGGCAGTGTAGGGCAGTATTTGAAACATAGAAGGAGAGAGAGAGAATTAGAGAGAGAGAGGGAGATGGGTGGGTGGGTGTAAGCTGTAGCATATGGTGCCACGCTGCCATAAACAAGCTTTATGAAAAGACTGGGGACGTTTATCTAATCATGGAATACCTGAGGAATCGCAATGAGACACACACTTTGTCCCATTATTGTTAGCCCATAAATTTAACTGCTTTACCAGAACGATGAAGAACCCGATACAGCCACAGAAGACAACGAATGGAAGCAGGTGAATTTATGTATGTGTGTGTTTGTGCACCATGTTGGAGCTCCGGCAAAAAGTGTGCATGGTGTTGCAGATCAACAGCCGTAACTGCTCCACCTTGGTATCAGTGCATCTGCAAACACTGACAACAATACAGCGCGGCAAGTATCTGGTGAAGAACACACAGATACAGATGTGTCCTGTTTTATGACTCAGTTTATTTAATTATTCTCCTAGCACTATCTCTGCATACAAACATCTGTATTTAGTATATTTTACCTTACATTACCCCTGTTCACTTGTATAGTTTCACTCGGCCATTGAGAAAAAATTCAAACATTTTTTATCACTTTAACCCCCTCAGTAAAAACATTTCCACTGGTACCGAGTTGAATCTGTAGTGGACATCCAACCAAAGCTCAGCACCATACTAGGGATGCTTAAGGCTGCGTGTCCACCAAACATGTTTTTCTTCGCTATGGGCGACTATTTTCTATTCATTCTCTAAGCAAATATATGAAGACATATGCACCGACATCACCAAGTTCACCACGTACGTAAATGGGTTCATGCACAAGACCATGGAGAACGCAAAAACAAATGAACGGCATGTGCAATCATGTATCTATGGGCAGACTTGCACGCGCAGTGTGTTGGGTCAGGGGGACAGCGGTAGCTCAGAGCCAGCTGTGACCTGCCGGTCCAGGTGCTCAGGAAGACCGTTGTTAACGGCTACGATTGATGATCTAATCAAACTGTCACCACGGCAACCCACTGCAGGAGGAGGGAAGGCACCATTGATGGTGTGTGCGCACCACTATGCCTGTGCATTTGGGGGTGGGGGTGGATAAGAGCAGGTGAGAAAGGGGGGTATCCAGGAGGCCTTGTGCATGCTTACTGTTAGCCTAAATTGAGAGTGACAGTCTCAATAGTGAAAAGGCCTCTTTTTTCTTCGTCTAAGTAATGGAGGAAACAACTCCAGCAGTCTTCCGGAGGATGTCACATAATCAAGGGAGATACCCCCCCAACACACACACACCCGCTCTCAATAACTTTTCAGCATGAGGGGAGTGTGGGGGCGGCTTGAGGCTTTGAACATTGGGAGATGATATTGTACAGTGCTAGACCAAAAGCCCACACAGCTCTATGATGAATTCTTTACACACAGTAGACGGTACATGAAGCTGTACAGCAATAGTGACAGAACCCATTGGTATGTACATTACTGTTTCAAGTTAGGCCATCGCCATCTTGATCTTCTCAAACTAGTTCAGAGGCTGATCAGGAAATGCTAGCATTACTTACAGTAGTTTGGTTTTATAATTCAATGATGTAGTGATGCTCTAGGGACACCGTTTTTTAGGATTAAGAAGCAAGTAAACGGATTAGTAGCATGTTCGAGGCATTGTCCTTGGCCAGATTTTCCCAATCTGTCTCCAAACACTGTTGATTGCGGTTGACTGATGGGTGCAAATAAAAATGGCACCAAAGATATGGACCCATTGAAGACCTTTAGATAACGCCCTGCGTTTCCCTTGAGATGAACACACAGTTGCATCCTTTTTTTTACTCAGAGGTTATCCAGATGTTTAATGTAGTTAACGCAGTTAAACACTGTTAACTGTTCTTTAAACGTAACATTATGACTTGTATTATTTGCCACTGTTCATTGGTCAGTGATAAACTCATTCAAATCATTCAAAAGTTTTTACTGTCGGTACAGTGATGGTAAAAAGAATATCAGTGCAATGAAATGTTTGGTTCACCATGTCTCTCCCCAGGTGCCGTGGTTGACATACTATAAACATTTATAAATAGAAGACTATACAAACTATAAGTATTATAAAAAAAAAAATAACATCACTGCATACATACCAAACATACAGTAGATGTTTGATGGGGTGGCGGTGGCTCAGGAGGTAGAGCAGGTCGTCTAATAACCCAATGGTTGGCGGTTCGAATCCCACTCTCCCCAGATATCCTGCCGTTGTGTCCCTGGGCAAGACACTTCACCTGCATTGCCTCCAGTGCCCATAACACTGGGTATGAATGTGTATAAATGTTCAGTGGTGGCCGGAGAGGCCGTTGGCGCGGATTGGCAGCCACGTTTCCGTCAGCCTGCCCCAGGGCAGCTGTGGCTACAGTAGTAGCTTGCCACTACCATTGTCTTTCTGGAGTGAATGAATAATGTATCTACTTGTAAAGCGTCTTTGAGTGACTATGATAAAGCGCTATATAAATCTGATGCATTATTATTAGGTATAAAAAGTCTACACACCCCTGTTCAAATGCCAGGTTTTTATGATGTAAAAAAAATGAGACCAAGATAAATAATTTCAAACTTTTTCCACCATTATTGTGACCTACTGTATAACCTGTACAACCCAATAGAAAAACAAACTGAAATCTTTTAAGGGGAAAAATAAAAAACTTACAATAACCTATTTGCATAAATATGCACACCCTTAAATTAATATTTTCTTGCAGCACCTTTGGCTTTTATTACAGAACTATCAGTGTGGCATATCTTGATGTGGCAATATTTGCCCACTCTTCTTTGCAAAAACCCTCCAAATCTGTCAGATTGCAAAGGCATCTCCTGTGCACAGCCCTCTTCAGATCACTCCACAGATGTTCAACGGGATTCAGGTCTGGACTCTGGCTGGGGCATTCCAAAACCTTAATCTTCTTCTGGTGAAGCCATTCTTTTGTTGATTTGGATGTGTGCTTTGGGTCATTGTCATGCTGAAAGATGAAGTTCCTCTTCATCTTCAGCTTTCTAGCAGAAGCCTGAAGGTTTTGTGCCAACACTGACTGGTATTTGGAACTGTTCATAATTCCCTCCACCTTGACTAAGGCCCCGGTTCCAGCTGAAGAAAAATAGCCCCAAAGCATGATGCTGCCACCACCATGCTTCACTGTAGCATGGTGTTCTTCTGGTGATGAGCAGTGTTGTGTTTGTGCCAAATGCACCTTCTGGAATTATGGCCAAAAAGTTCAACCTTGGTTTCATCAGCCCATAACACATTTTACCACATGCGTTTGGGAGATTTCAAATGTGTTTTTGCAAAACGTAGCCAGGCTTGGATGTTTTTCTCCAATAAGATAAGGCTTCAGTCTTACCACCCTACCCCATAGCCCAGACATATGGAGAAGACGGGAGATTGTTGTCACATGTTCTAAACAGTCAGTACTTGCCAGAAATTCCTGCAGCTCCTTCAGTGTTGCTGTTGACCTCTTGGCAGCCTCCCTGAACAGTTTTCTTCTCGTCTTTTCATCAATTTTGGAGGGATGTCCAATTGTTGGTAATGTCGCTGTTGTGCCATATTTTCTCCACTTGATGATGACTGTCTTCACTGTGTTCCATGGTATATTTAATGCCTTGGAAATTCTTTTATACCCTTCTCCTGACTGATACCTTTGAACAATGAGATCCCGCTGATGCTTTGGGAGCTCTCTGCGGACCATGGCTTGTGCTGAAAGATGTGGCTACAAAAATGTCAGGAAAAGCCTACTAGAACAGCTGAATTTTATTTGGGGTTAATCAGAGTCACTTTAAATGGTAGCAGGTGTGTGCTGACTCCCATTTAACATGAGTTTGAATGTGATTGGTTAATTCTGAACACAGCCACATCCTCAGTTATAACAGGGTGTGCATATTAATGCAACCAGGTTATTGTAAGTTTTCTATTTTTCCCTTAAATGATTTCAGTTTGTTTTTCAATTGGGTTTTACAGGTTATAGGTCACATTAATGGTGGAAAAAGTTTTGAAATGATTTATCTTGGTCTTATCTTTTTACAACACAAAAACCTGGCATTTGAGCAGGGGTGTGTAGACTTTTTTTTATATCCACTGTACAGTACCTTAAAAACACAATCAGTGTTTCCCCTACCATTACACTGGGGGGGGGGGGGTGCCCCCCGCCCCCCTAGAGTGTCATGTTAATTATTACCTCCACCAAGGAGGTAATGTTTTCACCTGTGTTGGTTTGTTTGACTGTTAGCAAGATTACGCAAAAATTATTGGACGGATTTGGATGAAATTTTCACCAAAGGTGGCTCTTGGCCTAAGGATTAAGCCATTATATTTTGTTGATTATCCAAGAGAGCAGGCCTCCACCAAGGCGCTATCGTTTCACAATATGTTAGCAAGATTACTCAAAAACTAATGTATGGATTTTGGTGAAATTTTCACCAGAGGAGGTCCTTGGGCTGCAGACGAATCCATTAGATGTTGCTGATGATCCAAGAGTGCATACCTCCACCAAGGCTCTATCTTCTCACAATATGTTGGCAAGATTACTCACAAACTAACGGATGGATTTTGATGAAAGTTTCACCAGAGGTTGCTCTTGGGCTACACACAAACCCATTACATTTTTGAGGTTATCCATGAGTGCATACCATCACCAAGGCTCAATCTTCTAGCAGTGGTTTAGCAGGAATACGCAACAACTAATGGATGGATTTTGATCAAATTTTTACCAGAGTAGGTCCCTGGGTTACAGACGAACCCACTAGATTTTGGAGCTACTAGTTAACTAACTAACTATGAGCGCATACCTTTACCAAGATTCTATCTTGCAATAGTGTATGGTGGTATGGAGGCAGGGAGGTATGCACAGATGGATAGCCAAAGGGAGGGAAGGAAGGAGCCTTGGCAGAGGTATGCACTCTACGAGTGCTTTTCTAGTTTTATTTCATTTTATTTTTCTTTCTAGCACCAGATCACAATAGAAGTCATTTTAAGATGCATTCACTACAGAACAAGTCTTTACCTTGTACTTTTATTAAATAAATTAAATATCCTTATGTTATTCATCTTATTTACATGACAGCAGCTCATTTCTGCCTCTTGTCCTCTCTGCCCTCTCATGCACCAGGGCGTAATTCCGTTGCACATAAACACAGACACATGCGCTCACACACACACACAAACATGACGTGCACACACACACACACACACAAAAGACACATGCACACATACCGGTGAACAAACTCGTACCAACGGAGAGAGAGTATGTAGGAAAGCATGTTGTGTCAGCCAACTGAGAAGCAGAAAAAAAAATCTGTTTTTTAAATGTACTCAGGATGACAAAGGCTGCAATACTAGCTCTCCTGCTAGTAGCAGCCGAAGTAACTCTCCTACTCTGGGTCCAAGTGTAGAAAAAAGCCTAAGTGCTGCACGCCCTGCCCCCGACAAGCAGCAAAAATCCGGTCATTACCGGATGACAAGCAATGACCCAGAACATCTTCCAGCCTGCATGTGAATCTCAATAAATAGGCCAGATGTGTCAGACTTCTCATATCAAAAGGTTCTTGAGATGTTCTTCCAGAAGCCCAGAAAAATACACTGCAGTGACAAAAGCTACACACTTTGTGGATGACTGCCATATAAACAAATGTTCAGATATTTTGTTTAATGTCGTTCAAATATTCTGATGTTTTATTCAATAACCGTTTGTTTTTTACAGTTTTTATTTATACTGACTGCTGTTATTAAAAGAAACTGTTGTTAATAAAAGAAACTTATTAAAAGAAACTTATGAATACCATGATTCCTTTAAGAGTTTGTTGTTGTTGTCCTTCACCCCACCCCCACCCCCAGGCTGGAAACCTAGGGGAAACACTGAAATGGATAAAATAATAGCAACAATCTAGATGCACTAGAGAGTAAGTACCTTGACCAAGCTAAGGGATTTGGATTTTCTTCTTTGGGACCCTTAAAAAAAATCCTAGAACCAAACTGTGATTCAGATCAGTAGCTAAAGCTAATGGATTTACCAGAGTGGTGGCTCAGTTGGTAGAGCATCCGCCCCACACCCGGGAGGCAGGGGTTCAAATCCCGGCCGGGTCATGCCGAAGACCATATAAAAGTGGAACTTCCTGCCGTCCAGCTTGGTGCTCAGCAATAATGGAATGGAGGAGGGAAATTTGTGGCGGCGCCTTGCATGGCAGCGGCCCTCTGATTCTGCACTTGGGGTGTGTGTGATTAACACAGTAGATAGGTAAAACACAATCTCGTTCTACTGTACATGATTGGTTGTACAGTTGAATGACAATAAGGGTGATTTAATTTAATTTTAATTTGGTTCTTATAGCACACCACATTCCTCAAAAACTGTTCAAACACATCAAACTGGTAAAGTATAACCTCTTTAGCATAAATAACAACAAAAGCAATGTAAATAAGATATGATAAGCCTTTATTAGTCCCACAATGGGGAATATTTTTCACATCCATTAAATGACTGTTGTTTACTTAAATGAAAACTGAAAGGGCACCCCTAAAGGAGACCTAAAGCCTGCACAAGAAGGTGCAGTGGGTGAGTCACAGATCCCATTTTGGGAACCACTGCCCTTTGTACATTCACGCCAGATGCCAGAGGGTGTTTAACTAGTGATATACGTGGTATGCCATACAGGCCATGGTAAAGATTTGTGAATTTGGAGTTGGTCTAAATGATTAACTGTGTTTAACACCACAATATGATAAATACAGGATTTGCAGTTTGCTATTTCTGGTATCATGACATGCCCAGAAAACAAAGCAGTCCACTAAAGGAGGAAGCAACTGCTTTCAAATGTCCAGGTTAAAGGTCTGTTCCCAACTCTGATGAAGCTGCCTTTCTCCTCCTTGGGAGTGTGTGTAGCAGCCTGGCCAGAGTGCTGTCTCACTGGTCAGACGTTGTGGCCTATCAGCACCACGGAAGCTTGGAAAGACTTGCTCAAAATACCAATTGCTGCTAAAAGCTAAGGTAGTAACTGTAGCAGGCCTTTCATTATGTAATGAAATGTTAAATGCCCAAGTGACAATACCACAATCTCACAACTAATTTCAACAATAATAGATTTCCTCAGTTTCACCGCAGGGTTCAGCGGCATGGCTGAAAAATAAAACCATTGATTTTTTTATACCACATTTAATTTTTTTTTAAATTACTGAAGACGATGAGTTAATTCAATATGTTCTATGCATTTAAAAAAAAACAGGAGTAAACACGATTCTCTATTTCAAATACAGTAGAAACCTGGCTTTAACCAAACCAACCAACATTTAAATACATAAATAGCTGTTTGATTAAAATAAGATGAATACACAAATTTCCGATTAAGTGCCAACAAAAATTTTTATAAAATTAACTTTTAAAAATAAAGAGTTCCTCTATCATCTTAAATCTGAATAAACAAAGTGCAAACCCATCTTATTACTTTTTGCAAAATAAATAAAAGTTCCTCATGATGCCCGCCGCCATGTTCCACTACACTACCGTTCAAAAGTTTGGGGTCACCCAGACAATTATTTTGTGTTTTCCATGAAAAGTCACACTTATTTACCACCATGAGTTGTAAAATGAATAGAAAATATAATCAAGACATTGACAAGGTTAGAAATAATGATTTGTATTTGAAATAATATTTTTTCCAGATACTCAACCTGCTCAAAGGAAGGTCAGTTTTATAGCTTCTCTAACCAGCTAAACTGTTTTCAGCTGTGCTAACATGATTGCACAAGGGTTTTCTAATCATCCATTAGCCTTCTGACACAATGAGCAAACACATTGTACCATTAGAACACTGGAGTGATAGTTGCTGGAAATGGGCCTCTATACACCTATGTAGATATTGCACCAAAAACCAGACATTTGCAGCTAGAATAGTCATTTACCACATTAGCAATGTATATTAGATATTAGAGTGTATTTCTGATTAGTTTAAAGTTATCTTCATTGAAAAAAACAGTGCTTTTCCTTCAAAAATAAGGAAATTTCTAAGTGACCCCAAACTTTTGAACGGTAGTGTACCTGTGGCTAGAAGGAGTGGGGTTAAACTGGAGGCTACACTGGTGAAAGGGAAAATCAGTTTTCACCATTTTCATTTTTTTGACACTGTCCAAGCAAATTAAACTGAATTTCAATTTAAGACTGATTTATCACCCAGCCGTATTTCACCGTTAATCTGACAAAGCTTGGTCAAGTAAGCCTAACTGCTACCGAAACCATCAGCAAGGAAGCTAACAGCTCTGCCAGGAAGTGACCAGAAGTTGAGGTAACATGTGAATTAATGTTTAACAATCTGCATTTACTGGTGTGCATGTTTAATAGAGGGGCCTGTCATATAAACACAGAGCTGTTAAACATCGGCAGCTCAGTGGTGCAGTGGTTAGCACTGTGGCAGCACAGTAAAAAGGTCATGGGATTGATTCCACCCCTGACCATAGGTGACCCTTCTGTGTGGAGTTTGCATGTTCTCCCCGTGTCTGCGTGGGTTTACTCCGGGTACTCCGGTTTCCTCCCACAGGCCAAAAACATGCAAGTTAGGTTAACTGGAGACTCTAAAGTGACCCTAGGTTTGAATGTGTGTGTGTGTGTGTGTGTGTGTGTGTGTGTGTGTGTGTGTGTGTGTGTGTGTGTGTGTGTGTGTGTGTGTGTGTGTGTGTGTGTGTGTGTGTGTGTGTGTGAGAGAGAGAGAGAGAGAGTGCGAGAGAGAGAGAGAGAGAGAGAATGGTGAAGGGAACAGTGCCACATCGTGGATGCCCTGTAATTTCCCCATTGTGGGACTATTAAAGGATTAAAAAAAACAAATTAAAAAAAATTTAGGAAAATGACTGTTTGACGTAACCAACCTAGCAACTAAAATAGTGATGGCTCAAAACAGGGTAATGATGTTCTCGTATCAGAACAAAGTCACATGAGAATGAAGTCACGTGAGAGTGTCATCTTTGGACTTCTGTTACTTATCTAATTAAGCAATATTACATGAGATGAGGGCATTGCGGTGGCGGAGTGGTTAGCACTGTGGCAGCACAGCAACTCATCCTTGGCCGGGGGAGCCCGGGTTCGATCCCAGCCCCCGACCAACAGTGATCTGTGTGGAATTTGCATGTTCTCCTCGTGTCTGCGTGGGTTTACTCCAGGATTTGTCCGGTTTCCTCCAACAGGCCAAAAACATGCAAGTTAAGTTAATTGGCATCAAACTGGGGATTCTAAATTGTCCTTAGGTGTGACTGTGAGAGTGAATGGTTGTCTGTCTCTCTGTGTTGGCCCTGCGATGGACTGGCGATCTGTCCAGGGTGTACCCTGCCTCTCACCCAAAGATGCTGGGATAGGCTCCAGCCCCCCACGGAAGAAGATGGATGGATGGATGGATACACGAGACCAAGTACAGTATCCGTGAATATAGTAACTGCATGTGTGATACATCTATGCCCTCCGCTATATCACACACGCAGTTTGTATATTCATTAATACCATAACGACGTCGAGAGTAATATTGCTTTTATAAAACAGTTCCGCACATGCAATTTATTAAATGACAGCAATACTGGACAAAATATTATGATTTGTTTGTTTAACCATTTATTTCGTGCAGCTCAGAAAAAAATAATCCCTTCTATATGTAGCCAGTAACTGTTGCTAAACATCTCAATCAGCTTGAAGATGTCTATTGTCATTTCACAGACATGTAAAAAAAAATGAATATTGTCAAGTGCAAAAGTGATAAGCATTTATAAAACATACTTGTTGAGTCGGCACTGCAGAAGACCGGCGATCAAAATGTAGCCAATGCTGGTAGCTAGCCAGTGGCTAGTAGTTAGCATGCTAGCGATTTAGGACACTTTGCTTGCTTTTCTTCGTATTTTCAGATGAAACAAAGGTATTGTGGTTTGTCAATCAAGACAATAAATCAAACTCTAGCACTAGTCTATTTTTTTAAACAGACATGAAATAGCTTAATGAGCTTAATAATGAAGGGCAGATGGAAAGTTTTTTTTCCATAGGGTGGGACTTCCGGCTCGCAGGTGTATAATTTCTTGTCAAATAGCACCACACTGTGGAAATTAAGGTATTCAAAACAGTACTGAAACTCTCAAGAGAGTTGATAGTAAATTACTGTTAGTCGGCGGCGGCGGCCTCCGTCGGTCTATGATGACCATGGAAGAGAATCCTAAACGTCTACTCTGCTGGAACAGCACCGCCTGTGGCTGAACAGGCCGATGCGCACCGGTGTTCTACCTTCCAGCGTTGGGCGTTGGTAGGATTCAAGCCTGGGCAGGAAGATATGGCGGACAAGATGTTACCCATGCAGCATGTCCCCCCTCTCCACGTCACTGATGAATCCAAAGGAACAGCAGGGCTGCTATAGTTTGGCACCAGCGCCGTCGCAGGAGCTGCCAGAATGATGTTGAGCACAACAGAGAACTGCCTTAGGGGCTCCGACTCCGGATTTTTCCTCAGGGTTGACTCCCAAAGCCTTTCCCGTGACCGGGTGTGCCGCAAGGCAGCGGAGGTTTGAAATCAGGGTTTACCTTCCCCTAGATGGGCTACCTTCCCAGGTTGACGAGCCACCATCTACCCGAAGCATCTGGTTTTAAGGCGCCAGAGATCCGCCCTCACTCCTTCTCCTATTAGTAAAAGCAGTTCCGCCGGTCTTAGAGACTAAACCACACAGGCAGGCTAGGAGTTGGACTTAGTTGTCAGAGGCTTTTCGAGACGCACGCCGTAAGGAGCATTTTATGAGCACTGGGAGCTTAACCCCAGTGCCACTCCTGGCTATGACAACCTTGGAACCGTTAGTTACTGTTAATTACTGTTAATTACTGTTAGTAATTAATGGTTATATGAACATCTTTGAAGCGGAGTGATACATATCCAGTGAAGTTGGAGTGCAATTATCAGTCCCTCCAGGATTTCACAATGTTGCGATTGTGTCAATTCACACAAAATCAGCTAATCAGCACAACTATTGCGCACCCTTGCAACTTTGTCCAATCATCGCAACTTTCCCACAATTTTGGCCAATCTTCATCAACTTCCACCAATTTCACCAATCAAATTTGTCTCTGACTGGCACACAAATGGTCAGTCTAACCAACCAACCATGTTCACTTCCGTGCTTACAGGAGTATTAACGCAACACATCAGCAAACAGAGTGTGTGATTTTAAAAAAAATCACTCATGCGCAAGGTTTCTAACGCCGTCCCTTCCTCTGCCTCCCCCAGCCTGCCGTTGGATGTCTCGCCACATCTTCGTCCTGACCGCGTGTACGAAGTGCTGGGTTTGTGCCGAAAAACGTCCGCCTGCCCCAAAAGCACCCCGTTGCGGGAGTGCACGTCAGAAGAAACACCATGAAACTATTAACACTACAGCGAGTGTTAACATTTTACACATCTTTAGAGGTAAAATCATTACTACATCTGGTCAATGAGCTTTTAAGCTGTTGATCTCTGGTCTGGACAGAAACGCACCCCCCCACCCCCGCTGTAAATGAAAGATGTGTGTCAAGACCGACGTGCAGCAGACAGACAGGTAGGAGTTAGGCACAGGAAAGAGAGAGAATATTCTCTGTAATTTTTTTTTCAGAAAAACACAAGACTCCTACAGACAATACAGACTAACAAGATAAATTATTTTTTCCTCTCCGTTCGGTACCGAGTGGTTGGGGACCGTAGGGAGTTTTCAAATGAAAGTACTGCCAATAATTTCCAAATCTATACTCTTTATAACATGCATTCAGTGCAATTTAGCTGTTGTAATGGATATTGTGTTAATGTTTGTATTTGCTGTTGCACAATAATTTTTCTGTATAGCAGAAGTTTCTGTGTAATTTACAAGTCACTATAAGATGAAATTTTTGACAATCCTGTGTTTTTCTTGTATTGTTATATATAATATCACTGCAGCAAACTTAAAAAAAACATCTGCTTTAAAATTTGTAATTCTTCCCATAACTTTTAGAGCAAAAAACCTCTCAAAACATCACAACTTTTTAAAAAAGCTCCCGCGAATTCAGGCTTTTTGGGCCGCAACAATCATAAAAACATCCCGTGAAATCCTGGAGGGACTGAATTATCGTTGAATACAGTAACTCCAGGAATCCCTATTGTCCAATCAAACTGCTCGGTTGGAACCAACTGTTGTATAAGAAGGGATAATGGACACTGCAATGCAGATCTGTAAAGAACATTAACCACCAAGTACATAATCATAAATAATATATTATTGTTGCTAGTTTTTACAATATATACTGCACAAATATCTATAGTTTATTTATTGTGTGTATTTATAGGTATATACTGTAGATAAAATAATATTACACAACTAATTACAAGACTTAACACTAGAAACAAATCAGTCCATACTGTAATTGAAGTAGTTACAATATGTCATACATACAGTATCAGTTAAAGCATCATCTAAATTCATTTATAATATATGCCTGACGTACAGCAAAGAACAGATTATCTTTAATATATCATTGTATTGGTCATAATACAAAATTATTTATTGCTTGTGCTTGCTGAATAATACAAAAGATATACTGCATATATAAAAATATAAATTAGAAATACAATATTAGTTTTTTTAAAAAAAATCTGATTTCCATAGATTGTTCAGGATTAGTTTGGAGCATGTTTACTTGAAAGTGTGTGAGAGCACCCTTCTAAAATGAGAACATTTTAAAATTCTGTATTTGTTTATACGAACGTAATTCTGACAAATTTGTGAAATTTCTGGTGCGTGTGGAAACACTGTAGTTTAGCAGAGTAAATTTTTAGTAGTATAAATTACAGTATTACCTGACTCTTATTGTGCAAGTTCCCCTTCGGTTTTAGAACTTAAGGAGCACCCAAGATGACGGGGGAGGGGCGCCACATCTGCCTTAAGGTTGTGACATCCCCAAAATTAGATTTTGACATATTTAATATAACCATAATGAATGGCTAGCTTGTCTGAGAAGAGACAATGATCAACAGAAAATTCAATAAAGTTTAATATTCCATACATTTTTGAGGGAATTCATTTGTAAGCAGTTTAAACACAAATGTGTGCTGACAGGAGTTGTTGGCAGGAGTGGTGGAGGCAGGCAAGGTGGGCTGGCTTTTCAAAGAGGGCTGGAGGAAAAAGTTTGCAGACTACTACTTTAGGGAAACTTAAATCCTATCAGAACTGAAAATATGCATTATCATGATATGAAGCACAGCATTTAAATCTATGAGTAACCACTGCTGAATAGCACAGCATAATAAAATCAGTGTGCAGCCACATGGGGAAATATGGTAATATTTCTCTAGTCCACATAAAAACAAAGTGAATTAAGTTGTTCCATATTTAGCAGAAAAGAGAAAAGTTCAGGAAGTTGTCCAACCTAATAGTGGCCTTGTTGATCGCTGCCTGTTCCATGTGTGTGTTAATCACCTTCCCCAGGATATATCCACGACTGCTGCTTGGCCGTCCAGCTCGCATTAATTTAATCGCTGCTCAGCTAATTCATTGATTAATTGGTTCATTAGTGATGCCTGGCAACATCCGTTTCTGCTATGACAGTCTGATGTTTCAATAGAGAAGAAAAACAGGCTGGCAAGGGCCCAGTTTTTCCACTGTCCCAATGTGCATAATGTCCAACCGCTGTCAACAGTTAGCCGCGCAATTGTGTCACTGAATAACTGCCTGGTTTGCTGCCATGGCATGTGAAATGAATACGAAGGTGAACTGTGCACATTCTCTGTTCTTGTCTGGTTGAGTAATGTCACTTGGGCTTCAGCGGCGGGTGACATCATTCTTAGAGAAAAGAAAAACTTGAGAAGTTGGAGGGACTCTTGGAGCCGCTCTACCCAGATGAGGTAGACGGTGTTATGAGAAGATGAACTAACACTTCAGATTTATTCTGGAAGTCAAGGTCATGCTGCTCTGACATGACAAGTGGCGTTCGACTCTGGGAAGAAATGTCAACTCCTAACTTACATTATCATTAGTAACATGATTTGATAGGACCCTGCAGCACTCTTCACCAGAAAGCTGGGTGTCAAGAGTGGCCAACAACGACATAAAGCCTCAATATAAGAGCTGATGTAACAATGCCGATGCCCATAAAGAGGCTAAGGTGTGCATGACCTCTGACCACTCCACTGTGAGAAACAGGCTCAGATTTATAATTGGCATTTTGTCACAGTTGTGGCTCCTGGGCAGTGGTAGCTCTGCACTTTAACTAATGATGACTAAGACCACAGGGGTGGAGATTTTAGCATTAAAGCGTGTCAGCGTTTCAGAGGGGCAACATGCCTCTCCCACACCCCCTACCCACAAACACGCACACACACACACACACTCACAATTCTACACCATATGCCCATGACAAGTGCATAAAAATTGTTCCCAAGCGATAGCACGAGCCAACCCATAAAAACTTAATGCACCTAATTTTCCAGTAATCAAACTTTTATAGACTGCGATGGCTTTTAAACTAACAAATTTTAATTATCGCTTAATTTTAACAGCAATATTAACGTGATCCCTCATTCTGCGAGTGTTCATTCTCCATGAAATATTGAGTAGGGTAAACAGGGAGGAGCTGTCCACTGGCTCCTGTTCAAACAGGCAGCCAGTAAACACAAAAAGGTGAGCTAGGGGTCGCCGAGGCCGTGCCAGCCCCACGCCGGGAGCTCGTGGGCTGCACAGACCTCTGGGAAATTGAGCTTTGTGAGCACAGAAAATCAGCTTGCTGATGTTGAGCTAGGATAACCACATACACTTAAACACTGCTATTGGCTAGTCAGCCATTATATAGTGATTATGCTGTAAGTATCAGGCAGCAGTTTCTTTTAGGTTGTTTTCTGTTATTAAAACAAGAAAAGCTGATTTGTTTTTTTGGGGAGATTTAAGGATATCTAAAATATCCTTGACTACTTTTAAGTTAATATCATGCCTATGCCTTTTTAATGCTTCTCTGTGCTATTATCGCACGTCTGCTTACAGTACCAGAAGCACAGGATGTTATTGACTGCTGCCCTTGGGTGGCTGAAAACTAGGCCTTACCACCCAACACCATGCCAGAGAGACAAAGTGCTGACACAGGCAGATAAGGGAAGGAAGAAAGGGAAAGATTAAAGAGCAGATTCATTATCAATAATTAAGGCAAAGGATTTATTCTAATGAATTAGGGGTTGTCTTTATCTACTCTTTATCTCAATATCACACTCCTAACTCTCTCTTCTTCCCACTCACACCCCACACACACATGCATGCCGGGCCGTGGTTTTTGTGTGGCTTGACCCCTGCCTGCTCCGTGCGGTCCATATTGCCACCACGCTGGCTCCAGGCAGGGCTCTTCCGCCCCTGCTCCCCCATTCCAGGCTGGACGGTCTCAGCCCTCTGTGCCGGGGCAATATGGCCACGCTGCACGGCATGCTGGGGCGTGGCTGCGAGCCCACAGCATGGCGGTTCGGAGCCAGATGCCCGCTCAGCCAAGCTCTGGCCCCTGGCACAGCAACATATATATCAGTGCTGTCATGGGAACACGCTGAAATCAATGTAGTGCACAATGTAAAACCGGAATACTGGCTTACTGATATGTTGGGGTGACAAGATACGATCCTGCCAGTGCTGCAGATCTTTAACATCATTAAAGTAGGACAGTCTACAACTGAAAAAAAAACAAAAAACTATATCTGGTGAAGGCAAACAAAGACTGAACATTTACATGAACTGAATCCATTTACTAGTGGCTGTTTTAATTCAAAATCTAAAGTTCATTTCATTTTTCACATATTCCACTGCAGTCACGCACAAATAGATGCTCTAAATACCCCCCCCCCCCAATTCTGTTAGTCATCACACCTGTGCTGCATGCATCATGCTAGCTATTTCTGGATGGCTCTTTGTGCCTTTTCACCTGCTTTCTTCAGAGGGATTTTGCCACCCGCTTACTTGGCTCAGATGTACTATAACACTGTAGGTTTTAAAAAAATCTTTAAAAAACTGGAAACATTCTCTCCCGCTGCTCGTATCATACTTTGTACCCGCACCCATACCTCCCTATTTAAACAAATATATCTTTCCACTGGGTTGTCAGCACTCCTGCTTTCAGAGTGATGAGTGTATTAGTTCACAGAGTTTATTATTACAAGCGTGAAAATGGCAGGCATTTTAACAATTACCTATGAAAACAGGCACGCGAGACAGGTCGGTTGTCTTTTGGCACCCAGCTTTTTGAATGACTAATTACAAGCAGTTGAGTCAAGGTTGCTGCTGTCAATCATACTCTCAAGCCACTCCCCTGTTATTAAAGTGCACGTTCAGGTCCCGGCAGACCTCACATTAACAGCAGGGAACGCAAAAGACACCTTCTAATGTTAAGACAACGCGTTTTCATCAAATGTTCATGACTTTTTGATTCATAAAACATTTAACTAAACGGGAAAAAAAAAACTCCCAACAACTAAATGGCACTGTCCAACACATAAGAAGTTAGAATTCTCTTCATTCCATTGGCCTTACTAAAAAAACAGGGTAATGATTATGACTGCAATATAAAGAGATAAATAAAAGAGCCCTGCAATACAACATTTTAACTAGCGCTGTAATCGGTTGGAATTTGGTCAGTTTTGGCATTCTGCAATTTGCCCCTCCCCCCCAAAAATGGTTCATTTTAATAAAAGTACAAAAGTAGCAACTTGATGATAAAAATCACAGAATGTACCCAAAAAGTTGTACAGTTAAATGAATAAATATGCAAATATTTAAGAAAAAAATCTTACATTTACATGACAATAATTGCAAATTTATTAGAAAAAAAATGACAATTACATACTAATAAGAAACATGTAACAATTTTATAAGAAAAAGAGTCCCAAGTTAACAAGAAATGCTGCAAATCTGTCACCAAAGAAATTGTAAATTTACACTAAAAGAGTTCAAAATTTATAAGAAAACACATATTTCTATTAAAAAAAACCATGATAGTGTGGCGACATGAAATAATAAGCGGCGAACTGAGGAGTTTAAAGTGCCTTTATTAAATCACATCGCCAACACGAGCTCACTCTGGTGCTGTGCAGAGCGGCCCAGAGCGAGCCCTGAGGGCTCTCAGTAGCGTGGAGAGAAATGCAGCCAGTTGAGCAGTAGTGGAGAGAGAGTGAGTTACATGATACGTGCGGTATTTATACCAGTTACAGACAATGCATGAAAGAGCGTGGGCATTTGCATATGAGAGAGACATACATATCAAATAGGCAGATTGCCAGCCCCTGCTCCAGCTTGCAGGACAAAGAGGTGACAAGTCACATCTACATATTGATCTGTCTCTAGGTCACAGTGAGGACAGGACGTGTGAACACAAAGCATGAATGGCACATTAACATCACACTAGTGCTGCGGAAAATAACCAGGAGTAGCGAGCTGTCTGTCCTTAGTCTGTGCGGGTTGTCCCACACTGCTCCCCCCCAGAGGGCTCGGCTGGGGGCCGAGACCTCGATAGTGCAGCATGGCAGCGAGCAGGGAAGGCTCTGTGCCAGTGAAGGTGGAGGGGGGTGGGGGTTGCCGGGGACGGTGAAATCGTCCAGGCCGCGCAAAAATTGCTTGTTGATCCGCGATGTCGAGGGGCTGTCCCGTTGAGCGTGCGGAGATGACAAGAAGAAAAATTAGTCTCTGGCTCCTCTCGTGGCCATGAAGAAAAGCAGGGGCGGCTGTGAGGGAAAAAACAACAGCAGAGGGACGTGGCGTGTTACTTTAGGTGCGGGCACAGCCCTAAAGTCCTCGGGAATCGCAAAACAGCTGAATTCCCTATGTGTGCTGTGGCTGAGACCATTAACAAATCCTTCGAGCATGCTGCATGCGTGCCTCAGGTGAGCGAGCAACCCTGAAGGGCAGCGGCGAAGGAGGAAGGCAGTCTGTGGAGCCGTATGTGTCCCGTGCGTGGTGCACCGTCCCCGTGACTCCCCGGTGCGTGTGCCGGGGTCCCGTGCGTGGGTGGGCCACTGGAGAGGAGAACCAGGGTCAGGGAGCTTGCTGGAGATCATCCCTGTTGTCTGTTGCGTCGTTTGGTCGTGGCGCGTTGGAGCGGTGCGAGGAAGTAGACGATCTCTGTCCCTCGGGTTCGTGGAGATGCGTTGGAGCGGTGCGAGGCAGTAGACGATCTTTATGCCTCGGGCTCGTGGAGATGCGTTGGAGCGGTGCAAGGCAGTAGACGATCTTTGTGCCCCGGGCTCGTGCAGCTGCGTTGGAGCGGTGAGAGGGAGGAGACGATCGTTGTCGCTCGTGCGGCCATGGTGCGTTCAGGTCCACGCGCTGCGCTCTCCGTCGGCCCTGGAGGTTGCCGTCGTGGAGAGAGGACGAGGTGCGTGCACTCTCGTGTGGAGGAGCTGTGAGAGCGGCCGGTCCAGCGTGGATGTGCAGATCTCAGGCGTGCAGATCTCACTGTGAAGCGTGAAGCGGTCACCAGTGTCGCGGTCCAGACCAGAAGGTTGCTTTGCACAAAACGTGTGCATGTTCGGGGTCACCAGTGTGGCGACATGGAATAATAAGCGGCGAACTGAGGAGTTTAAAAGTGCCTTTATTAAATCACATCGCCAACACGAGCTCACTCTGGTGCTGTGCAGAGTGGCCCAGAGCGAGCCCTGAGGGCTCTCAGTAGCGTGGAGACAAATGCAGTCAGTTGAGCAGTAGCGGAGAGAGAGTGAGTTACAGGATATGTGCGGTATTTATACCAGTTACAGACAATGCATGAAAGAGCATGGGCATTTGCATATGAGAGAGACATACATATCAAATAGGCAGATTGCCAGCCCCTGCTCCAGCTTGCAGGACAAAGAGGTGACAAGTCACATCTACATATTGATCTGTCTCTAGGTCACAGTGAGGACAGGACGTGTGAACACAAAGCATGAATGGCACATTAACATCACACTAGTGCTGCGGAAAATAACCAGGAGTAGCGAGCTGTCTGTCCTTAGTCTGTGGGGGTTGTCCCACAATAGTGCAGTTTACTGAGACAGAAGGAAGACTGAAAAGAACATGCTGATATTCACTCTGGATTTCCTCCCAAATATTCTGAGCCCTCCAAACCAGTAATCAACCCTAATTTTACCTTAATTAGAAAAAATTAGAGCCCCCCCCCCAAAAAAAAAAACAATCACACTGGCTATATCAATTAATCAAACAAATAAATAAGACCATCAATGGTGGAGTAGCCTCAAAAGTCCCACTTGAGGATCATTGAGAGTTTGAGAAACATTGCTAGGAGGAGTAACATTTTTCATGAACTCATAAGTGCTCCGATAACTTGACCTTTTACAATGACCTTTGAGCTCAACCTCGATACAGACAAACCTGAGGATGACTGTATGTGGGTTTGGTGAGAATTAGGGCAACTGCCTAGGAGTAACAATTTTCATAAAAGCATAAGCGCCAAGATCTCCTGGTATTTGATCTTGACCTTGAGCACCCCCCCCAAGCCTGCCCTGTCCAGCAGCTTGGCAAGCAGAACAAATATGATTGTCTTGTTGTGCTAAACACATTTACTTTGCCTAAAGAAGCTCTGCTATATACAGTTCTATAACAACTTTAATACTTTATTTAAATTGTCTTACTTATGCTGGACCTAACATAGGGGAATGGGGGAGGGAGTTGAAGGAATATTAAGTGGTTGTGAAGGGTTGACCTTAAGTACAACCTTGATGTAAACTCACCTGATGATCACTGTGCATGAATTTGTTGAGAACTAGGGCAAACTGAAGACTTCCGGTTGTGGCATGTAAGGTGAGGACGCACAGGTAAAGGCTCCCAGTTCATTTCTTGCTTTAAAACTCAGTTTAGAGCTAGCGTTTTGAGCTGTTGCTTTGTCACTACCACTGGAGAATAAACCTGCTCGTGCGAAAAAAGAGAAATTGCCAGTCTCATAACTTAATATTGTAGTGGCTGGTGAAGCAATCAGTCCCCTCACACTCCAGGAGAACAAACGGATTTCTCCCACATGTTTTTTTGTTTTGTTTTGTTTTTACGATCACAATAAACGAACATCGTCCGGGATCATGGGTCCCAAGAAAGCTCAGCAGACTGAGGAGGTGGACGACATCAAAAGATCGCTGGACTTCTTGGCTGAAGAGATTTCTGCTGTTAAGCTGCAGCAAAAAAACATTCTGGACCTGGTCGAGGAGGTGAAAGCGCTGCGGATCCAGAATGCCGAGAAGGACAAGAGGCTGGCGTATCTGGAGAGCAGAGTGTCGGAACTGGAGCAGAACACTCGGGTGAACGACGTAATCATCACGGGGCTCCACATTAAACCCCGATCGTACGCGCAAGCGGTGGCCACGGACAGCGGATGGAGGCTTGACGCGCTATAAGATGAATCCACGGAACAACAAGTGGCGGCCTTCATGCAGTCCAAAGGAATTCAGCTGGACTGTAACACCATTGAGGCCTGCCACCCTCTGCCCAGGAAAAACGGCGACAAACCGGCTGTGATCATGAGGTTTGTGAATAGAAAACACAAGACTGCGCTGCTAAAACAAGGTAGGAAACTGAAAGGAACCAACATTTACATAAACGAGCACCTTACAAAAGAAAATGCAGAAATAGCCAGAAAAGCAAGATACCTGAGAAAGCAGAAAAAGATTCAAAACACCTGGACATCAAACTGTAAAATATACATCAAATTAAACAGATCACCTGAAGAAGCCAAGGTCATTAACATCTGTAATATTATGGAACTGGACAAATATCAATGAATGTTATGAACTGGAGTCACAGCAACAAGAGACAATTGTAGGACACTGAAGGGATATACTCATCTGCTACAAGACGTTTAACAACATGAAACAAAAGATCAACAAACAGGAACAACAGGAACTGAAAGTTTTTGAATATACAGATCATAACCCACAGGACGTAGAATATAACATAGACCCTGATAATAATTTATTTACCTCCATCAATAATAACTGTAGTTACTACACGGATGAACAGTTTAACACAATGGTCACATCTGATTTCAATATTTCTATGATCCACTTCAACAGCAGAAGTCTCTATGCCAACTTTAATAACATTAAAGATTATTTACATCAGTTTAAAGAGCCATTCAATATTGTGGCAATATCAGAGACGTGGCTCAGTGAAGAGAAAGGAGTGGATTTTACCATGGATGGCTATGAATTAAATTATATAAATAGAAAAGTGAAAAAAGGAGGAGGAGTTGCAATTTATGTTGACAAGAGCTTGAAATACAAGGTTGTTGAAAATCTGTCAGTAACTGTGGATGATTTATTTGAATGTATTACAATAGAAATCTGTCTGGACAATGTATATGTGTATGAATATACAAATATGTGAAGAATATAGTAGTGAGCTGTGTATATAGAACACCTGGATCAAACATTGACTTATTTAAGGACTGGATGGAAAAAATGTATGCAAAACTAACTCATAAAGTTATGTTCATCTGTGGGGATTTCAATATAGATCTCATGAATTCAAAACAACATAGTTTGACAGAAGAATTTATCAACACAATGTACAGTATGGGCTTACATCCAACAATTACCGGACCTAGCAGAATCATGTCACACAGTGCCACACTAATAGATAACATATTCACAAACATTATGGAAAATAATATCAGGAATGGGCTTTTATCAGTGACCACCTGCCGATTTTTGTTGTCTATCAATGTGATTATAGGAAGAAAAAGTATACCAAAAATATTAAATATAAAAGAATAAGAACCGAAGAATCTATGTATTTACTGACAAAGGAATTATTAATACAAGATTGGAAGATAGTTTATGATGAAAATGATATAAATAAAGCATATGATAAATTTTTACAAATATTTCAATCATTGTACAATAAAAACTGCCCTATAAAACAATACAGTGACAGACAACAAAATAAAAATATTCCTTGGGTCACCAAGGGGTTAATAAATGCATGTAAAAAGAAGAATACATTATATAAACAATTCATTAAGTGCAGAACTGTGGAGGCTGAGATTAAATATAAAAGACATAAAAATAAGCTTACTAATATAATGAGGACCTGTAAGAAAGAATATTACAACAGAATATTAGAGGATAATAAAAATAACTTAAGAGGAATATGGCAAGTACTCAGTGGGATTATTAGTAATCGACCTAAGAATGCTAATTATCCAGAATATTTTATTGTAAATGGCAATTTGATAAATAATATGGAAGATGTGGTCAGTGGTTTCAATAAATTTTTTGTAAACGTTGGTCCTGAATTAGCAAAATCAATACTGACAACAGAAACAAACAACAGTGGTTCTGTAAATGAAATAGAAGATAGAAATCCAAACACAGTCTTTTTGGGTGCAGTTACTGAAAAGGAAATTATCGAGACTGTGAGTAAATTTAAGAACAAAAAATCAGCGGACTGGAATGAAATTGACATGACAATAGTGAAAAAAGTAATTGAAGGAATTGTTAAACCACTCACCCAAATCTGTAACCTGTCATTTCAAACTGGTAAATTTCCAAACAAAATGAAAACAGCAAAAGTAATACCTCTATACAAAACAGGAGACAGTCATTGTTTCACAAATTACAGGCCAGTCTCTTTACTCTCACAATTCTCCAAAATACTTGAAGAAATCTTCACTAAGAGACTGGATGATTTCATTGAAAAACACAACCTCCTTACAGACAGCCAGTATGGTTTTAGAGCAGATAAATCTACATCTTTGGCACTGATCGAACTTATAGAAGAAATTACTAGTTGTATAGATAAAAAAAAGTTTGCTGTAGGAGTATTTATAGATTTAAAGAAAGCTTTTGACACCATTGACCACAGAATACTACTAAGGAAACTGGAAAGGTATGGGATAAGAGGGGTCGGACTGGGTGGAAAGTTATTCAAATAACAGACAACAATTTGTACAAATTGGTGAGCACAAATCACCCTTCATGGACATCACTTGTGGTGTGCCCCAGGGGGTCAGTTTTGGGACCCAAACTCTTTATTTTGTATATAAATTACGTATGCCAAGTATCAAAAATTCTGAAATTTATTTTGTTTACGGATGACACAAATATCCTTTGCACTGGTGAGAATTTGCAGCAGGTTTTAGAGGTGGTCACAACTGAAATGAAAAAGTTAACGCAGTGGTTCAACAAAAATAAATTATCTCTAAATCTAAAAAAAACAAAGATTATGTTGTTTGGAAATGATAAAATAAATCATGAAATAATGGTAACGATAGATGATACCAGAATAGAAACAGTACAGGAAAATAAGTTTCTGGGGGTGACGCTAGACAATAAAATCTGCTGGAAACCTCACATCAGTCACATCTGGGCCAAGTTAGCAAAATGTATAGGGATACTGGGGAAGACAAGACACATCTTGGACTATAAATCATTGGTCTTACTGTACAATTCACTGTTTCTACCTTATCTTTACTGTGTAGAAGTCTGGGGAAACACCTACAAGACCAACCTACAGTCAATATGCACATTACAAAAAAGAGCTATAAGGATAATAAATAATGTAGGATATAGAGACCATACCAATTCGTTGTTTTTAAAGTCACATGTCATAAAGTTCATCAATTTAGTTAACCACTTGCGCTCCGTTGTTCCGCGGGCAGGCAAGTCTCTGCGTCCTATGACGCACGAGGGCGCGCGAGAGCGCGCTCGTGCGCCCTCGTGCGCATGATGCATGATGGTGGTGATGGTGATGTAGTAGCGTTCAAGCGCCACTCAAAAAAAAACTGCAGAGACAGCCGCGAACAGATTAGTTCATCTGATTGACCTCTCATTCGACTAATAAGAGCCTTGAATTGGGTTTCTGAAACCTTGAAGAACCAATGAATGAAAATCTAAGAAGGAGGACCCGCCTACTGTGAACGCAGGAGCTAATTGAAGCACAGAAATTCTGGCTGGGTGAAGCGATATTTACTGCTGCCACAGATAAAAACAACGGACGCTGGACAAATCTCCTACAGACCCAGGCTCACCCAGCAGCATGGAGAACACCCACAAGTGGGACCTGCACTCATTCCAGCAGAATAGACGGAGGCCGACGACAAAGTCGTAAATCATTCGCCAAAACGGCAATAATGGAATTATGTTGATTGGGATCCACGAGCGGAGCAGCGTCGCGTTCGTCTGACGTGTGGGAAGAGCTGTTCGCCACGACTCTGCTGCTTTGAAGAGGTAAGGTGTTATAAGCTAAATTATTATTTATCCCTGAAAACTGTAATCCAAAAATGACTTTTGACCGATCGGGAAATTACAACTGTACTGCGCACGAAATACGAAGTGCGTGCGCCGCGATAATCATTTGCCATGTTCGGACCGTGAACGCCCCCCCCCCCCACCCGCTGCAGAAGAGGAGAGGGGGGGGGGGCACGGTCCGAACGCTCCTCGGTCAGCGGGGGGAACCATATCAGTCTATTCCATCATGTAGCGATGGCCCTCTTCTGTACCGAGGGGGGGGCGGGCGTTCACGGTCCGTTCACGGTTCCCCCCCCCCACACACACACAGTAGCGAGGGGGGGGGGGAGCCGCTGGGAAAACATGCAAGGAAAAAAAAAAAAAAAAGAGTGTATTCCGTCTTGTAGCGAGGGCCGAATTTGGTCCTTGGTAGCGGGGGGGGGGAACCACCCCCCGCCCACACACGCACACAGACACAGCCCTGAGTGTGACCTTTCATTAGAGCCTAAAATGAAGATTCTACATTGAATTATTCAAAAGTTACAGACGTTTTTCCAAACTGTGCCATTTGGCACAATTTGGCACAGTTCCATAACGCCTGGGAACTACCTGAGAACAAAGCTGTGTAAAATATTCATTTTTTTGTGGTATTGTTACCAAATTTGGATCTCAGCTGGATAACACTTGGATAACACTTGGTTCTACATTTCTGTTGCATTTTCCAGCCGGATCGGACAGCTGTGTGTTATTTACAAGCATTTGTATCCAAAAAAACACTGTGTCCAAATTTTTTTTCTTCAAGTTCAGTATGTTTAGATGACTGTAACTCAGTGGCCGGAGCACATAGAGAGATTATGTTTTTTTTGCCAAAAAATTCAAAGTGTTTTCTTTTAAATGAGACCAACCCCATGAAGATGCTGCAAAGGGTTGAATAACAGCTTTCGATTTACTTTGGGCACGTTTTTTTTTTTTTGGCATTTTTAGGAAAATTGCCCGGAGTGCAAGTGGTTAAATTTAAGACAGCACAAGTAATGTACAGGGCAATTAATAATCAACTCCCAACTGATATACAAAAAATATTTTAAAAAAAGAGACAATGATCATAATTTGAGAGGAGACTTAAACTTTACAAAACCCAAGATACGAACAACCAAGAAAAGTATGTGCATATCTGTCTGTGGGGTGGATTTGTGGAACAGTCTGGAGCCGGAACTGAAACTATGTACAAACAGAAATCAATTCAAAAAGAGGTATAAACATTATTTGCTGAAAGGATATATGTTAGAAGGGTAGTATTTATATGTACGATTCACTATGCTCACTCTGGGACATTATGGGACACTATGGAATGGTGGGTGGGACAGCACTGTGTATATCTGTGTTGTTTGAGGCTGCTTTTGATGTATGGACATCAATGTATGTTAGGATGGATGGGTGTTAATGTTGATATGTACAAAATACAGTTAATTGTTTACTTGGGGTCTTAAATGTGGTAATTTGTATATAATTCACATGGGTGTATTTATGGAAAAGAGGAGATGGAATTAATAAGTGTTCACTTCTTCCTTCTCAGTTTCAAACACTGTATACTGTTACTTTATTGCATTTGTCATTTGTTTTGTTTTTGTTATACTTTTTTGTTCGAAATAAAGTATCTATCTATCTATCTATCTATCTATCTATACTGCCTAGGAGGAGTACAGATTTTTCTGAAATCACATAGTAAGTCCCCAGATCTCCTGATCTTTGACCTTAACATTCAGCAAAACCTAGATCCAGACCCACCTGAGGATCTTTGCCGGTGAGTTTGGTGACCATCGGGACAAATGCCTAGGAGAAGTAGTGATTCCCATGAAATGCGGGCAGATGGTTGGAAGCCACGTCATTGCATTAGCTTCTTTCTGCTTTGCCAGAATGAGCTAAAAATGAAGGATTACCTTCTGACCAATGAGAACTCTGTACTCTCATACAGAGGTGATAGATGAAGTTATAGTTTTGTTTCTACACACTCAAAATGGCCTCTTTGTAGGTGAACCAGAATGAAGCTACATTATGTCACCATCACCTTACATTTGGAAAAAATAAAAACATTATTTCCTAATATTTGAGAAATGTGGTTCCTTCTGCAATGAAAGGAGGAAAATTACCTAAAGTAAGTAAATAATTTGAATTATTTTTGTATAATGTAGTATGCTTGCCAACACAGAGAGACAGACAACCATCGCTGTTCTCTTTACCATAATTAAATACATATAATAGTTAGTCACAGTACGACAAAATGACAAAGGAAATGCCTCGGACTTTATTTTTTCAAATGCCACACAGGCTAAGAAAACAGTATTTCAAAGTTCAAGGGTGTTTTTTTCTTTCTGTACAAATCCTGTTTAACAAAATAAAAACTTTAAACTAAAAAAAACCACAAAGGACTTTTTAAAAAAATATTAAAAAGCCATTTGACAATAAGGTTGCTAAACAAAAAGGAGTGAGTCATTATTGCCGCCTTCAAATATGATGTAACCTGATGTCCGTCTTACTTTATAGTTAGCGCAACAGATTTAACACTAACGACTGTCATCTCTCTGTATTACACCCTCCAAGATAAACGTTGCTCTCCTGTGAGCGAGCACAAACAACCATCAAAATCAATAAAGCCAAACTGATGACAACACTTTTTTTTTTTTTTTAACTGATTCTGGACAGTTTGCAATAATTCTTCTTTTCCCACTAGGCCGGCTCAGGCTCCGCATCCATTAAGTGAATAGAGATTTTATATTCAGATGAAAATGAACTGAAAAATAGAGAATTTGACTGAGTGAGATATTATGTAGGCACGACAAAAGAAACTATTTCTGGGCTCTAAATCAAAATATTACAACAAGAACTTCTCAAGAGAGCTTGTGTGAGACACGGTGCAGCCAGGTTACCGCAGGAGCACGTGTCCTCACAAGCATGACACACACATGCAGGCAAAAAAAAAAGGACAAAAAGCCCTCATCTCCGCTCTGTGCCTGCAGTGAAGAGTGGTGGTGTGACTGAGACGAAGACCTAGTTGTGTCACTTTCTAACAGTTCAGTCTCTCTCTCTTTCTCTCTCTCTCTGTCAGAGAGTTGGAGTCTGTCATCTCACCCTTCCTCCCTCCTGATTTATCTTCCTCTTTTTCCACCCACTAGTGTAAGAACAATATGTGTAGCTAATATTAGCCCTTTATTACCAAGTCAGATCCTACTGGCAGTGTCCACCACTACACACTACAGACATTAGCAGGAAATTATCTCAACTTATAATCTATAAGTAAAGAAAAATACTTTCCATATATTAAAATAATCATGTTTAAATATGCTCTAGGTCTGTTTTATGTGTGCATGTTTCGTTTTGCTTCCGCCATGGTTCTGGTGGGTCCAACCCTAAAACATAAGCATGGGGAGAGTGGAAAACTAAGAGAAAAGTTCCTGAAGCTACCTCAGGAAAGTGCAAACAAAGTTGATGGAAAAACTGCCCATTAAAGCAAAACCATGTAAGATCTTCACCTTAAAAAAATGTTTCCAATATCCTTTTGATGGTACACGAACCACTGACAGGGTGAATTTCACATCCGCCGTTGCTTGAGTGAACCTGCATCACCTGCAACAGCACTACGTAACTTTTCTGCTCTCAGTAGGAACACTGAAAAGACTACAGCTGTCACCTTTAATGCCTTGAGGCCAAATAGTCAGTCACAGGGTGCTTAGTCGGTGGCTAAAATTGTGGTCTGCAATTGGCCAATGGAACTCAAGTCTTAAAACAATGCCAGTTGTAGTCTTTTCAGTGTTCTACCAGCGCATTTACGTTGCAACTAAATAATTAACTCAAATAAAAAAAAACAAAAAACAAAACAGAAAATAACCTCTGCCCCCACAACCAAATCTATAATCTGCAAAAAAGTCACAAATGTATGAGAAAAAAATCTCACCACTTAGAAGAAAAAACCCCACAAATCTATTAGAAAAAGTTTAAAATATTTGTAAGAAATGATTTGTGTTCATTTCACTCATTTCGGAAGAAAACGACAAAAAGGGGAAAAAAAATGGTAACTACAAATTCCTAATATTGAATACAAAGATTTCAGACCACAGTGGTTTTTAAAAGATCTTAGAAAGTGAATTAAGGACTGACTGTCATTTTAAAGTATAATTAAAGCCTTAATTTTGGATCAACAAATTAAAGATTTTTGAAGGATCCATGAACCCTTAAAACACTTGAGTAACTTTGTGTTGGAGCTCTAAGATGGATTTGGCAAAGTAAAACCTGATGTAACAGCGGCTACTCGGGTCCCTTTTCCTCCTCCTGGTCCTCCTCCTCTCTTCCTTTGACTAACAGATCTCCCCAGTGTTCTAAAAATACCTGGTGAACAGGGCCGTGGAGATGGTGATGAAACTGCCTCTCTGACACTGTCCCGCTGCAATCCATCTCTCCACCGCCTGCCAGCTAGCATATGTTTGCAATTGGCTCTCCCCAACAACCCCCATTGCCTCTCATCCCCCCACCCACACCCCACTGGTCCCCAGTTGCTGGTTCAGATACCTCCCCCTACACATACGCACAATTCCCCATCCTTCCCATCCTCTCCCTGTCTTTCTTCCTCCCTCAGCTACCGTCCCCATCTGCAGGTCTGGACTTTCAAAGACCAGTGCAGCTATCAATCACCAAGGCAGCACTACTGTCAGGTTGGCCCAAAGCATCTCCCCTCTATGCCCATCTCTTTGTCATCCCATCTCTCCCCCCCCCATCCTCCTCCTCACTCTTCCGTCCGCTGCCTCCTCTCTTACACTTTCCCAAATTTGTTCCACTTAATAAGCCCTCCCCAATGACCTTGTGCTAATTAAGCTGCACTGTGTTGGAAATATGATGGTTAATTAATGATGAGATAAATTCTGTCTGCAGGACTGTCAGAAAAATGATGACACCGTGTTTTACAGGTTTAAATAGAACAAACCTTGTGGCCGTCCTCCCACTAAGTGTGCACACGGGAGTCTCTCTCTCTCTCTCTCTTTCTCTCTCTCTCTCTCATTAAGAAGCATAAAAGAAAGGATAAAATAACAATAAAAAAAATCAGATTATGAAAGATCAGCCTTTTGATGTAGTCTTGTAGGACTGGCAGTGAACTGGCACTTTATGGTCGTCCACTAAGTACAGTGCATCCAGAAAGTATTCACAGTGCTTCACTTTTTCCCCATTTTGTTATGTTACAGCCTTATTCCAAAACGGATTAAATTCATTTTTTTTCCTCAAAAATTCTACACACAATACCCCATAATGGCAATGTGAAAAAAAGTTTCGAGATTTTTGCAAATTTATTAGAAATAAAAAAAACTAAGAAATCACATGTACATAAGTATTCACAGCCATTGCTCAATACTTTGTTGATGCACCTTTGGCAGCAATTACTGCCTCAAGTCTTTTTGAATATGATGCCACAAGCTTGGCACACCTGTCTTTGGGCAGTTTCACCCATTCCTCTTTGCAGCACCTCGCAAGCTCCATCAGGTTGGATGGGGAGCGTCGGTGCACAGCCATTTTCAGACCTCTCCAGAAATGTTCAATTGGATTCAAGTCTGGGCTCTGGCTGGGCCACTCAAAGACATTCACAGAGTTGTCCTGAAGCCACTCCTTTGATATCTTGGCTGTATGCTTAGGGCTGTTGTCCTGCTGAAAGATGAACCGTCACCCCAGTCTGAGGTCAAGAGCGCTCTGGAGCAGGGTTTCATCCAGGATGTCTCTGTACATTGCTACATTCATCTTTCCCTCTATCCTGACTAGTCTCTCAGTTCCTGCCACTGAAAAACATCCCCACAGCATGATGCTGCCACTACTATGCTTCACTGTAGGGATGGTATTGGCCTGGTGATGAGCTGGTTTCCTTCAAACATGACACCTGGCATTCACGCCAACAAGTTCAGTCTTTGTCTCATCAGACCAGAGAATTTTGTTTCTCATGGTCTGAGAGTCCTTCAGGTGCCTTTTGGCAAACTCCAGGTGGGCTGCCATGTGCCTTTTACTAAGGAGCGGCTTCTGTCTGGCCACTCTACCATACAGGCCTGATTGGTGGATTGATGCAGAGATGGTTGTCCTTCTGGAAGGGTCTCCTCTCTCCACAGAGGAACGCTGGAGCTTTGACAGAGTGACCATCGGGTTCTTGGTCACCTCCATGACTAAGGCCCTTCTCCCCCCAATCGCTCAATTTAGACGGCTGGCCAGCTCTAGGAAGAGTCCTGGTGGCTCCAAACTTCTTCCATTTATGGATGATGGAGACCACTGTGCTCATTGGGACCTTCAAAGTAGCAGAAATTTTTCTGTACCCTTCCCCAGATTTATGCCTTAAGACAATCCTGTCTTAGAGGTCTACAGACAATTCCTTTGACTTCATGCTTGGTTTGTGCTCTGACATGCACTGTCAACTGTGGGACCTTATATAGACAGGTGTGTGCCTTTCCAAATTATGTCCAATCAACTGAATTTACCACATGTAGACTTCAGTTAAGCTGTAGAAGCATCTCAAGGATGATCAGTGGAAACAGGATGCACCTGAGCTCAATTTTCAGCTTCATGGCAAAGGCTGTGAATACTTATGTACGTACATGTGATTTCTTAGTTTTTTATTTTTAACAAATTTGCAAAAATCTCAAAAAAACTTTTTTCACTTTGTCATTATGGGGTGTTGTGTGTAGAATTTTGAGGAAAAAAATGAATTTAATCCATTTTGGAATAAGGCTATAACGTAACAAAGTGTGGAAAAAGTGAAGCGCTGTGAATACTTTCCGGATGCACTGTATGTGCAGAGCATTAACCTGCAGGGATTTAACAATTGCCACACAAATCCTAAGGCTCCATTCATGCATATTCTTTGGCATTTTGGCTTTTGGCTTTTAATGACACATTTACCTTTAAAAAAAAGCACTGAATTCTTTACTTTAGGATTAAACCAACAATTTAATAGAGGGTTGTTTTTTTTTTTTTTTCAAAATCATTTCTTGTAACATTACCTATAATTCCATAATCGATATCCGCCACAGGGGACTCATGATCTGCTATGGTGACCCCAAATAGGGAGCAGCTGAAAGGTGTGTGTGTAGTCCCTCTGGATACCCAAATTTTAAAAATTTTGTGAAGGTATGTTTTTATTTATGGCTCAATGCCATCATCATCATCAAAATTTAAAACTCATTCCATTTGAGTATGTTAAAGATGTAGCAGTAATAAATGATATGCATGCATGTTATGGAGGAAAATCATAGGTAATTTTAAGTACATAGCTGCTTTGATGAGAAGTATTAGATATGCCGTGACTCAAAGTATGTATGTCTCCACCTCACAGTTGAACCTGCCACCAACTTCAGATGTGTATCAGTCTGAGTTAGAAATATCTTTGTCCTATTATTATGAACCAGATAATCAGCTCTTTAGAGAGGGAGTGGGACAATCAACTGTCATGAACCCCTGTGCGCCATTACAGGGCACACCAGGGAGAGAATGAAAACCCAATCGCAGTAGTAGAGAGTGCCGTGTTTATTAAAGTTCACCAACCAACCAGTGTTTATTAAAGTTCACCAACCATTTTAATCACCAATGCAGTTCAGTCTACCACACAATATATGGAAGGGTGTAATGACAGTATTGGCCACAAAACATACAGGGCGCCTGCCGAAATGCTCAACAGCCTTCCATATATTGTGTGGTAGACTGAACTGCATTGGTGATTAATGAACTGGTTGGTTGGTGAACTTTAAACACGGCACTCTACTCCTGTGATTGGGTTTTCATTCTCTCCCTGGTGCACCGTGTAATGGCGCACAGGGGTTCATGACAGAATGTCTCGACTGTAAAAAAAAAAAAAACAAACAAAAAAAAACAGTGGAGTAGAGTGTGTGTTTTTTTCCCTTCTCCTTTCCTCCTTTTACATGGATATAATGACTTGGACAGACGAGGTGCAGGAAGCCCAGGATTTGCTGCAGGAGGCGGTCTTCGCCTTTCAGTGGTCTCGGTCTCCTGAGGAGAGAGAGTGGGCACGACTCTTCGCGGAGGACTTCGAGCGGCGTTACCCTCACCTCCGAGAAATCCATAGGGTAGACACCATCCTCTCTGTCATCCTTCCCGCTCCTGATGCAGAGCTGGAGGATGCCTCTTTGTGATCGGAGCCAGCCCCAAGCCTGAAGAAATGCTCCCGTCAGAGGAAGACTTCTCCCCTCCTCGGACCTCCGTCTCCCAGTCCAGCGTCCACCCAGCCTGCAGACAAGAAGACGGAGATGGAGTTGGATAGGGAGCAGCGCTCGTTATGTCTCCTGGAGGAGGTTCTCTCCTGGACGCTGACGCCCCGTCCCTCTTCCGACAGCTCGTCAGGCTCGGGACACTACGAGGAGGATGATGGAGCGAGACAGCCTCTGGGATCATCCGGAGGCGATGGAGATCCTCCGGGACATCTTCGCTGCACCATGTGAGGAATCGGCTGAGGATCTCCTGGTGCTTGAGCTCCTCGCAGGCCACTTCGCTCTCCTTTCCCGAGGACGCGGGATCTCTCTGCGCAGGTGACCCGCTTCCCGGCACGGTGCTCCATGTTCAGGATTACCTCATCCCCACGTCACCTAAGAGGAGGAGAGGGAGGAAGCCCCGCAGCAAGAAGCGTCCAGTCCCGCATACTGCAGCTTCGCCTTCCCGCTCTGAGCAATGCTCCGCCCCGTCACGGGAGGAGACGGAGGAACGTAAGCGGGCTCTCCTGGCTGAAACGGACCTCATCTTGGACGTGAAGCTGTGGCTCCTCCTGGAAATGGCTGAGAGACTGAAAGAGCTTTCCCCGAGGGAGGAGGAGCTTCAACCCGACGAGGAACGCCAGGAGAGTAGAGAGGACACCTCGGAGGCTGCTGGGGACCTCCAGTGCCAGGAGAGCAGGTAAGTTTCTTTTCATTTGAGTTACACAATCAATGATCAATGTTGCCTGCCTCCTGGTGAGGACACTCGCGGCGAGCAGGCTCCTGAGTTCTCCGCTCCAGTGGCATACAGTACTCTCGTGCCAGGTCTCAGTGACTCCTCTCTATGTGCCCCCACAAGCCCATCGGTCCCGGATCCAGGTCGCTCGGGGAAGGAGGAGCCAGAGGGCCAGGAGGGTCCAGCCCTTGGGCCAGCTAAGGAGTCGTCCACGGTCGCCACGCCAGAGGAACCAGAGGCGTGGAGGACGGCGCACGAGAGTTCCACTCCTGCTATCGTCATCATGCCCGCTGCGGGAACTGCCGCAGTGGAGTCGTCCCCTGGACCAGACCTCCAGCCGATGGGACCCGGGGCATCGTCATCGAAGTCCTGGATGGCGGTAGAGCTTAAGCACAGACAAGTAGTCTCTCCTGTAGTTCATTTATTGATGGTGGAGGGATCTTGCCTGGCTTTTGGGGAGGGGAGTCGGGTGCGGTCCCCAGCCGCTTCTGGACCCCCCTCGCCAGGTTCTGCCGCTGCCGGTGACCCTAATCGCTCTCCCTCTCCTATCCCTTTCGAGCTCCATCCTAAGGTCGCCGGAGAAGAGCAGCCACCACCTGGGCCGCCCATTGACGATGAGGCGTGTCCAGCTTCCGCGGAGGGGGCCGACAGGGATGAGGCACCCGATGGACCGGAAGAACCCACGCACCCAGGATCGTCAGAGTCCTGGACTGCGGTGGAGCCAGAGTTCAGGCAAGTGTGTTCCATTAAATCAGAAATTTTAATATTAATGTCACACTGCCCAACTCATGGTGAGGTGGACCCGGGGCAGCTCACAGTAGCCCTCGGAACCGCCACACCGGGCTCCACCGCTGCCAGCACCCCTGGCCCAGTGTTTCTCTTCCTCCCTTCGGACTTGGAGCCTCTGGCCAGGGTCGTCGGTATCGGAGAGCTGTTGGAGGCAACCGACGATCGGGGTTCGACTACTGAGGACGTGAGGAGCATCACCTCCCTCGTTGGGGAGGTCACCGCGGGTGCAGCAGAGCTCCAGCTAGATTCCACCACAGGTGCAGCAGAGCCCCAGCTGGGGTCCACTACCGGTGCAGCCACATCCCACACTGGAACCATCGCAGGTGCAGCCACGTCCCAGACCGGGACCATCGCGGGTGCAGCCACGTCCCAGACAGTCCTCCTGCTCCAAGCCTCGAATGGCAGGGGGGCTCCTGTTTCTTGGCTTGGCTGCCGATGTTCCAGAGTATGGAGGCTGCCTCTTCGCCATCCTCGCAGGTCCTGGTGGCTCCACCACACTGGTCGGCCACCCGAGGGACTTGGTTTATGGGTCGGGTAGCCCATGGGCCCGGGCAGGCCGCCGGACACTATCCCAGTGGTTATTTCACTCCCAGCGTTCTGCCCAGCCTGACACTTCAAGATGATCCATACCTTGGTGTTTCGGCTGGTCCGCTTCTCTGCCCCTGCCTCCTGTTTGCACGGCCGCCCCGAATTCACTCCAGACCTGTAAGTGTTCTTAGCCTTTCTCCTGTGCCAGCAGACCTGCAGCACTAGGCTGCTCGCCTTTCCCGTTTTGTGCATTATGCAGCCCTGTAGCACCAGGCTTTATATTCAGCAGGCTGTTGAGTATTCGGCAGGCGCCCTGTAACCTTGGAGGCCAACTCGGTCGTTACACCTCTCCATACTCTGTGTGTTGACTGAACTGCATTTGGTGACAGTTGAGATTGTTACGTTGGTGAATCTTAATAAACACAGCACTCTCTACTCCTGCAATTGGGTTTTTCATTCTCTCCCTCGTGCACCATATAATGGCGCACAGGAGCTCATGACAATCAACATCTTTGGTGATATATGTAGAATTGTTTTATTGATTTCTATTCACAATCCTATAAGTGCTTTCTCTCCTTTAAAGTGCTGCTTTACACTGCAGACTGACACCAGTTGAAAGCTTTCAAAGTTGGTCTTGAAGGACAACCACTATCAAGGCAAACATGATGAATAGAGATTAAATAAAAGTTTCATTGATTTTATAAAGCAGAAGCTTGTGGGCTTTTTGGTACTCTTCTTTGGAGGATATGCGGATGAAAAGCAGTCTAGACGGCTACTAAAAGACTGTATTTTGATTGTGTTTGATGAGTCTTTCAACATGAAACGGCATCTGAAGCAACTCCTGGACACAGTCCTTTGCAGTGGTAGTTGAAAAGGAAAAGCCCTTATACATAAATTATAGTGTTACTTCTGTCTGGGTTTACATGTAAGACACCACCAAAGTATTAAAGGCTTGTTCCCTGTGTTTCACAACTTTTCAGGTTATAGCAAATGACTTGACATTATATTTTAGCCCTTTCATGCAGTTGTGAAGGACTTTTTTGTGGTAAGAACGCTTATGATGAGTAAAACAGCCATTTTTTTCCTCTCAATGTTTTAGTTTGCTTTGCTCCTTCATTTTTGAGTGAGCATGTGCCAACTGGGCAAGAGTAGCAAAATTATACACTCAAAGTTCATCTGTTTAGGTAGAACTTAATGGCAGCAGAAGATGGGGAAGGGGAAGGGTTTTAAGGCCAGTGGTCACATATGCAAATAAATGTTATTGTAAGTGTGATGTACATTATTAAAGAAAACTGTAGACTTCTGTCAGCAATCCTTGGATGAATAAAGGTTACAATGACACAAATGTGGATGAAACGGAGATTTAAAGCAGGAGAGGATATGAGAATTTGTTTCCATCTAATCCAGATGAACAGCTGACAGTAGGAATTTAGTTGATAATGTCTGAGCGATGGAGAGGCATCTGGTCGGGCTGCTTACTTCCATATCTGAAGCCACTTGTCACATCTAATACTGCACGTTGTCAAAAGTATCAATTTGGTTGCGGAGTAATGAAAAAGCAGGTCTGTTTCTATTTTAGCAGCTTGCTTGACAGATTGAGAGGTGTTTAACGTCTCATTTTGACTTGTCAGGGTGGGGGGACAGTGGGCTTTGCAACTTCATCTCATCTTTCTTTTACACACGTATGTACGCACACACAAACACATGCACGCTGACAGCAGAGCTCTGTTTCTGATAGACAGGGCCAAGAGGGAGACATCGCACATCCGCAGAAACGTGCACACACACACGTCTGCATGCACAGACGAAAAATGGTAAAAGAAACATCATTCATCCCTAATTCAAGAGGGAGAGCAGAAAGCAAGATGAGGAAAGGAGCCAGACAAAGTTTGACAGACGAAAGGGATGTAAGCAAGCGAGTGAGGCAGACAGAATGAGTGAAAGCCATTTAACTCATTAGGGAAAGGGAGGATCTCAAGTTATAGTTAATTTGAAATTTAACTTGTCGGCAATTTTTGCTTAAAAGCTCACAGACCTTCACGGGGTTGAGGCTGACAACCACCAGTTCTAGAATTCACTGCTTCATGTAGTATCTCTTACTTTTTACATTTAAAAACAAGCTATGAAATTTGAAGCTCTAGTTAGAGAAATTTTATTTAATTGAACACCTGTATAGAGGGGATGCACTGGAACAGAATTCTTGGTCATTACAGGACGGTTACCAGTTACCCAGGACTGAGTGGCAAACACATGTGGTAGCTAGTCTGTATGCAGCAAAACATAAAAATCACAGAAAATATTTAGTCACAGTTAGGGCTGCAATGATTACTCAAATAATTCAATTACAAAAATTCCTCGATTCAAAATCTATGCTTCAACGTGTTGTTTAATGTAGCACTTCCAGTCTATATGACCTTCTTCCGATACGAACTTCTTCCAGTCACACTATGTAAACAAGATGCAACTTTGTTTAATGGTGTAGCACCTTGGGGGAGTCAGATTTAGCATCTCAGACAAGAGACAGTGGATAAGCATGGGAGAACAATGCTCAGGAGGTTCCTGGCGAGATAGCAGGAAGGAGTCAAGGACGTAGGGGGTTGAATGCAGTGTAATGCAAATGTCATGTTGTGTGTTGAGAAATGCCATGAAACCGGTGAGGAGTGATTTGGGAAAAAGAAGAGTGCCTGCTGAAATGATTCATTCTGCTCTGTGCTTGAGAGATGTGAAGTGTGTAATAAACCGTCTGCCATGAATCTGCCTCTTATTTCACACACTCCACAATGGCGCTATATCAGAGGGGCATCGTGACAGGCCGGCAAAGAGGCAGAAAGTCAGAAAAAAAACAAAAGTATCTCAAGTCTGTGATCATTTCAAGCTCAAATTGAAGAAAAACATTGTGCAGTGTGTACATGGTAAAGCCGAGTGGCAAGCTAGCATACTACAACGTCAATGTTACAGTGTGAGCAGAAAGCACCCCACATCATGCACAGCCAGCGCACCCGAGACAAGGTACGTGATTGAGATTTTAAATTAAGATGAATAGAATATAGTCAGCTCCGCTAATTATGCTTATATGACCAAAGAACATATAGCCACTGCTGCTAGCGGATGCTAGCGGCTAGCAAATGGAACTTTATGACTCAACGCAACATTTAAAGTTATGTTCTATGCCAGGGGTTCCCAAACTTTTCAGCCCGCAACCCCCAAGATAACGGTGACAGAGACTGGCGACCCCCACTATCCCCGGAGGTGACTGATACATAAGAAAATATGCACACAGTTTGATATATCTGTGGATTCATCTAACTCAACGCATATTTGCCTTTCTTCACTCTGTCAGCCAGCTGATACTCTATGTCCTGCGCCATGTCCGTGACGCACCGGTATATGGTCCCGTCAGACAGCGGCACTGCTTCCAGCTCCCGCGCCTGTTTATCCCCACGCACAGTCCAACTCATAGCGATAGCAGCAGGTTTTATTAGGGTTTCTCTGATTGTACGTGGCGTTTTGCCTGTGCAATTAAATATGCCACCTTTGAGCTTTGGTAGTGGTTGTTGTTTGATTATTATGATTTTCTTTTGGGCTTGGAATTCTCTCTCCTTTTAGTGGAAAAAATCCGCTGGTTTAGCAGCAAGAGATGGGTGCTTAGTTTCTGAGTATTTTTACGGGCTTTAAACTCTCATGTGCAAGCACCTCAGTGCACACTACACATTGTGGATGTTGTACTTCACTGATAACGATGCATGAATCCATACTGAATATATTCCTCTCGATACTTGGGACACCTGGAGGAAGGAGCATCCGACTGATTATGGAGCCCTGTACGGTCTCTTCCTCCCCCCCCAGAAGTTGATGGGCTTTCTGACGACATTTCTCCACTCTCCTCTGCTGCCATCTCCGCTGGCCTCTCTGCATCGTCTTCGGTCAGTATTAACCAATGTTTCATTTTTAAAAATACCATCCTAGGCTTAAAGCATAGCGTGTTGATTTGAGCTGTTCAGACGAAATCTACTGGTGCACACTAACCTGTGTGTGACCTGTGACGTTTACCGTGGCTCAGTTAAAGTGACAAGTTACCTGCATAATCGCCTCAGGAGGATTCTGAAAATCATTTCGTAACCCCCCCCTCAGCGTCTCGGGACCCTCATTTTGGGAACCTCTGTTCTATGCAGTAAACATTGTGATAAGCATTGCAATAAATGTGTACCTTTGTTACTGAATGTTTGGTACAATTACCACTGCTCTTTAGGAAAGAAAGTTCTGCACATTTTGGTCAATGCAAGTTTCTTTAAAAAAAATTCTTCGATTACTCGAGTAATCTTCAATTAGAGTGGGCGATTACCCGAGCCGTAAAATAATCGGTAGCTGCAGCCCTAGCCACAGTACTACACAGAGTTCCTTTTTTTAACTTTACATGTTAATACCATACTGTTTACTTGACTATAGTGTTGTGTGGGTAAGAACACACATAAGTGAAGAACTAATTCTCAGCCTTTAATTATTTGTTTATCTATTTTTGTCAATTAATACAAGATGGAATGATAAGGTCTCTGCAATGCAAGCAGGCCCTCTGTGTACTGTTGTGACTGAATACTGTGTGTATTTTTTTTGTGTTTTACTGTATACTCCCTAATGCTGCCACTCACTTTTGCCACTCAGTGTTTTGTAACTACCATGCATTCTCTTCCGTGACATCATGTGCATACCCTCTATTAAGTTGTAAGTGCTTTCCGGATGATCCTTAATGTGAAATCCTTAATCAGACACTAAGAATACAGTATCAGTGAGATAGTCCTAACTGAAAATAAAGATTATGATGCATAGAAAGTGCTGAATTTACCTTTCTTTGCGCTGTCCAACTCCATGTTTGCCCAACAGGTGAGTACTGAGATGTTTCTTCATTACAAAGGCCCATCTACAAAATACAAACACACAGCACACAAAGGTTTTTGTTTTTTTTTAGCAAAGTACTAATAATATGAAAGTTTGCTGCACTAGAATTGTTGCCTACTTTAGTAAGTTTAAATATAATCTAGAGCATCAACTTTAAGAACTAAAAACAACATACTGATGCTAAAATAGCCACTTGAAGCTTGCACCAAATGAGAGACAAGCCCAATAAGTACCATTTTAATATGCAGAGCTTTTGAACACAGATATTGCGTACACCCACCACAGGATCCATTTGAGTATGGGGGACTTTCTGTAGTAGTTTGCCTTTGTTGTACCACAGTGGTGGCCTAGTTGGTAGAGCATCCGCCCCACAACCGGGAGGTTGTGGGTCCAAGCCCCGGCCGGGTCATACCAAAGACTATATAAAAATGGTACTTCCCGCCTTCTAGCTTGGTACTCAGCATAATAGAAAGGAGGAAGGAAAAAGTTGTTTGTGGCGGCGTCTTGCATGGCAGCGACCACTCTGATTCTAGAAGCGATTAACAATGTAGATAGAAACGTAATTTCGTTCTACTGTACATGATTGGCTGTATAGATTGAATGGCAATCAAGTTGGCTTCTTCTTGCAAATCCCCACATTGAGAACAATGGGCCCTTTTAGTCCATAAAATTACCCTTCCAGAAAAAAATAAATATCCCTGCCACCTCTAGACTGGGGTTCTCCCTGACGGACGAAAGGGTTGTTGGGAAATGGGTCCTGACTGTCATTTGTGCATATGCACCAAATGATGTTTCAGAGTACCCACCCTCTCTGACTGGTGTGCTGGAAAGTGCTCCTCTTGGAGACTCCACTGTCCTACTGGGGGACTTCAACATGCACATGGGCAATGACAGTGAAACCTGGAGGGGTGTGATTGGGAGGAACCACCTGCTCGATCTGAACCCGAGTGGTGTTCAGTTATTGGACTTCTGTTCAGTTTGTTCATAATGGACACCATGTTCAAGTATAAAAGTGTCCATGTGTGTACTTAGCACTGGGAGACCCTAGTTCACAGGTCGATGATCAATCTTGTTATTGTGTCATTAGACTTGCAGCTGTATGTCTTGGACACTCGGGTGAAGAGCGGTGTAGAGCTGTCAACTGATCATCACCTGGTGGTGAGTCAGATCAGATGGCAGGGGAGGATGTCATTCCTGGCAGACACAAACGTATAGGGAGCGTGCGCTGTGAACATCCGGCTGAGGCCCCTGTCCAAGAGATGTTTAACTCCCATCTCTGGAAGAATTTCGATCACATTCCAAGGGAGACCTGAGACATGAAAGCTGAATGGGCCATGTTCTCCACCTCCATTGCTGAAGCGGCTGCTCAGAGCTGTGGTCATAAGGCTTGTCGGTGCCTCTCTTGGTGGCAACCCAAATCCAAATGGTGGATGCCAGAGATGAGACTGAAAAAGGAGTCCTACCCAGATGGTTGGCTTGTGGTACTCCTGAAGCAGCTGAATAGTAATGGCAGGCTGAGCGAAGTACAGCTTGGGGAGTTCCTGAAGCCGAAAACTTGGGTGTGGGAGCAGTTCGGTGAGGCCATGGAACAAGACTTTCAATCTATCTCGAAGAAAATCTGACAAACTGTCTGGTGACTCAGAGGGGGGAAGCTGCTCCCTGTCCACACTGTGTTTGATGCAGATGGAGAGCTGCTGACTTCAACTGGGGATACTGTCAGGCAGTGGAAGGAATACTTTGAGGACCTCCACAATCCCATTTACATGCGTTCCATAGTGGAATCAGAACTTGACGACGAGAGGGATGACTCGCCCATCACTGAGGCTGAGTTTGCTGAAGTTGTAAAAAAAAAAAAAAAAACTCTTCAGTGGCAGGGCCCGAGGGGTGGAAGAGATTTGCCCCAAGTACCTCAAGAGTCTGGATGTTGTAGGGCTGTCCTGATTGACATGCCTCTGCAACACTGAATGGAAGCTGAGGACAGTACCTTTGGTATGGCAAACTGGGGTGGTGGTTCCTCTCTTCAAGTAGGGAGACCGGAGGGTGTGTTTCAGCATTAGCAGAATCACGCTCCTCAGCCTCCCTGGGAAGGTCTATACCTAGGTACTGAAGAGGAGAGTCCAGCTGTTGGTCGAACCTCGGATTCTAGATGAACACTGTGGTTTTCATCCTGGTTGTGGCACACTGGACCAACTCTTTACCCTGCCAAGGATCCTCGAGGGTTTGTGGGAGTGAACGTGTTTTTTGTGGACTTGGCAAACGCATTTGTCTGCATCCCTCATGATTTCTTGTGTGTGTGTGGGGGGGGGGCTTTGGGTGTATGGGGTATCGGGCTAGTTGCTATGAGTTATCAGGTCTCTGTATGATCATGTGTAATGACAATAAAGTTGAATCTCATCTCATCTCATCTCATCTCATCTCATCAATGCAAAAGTTTGGTTCATATTGCCAATAATCAGTCAAACGTTCCCAGTGAGAGTTGGACTCCACCAGGGCTGCCCTTCATCACCGATTCTGTTCATAATTTTATAGACAGGATTTCTAGGCCCAGCCAAGGGATGAAGGGTGTTATGTTTGGTGGACACAGGATCTTGTCTCTGCAGTTTGCACATGATGTGGTCCTTTTAGCTTCACTGAGCATTGACCTACAGGTCTTACTGGGAGAGTTTCCTACTGAGTGTTAAGTGGCCAGGATGAGAATCAGTACCTACAAGTCTGAATCCGTGGTCCTCATCTGGAAAAGGGTGGACTACCTCCAGGTTGGGGTTGAGCTCCTGCCCCACGTGGAGTAATTCAAGTAACTGGGGTCTTATTCACGAATGAGGGGAGAATTGAATGGGAGACTGATAGACAAATTGTTCTCCTCCCTGAAGAGTTGGAGGATGTGACTGGGGAGAGGGAAGTCTAAGTTTCTTTACTGCCTCCGCAACCCAGACCCCCGGATAAGCGATGGATGGATGGATGGATGGATGGAAATAGCTCCAACTCCAGACCAGGAACTCTAGAACCTTCTGGTTCTGGACTGACATTGGTGTATGTGATTGGTCTAAACACACAAACAAAAAAAAGCTTCCAAAGTAGCATCTAATTTAGAACCATAATTGTCCCTTGTTGAAAAAAAAACAAAACACTAACATTGTCCTGGATCTTGCTAAAAGTGGTTGTTTGCCAGTTGCACATCAGCGTGCAAAGATGTTAAACATCTTTAAATAATTAAACAGCTCTTCACCTCGATTGAAATGTGACAAAAAAAGGTCTTCAAAGCATACAGTTCATGAAAAAGTTCTTTAGCAGCTCCATAAAAAGGTTCCAGTATTTTGCCATGGGAACATGGCTGTATGCAAGTATGTTATTCAAATACAATTATTTGCCATATAAAAGGGATTGTTATGGTTTGCTGAATAAAAGTGCTTAATCCTTTCAGGTTGTGGAGAGCTGAACCTTATCCCCAGTTTCTTTGGGCAAGAGGCAGGGTACACCCTGGACAGATCACAGTCCATTGCAGGGCCAGTACATAGAGAGACAACCATTCACTCCTACATGCATCTATGGGCAACTTACTGTAGATTCCCCAGTCAATGTCAATTAACCTCATAGTCTTTGGACTATGGGAGGAAGTCTGAGTACTTGGAGAGAAGCCATGCAGAGACAGGGAAAACATGCAAAATCCACACAGAAAGGCCCCAGCTGGCCAGCTCATTGATTCAAACCCAGGATCTTCTTGCTGTGAGACAACAGTGATAACCACTGCTCCACCATATTCTTTTATCTGTTTTCAAATAACTGAAAGAAAACTGTTCAAACACTGCAAATTGTATCTGTGTAATGAACGTGATAAATAAGAACAATAAAAAAAATCTTACAATCATAAACATGCTAGGCTACAGTATGTTCCTGTTATTTAGTCATTTTCAACATTGAACTGTTAAGTCAAAAAAATATTGTCTTTTGGTTATTCATGCTTTTTCTTCTGAGTTTGTCACTTCAATATGAAGGACTGTCTGTTGCTTGTCTTTTGCTGTCCAACTGTTAAGACACTTTCAAGCACTCGCACAACAACACAAGCCCATCTGACATTGAGTTTTCAGACCAGCATATATCAGCTGTCACAAACAGGTTCTGGGGTCAAAAAATAACTATTGCTCTGTTAATTAATGACAGACTGCTGAAGAAGTCACAAATACCAAACCATAAGGTGGATAAAGTTTGAGTTTATAGGTTTAAGTAGCACCATTGTGGGTGGAAACTGTGACAGTCTCCGTATGCTATAAATGTGTTGCACAAATAAGCACGAGTTGAAGGAGCTAAATGCATTTATCTGTAGTACACAAAGTAGCATGCATGCATGCACAGTCAAAAATACCAGTGTCCGTCTGCTGACAGTGACCACAATGTCCTTACTTTGTCAAGGACCCTGAGTTTACCATGTCTCCAAAACAGCATATGAAAACATAATGAAGGGATGACAGGACTAACTACTCTGACATCCAAGCAGCTTCACCAATGTTTTCATCCCCTGGCCTTTTCATTTAGCACCCATCACTTCCCATTACCGTGCAACCAACAGACAATGACCACATCTAAGAGCCGAGGATGGAACTACATGAAAAGAGGCAGAGGGAGTCACAGTCATGTGGTTGGCACTGTCGCTGTGCATGCTTGGTCCCCCCGCTGTGGTGCCCCACCCACTCTTCTGTCATCCTTTTTCCTTCTTCAGAAAGCCTGTTTGCACTTTTCTGTGCAGCCTTTCTTCTCAGACCCTATCATAAGCAAAATAATTATTTCACCAATTATGTCACTGCGTCAGCTACGACCCCCCTTCAACCACTCCAACGTCTGGACACGCACACACATACACACACAGCCCCAGAGTCCCGTCCGTCATCGAGGCCCCTGAGGCTGACTCCAGCTAACACCACGATATAAATATTCAAACGTGTTCCACTGCTTTTCCTCGTTATCGTCACTCTAGATTTTCTCAATCCTCTCCGACTCAATCCATCCACCCGTCCAGAACGCTGCCTTGGAGTTTAACTCGGAGCGAGTGTATGACTAAATCTTGTACACTCCAATCAGCGGAAATGGCAAGATCAAAAACGCTGAGCTTCTCTGGCCCACTGGAAGTGCCTAATGACTGACGCCATCATCTATAAATAAACAAACAGCATAATTAAGATATTTCTGAGGAGGTGGGGAGGTAAAAGAATTAATCAATACATTTGAGAGAATAGGGCAGCTTTGGAACACTTCACGGGTGCTTGTTTAAGTCATCGTGTTTAGATGTGGAGGGAGGGAAAAAAAAAAGAGCTTGCAAACATTTCTGTTAATTATGTATTACAGCTGTCCTTCATAAACCTAATTACAGAGTGCTGAAAGGCAACAGGGGCAATTTGCATATGCGCATGAAAGACAAGACATATGCAAAATATGATTTTAATTAGCATTCTTTGATAGCGAGGGGTACAAATTAAACTGGCATGTTGAGAGATTCTCATCTCACCCTTTTTTACTGGATTATTCACAGAGTGGCATGAGTGCAAGATGGTTAATGCCCTGTGGAAGCACCTGGCACAGGATGCAAACACACAAAAATGCACACATATAAATGGGTGTTAAAACTCATAGAAATTAACAGCAATGACATGCACACCCCAAAATAACAGCGTGCAAATAGAAAATTACAAATTTCTCAAGTACACTCGCTAACATATTCACAACTGGTTCTCCAGTATACTAGGACTGATAATATAACTTCAATATTTATAGCACAGACACACACAAGTACGGAAACAAATACAAATTGCAATCCTTACCCAAAAAATAAGAACCCAATTTCTCATGTATGCTAACACATGCTCACACATATGCACACACAAAAAGATCCCGTATCTAAATGTTAAAGGGGCAAATCCATTTGTTTAAGGCAGTGTGTAATCGGCCCCCTGCCCCTGGTGTGTGTGCATCCTCTGCCATCCAGGTCAAGGCCTCAGCTTGTCGTCCTGCTGCCTTGGGCTGCATCATCAGCCCGAGCCATCAGCCTTGATGGTTATTGTAACAAAGGGATACTTTAACATGCCATTCATCCATATCAATTCTCTTCCCCCCATGAATTGAACTAATAAGGCTGTGCCTCTGCCCTCCAGGGAGGCTCATAATATCCATTGCAGATATGAGATGGAAAAAAAGAAAAGAGGAAAAAAACCGAGGCTCTGGTGTTTCACGTTCGACTTTCCCTTCAGACTAATCGGCGCGCCACAGCTCGTTAGGCCCATGACGTGCCAAAGCTTTACCGATAAGCAGGGGAGACACAGCTCAATTACCCACAGTTACAATCGTTCTCCTTTTCTTCTCTCCTGCTGCCTGACGATGAAGAGATAGCATGTCAATATTTGATACAAACAACTTCATTTGCCTAATGGTGTTCTTGGATGGGCCCATCTAAAGGTCCAGAAGGGATGGGAGATCTAAGAACAGGCCTCAAGCAAGACTCGGTTTAGATGTACTACAGCATCCCAACCTCCCTCATGTAGACACAAGACCCACCAGCTGTATGTTGGGATGAGGAAAGTTGGACACAAGTGAGTCACTTTTTTTTTTTTTAAGTTGTTTTTACAGTCAGACTGTAGACTTTAGCTAGACAATGGCAGAATTGTTACATGTGCACAGTTAACCTTCAGTGTTACGCTTGCCTTTAAGCACCATGCACACGTGCCTTGTGACTGTGCTTTTTTATAACAGATTTGTTTTTTGTTTATTTCCACCTTAGATTTCATTGGCTGTGGAGAATTGGAGCTCACCTATAAAAGGAGGCAGGGCGGGCACCTCTGCAGGCATTTTCTCAACCACCAGCATCCACTGCCAGCACACTCCTTTGTTTGTTCAGTAGTTTTGTTTGTTATTCTAAGTTGAGTTATCGGTAGTGTTGTTTTCTATTTTATTTTGTTACATTAGATTCCTTTGGTTAGGTAAGGCGTCTCCCGTAAAGGCCCATAAAGACCTTCGAGGGAGAAGCCAGAATCCAAAGGCTCATTGCTGGGTTGGTTCCAGGTCTTTGCCATCCTTTTGCAGATTTAAGGCAGGGTTCCCTTCTCCATTCACCCTTTTGCGTTGTGAGTAATTAATGTTCTTTTTCCAATAAAATATGTCGATTACAAAAAACTGGGGGGTTCTTATACTGTACATTTGGTGCTTTCACACCTACAGGCTGTAGTTCATTCCAACTGAACTCAAGTTTGTTTTCTCCGTTAGTGCGGTCTGTTTTGTCTGGTGAGAACATGGAAATCGTACTCATGTGTGCACCAAAGCAACAGCACCAAGACCACCTAGACAAGATTGTCCTGATCTGAATCATCTGGCAAACTCTGGTGTGGTCCTCCAGGTGAGAAAGTATACCAGACTCTGATGGGTCACAGATTTCCATGCTAGTATGGTAAGGAAATCAACTTCCTGCATTTACTTTTCTTGTTGGATATGCAACACCTTTCCGGTGGATGTATTATCTTGGCAAAGGAGAAATGCACTTCTACCATTGCTGACCCATCAAACATTTTCTGCTTTGGAACAGCTTATACTGACCTTTCTAAAGGATGCAGTGATAGAAAAATATCTATATATACTGTGGAATCTCAGGAGTAGCTGCTAGTATATATTCACAAAGGTAGTAACAGACAGTGCTTCAGTTTGAAACAAACTCAGTATCATGCAGGCACAAATGATGCATTTATGCTTAAATAAATGATCATGAGAGTTGGGGTTTACAATAACACAATGGGAAGCTTGTTTTCTGTGTTGTTACTTCCAATTAAGAAAAAACCTCAATTTTCTTATCCTCCCAAAATAAGGAAATAGATGCATGACTTATTTTCTTCAAAACACTTTAAAGTAGAGGGAATTCTATTAACCACTTTGTCCTCGGAAAATGACCAAAATCGCAGTGTGTCCCCTGCTGTGTGTCGCCACAAAATGGAGTCCGACAAAGGAAACACTGTGAGGTGAAAAATGAAGCTGAAGTCAAACAAACGGCAGTATTAAGCTTGGTTAAAAGGTAACTGAAAAGTCATTACGAGAGAGAGCGACCAGATGTAGAAATCGCTCAACCGTCACTGGGCGAAGCCAGTGAACAACTCAGTGAGGAAGAGCAGTTCCGTGGGGGAAAGATGAAAGGGAAGGAACGGTTGTGCTCTGAAGTTATGGCACTATGCTTCAGCTCTTTTTCTCACTCACACACACACAGACACACACACAGACACACACACACACACCAACTCTGCAGTGGTCCGCTGGGCCCCAAAGAAATGAGTGTGTGTGGGCTCATCCAGCCTCCTGTGCCAGTCCTAATGATGGCCTCCACCTGCTGCTTTAATGTCACAGCTGGATCGCCCTCCATCCTTCACTGACTCTGACTGCCATCAGCAGCAGGTAGCTCCCCTCCACACACTTCTCCCTGCATATCCTCCGCCATCTCATCTTCCTTCATATCCCTTTCAGGCCCATCTTCTGTTTCTCCTTTTCAATACATCCTGCTCCTCTCACACTCAAAGCAATGTAAGTTTATAAAGAGGACAAAGGCAGGTTTATCTGTAGAAATAGGGTTTAAGATGTTCTCAAGGTTTCATTTTTATACTGTGTTAGAGGTGCTTTGGGTCTTTTAGGCTATGCTGCAGCCTCTAACTTCATCATTTGTATGGTAACAAGTCGTTTTAATTTTCTCCACTCACTTTAAGCCAATTTTGTTTGGACTGTATCTGAGCATCACCAAGAAGATCACCTCCCTGACATCAATAATAAAAATCCAAAACTAGAAAAAAAAGTCTCAAACATAGTGGTTTCACACTATACAAATACATCTCAATAAATTAGAATGTCATCGAAAAGTTAATTTATTTCAGCAATTCAACTCCAAAAGTGAAACTCATATACTGTATAGATTCATTTCACACAGAGTGATATATTACAAGTGTATTTCTTATTTTTCTGATAATTATGGCTTACAGCTAATGAAAACCCAAAACTAAGTTCCTAAAAAAAATTGAATATCACATGAAATCAATTTTAAAACATGGATTTTTAATACAAATGTTGGCCTACTGAAAATATGTCCATATACACACTCAATACTTGGTCGGGGCTCCTTTTGCATGAATTACTGCATCAGTGCTGTGCAGTATGGAGGTAATCAGTCTGTGGTACTGACGAGGTGTTATGGAAGCCCAGGTTGTTTTGATAGCAGCTTTAAGCTTGTCTGCACTATTGGGTCTGGTGTCTCATTTTTCTCTTGACAAAACCCCACAGATTCTCTGTGGGGTTTATGTTAGGTTAGTTTGCTGGCCAGTAAAGCACAGTGATACCATTGTCATTACAACAGGTTTTGGTACTTTTGGCAGTGCAGGTAGGTGCCGAGCCCTGCTGGAAAATGAAATCAGCATCTCCATAAAGCTCGTTTGCAGACGGAAGCATGAAGTGCTCTAAAATTTCCTGGTAGACAGCTGCACTGATTTTAGACTTGATAAAACACAGTGAATACACACCAGCAGATGACTGGTGTGTATGACTGGTGTGTGATGACAGGGCCATCTCTTCAGATGGCGGCAGCGCGCACGGACGCAGCGGCCCCTCTTGGCATCAGCGAGTGTGAGAGTTTTGAGTGTTGTGATCATCCCAGACGTACATTCTGTAAAACTTACAACCGTGAGACCTTATTAAACATCAAGGTACTGCACGCTGCAAGAATCGCGGCGATCGGTTGTGATTTGGACATTCTACGCCAGCACGGAATTCTGGCGGAGTCTCCACTGGAAGCTACCCGTGAGAGGAGGATGCGGAAGCGGAGGGAACGCAGGAAAAAGCGAGGAAAAAGGGCCGGGATCCATGCTAGGCTAAAGGCTAACCCCTCCAGACCAGCGGTACCGTCGCTTCTTCTCTCAAACGTCCGCGCCCTCGAAAGCAAGGTGGACGAACTGCGTCTGCTGAGAGAAACCCGGAGAGAGTGGAGGGACTGCTGTGTGTTTGTTTTCACCGAGACATGGCTCCACGACAACATTCCTGACGAGGCCATTCAACTGGAAGATATGGCGATGTTCCGTGCCGACAGGGAAACGGCGAGCTCTAGTAAGAGCCGGGGGGGGTGGGCTATGCATCTATGTTAACAAGAACTGGTGCGTTAATGCCACGTTAGTGTCTAAACACTGCTCTCCGTTGGCGGAGTTCCTTATTGTAAATTGTCGGCCTTATTATCTGCCTAGAGAATTCAGCAACGTGTTTGTAGTCGGTGTTTACATAGCGCCGAGCGCTAACGCTAAAGCTAATGCTAAGAAGGCACTCGGGGAACTGCACAATGCAATCAGTGAAATCCAAACATCACACCCGGACAGTTTTGTGGTGGTTGCGGGGGATTTTAACCACACCAGCCTAAAGACTGTGCTCCCCAAGTTTAAACAATGTGTAGACTTTAAGACCAGAGGAGAGAATATGTTGGACTTAGTGTACACAAACACAGATGCATATAAAGCGATACCCCGCCCCCATCTCGGCCGTTCTGATCACATATCCGTGATGCTGCTGCCTGCCTACAAACCTTTATTGAAGCGCAGCAGGCCAGCAGTGAAACAAATCAGGATTTGGCCAGAGAGTGCAACCCCTGCACTGAAAGACTGTTTTCAGCACACAGACTGGAAGATCTTCAAACTAGCAGCCTCCCAGGAAGACAGGACAGATGTGGAGGAGTATGCTGATTCGGTCACCAGCTACATCGCGAAGTGCACAGAGGATTTCACTACAGTGAAGACCATCACTATGCGGGGTAATCATAAGCCCTGGATGACTGCAGAGGTGCGCTCGCTGCTCACAGCCAGAGATGCAGCCTTCAGAGCGAAGGACAGGATCGCCCTCCACTCAGCCAGGTCTGCGCTTCCTAAGGGAATTAAGGCGGCGAAGCGCGCCTATGCGGAGAAAATCCAGGGACACCTCTGTGACACTAGGAACACCAAGCAGATGTGGCAGGGAGTTCGGACACTGACGGGCTTTAAGCCTAGGCAGGGGGTCGATGATGATGACGCTTCGCTTCCAGACAGGCTTAACGACTTCTTTGCACGTTTTGAAGCATCAAACTCGACAATCAGAGGGAGGGCTGGCCCTCCCCCACCATCGGTCGGACCAGCTTTTACCATCAACACAGCGGACACACGGAGGACCCTAACCAGAGTCAACCCACGCAAAGCTGCAGGTCCAGACAACATTCCAGGACGTGTGCTCCGAGACTGCGCGAGCGAGTTGGTGGATGTCCTGACTGACATTTATAACATCTCCCTGAGTCAGGCCATCGTTCCCAGATGCTTCAAGACCTCTATCATTGTACCGGTGGCAAAGAAACCAGTGGTGTCCTGTTTGAATGACTATCGTCCTGTTGCACTGACACCAATTGTGATGAAGTGTTTTGAGCGGCTTGTCAAACCACACATTACAGCCTGCCTCCCTGCATCACACGACCCGCTCCAGTTTGGATATCGTTCAAACCGCTCCACGGAGGATGCTATAGTCACCACCCTTCACTCTGTCATCACCCACCTGGACCAGAAAGACACCTACGCCAGACTCCTGTACATTGATTTCAGTTCAGCATTCAACACCATTATTCCCCAGAGACTGATGGAGAAATTACTCCTTCTCGGTCTGAACATCGCCACATGTCTCTGGATCCTGGATTTTCTGACTGAGAGACCTCAGTCTGTCCGGGTTGGAAACAACATCTCCAAGTCTGTCACGCTGAGTACCGGATCCCCTCAAGGCTGTGTACTCAGTCCACTGTTGTTTACACTTCTAACACATGACTGTGTATCCAGACATGAGGGTAACCAGATTATTAAGTTTGCAGATGACACCACGGTGGTGGGACTTATCCAGAGGGATGAGGAATCAATGTACAGGGAAGAAGTGAGAGACCTGGAGGGCTGGTGCAGGGAGAACAATCTGGTGCTCAACGTGGACAAAACGAAGGAGATGATTATCGACTTCCGGCGGTCGCAGCCTGAGCATGCCCCCCTCAGCATCGGCGGCCGTTTAGTGGAGAGAGTGGAGAACATCAAGTTCCTCGGAGTGCAGATCTCGCAGGACCTGACCTGGAGCAAGAATTCCTTGGAGATCAGGAAGCGGGCTCAGCAGAGACTGCACTTCTTGAGGAAACTCAAACAGGCCTCTCTCCCCATCTGCATCCTCAGGACCTTCTACAGAGGTGTGGTGGAGAGTGTTCTGACGTACTGCATTGCTACATGGTACTCCAGCTGCAGTATGTCAGACAAAAAAGCCCTGCAGAGGATAGTCAAGGGGGCGGAGAGGGTAATTGGAGTCTCCCTCCCCTCTGTCCAAGAACTTTTTCAGAACCGTTGTAGGAGCAGGGCACTGAATATTGTCAAGGACCGTTCTCACCCTCTGCATAAACACTTTGAACTTCTTCCATCTGGTAAACGATTCCGGAGCATCGGAGGCAGAACCACCAGACTGATCAACAGCTTCCTTCCACAAGCTGTCGGGATGCTGAACAGTTGACCCGGAATCTCTCATACACACTACTGCACCTACGGACATTTTGTATATTATAGTTAGTTATTCTTTTTTTCCCCCAAGTATGTCTCAGGGATGTGTGAATGGATGGGGGGGTGGGGGTGGGGGGGGAGCTATGTGGGAATGTGTCTTAAGTCATGCTGCTTCTTATATGGATGCCGAGAGAAACGCAATTTCATCTTGCCTGCACTACAGTTGTATGTACAGCAATACGACAATAAAGTTTGATTTGATTTGATTTGATTTGACATGGCTCCCCAAATCAGGTGCAAAGTCCTGTCATTAGGAAATCAAGGTCCCAGAGTCTGGGGGGGTGAGTGGAGAGGCACAGAATCCAAACTGCTTGCAGTCCATTGTGAGGTTTCCATAGTCAGTGATGATTTGGGGAATCATGTCATCAGGGTCTGGTGAAGGAAGGGCTTTCACAAATTTTTCACATTCAGCTGAAAAATACTGCTTGTCAAAACTGGTATAAAATGTATTGAGTTCTTTTATAAATTGTGCTGGGTCTGTTACTGCACATGCGGTGGCTTGAGTTCACATCGTGTTAATGTTCATACCTTTTGAAATACTTATTTTGTATTCATATTACAGAACTAATTTTCCAATCTGTTCTTGTATTTCAGTTTTGCCCCAAGTACCTTATTTTTGACATGGTTTGCCAGTTTCAGATTGACACAGTTCTTCTCTTCGATGGCTTTGTGTTTTTATGCCTTGGTGAAAAGAGAGGCATACGGTACTCACTCATTGTGTCTGTGTGTGTGTGTGTGGTTGGTTGGTTGGTTGTATCTCTCCGCCTGTTTGTTTCAGCTCGCCTGGTCAAAATTAAATGGAACTAAAGGCTTGTATCATCGTATTGCCATATTTTCTCGACTTTTAATTTGCCAGAATTTCAAGATAATGCTTTGTTTTCAAAATAAACACAAAAATAGCTCACCTTTACCGTCAATGCAGTTGAAACATCATTGTAATACTTATGCCGGCCCAGTAGAGGTGGCAGTGTGCCATTATTACAGCCCCACTGGGCACTTCTTGTCAACAATCGATCTTGTGCTGAACTTTTAAAATAACTGTTTCTGCAAACTAAACACATATTCAGGAATCACACCATTTATTCTATACATTTTCTTTTGAGACACGTTTTGTTGTTTACTTTGGAGATAAAGGACAACATATAGTCTTCCTGTAGATTACAGGTCATCGGTAAAAACTACAATTCCCATATTGTTCAAGTGCAACGTGCCAATCACAGCAGAGTTTCCTCTGAAGTCAAAGAAACTGGCAAGCAACATTAGAATAGAAGAGAAGGCGAAAAAAAAAAAATTACAAGCAAGTTTTCCCTTAAATTATGCAGCAGTTTCATTGTTAACACATTAACGCCTCCTAACACGGCAACATTTGATTCTTAAAGCTTGTGTTTTGTCACATTATTTTTTCCGATGTGCTCTGCTACTGGTGGCTCCATGGTTACATGATTCATATGTTAATAACTTGTTCAAGTTTTGACAATTTTTTCAACTCTCAGCACTGTCAGTAATATAAAAACACCATGGTGTGACATCGTTTAATGATTTCCTTTAAAATAACTTTTACAGTCCCGTCATTTCTTTATCGATTTATTTACCCAATTAAAGCTGATGTGAGGTATGAAATATAGAAACCACTTGAGGTTATTTTTACAGAAAACCAAACAATTTCTTAAGTTGAGTAGGAGCATGACATCTGTAATAGAATTTACTTGATGCTGATTTTAAAAATGTTCTGTCACATATGTAATAATCACATTTTCATTAATTTTTTTTTTTCCTTCTCATTTCTTTCTCTGAGGTCCACGGTGGTGAACCTGAGGATGAGCAGTCTGAGCAGCTGTGTAGAGAACGGGCTGGAAGCTACATAACAATATTGCATGTTCTCTTTATAGAAAAACTGTATTTCAATAATTTTTTTGCAAAATAAATCAAGAACCTCGCTCAATACTCATTACACACAGAGTGAAACGCTTCAACCCATTCTGATGATTTTGGTGATAGTTTTTGAAGTTTTGATATTTTTACCTGCTATTGCATGCCATTGTGTAAATATATACATATATTAAATTAATAAAATCTGTTAATCCAGCATTTTTCCTTCTGCTCCTAATTCTATTCTTGTACATCTATATTTTTTTTATGTGCTCCTTTACAAAAATGCCAGCATACAGACCTGGGATGACATACACCTCATGTGTATTGTGACAGTGACATCACAGTCATACCTGTATAAATACCAAGCATTTCAAACCCATACATGGATGGCATGACAATACCCATGCTACCATGCCACAAGCACTGAGGCATCAGCACCTGCGGTTCTTTCATTCTTTAAGGCATTGTTTTATTTGGAGGGTGATCCATGGAATGGAGTTGGGGAATTTCCTTATTGTTTGTATGTTTGATGCTCATACTAATACAAAAGTTTACATAATCAGCAATAACAGAGGCTTTGTCATTAAGATTTCCATCAAAAATGTTCCACTCAGTGCATACCAAGGAGCCCTGGATTTGGGTAATGGTATCTCCTGACCACTGTAGTATTGTGGACTGTGTCGTTTGATTTGTGTTTTGTACAGCCGAAGTAGGGAAATGACGCTGTGATAAGCAGCTTCCAGCAGCAGATACAAGTGGGCATGAAATGCATCAGCAATACTGCCATAACCCATATCCAAAATATTTGCTTGTCTAGTGGGAATGTCCAGGTGATGTTGGAATGATGGTAGTACACTGTCCAGCTTGCAGTTGTTAAAATCCCCCAGAATAAACAGCAGAGCATAAGGATACTTAGATGACAGACCATTAGCATCCCCAGCTATCAGTTCGACTTCTGTGTTGGTGTTAGTACTGGGGGCAATGCAAAAAGAGCTCACCACAAAAGCAGGGAATTCCTGGGGAAGATAGCAGGGATGGAGGGACAGTTAATACAGTATCTCCAGGTCAGGTGTGCACAACTTACGATGTACTTTGATGTTGTTGCACTACCTGTTAATGTACAAACACATCCCACTGCCACACATCTCCAATTGCTCGGTTCTGTCTGACCTGATTATTGTAAAGTTGCCCAGGCTGACTTCGGCATCAGAGACTGACTGGTCAAGCTATGTTTCTGACAGGGTGATGATGCAAATGATCCTGAAGGCCTTTTCCAGTCAGCACCTGGCACTGAGCAAATCCATTTTATTGCAGCATGAACAGACATTTGATAGGATGATGGAGAGAAGTGGAGACTTACATGGATGTTTCCTAATTCTGCTGCAAATCCCTCCCCATCTTCCTCCATTCCTTGGCCAAAGCTCCAATGGTAGAACCACATCAAGCTTGATGTTACACAGTAGCAAGGACATGTGTAATAGGAGCTTGGCGAGAGATTTCTTACGTAGAGTGATCACGATAATACCGTAGGTGATGGTAATACACTTGTAAGCTGGTTGCCAACCGCCAATCAAATCTAAAAGAAGAAGTAGTAATAGGAGCTCATCATGGCTATAGGTGAGTAGCTGGTTGCCGGTGTTTGTCAGATGTGCAAGGTCCCACAGACTAGTCATGCTGTTAGAATTAGGGCAACAATGATTGCATTGTAACAGTGGATTACTGTTCATCTAGCCAAGACTGACTAAATACAAAAAAAGAGGCACTTAAAGCCCCAAAGGCGTACACTTAACACTCAGACAAGTCAGACAAAGGAGAAACCATGCTGTTGCAGTAGAGCATGCACCATCTTGCTTGTTTAGTCATGTAAACAGCCAGGGGCGGCTGTGGTGCAGGTGTAGTACGGCCAACTGCTGATCAGAGGATCAGTGGTTCAATTCCCGCTCTGTCTGTAGTCTGCATGTCGAAGTGTCCTTGAGCAAGACACTGAATCCCCAGTTGCTCCTGGTGGGTCAGGCCAGCGCCGGTGCATGGCAGCTCCACCGCCATCAGTGTATGAATGGGTGGATAGCAGGATCTGTAAAGCGCTGTGATCATCCTGAGATAAGAAAAAGTGCCATGGTAAATGGCGTTCACTTATTTAACGCTTTTTCTCATCTCTGGATGTCCAAAGTGCTTTACAGATCCTGCTATCCACCCATTCAAGCACACATTCACACACTGATGGCGGCAGAGCTGCCATACACACACAGGCGCTAGCCTGGCCACCAGGAGCAACTGGGGTTTCATCGCCTTGCTCAAGGAAACTTCAACATGCAGACTGCAGACAGAGCGGGAATCTGTCTGCAGGAACCTGTCACCACAGGTACCATGCTACTGCAATTGCTGGAAAGTACCACTCTGGTGCTGGGAGGTGCCAGGCTGCTGTGTGCAATATCCCCCCTGAAGCAACTGCTTTTTGTCTCCAATCATCCATCTATCCATCCATCTTCTTCCGCTTAATCCTTTTCTGGTCGCGGGGGGGCTGGAGCCTATCCCAGCATCTTTTTGGGCGAGAGGCAGGGTACACCCTGGACAGATCACCAGTCCATCGCAGGGCCAACACAGAGAGACAGACAACCATTCACTCTCACAGTCAGACCTAAGGACAATTTAGAATCCCCAGTTTGATGCCAATTAACCTAACTTGCAATCAGTCACAATTTAATTTCACAGATCCCCAACCCTTGCAGCATTGTCTAACTTTTCCCGCACATTCTGACTCGTGGAAACTGAATTGAGAAGAGTTCAAGATGGGTTTGAGACACCCATGATGACTGACTATTTTGAGAGAAAAGTTGTCACACAATTTTTTTGAATATATTCAAAAATTCCTGGGATGCGAGTGAGGCCCTGCAACTCACAAGTGGAAACTGCGAACCAATGCAAATGTTTTGGAGACTCCCTCACAAATGCCGTTCTAGTCACAAGTTGTCACAGCCCAGTGAGATACTATCCTAGGGTCCACAGAAGATGTAAATGTACCCGTGCTTAAACAAGGAAGTGGGCTGCTTAGTGCCATAACGACTCAACTCTGTGGTGTTTCTAACTGTTTACATGGCAGTGAAAAAGACATTTATGGAGAAATGAAGTAACATTATAGCATTTTATAGACAAATGAGTCATACTTTTGTGTGTTAACTCTTTTTTTAGCCAACAAGAGAGCTAATGCTGACCCAAAACAATGCAGTGTGGCTTAAATATATTTTTCTGGAACATGAAAGTGATGTGATTTTGACAACATTACTGGCTCATAGGCTCCCAGAATGTGCTATATGCAGAAAAATTCAGACAGATATGGAAGTATTTGTCAATATACAACCCCTGCAAAAAAATTACGGAATCACCACTCTTGGATGATGTTCATTCAATTGTTTAATTTTGGGTAAAAAAAATAAAAAATAAAGTAATCACAGACATGTCACCAGACATCTGTTTTTTTTTTTAATGTTTCTTAAAACCAGAAAGTTGACATTTTGAATAAAAACAGTCGTGTGACATGTTTGTGATTATTATTATTATTATTATTATTATTATTATTATTTTACAAAATTGAACAAGTGAATGAACATCTTTCAAGAACAGTGATTCCATAATTTCTGCCAGAGGTTGTAGGCTTACCACATGGAACATATACTAATTTCACAAAATTAACAATACCAATGACTGCCTTTTTTGCCGTAATGCAAACCAACTATGTGCCAACAGTCACTTACTGTATGCAGTTTTGCAGCTATGCAAGTGTGCTCTGGCAAACAATGATTTTACTAATGTGAAAGCAGACCTACGGGTAAGATATGAGGGTAGAAGCAATCATGCCTGGGCACAGTATGCAACAATCTAGGCAGGGTTTACTTGTTTTTAAAAAGTTTTTTTTTTTTTTTTATAAACTTTGGTTTTGCTTAATATCACCATTAACCATTAAATTACACTGTTATGGAGGACAAGAAACAGAAAAAAGGTATGAGGTCTGCTTTAATGACAGAAACTATTTCATGTGCATACTATATCTTCACAGAAGAGGAAGCACTACAGCATAGAAAAGAACTTTTCGCAACACCACCACTAATTCATTCTTCATCGTAAACATAAAGCGTTTCTTTCTTGTTTGTTTTTATAAACCCATCCTGGAAAAGCAGAAAACCTGGAGGTAAGTTGACATGTCTAATCTGAGAAGATTTGACAGGCAGGTGAACTGACAGCAGAACAGAAACCAACACTTGGCTGACAGCAACCCTGGAGCGCCGAGACAGCTGCCGACATGTCAGACAGACAGATAAACAGACAGGAACCAGAAGTGGAAAAGATAAGACATTTATTGACAGACAGAGCAACTTGCTTTTTCTGACACAGAGACAGACAGGCAGACATCAAGAACCACGACTGGGGGACTGAGGGAATCTGTTGAGTTTACAGGCCGAGTGAAACGGCTGTTCCACAAGCGTGCCTATAGTGGGAGATGGGGAAGAGCTGCACCTGATGTTAAATTTGCAGATGTGCAGATAGATGACAAGGAAAAGAGAGATAACAGTAATGGTAAAAGGAAAAAAAGGAAAATAGGAAAATTATGACAGAGAATCCATAACTCCCAACTCCAAAAAGGTTAGGATGCTGTGCAAAATATAAATAAAAAGAGTGCAATGATTTCCAAATCTCAAACCACTACGTGCATGGATGGACACCCCCCCCCCCCCCCCACACACACACACACTTCCTATTTGGGGTCACCCCAGTGGATCATGGGCCCGCATACTGATTTGTTAAGGATTTTACATCAGAGGTCCATCCTGACACAACCCTCCCCATTTACCTGGGCTTGGGACCAGCAAAAGGAGTACACTGGTTTTGTGCTTCCCCCTGTGGCTGGGTTACCAACATTCCTTTCCTCATTCTATTTATGTTGAGCACCATGCTAGGAGGCAGACAGTACCGTTTTTATATGGTCTTTGGTATGACCTGGTTGAGGCTTGAACCCACAACCTCCCTGCTGTGGGGCAGATGCTCTACTACTAGGCCAGCACTTCAATTAAACCACTACATGCATAGAAAACATGTTAAATGTTGAAAGTGAGACATTTTTCCATTTGATTAAAAATATTAGCCCATCTTTAATTTGCCTGCTCCTGGTTCTGCCCAAGAAACTTCACGCAGAAGCAGGAACAGGGATGGGCAGTTATCTGGCTCCTCTTCACACATTTATGCTGAGGAACATTATTCTGAAACTGCTTGACAATCTGCAGACATGTTTTTTGTAGACTGCGGAATCTCTGCTCAGCTTCACTTCTGAAACATTCTCTAAGGTGCTCTTTTTAGGCCCAGTCATGTTACCACCCTGTTGTCCATTAACTTAATTAGCTGCAACATATTCCTCCAGCTGTGTTTCTTTAGTACCACTTACTTTTCCAACTTTTTGTTGCCCTGTCCAAACTCTTTTGAGACATGCATCACATTGAGGAATAATATTTTTCATTAAACAGTTCAGTACATTGCCTTCAACATTTGATGTTTTTAGTGTTATATTTTGAATAAAGTTTTTTGGGGATTTGTAAATAACTGCAAATTATCTGTTTTTATTTAGAGTTTACAGAGACCTCGCCTTTTAGGAAATGGGGTTGTGGTTAAGCTGAGGTAGATGTGAACTGAGCAAAGATGTTTGCGATGATGTTGCAAGGGGTGACCTTGCATCAATATTGTTGGGTTTATGGAAATAATGTAGGAAACATTAAGGAAGTAAATAAATATTCAAATTGATTTTGTTTCTGAGCCTGTGCCTGTGCAAAGCAAGCACTTGATCTATTCTAAGAGGATCTTGATAAAAAAAAAAAAATAAGAGGCAAAGTGTTTCTCTGACAACTGATCAACGTCAAGGCTCTCAATGAAACAGACAACTCTCACTTGTTTATGTGTGTGTGAGCACGTGTGTCTGCATCCGCGCGTCCTCGACTCTAAGAGGAGGTACATAAAAAGCTCACTTTGCCTCTCCAAAGGGGTTTTTGGATCATCTGCTGAGGCAGGTGATGGGGCTTGACGGATTGATTGAGGCGAAGTTCTCATTGACAGTGGCAGCGCCCCATAGAGTTCCCAGCTCCAGTGCACACTGTTCCATTAAAGGATCATTTAGAAGGAGAGCAAGTTCCACCTGCACTTATGCGGAGCACACCCTAATGTGAGATGAAACAGACATTTTCAAGCTACAGGAAAGGAGAGAGAGAGAGAAAAGGAGGGGAGAGAAAAAAATTATAATAATGAAAAATAAAAATTCAGGCCCTTCCCAACAGCGCATTTCCATCTTCAAGAGAACAGCAATTGATGAAGTAATCTATTATTGATATCATCATCGTTATGCGCCCATGGCAGTTTCAGCATTACAGAGCCCCCAGCTCTGAGCGTCATAGCACTGTTTGCATATTATGCTACTCAGCTTCATTATATTTTCTAATTAACCGCTTTAATTTGGGATTTTATAAATCCTAAGTGAGAGAAGAAACTTGAAAATGCTGAACAAGAGAGAATAATACTGTATTTGGCGTCAAGATGAAAAGAGCAGTGTAAAAAGAAGAGATAGTTGCAGAAGTGGCTGTAGCACTTTTCAAAATAGCGCTCCGAATGTGTGGCATCAGCACAAATATGATTCAATTTTATGGATCACAAAAAAAAAAGAAAAAAAGCTATGAAAACGAAACATGTCCTTAGAAACATTTTAAATGAAATACACTATATAGCACAATTATGCCGTGCAGTGAGGAAGGTGAAAAAGTCTCATTTTACACAACAAAACAAAATGAATCAAAAAATGGCAGTTGTTAAAGGCTGAAAGGCTGTTAGCTTCTCCTGCTAATGTATCTTCCTCTCTTTCCTTCCCTTCCTCTCTGCAGTGCAGTTAAAGATATGAAAAATATATGTGCTTTTGCCCCCCCCCCCGGCCCTCTTTTCCACTGCGCCGTGTTAAATCATTAAAGAGAAGTCCTGCTCATTATCTCTCTAAACAAAACTTCTCTTAAACCAAATAAATCACCGTTGCGCTGCGCAGCTAACAGCCGTGAAGGGATAAATTACAAAGCGCCTCACTGGCAGCGCTGGTATTTTAAAAAGCTTGCTGCACAATTTCTATGATGTGCAGTAATTTGTAATGCAGGTTTCCTTATGTTTATATGGTCTCCTCAGGTGTATGCGTGTATCTGCGTGTGCATGTGTATATGCGTACGTGGGGTATGCTGGGAGGAAAGGTGAAGGGTGGAGGGTGAACTAAGAGCCCATTTGTATTCTTTGTGTTTTCAATATTAAGCTTGCTTTGGCAATAAATCTACTGCTAAGCTAAAGTGCTTTGCAACATTGACTGCACTATTAAAAGCTAACATTGCTAAGACAAAAAAAATACATAACACGAAAGTAAGTGGTAAGACTTTTGACTGAAGGGTAGACGTGTGCCAAAAAAATGCTCCCAAACGTTAGTGTTTAGTGGAGACATGCAATTTAGGTTTTAAAACAAATTCATTTATACCAAAAGAGCATTGTTGGCAGGAATAAAACACCTTTGTATAAAGCACTTCAGCATGACAGGATGCAGCAAAAGCACATATAGATAAGATTCATGTGAGAGGCTCCTTAAGGCAACGAGTGTCATTTTCAAGATTTCCACACTGACACTGTCGAACGCGTTGTGTAAAAATCCTTCCCAGACGTCCAAGAATGATTTCTCTGAAGGGGCGGAACACTGGAATGAAGGCAATGAGTCTGCGGCCAGAGAGGCTGCTAGATTACGTCGGGGAGAGACAACAGTGCTGATGTTTGCACACGGCCACTGCCAGCAACACCAGCTTTATTACAGCAGGAAAACACCCTAGCAGGGCCTTCGCTTCAGTTAAACAGTGTAATTGAGGGGGAAAAAAAACTGCAGCCACACATCTCACCTCTGCACCCTCTGAGCTCCTTTATGAACCGGGGATGACGATGACCCCCCCCCCCCTCCCCCGGCCTCTCTGTGGCCCCCAGTGGGCAGATTAAACTGCAGATAACAGGGCTGCACTTGGGTCCATTTACAACAGCAAGTCTCCCCTCTGCCTCATGGGAATATAAAAAACCAAGAGTAGCCCCGGTTGATACACCCCCACCCACTAAGGGGGAAAAAAAAAAAGAACACAAAAAACAAACATGATTTATTCAGTCTGTTTACTATACACTCTGCCTGTCCTCTGAGAACAAATTAAATGTATGAAAAAGAGGGTGATGAAAGAATGGCTAGATTGGGAAAGAAGGAAATGAGGAAAGAAATGAGAAGAAAAGTTAAATACACACATAAAAAAGACCAGGCACTGATGTTCTGTAATAACTGTACTTGTGACACACGTTACACTGTAGCAACCAAGACGCATGCCAGAAAAACACCGCTTCGTATAAAGAGGCTGAATAAAGAGTTCTGGTAACTCAAAGAACACCGGGTCACTGTGTTCAGACGGGAGCAGCTGCAAGATGAAAACGAGAGCGAGAGAAGCGAACAGGACAAAAACCGAAAAGAGGCAAAGAAAGGCAGCCTCTAATTTTGATTGTTGGTGTTTTGGTGAGTGGTCTCGCACATTAAAAACAACTGGGGCAACATGACAAGCCAGAGTTGTATTTCTCTCACTACAGTTTTGCTAAAGCAGATAATCCATAAAACATAAGGGCTCCGTATTGACGTATTTCTCCCTCGGCCAGCTGAGTGAAGGGCGTAGCTGCGAGTGTCAGGCCTGTCTGTCGGCCGGCTACCACTCTCATTATCCCCGCGCCTGTGCGAAGGGCGGCTAAGGTCACACTCCAGAGGAGCAAAATAAACCGCTGTGGTACTAATCTAATATTCAGCAAACCTATCAAAGAATGACTTATTAGGGCTCCAAGAACCTAAAACGTTGATGGAGAGGAAAAGACTGCTTAAAGTGGAAGTTCACGCTTTCCACCGGGAGGAAAAAGTTGAGCTGCAAATGTGGCACCTGTCATCTCTGCGTGGCAGAATTGAAAAAGTACATTCGCAAAACCCGAGAGCAAGTTTTGGAGTCTTTCCTCGGAGGTTCAGCGGGGCAGCGGCTCTCTCACAAACGACATAAAACAATGGACTTTCTGGAGACTGAGTGAGAGTGCGGCTTAGGAATTTACACAATGCACCGTTCAAGCATTATTATAGATGCCGGTGCCTCCTACTCAGAGAGCTAACGTACTTCTCAGGAAGTACACGCACAAGCACGCACGCGCACATACACACATATACACAAAGGATGTCTTTGTTTGGCTATCACCGCCGTTGTCTTGACACCTACCATCTGCCGCCCCAGCAATAGAGAAGAGTGAAGAGAAGAGTTTCTCTCTGGAAACTCACCCTCCACCTCCCAAACCCCCCACCACCACCACCACCACCCTCTTCTCTGACAAAAAAAAAAAAAAAAAAAAAAAACACCCTGCAAGATTTCACTCAAACCGAGCATGCTGGCCTCCCTCCTACTGCTAACACTTATGTGATGCTCCACAAGTTGAGTCACTGCTCAAGAAGCAGTCAATTTCTACACTTTCTAATGCTTTGTTTAAGTCCTTAGCCAAATGTATAAAGCGGTAAACAAACACGGGTGTTTTTACAGCACGCCACATCCAAGACATTCTTCAAAGAAGAGCAAAAAAAAAAAAACTCGTGAAAGCTCCCGAGTTCTCACTCGGCCGTTTAATAAAGACTCGTCTTATTGAGGTGCAACCGTGGGGGGTGGGGGGTGGTAGGGGAGGGGCAAATTGCACCGGGCCTCCTCAGTCACCTGCTACAGACGTGAGATGCATCACGGCGAGCAAGCACTCAAAAAGTAAATGAATAAATAAATAAATAAGTAAATAAAGTGTGCTATGCAGATGAGGGTGACGGAGCCTCCATCTCAGCCTATTCTGCAGTGCACCGGCCATTCATCACCTGCACATGCAAAGCACCAGCTCCGATCCTTAGCATATTCGCATATTCTAATGAAGGCTTGCATGCAAATGAGGACGACCTTTTCCTTTTGCCTTTCCCTTTTTTTTAGTTTTTTTTTTTTTTTACAACTTTACATTAAGGAGAGTGGAGAGCAGTGGCTGTAATGGCTATTAGAGCGACAGGCTGAGTACGTGACGTTGTGATCTAAACTCAGGGACGCTGTAATTAGGCTAATCTATTACCAGACGGTGCCTGTCAGAGATCTTTATGGCAAAGGACGGACTTGTCAGATACTTTATTTATTAAAACTGGTGGATTTTCTGAAGAGACGGTCAGTTCTTGTGGGCAAAGAAAAAACAGATCCTTGTCGAGTGACATGAGCTGAGACAAGGGGGGAACATCAGCACCCACGGGACCTCGGTACTGGCCCCTGAACCTTTGAGGTGCTACAATACATGCTTGGCAGCCAAATACTGGCCGTGGCCGTCCACCTTAGTGTCAGCATATGCTAGTCTCAGCCTGGATATTAATCGAATAGCTTCAATAGTTTTTGGCAGTATTCCTACACTTTTTAAAACTGTTGGTAGCGAGTAACAACATTAGGATTATCTAGTACCATTACTGACTTAAAGAAAAAGAGCTAGCACTGACTCCAACTACTCCAGACGTCCACCCTCCCTTTCTGTCACTAGTGACCAGCCGAGGGGAGGGGAAACCAGCCGTCAACAGTGCTGACGGCGGCAGGCAGCAGAAAGTTATGTCTCCTTACTGTGACTTTGAACTTTCTGAGATGAGGCATAAATATTGAAATATTGAAATGAAAGATGCGCCGGGCACAGAGGGGGTGGGGAGGAGGGGTGGGAAATGGGAGGAAAACTAGAGAAGGGGACAGAGAGAGAGAGGATAGACGGATCATGGGGGGAGAAGAGACAGTGGGCCCAGTGAGAGAAAAGACAAGGCCCTCACCCTTCTGCCATGCTGCATTCCAGCGGACCGACAGTTATGGATAGGAAACATTACTGCTGCTGGTAATTAAAGCAAAAACTAATACTGTCTCTTGGATGAGGGGGTTTCATAGTGAGCATCCATTTGTCACTGCTGCACACTCGCCAAGACCAGATTAAATCTCACACATATTTAGTCCTGCTGTGCACAGACATGCTTTCTATCCATCCATCTATCCATCTATCTGACGCACACAGCAGCCACTCTGACGTGAAACTGAAGGGAAAGCAGGTGCTACTCATCACGTTAATTAAGGTGCTCTGCCTACTCAGAGAAGGACATCCGTTAAAGTGATTAATAATGCCTATGTGTACCTGCAATATCATGTTGAAATGGCTCCTGTGAAATCCTCATGAAGACCTGAATTTTTTTTTTTTTTTTAAATTATCACTCATTTGGGAAGTCTAAAACTTTGGCAACAAGAGTGCTCTCATTTGACTTTTGGTAAGCTGTTCAGAATACTAATCATCATCCTACTGGCACTTAAAAGGTGAAGATTCAGAAGTGAGCATCACGGGCATCAATCCAAACGTTTCAGGTTGTTCTTTCAGTCGCACATGGAGGTCGACTTCTACTAAAGAGTCCTCATTCAGTCAGTCTCTAACTGGCTGACTGAGTGACTGACTGCAGAGTGGCAGCAAAAAGGCCACCGGCTTTTTTTTTTTTTTTGGGGGGGGGGGGGTGTCTGGGAGTGGTGAGCAAAGACGAGAACAGGGGAGGAGGGGACGCCATGTCACCAGACGGAGGGGATCGGTGACACTGAGCGTGTCACAGGGTGACGGCTGCACTCTGCTAGGACCAGCGGCCCCTCCAGCACTGTCAGAGGAACCGGCAGCTCCAGATACTGACACCAGCAGCCGCGCTGACGAGCCAAACACGACTCGTCTCCGCGCTCACCACAGACGAGGCCTGACGGCGCACGGCAACATGATGAGAAGCAGGGATGGAGGGATTAGAGAAAAAAAGAGCAAATAAATCCAAAATGAGACTGCGTCTGCTGAAATAGACAACTATTAAACAGGACTGTGTGAACAAATATCCAGCTAATTTGAAGACAAAGAAAGATTTCATCAGGTAAAAACTATCTGAAAGAGTACGTCAGCCAGTCAATGACTACAGATACAGCAAGCTGAATGGCTGGAATTATGGGACTGCCAATATGCTCCCTTTTGTTATAGCAAAGTGGCAAAAAAAAGTGAAAATGTGTCAAGATGAAGACAATTTCACACATAAGCACAGATTATGTGAGCTCTCAAAAATGTAAGAAAAAAAATAGCATAGCCATAGCATATTCCCATTCTTCCAAATATAGATTAAGAAGCTATTTTATTTAAAACTCAAAGTAAAAAGAGAAACGGGAAAATCTTGAACCATTCATGACCAGCTGCTTCGTCATCCTGCAGTAAAGGTACGTATAAAAGTATTACATTCCTTTATTCTGAACATAAACAATGCCTGCACAGACCATGTATGGTGTGCTGCTTTACATCAGAGCAATGCTGATTTGTGGTGCGCCCAACAAGCACGTCCATACCGTTAAATCGCTTCTTTGCTGTTGAGGTCAGGCAAACCCTTTCAAAACCTTGTATTCTGCAAGAGCTAGCACACGAATAGATTCCATGGGATCATCATCTTGGTTTCGAGTTTTTTTGGGGGGGGGAACATATCTAACATGGACAGAATATTGGGTGACATCATCTGGCAACTACCAACAGAAAAAGAATGTGGCGTTACACTTGACATAAATTAAACATCTAGATTATCTTTAGTTAAATTCTCTTAGCACCAAATGACCTCTCGCACCAAATGACCTCTCAGTCTTTTCCCAGCAAGAGGGTTGACTAACAATAAAAAGACAATGGATCCAGAAAAAGAAGCAGCATGGCGGAAGGTGGGAGAAATGGGGATGAGAATGATAAGATGGAGATGGAAATATGGTGATTTGAGGGGGGAAAAGCACAAAAGTGGGGAGGGAGGTAATGCCAAAAGGGGAGAGGGCAGCAGGCAGAAAGGAGAGAGAAAGAGGGAGGAGATGCAGAGAGAGACAGTGCAGCAGCGAGACTGATCGCTGTTGATCTTCACGATAAGCGCTCCCGACAACTTGTGACCAAAGTGGCGCTTCGACACTAATCGGCCGTGAAGGCTGACCTGCAGCGAGGCAGCGCAGTTCAGAACGCATAGGGGCAGCACTGCAGCTCAGACGAGATGGACCCAGACAGGAGACATCCAGGCATCAAAACTCACTGAGAAATTGCGACATGGCTTCAGTGCACTGTGAGAAGAACATAAGAGGAGGAGTTAAAAAAAAAAAAAAAAAAGCAAGCAGTGATACTCGTTGCTCTTGGCAGTCGAAGCAGAGTTATGTGGCTAAAGATGAAAGAAAAGGACACAGCCAAAGGAGAATGGAGTGAGGGAGTGAAGAGAAGTGTCTAGGGGAGGGAAGTCTGAAAGATATGAGTAGAGTTAAAAAAAAAATACAAGGATCAATTTTATTGACAATTATCTGTGAGCTGGACTGGGCTGCAGAATGAAGAATAACCTTGAACTGTTTGGGTTCAACCTCTGCAAGACGAAAAGGTGTGCAGACAATACCAACACGTCTGAAGACTCTCATGAGCAAAAAGTAAACAGCTGAAAGACTTTGAAAATGATCTACTGAATCAAATGTATGCTGTGGTACATGTGCTGCATATACTGTATACAACATTGACTAATGTTCTATGAGCACACCTCTGGGGTATTTTTTTGCTTTCACTGGACTAGTTTTGTTGAAATTGCTCCATTTAACAAAGTAATGCAGAGCTGCTACTAAATATCTTTACAAATGTGACGGCTTTGTGGCAAATGTTACTGTTAAAAGGTTTGGGCAATTTTTACAGTGTTCCAAATTATTATGCAAATGATATTTGTCTGATTTTCCTAAATCGTCGATGCTAATAATTTTTTAATAATAATTTTATTATTATTAGTTATTAGTCGATGCTAATAATTTTTCTCAGTATAATTTTCAAGTCATCAACCATTAGAGCATAATTCAAATTTTATTGAACAAACCTCCCAATGATAACTATTTTTTTTTTGCAAAAATAAAAAAAAAAACCCTCAAAATGCACTGTTCCAAACTATTATGCACAACAGAGTTTCAAAACATTTTATTGGTTGTAAAGAACTGAAAATTGTCATTTGTTGAATTTACAGCATTAGGAGGTCATATTTACTGAAATCAAAAGCGATTTCAATCAAAAACATCTTAACAGGCCAAGTTACATGTTAACACAGGACCCCTTCTTTGATATAACCTTCACAATTCTTGCATCCATTGAACTTGGGAGTTTTTGGAGAGTTTCTGCTTGAATTTCTTTGCAGGATGTCAGAATAGCCTCCCACAGCTGCTGTTTTGATGTGAACTGCCTCCCACCCTCATAGATCTTTTGCTTGAGGATGCTCCAAAGGTTTTCAATAGGGTTGAGGTCAGGGGAGGATGGAGGCCACACCATGAGTTTCTCTCCTTTTATGCCCATGGCAACCAGAGATATTCTTTGCAGCATGAGATGGTGTATGCGTGAAGATAATTTTGCTATGGAAGGCACGGTTCTTCCTTTTGTACCATGGAAGAAGTGGTCAGTCAGAAACTCTATAGAGGGGTTGCACTGACATCACACAGGTCACGTGTCTTTTGTTTACTGCGCCATTTTGGATGGCAATGAACAGTCAAATCACCAACAGCAAGGATGAGTGAGTGTAATCAACGAGATAAATAGCTACACACAAATCAACACCGTGGTCCAGCGACGAGGTGCAGACTTTTCTGTGCTTGGTAGTTGATTAAAGAAATCCAGAGGGAGATGGACAGAGCGACCTGAAAAGAATTCATGACTATGGCGGAGGCAGAGTGGCACAGACCCGACCACGGCATCGTCATTGTTGAAAACAGTGATAGAGGATGGTGACTGATGTGATATTATGCATCTTTGTCGTTATTTATCCCAGTGGTGGAAAGCTCACTTTGAACAAACAACACTGTTGTCTCCTGTATGCAGACAATGAGCTAGCTAGTTAGCCATCAACGCTAACTCCGTGCTCTGCTTGCATTTTGCACTTGTGTCAACAACATCTGACAAAATAAGCTTGTGTTAATCCTGGTTAAAACGTAGTTTTTTACATGTTGCACTTCCGTGCTGTGCATGTACTTAAGTTGTGTGTGTATTTTCATTCTGCAGTCCCACCGCAGGCTGAAGATCTGTTGAACTGGGACCAGCAGCATATCCAGTTGCTTCTCAGTGAGGCAAGAGAGCATGAAACAGGAAAAGGTCAAGTGGACCCCTGACCACGTGAACACCCGATGTGAGCACCCCAAGTGGACCCCGGGGTCCAATCTGTATAAGTACAAGTACATTTTCAATCCAGTGATTTACAAACTGATTCAGAGCTTTCTAAAGCCTCATTCAGAACATTATAGTCCCACATACCTATTCTGTGGATTTTCATCTGGGGCAGCCAGTGGTGGAGAAGAAGAGTCTGTTGAAAGCAGAAACAAAGCCAAAACCTTCTCCGGGTCAGCTTTGTTGTCATCTTACATATATTTTTTTTACACTTCTTGGTGACCAGGAAAAGTCTTTCCAACAGTTTTACACAAATTCTTGTTGTTGTTCTCCTTTGTGTTTACAAATTACTGGATTGAGAATGTACTTATACATGTACAGACTGGATCCCGGGGTAGACTTGGGGTGCTCACTTGGTCAGGGGTCCACTTGACCTGTATCCCATGAAACTACCTTGTGAAGGGGGGAGATGGCTCAGAATGCTGCCGTCAGTCAAGCGTTCCTTGGTGTGCTGGGCCACCTTGCAAAGGCGATGAGTCAGCGTGTGTGGCCAGCATGTGTGACCCATTCTGAGTTTTTTTTACAGTTTAAAGTTTGAATTTTGCACAGTCTAAATAATCTGGATTTTGCTGGTGATTGTAATAAACAATTTAGTGACTTACGTGTTTGCATCATGATTTTCTATTTGTCTGTTAAGGCACCAGTGGGAAAAGAGTCAACAGTACAAACCAAACATTTATCAATGACATTGGAAATAATGACTAATTTTTAAGAAAAAGTTACCAAAAACAATTTTATTCACTGAAGACTGTATTGTTGGATGTTCCAGTGCAGAAGACACTGCACACTTTAGTGATAGTACCAGTATATGGAGGAATTCTGGGCCATATTAGCATCTGTATTTCCTAATAATGAGTTAGGGTTTAATGGAATTTAACATGTTTTAATACAAACTACTTTATGGTTCATAATTCTGTTGACGGACTTACACCAAACCAAAAGTGATTTCTCAAACTGCTGGATGATTTAGATAGCTTTTCCAATCTTTTAGCATTTAATTTATGTCACTAAATCTTGGTAACCTTCACAAATAAAACAAACAAAAGTGGAGACATACAGTCATGTGAAAAAATTAGGACACCCTGTATAAGCCTGTGTGGGGTTTTTTTTAAGATAAGATAAGATAAGATAAGCCTTTATTAGTCCCACAACGGGGAAATTCCAGGATTGCAACAGCACAGGGATAGCAACACTCAGAGCAACAATCAGAAGGCAAGAAAAAAACAAGCAAGCAAGAGCGGCTAATATACATATGTACATATTACTATAAAATAAATATATACACACACACACACAGACACACAGTGCAGAGCATTGTAGCTGGATGGAATAAATATATGAGTATATGAACACACAGTGCAGAGCATTGTAGCTAGATGGAATAAATATGTAAATATATAAACACCCACAGTACGGAGCATTGCAGCTAGGTGGAATAAATATGCAAGTATATAAACACACACAGTGCGGAGCAATGTAGCTAGATGGAATAATATGTAGATATATAAAAACACAGTGCGGAGCATTGTAGCTAGATGGAATAAATATGTAAATATATAAACACACACAGTGCAGAGCATTGTTGCTAGATGGGATGAAACAGCATAACCGTCTACTTAGTTATCCTACATGGTATGATTATGTGCCCATACATATTCTCACCCTTCATAGCGACCGGTATGTTCCTAGTTGTATGCCGGAGGGGACCATTGTGTAAGTCTATTGCATCTTTTGCATTCAAAAAACTATTAGTTTGTTACGTCTTTTTGCTATCTCTGCGAGCAGCCCTGCTTAGGTTGTACAGTCTGACAGCCGTTGGTAGGAAGGACCTACGAAACCTCTCGGTTGTGCACCTGGGATGATGAAGTCTGCTGCTAAATGAGCTCCTCAGTGCATCCAGTATGTCCTGCATAGGGTGGAACTCGGACTCCAGCAGAGATGACAGTTTAGCCACCGTCCTTCTCTCTCCTATCTCCTCCATCGGATCAAGGCGCTGCCCCAGGACAGAGCTAGCTTTCTTAATCAGTTTGTTCAGTCTCTTCCTATCGGCTGCAGTAATGCCACTGCCCCAGCAGACCACTCCAAAAGTGATGGCTGATGCCACCACCGTGTCATAGAATGACTTCAGCAGCGCCCCTTGTACACCAAAAGACCTGAGTCTCCTCAGCAGGAACAGCCTGCGCTGTCCCTTCTTGTAGAGTGCGTCAGTATTGTGTGACCAGTCTAGTTTATTGTTCAGATGAACACCCAGGTACTTATAGGATGTCACCATCTCGATGTCTGTTCCCTGTATATTTACTGGTGCTGTGAGGGGCTGCCCATGCCTGCGGCAGTCCACCACCAGCTCCTTAGTTTTCCTCGCGTTGATCTGGAGGCAGTTCCGATGGCACCAGTCCACGAAGTCCTGGATAAGCCCTCTGTACTCAGCTTCATCTCCATTGGAGATGAGGCCAACGATCGCAGAGTCATCAGAGAACTTCTGTAGATGGCAGTGTGTTGTGTTGTGTGAGAAGTCTGCAGTATAAAGAGTGAACAGGAAGGGAGCCAGCACCGTTCCCAGGGGGGCCCCCGTGCTACTGATGATCGTGTCGGACACACAGTCCCGGGTTCTCACAAACTGAGGCCGGTTCGTGAGGTAGTCCAGGATCCATGATGACAGGTGCTGGTCCACCCCTGCTCGCAGCAGCTTGTCCTTCAGGATCATCGGTTGGATGGTGTTGAAAGCACTGGAGAAGTCAAAGAACATGATCCTCACCATATTCCCGGGCTTCTCCAGGTGGGACAGAGAACGGTGAAGGAGGAAGATCACCGCATCCTCCACCCCAATGCCATGCTGGTAGGCGAACTGGAGTGGATCCATCGCTGGTTCCACCAGGGGGCGGAGGTGAGCAAGGAGCAGTCTCTCCAGGGTCTTCATCAAGTGGGACGTCAAGGCCACCGGTCTGTAGCTGTTCAGGTCTTTGGGGTGGGAAGTTTTTGGTACAGGTACCACACAAGATGTTTTCCACAGCTGTGGTACCCTCCCCAGTTTCAGGCTCATGTTGAAGATATACGTCACAATCCCACACAGCTGGTCTGCACAGGACTTGAGGAGCTTTGCGCTGATGCCGTCCGGTCCCGGCGCCTTCCTCGCTTTGATCTTCCTCAGCTCCGTCCTCACCTGGGTCTCGGTCAGGGTCAGGATGGGGGGCTGTGTGTTGGGAGTGGGGGGGTGTTGGTGGAGTGGGGAGTGGGCAGCAGGACTTGATTTCTTTAGAGGCAGCAGTGGTTGTTGTGCAGACAGGGGGGAGGGCGGTTGGTCAAATCTATTGAAAAACAGATTCAGGTTGTTCGCCCACTCCCTGCCCCCCGTGGCCTGGGGGGAGGTATTCTGGAGCCCCGAGATGGTTTTGAGGTTTCTCCAGACCCCGCTGATGTCGCTCTGTTGCAGCTTGTCCTCCATCTTCTTCCTGAAGCTGTCCTTGCCTTCTCTGATCTTTCTCCTCAGCTCCCTCTGTACGGACTTCATTCACTTTATTTTTTAACATATTTGGACATATGGATATTTCATATCAATGTTAAAAATACTGGGAGATTCATGTAATACAACTAAACAATTAAAAATGAATTAAAGACTTTTTTCACATTTTCTGCAAAATGTAACTCAAAACAAATAGTGAGGAATAAATAGGACACCCCCCCATCTTTTTGAGGACACTCCCACATTCATTCCCACTTAAAATAGCTAAAATAAATGTAAAAAAAAATGCGAATGAAAACAAAAACGAGGTTAGAAATAGATATGTGAACATTTTTTAATAAAGAACTGAATATTTAATGGGGTGTGCTCATTTTTTCACATGACTGCAAAAGGCACAAAAGTTTATTGTAAAAATTCCTGGTGCAATACAAAAGGAGTACATAGTACATTATTCACACATAGAATATATATTTATACAGTATCTCCATGTATATATCCAGTAAATCCATGCATTTTCCATGTAACCTTGTGACTGCATTATTTTAATTGCTTTTAATCCTAGATGAAGTTTGTTTTGGGATAAAAATGCATCATAATTGTTAAATATATCTTATTATACCTAACTCAGTACTGTTTACCTGTTGAAATATATATTTTATGGCTAATATAACCCCATAACTATAATATGGCAAACTGGCGATCAATTTTTGGCAGCTGATGACTTTTTGCCACAACACCATCGGCTGGAGCAGCTACATCCCATGATGTCTCAAAAGTCTCTCCACGATTTTCACACAGATCAGAGGAATTTGTAGCACAGGAAGCTAAACGTTTCTTCAGACATTCTGAAGTTCTGCAATCACCGCGGTTCATTAAGCTGGGGTGACATCCCACCGCTGGGAAGCTCGGTTGAACAAACAGACCCACGGTTTGAAGTGATAATTTTGCCAACGATAACTTGCCGTAATTACAATGAAGTACGGGGGACTTATTAGTGCTTAACTAGCATTGGCAATCATTAGCTTACCTTCATGTGTGATCTAGTTCATATCCCCACGTCTTTGGCTTCATACTGCTCCATGGCTTCCTGAACTCTCCAGTACTTTTCTAGAGTGTGTCGTCTCGCCGGCCGTAGCCTTCTCTGGCTCTCCTTTTTAGCTTTTACTCTGACAAAAAGCCAGCGAGCAGCAGGCTCGCTTCGATATCCATCTTGTGTTTTGCTTGTCACATACAAATGATGTCATGGGAGTGTCGGGCCGCCTTGCTGTAAAGATCCCACTCACTTGAGGTGGTATTCAGTTGTAAAGGAAAACGAACAACACTGTGGCGAGTCGGGCTGAGTAGGTACTAGTGGAATTATTATTCTCAACACAGGGTCCACACTATTTGCTGTCCAAAATGGCAGAAAAACAACGTGGCACGTGACCACTGATGTCACGTGCAACCCCTCTATATACTTTGCCGAGGTCATTTTCACACCTTCAGGGATCCTAAAGGGGCCTACCAGCTCTCTCCCCATGATTCCGGTTTAAAACATGACTCCACCACCTCCTTGCTGACGTCAAAGCCTTGTTGGTTGTCGCCATCCACCAACCATCCACTACTCCATCCATCTGGACCATCCAGGGTTGCACGGCACTCATCAGTAAACAAGACTGTTTGAAATATAATCTTCATGTATTTCTGGGCCCACTGCAATCATTACTGCTTGTGAGCATTGGTTAGGGGTGGCTGAATAGTAGGTTTATGCAAAACTGCAAGCCTCTAGAGTATCCTACACATTAAGGTTTGTGGGACTCCAGAGCACCAGCAGCTTCAAATACCTGTTTGCTGCTTTGTAACGGCATTTTAGCAGCTACTCTCTTAATCTGATGAGTGTCTGGCAGAAACCTTCCTTGTTATGCCTTTATCTCCACAAACCCGTCTGTGCTCTGAATCTGCCACAAATTTCTTCATAGTACAATGATCACCCTTAAGTTTTCGAGAAATATCTGTTTTCATACCTTGTCCAAGGCATTACACTATTCAACGCTTTTCGGCAGTAGAGAGATCCTTTTTCTTTCCCATATTGCTTGAAACCTGTGGCATGCTTAATAATGTGGTATATCCTTCTTAAGTAGTTTTCCTTTAATTGGGCTCACCTGGCGAACTAATTATGGCAGGTGTCTGAGATTGCTATCAGTGATCCAAAGAGCCCTGAGACACAATGTCATCCATGAGTTTTATTGGAAAACAAAAAAAAATTGAAAGTTTATGATGCTAAAATCCTATTTACACAATAATTTGGAACGTGGTGTAGTGTAAAACTGTCAAGAATTGCTTGTAAAATTTTGTGGCTACATTGCCTCATATGAAAGTTTAGTAGGGGACCTTTATTTAAGTATCCAAATTCTAAATGCCAAAGTCACAATACTACAATCTTATGACCTATTTCAATGATGGCAGACATTCCCATTTTCACAGTTAAACTGACAATGTCCTTTTAATGCAATCTAGTCTGGTGAAGTATGGCTAAGTGCTTGCAAATATAGCTAGTCAGCATGACAACAGGCCTGCCATGAAATGACCATAAGTAACATGAGTAACATCTAACATAAGTCTTCTTTCAGCTGCTCTCTTTAGGGGTCACCACAGTGCATCATCTGACTCCATCTCACCTTATTCCTTGCATCTTCCTCTGTAACACCAACCTTCTCTATGTCCTCCTTCACTATATCCATGAATCTATTCTGCGGTCTTCCTCTCTTCCTCCATCTTCAACATTCTTTGTCCAGTATATCCACTATCCTTCCTTTGCACATGTCCAAACCATCTCAGCCTTGCCTCTCTTACTATGTCACCAAACCGCTCAACCTGAGTTGTCCCTCTGACATACTCATTTCTAATCCTGCCTCTCCTAGTTACTCCCAATGAGAATTTCAGCCTCTTCAACTCTACTACCTCCAGGGCTGCCTCCTGTCTTTTTGTCAGTGCCACAGTATCCAAACCATACATCATAGCAGGTTTCATTACCGTCAGCCTGTCCATCATCACAGGAAGCAAGAAGGGGCTCAGAGACATTCCCTGACGTAATTCTGCCCAGACCTTGAATCCATCTGTCACTCCTATAGCACACGTCACCACCGTCTCACTGTCCCCATATACAGTGGGGAAAATAAGTATTAAAACCTCAATACTGAATGAGTATTAAGAACTCATGATGGGTAGAAGCAAAGAGCTCTCTCTAGACCTTCACAACCTTACAGTTGCAAAACATAATGCTGACACTGGTTACAGGCAAATTTCTAAACTGCTGAATCTTACAGGAAGCACTGTTAGAGCCATAATTCGGAAGTGGAAAGAACATCATTTTACCATAAACCAGCCATGACCAGGAGCTCCTCGCAAGATTTCTGACAGGAGTTAAAAGAATTATCAGAAGAGTTATCCATGAGCCAAAGACCACTTGAGAGCTCCAGAAACAACTGGAGTTAGCACGTACTGCTGTTTAAAAAAACAAAACAAAAACAAAACACACAAAAAACAAAACAATAAGTAATGCACTCAACCGACATGGGCTCAATGTCCACTCACCTCACAAGACTCCATTGCTGAAGAAAAGGCATGCTGAGGCTGGTTTAAAGTTTGCTGCACAACATTCGGGCAAGCCAGTAAAATGCTGAGAGAATACAGTTTTTGTAAAAAAAAACCACCATAACAACAGTGAAGTTTGGAGGTGGGAGCATCATGGTGTGGGGTGTTTTTCAGCACATGGTACAGGCAGACTTCATGTAACTGAAGGAAAAATGAATGGACAAATGTACAGAGACATCTTTCATAAGAACCTGTTGCCATCTGCCAAGATGCTGAAGATGAAACAAGGGTGGACATTTCAACAAGACAATGATTCCAAACACACAGCAAAGGAAACTCTCAACTGGCTCCAGAGAAGGAAAATAAAGCTGCTGGAATGGCCCAGTCAGTCACCTGACCTGAATCCAATTGAAAATCTATGGAACAAACTGAAGACCAGAGTTCATAGAAGACACATACGGAACCTTCAAGATTTGAAGACCGTTTGTGTGGAAGAATGGGCTAGAATCACTCCTGAGCAATGCCAGCACCTCGTTTCTCCATACAGGAGGCATCTGGAAGCTGTTATTACCAACAAAGGCTTTTCTGCTAAATATTAAATGAATTTCATCAAGCGTGTTCAATATTTATTCCCTGTGTCATTCCACTTTATTAAATATAACTTGTTTTGTCAACACAGTTGTCTTGATTTCTTTGTATGTATGGATTACTTGGATTGTTACCGATATCTGGTGAAAATCTCAGGTCAGTGGCTCCATCAGAAATATGTTTAATGAGAAAAATGTTGTTGACGTGTTCAATACTTGTTTTCCCCACAGTATATCCTGCACCACCTTCACATACCTGACTTCCCCATACAGTACCACACTTCCTCTCTTGACACCCTATCATATGCCTTCTCTAGATCCACAAAGACACAGTGCAACTCCTTCTGACCTTCTCTATACTTCATCAATACTTAAAGCAAACACTGCATCTGTAGTACTCTTTCTTGGCATGAACCTGTACTGTTGCTCACCGATTGTCACCTTTCTTCAAGATCCAACATATTAACATTTAACCAGTTGGCGTTACTGGCGGACATGTCTCTCTAAAAGAGACAATTGTCATATAAAGCTGTCAAACATTGCCACATTTAAGAAACTGGCTTAAGTATGTTTAGCAGGCACACTAACAGATAAAACCCTAATTGCTTACAACTAAGTAATGCCATTTGCAGATGAGAAGAGTCACACAAGAACATTATGCATGGACCTCTGTTCAAAGGAGGGACATAATATGTAATAGTGCATATTGTAAAGAACAATAAACACCAAGGTCATAAGCACAAAAAAATATGTAACTGCCGCTATTACTCTTATATATCAAATACATATTTTTATTGTGTGTAAGCATATAAATGATTATAGCTACATTATATAATTTTAAATACACAATAATATTAGTTACACTGTTATTACAATAATAAACTCCATTTGCTCTTTTTGCACCATTAAGTCCATGCAGGTTTTTCACCAGACCGGAGTGTTGGCCTAGCGGTAGAGCACCCACCCCTCAGCTGGGAGGTCATAGGTTCAAGTCCGAGCCAGGTCATACCAAGTTTAATTTTAAGTTTAATGTTTATTTGAAAGGGACATTACACACTAATGAACATTAATACAAATGTAAGTATGCCAGATTTAGCAATACTGTTAATTTGCATCTATAGTCCCCCTGGTGGGTCACAAAAACACACAAACAATCATACACAAGAAGAACATCTGCAATAAACCGTACAAAGTGGATATGCTAAAGTGCAAGAGTTAAGGTGCTACAAAACAAAACATTCAAATGTCACATGAGTGAAGTGCTGTGTACCCAAGCACCTCACAGCAACAACAAACAACACCATCAAACAAGAGGTGGGGCTTATGAGTGTGACGTACAGGCACATATATTCAAGATTCAAAGATTTTATTTGTTAATACTACTATACTTACAGGACATACAGGAGAATTGAAATGCCGTTTCTCTCTTTTCAGTGGTGTGTGCAATAAAAAAAAAAGAAGGCTGGAAAAACAACAACAGCAGTCTATGTACAGTAATGCTAACCATAGTGCAAATAATGGTAAAAGATAAAACCCAGACATCCCATAGTGCAAATAAAGATAAACGCTAAAACCCAGCAATCCTATATACAGAAAAGGTAGAGCAGTAATACTTGTAGTTGCAAGTTCGACGTGGTAGTGTAGGTGCAGACAGTGACAGATTGGACTTCACATGATCAATATTGCAATAACAGACAGCAGCAGGTATATGGAATTTGTGCAAATGGTTGCAGTAATATAAATGCGCATTCCGCAGAGCAACCACTAGTTATGGGTACAGTATAAGGCTGCGTGTCCACTTAACACTTTTTTTTCAGCTGTGGGCGATTATTTTCTATTCATTCTCTATGTAGTCCAGTGTTTATAGAGCTGAGTGCCCTCGGCACCGAAACGCTCTCAGCGGTAGCCGCTTTTTGTTGCAGCACTCAGGGCGCTCACAGTTGAAAAAATTTAAACTTTTCAGACTACAGCTGAGCTCGTCAATGTCAGACTTTTCTAAGCAGCCAATCAGAATAAGGAGACATAGGATGCTGGTACAGTCTGTACTTTAGACTCCTCCTGTTTTCCGTGTCATTGTATTTTGCATCCACAGATGCTACCAGTGCTAGAATACATTTCTTGTCCATTGTTATTTAGAGACTGCTATCAAAAAATAAGTAGAAAGTCTGACCATAGGAAAAGCGGAAGTGCTGAGCTGTGAGTGACAAGCTGTTGCTGGGATACAGGGCACAGACTTTTTTTTCCCCCCCCCCCCCAGAGCGCAGCGCACAAGCGCTGAAAAAAAAAAAAAAAAAAAAAAAAAAAAGGGCAGTCAGGTGACAAAAAACGCATTTGGTGGACATGCAACCTAAAAATAGTACTTCATGGTAATTCATAGGTTAAAAAAATCTGATTGCTCACTTAAGCAAATGCTTAGTATGTTGGCAATCATAAACCAGTTTTTTATGCATCTTTTTTCCTATTCAGGATTTCTTTTTTTCTCACTGTGTGACTATTTGGTCCTTTCAAAGTATTACAAAGTATTTAAGATAAGCCTTTATTAGTCCCACAATGGGGAAAATCCAGGATTGTAACAGCACAGGGATAGCAACACTCAGAGCAATAATTTAAAAGATAAGAAAATAAGAGCAGTGAATACACATATGTACACATAAATATATAAATATATATACACACTGTGGTGCATTGTAGCTAGATGGAATAAACAGCATAACAGTCTATTTAGTTACCCCACATAGTATGAATATGTACAATATGTATGTACATATTCTCACCCTCTGTAGCGATTGATATTGTCCTAGTTGTATACTGGAAGGGGACCATTATTGTGTAAGTTTGTTGTGTCTTTTGCATTCAATACTATTAGGTCATCACGTTTTTTACAATCTCTGCGAGCAGCCCTGCTTAGGTTATAAAGTCTGACAGCCGTAGGTAGGAAAGACCTGCGAAACCTCTCGGTCGCGCACCTAGGATGATGTAGCCTACTGCTAAATGAGCTCCTCAGTGCATTCAGAATGTCCTGCATAGGGTGGGACTGGGACTCCAGTAGAGATGACAGCTTAGGCACCATCCTTCTCTCTCCTATCTCCTCCACTGAGTCGAGGTGCTGCCCCAGGACAGAGCTAGCTTTCTTGATCAGTTTGTTCAGTCTCTTCTTGTCGGTTGCTGTGATGCCGCTGCCCCAGCAGACCACTCCAAAAGTGATGGCTGATGCCACCACCGAATCGTAGAAGGTCTTCAGGAGCACCCCTTGTACACCAAAAGACCCGAGTCTCCTCAGTAGGAACAGCCTGCGCTGTACCTTCTTGTAGAGTGTGTCGGTATTGTGTAACCAGTCTAGTTTATTGTTCAAATGAACACCCAAGTACTTGAAGTATGTCACCATCTCAATGTCTGTTCCCTGGATGTTTACTGGTGCTGTGAGGGGTTGTCCTTGCCTGCGGCAGTCTACCACCAGTTCCTTAGTTTTTCTCGCGTTGATCTGGAGGCAGTTCCGATGGCACCAGTCCACGAAGTCCTGGATAAGTCCTCTGTAATCAGCTTCATCTCCATTGGAGATGAGGCCGATGATCGCAGAGTCATCAGAGAACTTCTGTAGATGGCAGTGTGTTGTGTTGTGTGAGAAGTCTGCAGTATAAAGGGTGAACAGGAAGGAAGCCAAAACCGTTCCCTGGGGTCCCCCATACTGCCGATGATCGTGTCGGACATACAATCCTGGGTTCTCACAAACTGTGGCCGGTTTGTGAGGTAGTCCAGGATCCACAATGACAGGTGCTGGTCCACCCCTGCACACAGCAGCTTGTCCTTCAGCATCACCGGTTGGATGGTGTTGAAAGCACTGGAGAAGTCAAAGAACATGATCCTCACCGTGTTCCCAGGCTTCTCCAGGTGGGAAAAGGAACGGTGTAGGAGGAAGATCACTGCATCCTCCACCCCGATGCCATGCTGGTAGGCAAACTGGAGTGGATCCATCGCTGGTCCCACCAGGGGGTGGAGGTGAGCAAGGAGCAGTCTCTCCAGGGTCTTCATCAGGTGAGAAGTCAGGGCCACTGGTCTGTAACTGTTCAGGTCTCTGGAGTGGGAAGTCTTTGGTACGGGTACCACACAAGATGTTTTCCACAGCTGTGGTACCCTCCCCAGCTTCAGGCTTAGGTTGAAGATGTGCTCCACAATCCCACACAGCTGGTCTGTGCAGGACTTGAGGAGCTTTGCGCTGATGCAGTCAGGACCCGAGGCCTTCCTCGCCTTGATCTTCCTCAGCTCCGTCCTCACCTGGGTCTTAGTGAGGGTTGTGGGGGGTTGTGTGCTGGGAGTGGGGGGGTGTTGGTGGAGGGGGTGGACAGCAGGTCTCGATGGCGGTAGATGCAGCAGTGGTTGTTGTGCAGGCGGAGGGGAGGGCAGTTGGTCAAACCTATTAAAAAACAGGTTCAGATTGTTCACCCACTCCTTGCTCCCCGTGGCCTGGGAGGAGGTATTCTGGAGCCCAGAGATGGTTTTGAGGTTTCTCCAGACCCTGCCGATGTCGCTCTGTTGCAGCTTATCCTCCGGCTTCTTCCTGAAGCTGTCCTTGCCTTCTCTGATCTTCCTCCTTAGCTCCCTCTGTACGGACTTCAGCATCTCCCAGTTCCTCGACCTGAAGAGCCTTTTCTTTTCTCTCAGTAGTGATTTTATCTAAGGGTTGATCCAGGGTTTGTTGTTCGAGCAACACCATATGATCTTGGTGGGTACGGTGTTGTCCACACAGAAGTTGATGTAGTCAGTGATGGTGTGAGTGAGGCCGTCGATGTCCTCACCATGTGGATCGCAGAGCTGCTCCCAGGCAGTGATTTCAAAACAGTCCTTTAGAGCGTCCATTGCCTCCTTGGACCATATCTTCACCGTGCGCGTAACCGGAGGTTGTCTGTGTACTAGGGGTTTGTACACTGGCAGGAGATGAACCAAGTTGTGATCCGATCTCCTGAGTGGGGGGAGTGGCGATGAGGTGTACGCGTCCTTAGTATTCGCATAGAATAAATCCAGTGTTTTATTGTCTCTGGTGTGGCATGTGACATACTGGGTGAATGTGGGCAAAATGGAGGACAGTGAGATATGGTAAAAATCACCCGAGATTAGGAGGAGAGCATCTGGATGTTGTCAGAAGCCTGCAAGTGACTGAGTGGATGATGTCACGTGCTGTCCCAGCGTTCGCCAATGGATTTACATAATTAACAATGCAGACCTCGGGAGGTAAACAGGCTGCATGCTAACAGCTAGCACCTCAATGTCTTTGCTGTAGTGTTGCTCTTTAACTGTGATGTGTCCCGGTTTACACCAGCTGTTACTGACATACATTATCACTCCTCCCCCCCTTGCCTTCCCACTGTCTGGTGTCCGGTCTGCCCGTATTGCGTGGAAACCCTCCAGTTCGATGTTAGCATCTGTTGCTAGTTCTGTTAACCACGTCTTAGTAAACAACATCATGCTAATCTCTCTTGAAGACGTTCTCATAGCGGGACATGGCTGCTAGCTCGTCTGTCTTACTGAGTAGCGATCGTACGTTCTCTATGATAACGGATGGGAGGACGGGTCTCTACCTTATATTCCTCGCCCGCCGTCTTACTCCAGCTCGACATCCACACCGTTTCCATCTGATTTCTCCCGGTATGTCGAGTTTTTGCGTTAGCACCGTGGGGCGGTTAAGTGCTAACAGCTGGCCCCTGTTGTACTGTCTCCTGCTATAAACAATGGCTCCATCCACCGGCTCGGGAGACATTTGGGGCAATCTGTGTGTCCGTGATAGATAAGGTGTCTCCCTATCAGAAAGTTTGACCAGAGAAGCTAGATAGCAAATAAGAAAGAGGAAGAAAAACTCAGAATTGAGCCACTGTTGCAAAAAGGCAGCCGACTCGTGTGGCGCCAGAAGCGGCTTGAGTTATAATGACTCATTATGAATTTACTTCCAATATTTTTTGTTAAAACAAATGGAAGAGAGATGCGTATGACAAGTCAGCTGGAATGCTACGTGCATCCCACCACAGATACTACAGTACCTGGCCATTTCCTTTTCCATTCTGGCTGAACTGAATCGATTTAAAAAAAACAATTCTTTGACATTTATACAACAGTTAGTTCTGAACTAGCAATTTGATTGGACAATAGGGATTCCAGGAGTTACTATAATCAGCGATAACTGCACTCTGCTTCAAAGGTGTTCTAGCAACCGTTAATTACTAACACTATTTTTCTATCAGTTCTCTGACAATTGCAGTACTGTTTTGGTCACCTTAATTTCCACAATGAGGAGCTGTTTGACAAGAAATTATACACTCCTGATCCAGAAGTCCCACCCTTTTGAAAAGGGTGCTCTGTCTACCCAGGCCCTGCTGTCATTCTAAGTTCATTAAGCGATTTCACGTCTGTCTAAAAAAAACAGGCAGTGCTCAAGTTTGATTTATTGTCTCAATTAACAAACCACAATACCTTTGTGGTGATGGACCCTTTGTTTCATCTGAAAATGCAAAGAAAAGCAAGCAAAGTGTGCTAATCGTTCGCATGCTAACTACTAGCTACCGGCTAGCTATGGTATTCTGGCGACAGGTGTCATGCCGAGAAAACCATGTCTGCCACAGAAAGCACCCCTTTCGCAACTCTGGGGTCTTCTGCAGTACAGACTCAACAGGTATATGTTTTATAAACACTTATTACTTTTGCACTTGACAATATTTAATTTGTTTACATATGTGTGAAATGACAAACAGTTACTGGCTACATTTACAAGGAACCATTTTTTCTCAGCTCTGCAAAATAACCAGTTAAACAAACAAACCATAATATTTTGTCCAGTATTGCTGTCATTTAATCAGTCCCTCCAGGATTTCGTAGGATGTTTTTATGATTGTTGTGGCCCAAAAAGCCTGAATTCGCGGAAGCCTTTTTAAAAAGTTGTGATAAAAGTTGTAATGTTTTGAGAGGTTTTTTTGCACTAAAAGTTGTGGGAAGATTACAAATTTTAAAGATGTTTTTTTCCAGTTGCCTGCAGTGATATTCTATAAGCACAGGATTGTCAAAAATTCCCTATTAAACAGTGATTTGTAAATTAAGCAGAAACTTCTGCTATACAGGAAAAACTCTTGTGCAACAGCAAATGCAGACTTTAACACAATATCCATTACAACAGCTAAACTGCATTGAATGCATGTTAAAGAGTATAGATTTGGAAATTATTGGCAACACCTTCATTTGCAAACTCCTTAAGGTCCCCAACCACTCGGTGCCAAGCGGAGAAGAAAAAATAAATAATTTATTTTGTTGCTCTGTATTGTCTATCGAGGTCTGTGTTTTTCTGAAAAAAAAAAATACAGACAATGTTCTCTCTCTTTCTGTGCCTAACTCCTACCTGCCTATCTGCTGCACGTCTTGACACACACCTGTCTCATCAGACACTTATCTTTCATTTATGGGGGGTGGGGGTTGGGTGGGTGTCCATGTCCAGACTGGAGATTCATAGCTGTAAAGCTCATTGACAAGATGTAGTAATGATTTTACCTCTAAAGATATATAAAATGTTCAAACACTGGCTGTAGTGTTAGATTTGCTCATTTGTCTGTGGTTTTACGGCATTTCTCCTCATGCGCGCTCCCGTGATGGGGTGCTTTTGGGGAAGGCGGACGGTTTTCAACACAAACTCAGCACTTCGTACACGCGGTCAGGACTGTGACGACGTTGGAAACCTCGCGGGTGAGTGTTTTTGTTATTTAAATCACACACTGTTTTTGCTGATGTGTTCTATTAATACTCACCGTAAACACGGAAGTGAACGCGGTGCAGCGATGCATTTGATTGGTTAGACTGAGCGTTTGAGCACCACTCAGGGACAAATATGATTGGGGAAATTGGCGGAAGTTGATGAGGAATGGGCAAAATTGCAGTGACTGGACAAAGTTGCAAGGTCGCGCTGATTGGCTGATTTCATGTGAATTGACACGATAGCAACATCGCAAAATCCTGGAGGGCCTCTATAATAAATTGTGCTTGCAGAACTGTTGTATAAAAGCAATATTATACTCAAGTTCATTACAGTTTCATTAATATACTAACTCCAAGGTGTGATACTCTTGTGCCTGCCACGTGCATAAGCCGCATCCCACCCTGGAGTTACTATATTCACGATACTCAACTCATTCTTGGGTAATATTGCTTAACTGTGTACCAATTCAGAATCTTCCACATATGGCAATTCAGTGCATCTAAAAACAATTATTTCCCCCACCCCTAGCATATTAATCAGTGTACTGTAGCTACAGCCATACTTACAAGGCTTAAAGTTAAAAAAAAAAAAATCAGTTAATATACTCTTGTGACTAAAGCAGTTATATAAAAATGTTATTCATATAGTTTATGCATCATAATAGCATAAAGGTCTGACCCCCAGAAAACAACAGTTTATGTTTAATCTAATATTGTGTTAGTTACAATACAGAATGATTTATTGCTTGTTTTTGTTGAATATCACAGAAGATAAACTTAAAAATGATAAATTAGCATATATTAAGTCACAATCACGGCATATGTTTAAAAAAAAGATATAAATTATTTTCCCATTGTTCAACCTTAGCTGATACTACTACAAACATTTTATTCTTTATACTTTAGGATAAGGAGCCCTGGAGTAAAAAAATACTGTTGCACCCCACAGAAATGATCCAAAACAAAGCCCATTTTCTATTCACTAAAAAATGAAAATATCTTTCAAAAGAAGAAAGTTATTACTGTTTTGAGCAATTATGACCCACATGCACCACCCACATATATTGTATGAAATCTACAAATACAAAATGGCTTTTGTAAATACTGTCACGAAAAAAGTTAACTTATACGTGGTTTGATGTCTGTCTGGAGTGAATGAATAGTGGACTCACTGTAAGTGCTTTGAGATGTCACTTGACATGTAAAGCGCCATATAAATCTAATCCATTATTATTATTATTATTATTATTATTACTACTATTACAAGGTGATTATTTTTTTCCACCAATACACCATCAGTACTCAGTTAATAAACCCATAAAGGACAGCTTTAATAGTTACAGCTCAAAAACAATTCAGCTGAGCTGTCAAACCATCAGTCAGCCAGACTTTAATTTAGCAGAAAATGCCTGAGCCATACTTTTCCACAAAAGTGGGCCTTCTGCAAACATATTATACATTATTTGATAAATATTTTCACATTCACTCAGGAGCAGAGTGTCCCCTGTTACCACAGTGCCACAATAGTCCTGTGGATGAAACATGATGCTATAGTTTAATAAGTGGGGAACATGCTGTTTATTCAGTCATTAATGACTCCCTCTTAAGGCGCCACATGCAAAAAAAAAGTGTCCATACTGTAAAAATACATGGGGATTTAATCATATCTGGCACCATAAATCATCTGTGGCCGTGTCCCTTTAGGACAATTTACAAGTAAACACGAGCTGCAGCAGTAGAGGAGTGGGGGTGGTAGGGGATAGCTTTTGTGAGATGGAAACATATCCACACGTGTGTCAATATTTGGTTTGTGCTCGTGTCTAGAGGACAGTGTAGCTCTGGATATATTCTATAAAGGGTGTAGTGTAACTGTTGAAGTGACAGCAAGAATAGATGTAGATTGATTGATGGACAGGTCATAAATGTACAGGAAGCACAGAATGCAACCGATGCACTGACTGACGAGTCCGGACAAAACAAAATATGGCTCTGTCACTTTTCTGTATGATAATATGCCGATAGACAAATGCGGTTTGGTTAAATCAGAGACAGAAGCAGGGATTCTAGAAATATTCCCTTATTGATCTGTTGTGGGAAGATGCTATCTCTTTACATGAGGAGCAGACCACTGGAGCCAGTACATGCGCGCACACAATCAAGCACAGACACGTAGAAATAGTATTACTACAAACACATGACATGATGAGTGTATGCTACCATCTACAAAAATCACAAACACAATATGTCTGCACACTCACAAACCAGACCCACACACACTTAACACACAGGTCCGCAGAAATAAAGCTTACAATGTAAAAACAGCAAGTCTCAAGACACAAATACCATTCCATGCAATTACAATCCTGCCCAAAAAGCTGTTTACTTATTCATTGATGAAGTTAATTGCTCGTTAAAACTGCACATGAATTGTTTTGCACAAACTGCATAAACATTTCATGTTCTGTCTAAAGGAGCAAAGTTTTCTGAGAAATGGAAAGCAATATCTGTATGGGAAAAAAAAAAAATCAACACATGTACACAACTTTAATTCTTCAGCTCCACAAATTGCTTATATTTATTCTGCAGTGCTGTAAAAATTAGTTACTCTAAAAATGAACGGAGGAGATTTTTTTTCCCTCCCCAAAACAGTATGGCAAAGAGACTGTCTGGGAGATATGGGGCACGGATCACGCTATTAGTTCTGACTGCTCGAGCTTCCCGTTCCTGTACTTACAGTATACCGCAAATAGGACCATCACTTTTCATTACCTGCTGTTTCCAGCAGAGCTTCACTCTATCATTGCCACGGCATGCTAATGTAAAGCAGGCTACTGTCATGTAAATTAAACTGTTTGTTTTGTTTGCCTTCCCTCCTTCGGCTGATTGTCAGAGCGACTTGCCAGGAGCAGCAGGTGTGTTTGTTTGTTTGTGTAGGTGTGCACCAGTGTTCTGGGTTTGCTGTTTGTGTGCACCACCACGGCTGCTGCTGCTGCTGCTGCTTTTTGCACACAGGCTCCGGCTGCACAGCAACAAGTGAGCTCGTGATTGTGAGTGCACGCGTGTGTGTATTTGTGTGTGGAATATGAAACACAGAGATGACACACCACACGCAGCAAACCCCCCCAGCCCCCACAGTAAACCAGATGTGCTCCTGACCCTGAGCACAGCCACTGAAATGCAAAGTCGGATGCCTACTTGGCGCTCTTCCCCCCTCCCCCCCCCCCCCAGTGCAGGTACAACCAACTGTCACAAACAATGGGGGAATATGCATACCGTGGGATAGGGTTTGCTACAACATGCTCACAATGTAAATCATATTTCAGAGGTTTCTAAGAGACAAGCCAGTCAGCCACCCAGCCAGTCACCTAGTCAGCCAGCCAGCGCAGTGCTCTTCTGCTGCATCTACACTGCCACGAGGTAATTGACAGTGCATGTAGAAGAGAAAAACCAAGCCTGTTTACAGAGCTACTTTAAATATGGAAACTTGCCCCCTGCTCATTTGTAGACATGCTGAAATATCAAATGGCACTACAGAGAATAAGAAGCCTTCATGATTCCTCATTATGAGACAGATGAGAATGACTCTCGTCTCTAATTAGACAGGGGTTTTTTGTGTGTGTTTTTCTGAGTGTCGACAGGCATGTGTTAAGTAGATAAACAATTCTTCCACATCAGCATCTGTAACTAGTGTCACAGGAAGCTGCTGATTTTCTCTGAAAACAAAACTGGCTAGCTGCTTTGAAATACGTTCAGCGGAGCTGTGAGGGTGCTAGGATTACGAAAGATTTATTTGCACATGGTCGGTGCACAACAGTTACCTTAAGCCTTAGGGGGAAAACGCTCATTTGGGTGACCATGTGAGAACACAGCAGTTGTTGAGAGGGAGGGTTCTCACCAACTCACCAACTGGACTGGAAGTGTACTTTAATTACACTGTCATTTGGGTGGTAAAACCTACAAACAAAACTGAGCCAAAACTAATTCTGCTAAAGAAAATGATCTGTATATGGGGATAATAGAAAATATCCATTAATACTTCCTATTGTTATAATACAAGATATTAGTTGAATTAATCTTGCAGGCAACAGCATTGTTACACATATCCCACTTCACACGTTACAGTCTAAACACACTCAACCAGTTTAGTGAACTTTATAAGCCACAAAGTTTTTCTATTTTTCCCTCTGAAATGCCATTCTTATCACTGCCTGATGTTTAAACAACTCAGACCTCCCACTATCAACCTGTAGGTTCCAGGAAAAAAATTAAGCTTCCCATGCATAGTAAAACGGTTGAGCCGACACTGATAGCAGTTAATTTCAGTGTTTGTGTTAAGTGCACTTTGCATGCTTTTTCTTGGCATCTTCAGATGAAATTTAGTATCAATCACCTCATACTATGTGGACAGACACCACATTTATTTTCAGTTCAAGCCATTTTAATTTTTCCACCATGTTCTGTTGCTTCCAAACAGCGCTGACTGCACTGCTTCCGGAGTGCAGAGTCACATGACCACACATGCAGGACATGTTTTAAAGGGGCAGCACAAGAAAGCTCTCATATTCACATGCACACAATGGGCGGGGTGGGGGGGGCACTGAGAAAAAAAAAACATGAGCAAGACGATGTCGGTTCATGTCCTGAACGTCGATTTTGGTTTAATTTCAGTTAATTGCCCAGCCCTACATGGGAGGGTATCAGGACCTCGCCCCAAGATAAATAAGGGAAAATAAGTATTGAACAAGTCAATATTTTTCTCATTAAACATATTTCTGATGGAGCAATTGACCTGAGATTTTCACCAGATATCAGTGACAACCCAAGTAATCCATACATACAAAGAAATCAAGGCAATTGTGTCCACAAAACAAGTTATAATTAATAAAGTGGGATGACACAGGGAATAAGTGTTGGACACATAGAAAAAGAGGTGCAAAAACACATCATCATCATCATAGTGGAGAAATTTGCAAGAGCAGCTAGCCAATTCAGCCTCCAAAAAGGCATAGAAACCAAAGAAACCAGCTGAAATCCATCAGAATTTAGGAAGCCATCCCATCCCCCATCAGTGCAAGTTAATTTCAGCTTAATTCCTGACTGATAGCCTTTAAAAAGGTCTGTGAATATCAGATTGTCACACCACAAAGAACTCATGATGGGTAGAAGCAAAGAGCTCTCTCTAGACCTTTGCAACCTTATTGTTGCAAAACATAATGATGGCATTGGCTACAGGCACATTTTAAACTGCTGAATGTTCCATTGAGCACTGTTGGCGCCATCATTCGGAAGTGGAAAGAATATCATTTTACCATAAACCGGCCACGACCAGGAGCTCCTTGCAAGATTTCTGACAGAGGAGTCAAAAGAATTATCAGAAGAGTTATCCATGAGCCAAAGACCACTCGTGGAGAGCTCTAGAAAGACCTGGAGTTAGCAAGTACTGCTGTTTCAAAGAAAACAACAAGTAATGCACTCAACTGACATGGGCTCTATGGCCGTTCACCTCACAAGACTCTGTTGCTGAAGAAAAAGCAAGTTGAAGCTCATTTAAAGTTTTCTGCAAAACATTTGGGCAAGTCAGTAAAATACTGGGTGAATATACAGTGGTGTGAAAAAGTGTTTGCCCCATCCAGATTTCTCTTTTTTTTTTGTATGTTTGTCACACTTAAATGTTTCAGATCATCAAACAAATTTAAATATTAGACAAAGATAACACAGGTAAACACAAAATGCTTATAATTAAGGGAAAAAAATCCAAACGTACATGGCCCTGTGTGAAAAAGTGATTGCCCCCTAAACCTAATAACTGGTTGGGCCACCCTTAGCAGCAACAACTGCAATCAAGCGTTTGCAATAACTGGCAGTGAGTCTTTTACAGCGCAGTGGAGGAATTTTGACCCACTCATCTTTGCAGAATTGTTGTAATTCAGCCACATTGAAGGTTTTTCGAGCATGAGCTGCCTTTTTAAGGTCATGGCACAGCATCTTAATTGGATTCAGGTTAGGACTTTGACTTGGCCACTCCAAAGTCTTCATCTTCTTTTTCTTAAGCCATTCAGAGGTGGACTTGCTGGTGTGTTTTGGATCATTGTTCTGCTGCAGAACCCAAGTGTGCTTTGGCATGAGGTCACGAACAGATGACCGGACATTCTCCTTCAGGAATTTTTGGTAGACAGCAGAATTCATGGTTCCATTTACCACAGCAAGTATTCCAGGTCCTGAAGCAGTAAAACAGCCCCAGACCATCACACTACCACTACCATATTTTACTGTTGGTATAAAGTTCCTTTTCTGAAATGCTGTGTTACTTCTACGCAGGATGTAATGGGACACACACCTTCCAAAAAGTTCAACTTTTTTCTTGTCAGTCCACAGAATATTTTCCCAAAAGTCTTGGGGATCATCAAGATGTTTTCTGGCAAGACTGAGACAAGCCTTTATGTTGTTTTTGCTCAGCAGTGGTTTTTGTCTTGGAACTCTGCCATGCAGATCATTTTTGCCCAGTCTCTTTCTTATGGCCTGCAGTTCTTTGGATGATGTTGTGGGGTCTTTTGTAACCTCTTGGATGAGTTGTTGCTGCGCTCCTGGGGTAATTTTGGTCAGTCGGCCACTCCTGGGAAGGTTCACCACTGTTCCATGTTTTCGCCATTTCGGATAATGGCTCTCACTGTGGTTTGCTGGAGTCCCAAAGCTTTAGAAATGGCTTTAAAACCTTTTCCAGACTGATAGCTTTCAATTACTTTGTTTCTCATTTGTTGATGATCCGAAACACACAGCCAAAGAAACACTCAACTGGCTCCAGAGACGGAAAATAAAGCTGCTAGAATGGCCCAGTCAGTCACCTGACCTGAATCTAATTGAAAATCTATGGAACGAACTGAAGATCAGAGTTCATAGAAGACACCCATGAAATATTCAAGATTTGAAGACAGTCTGTGTGGAAGAATGGGCTAAAATTACCCCTGAGCAATGCCTGCACCTAGTTTCTCCATATAGGAGGCGTCTGGAAGCTGTTATTACCAACAAAGGCTTTTCTACTAAATATTAAATGAATTTCACCAAGCATGTTCAATACTTATTCCCTGTGTCATTCTCCTTTATTAAATATAACTTGTTTTGTGAACATCGTTGCCTTGATTTCTTTGTATGTATGGATTACTTGGGTTGTTACTGATATCTGGTGAAAATCTCAGGTCAATGACTCCATCAGAAATATGTTTTATGAGAAAAATGTTGACATGTTCAATACTTATTTTCCCTGCTGTATATATACAGGTGCATCTCAATAAATAATATATCATCAAAAAGTCAATTTATTTCAGTAATTCAATTCAAAAAGTGCAACTCTTGTAACTGAATTCTACTGCTGCTCGACCTCCCATTTCTTTTTTCTCTGTGTAACTAATATTATATTGATTCATTACACCCAGAGTGGTATATTTCAAATATTTGTTTTTTATTTTTGATAATTATGGCTTACATCCAATGAAAACCCAAAATTCAGTTTCTCAGAAAATTAGAATATTGCATGTGACCCATAAAAAATACATTTTTAATACAAATGTTGGCTTACTGAAAAGTACGTCCATGTACGCACTCAGTACTTGGTAAGGGCTCTTTTTGCATGAATTACTGCATCAATGTGGCATGGCATGGAAGCGATCAGCCTGTGGCACTGCTGAGGTGTTATAGAGGCCCAGGTTGCTTTGATAGCAGCCTTCAGCTCATCTGCATTGTTGGGTCTGGTGTCTCTCATCTTCTTCTTGACAATACCCCATAGATTTTCTATGGAGTTTAGGTCAGGTGAGTTTGCTGGCCAATCAAGCACAGTGATACCATGGTCATTAAACCAGGTATTGATACTTTTGGCAGTGTGGGTAGATGCCAAATTCTGCTGGAAAATGAAATCAGCATCTTCATAATGCTTGTCAGCAAACCATGAAGTGCTCTAAAAATTTCCTGGTAGACAGCAAACATATTTGCTGTTCCATTAAATAATGTTAAACATGAATAAATGTAAATATATTAAGTTAACGAATTCTGTTGCCCTGGGGTGAACAGACGCGTTGACCAATGAGGCGCGCCTTGTGTACGTTTTAGGGTGACGTCAGCATCATACGTCATAAACAAATATCAAGTGTTTCAAAACCTTGCATGCATGGACTGACACAATATTTAGCTGTCCCATGCTACCATGCCACAAATACCAAGGCATCCGCACCTGTGGTGCCTTCATTACTCTGGTACGAAATAGGTAAGTCTGTGTTTGCAACATTTATTAATAATTCTTAGTAAGTATCACAATACTAGTGTCTCTAACTGGATACAGTATCATTACAACAAAGTATTGCAAGATTACATTGCATCGACTGCGATCAGTTTTGAGAGACTGCTTGAGAGATTGCTGAGTGTCCACTGAGAGATTGTTGCAGCAATGGGAAGTGCAACATTAGGGGCTAGAATCATAGGTGTAAAATCAACGGGAGGATGGGAGGCCCGGAAAAAAAGAAAATTGACCACCACCCCAAAGTCATCATAAACCTTCCTATATCATCTTGTATAACTGAATAAAATGCATTTGAAGCACCAATGCTAAGCATGTTTCTCATTTATGCTTAGCTTAGTTTCTCATTAATTTACAGTTATTTGTAAATTTACAACTGTCTTAAATATGAAACTTTTTTCTAGTAAATTTGACTTTGTAAATTTGCAATTTTTTTCCTCATAAACTTGTGACTTTTTTTCTTATAAACTGGCTTTTCCCCCCATAAGTGGAATTTTTTCTCATCACTTTGAGACTGGCTACAATAATACCTATAGTGCTCCCTCAGTGTTTACTGTGGAGAAAATATTCTGTTTATTGTGTCCCCAACCCCCCAACAGGGAAATGAAATAGCTGCCCATGGCTATAATATTAATATTATTTATTTATATTTATTAACATTCATTCATTCATTACAACAGCTTGTCAGAGAGTGATGAAAGAGCAGTAGAGATTTCTCATATCAATACCCAGAGGTTCCCAAGAACCATTCAGCACTCTCCTTGGTCACCAAAGGAGCTCTCAATGATCAATCAGCAATCTCTCTCAATGATTTCTCGAGGATCTTTCAGTGAGTGCCTAAAATTGCCCAAAATTGGTTTTGGATCGCACAACGAGCGCACAAGGATCTTCCAAAACAGAAATGACTTTGTTGAGATTTTAGGAGATCGTTGATAGAGCTGGCCAATTTTTGATCTCTCAATGGTCACCCAATGATCTCTGTGCTACATCCAACATGGTCTGTGCTCCATAAAGGGACCCTTACTGATAATGGTATTGAATAACTGCCAAATTAAAAAATAAAAGTTTCAGCACATCATCATTCATATTGATGCTAACATTCCACCACAAAATCTCATCAGTTCATCCTTAAGCCGAGTGAAATGGGAAGAAATTACTTGAAAGTGTTTAAGAGTTGGATTTAATGGATAACCCTAAAAATAAGGCTTCTAACCACGACATGCCACCCCAGAAAAGCAGCTCTCATACTGGTCTTTGGTGCAGCTCTTCAGTTCATAGTTGTATGCTTTGTGTCAATCTCATTTACACAAAAGTAATCTCCATGTAAATTTAAGGCGCTGCTGAAGGGTTTTTAAATATTTTAAGTACAAGCAATGCCTCCTTTTGTCATGATTTGCCCCTCAGGGCAGAGAGAAAGACAGACCCGCATGTCAACTGCAGTTTGTGGCATTTATTGAAAACAAACAAAGTTCCAAAAGTGCAACAAGCAAAAAATCCAAACACAGATAATAAGGTAAACTTACAGATTAGAAGCAGATAAACTCAACAGAATGGGGATGGGGTTCTGGTGACGAGGAGAAATTAACATTCAGACTGCCTCAAAAATGAAACGAAAATGCAGTCACATAACTCGAGCGATGACAGGTGTGGGGTCACATGAACGGGCAAAAGGTAACAATGATAGATGACTAGGATCAGCTGCAAAGTAGTGAGAGGAGAGCGGAGAGAGCTGACAGCTGACAGGGTGATGCCCACATGGAGCATAATCCGGAAATGCCACTTGACAGCTGTCAACCCAAAGAAAGAACACAACAGTCTGAAATACAAGGAATAAAATATCAATAAATGCAGACGGATAAATAATTACAAATTGATACAAAACATGAGCGTAACAAAACTGAAACATAAACAGAAAAATAGAAAACAGTACGAGAATATCGAAATTCAAAAGGCACAAAATACAACAAATAAATAAATACAGAGAAAAAGCCACAACACTGAGCACAGCGGAAACTTCCAGCGCTCAGCTCATGACACCTTTAAACTGTTTTCTATGAGTGGTGGATACCAATCAAAAGACAATACTAAATTTCATTATAAAACCTTCCATTTCTATTTCAGTAAGTGACTTATAATCTCACACATGCATACACACACACGAAAACAGTCACAGCATCTGCCAGCCCTGTCCACCAACAACAGGCCCTGTCTGTCAGAGACCATAATACGTCTTACCCTTGTGTTTCACTTTTTTAGTGCCCAAAACAACACAACAGCATGCCATAGCAACGTCAACGTGATCCTATGGCAGATCTGAAGCAAGACAAATGCATCCAAACTTAAAGTAACTTAGGCCTGCATGATGAGTCGACCACGTCCGTCACTGTGAATCACTCAGCTTCTCTCTAAACCAAAGCAGATGCATTCAGAGCAGGCAAAAGGGATACTTCTTACCACAATGATAAAAACAAGACAGCTGTTAATACTACAGTAATATGGAATCTTGTGCTCAGACTTTATTTCTAAGTTTAGAGATACAAACTGTTATCCAATGCATAGTACAGTGATACCTGCTGTACAATAGACAGATGACATCACATCCAGTGCAGTGAGAATTTTAACTGTTCTGAATACACGCAACAGAGTTTGAGCGATTCTGACTATATACTGTATATGTATTTATATATACAGATACACATCCCTCTCTTGGATAATGGTTGCTGATAGCGGAGCTGTTTCAGTTCTGCTGGTTAACATGTTAACTGCAGTAAATGAGTGAATTACGAGTACATGAGTAGCTTACTCTTTTTCATCTTCTCCATTATTGTCGCAGTAATATCGGCCCTCATTCTGCATATTAGTACATCTCAGGAAATTAGAATACCATGATTTGTATTTTAATTAAAAAATAACCATAATTATCACAAATAAATTAAAACAGCTTAAATATTTCACTGTATGTGTAGTGAAGGCTCACATTCCTGCACTGTAACTTAAAGCTTTTGCAAACTGATAATTATTTTAATTTTCATCTGAAGCCTAATTAAACTTTTAAAATTCTAGATCCAGCAAGGTTTCAAATAGTATGGACTAGTTTCTTATTTTCTTTTTGACTTTAATGGAGTCGAATATTATTCATATTATTACTTCAGTTTGTTTTGAACACAGTTAACAACAGTCCTCTATGCCGCAGCATACAGGGCAGATATTTGAGCTTTATTTCCTTAGTTTTTGGGCTAAAAGATCGGACTTCAATGTCTGTTATTTAACTGTGTTGCTACAAACACTTTTGATTAAACTGTCAAGTTCCCAACTCATGTTTTATGGGTCGTTATGTTATTTAGTTTTGGGAACTTATTTCAAGGCTGTTCAAACTTCTATTGTTGCACTTGTCTGCATCATTCATTTCCTAAAAAAGAGAATTAATTTATTTCATTTTTATTTTGTTTATTTGAGAATATTTTATTTATTTATTGGATAATTTACTGCTGGAAGTTTGCAGTTTTTTATCAATAGGTTGCTTATACAAAAGATAAGCAGTTTTATAGTTTGCATTTTGTTTCCTTACTGTACCAAAAATGAACCAAACCGTGACCTTAAAACCAAACAGTGATTTTAGATGTACAGTTACACCCCTGATATATCATTTCCCCACACACAGGGGGCATAATTTATTTATGGCTCACTCATTCCTGTTTATTTTAAAAAAGGGAATATATAAGCTATAGCTTATTAAAACTGTTTTACAATAGATGCAGCCTTATAGATTAACAAAATAATAATCATCAAATTTATAACCAAGGAGGATTTACAGACTGAAATGCATCCATAAAATGTTTCTTACCTTTGCTAAATGATGGGGGGGGGGGGGGGGGGGGAGTCACTGTGGAGCAGCCAATACAGTTTTAAATCCAGCTTTGCACAGGTCCTCAGACAGCCAACATCACATCACCTTTTTTTCCTTACAATTCTTTCCATTTTTCTATGATTGGAGTCATGTCAGAGTGGCCTCAGCTGAGCTGCATGCCTAGCAGTCCAGTTCTAAAAATTATTGTTTAGAAGAAGAAACCATCTCTGTTGTCATTCAGTCCATACAGCCAATCATGTACAGTAGAATGAAATTACGTTTCTCCTATCTACAATGTTTATCACATGTAGAATCAGAGGGGTCGCTGCCATGCAAGGCGCTCCCACAAACAACTTCTCCTTCCCCCATCCTATTACACCGAGCACCAAGCTAGAAGGTGGGAAGTACCATTTTTTATATGGTCTTTGGTATGACCCGGCTGGGACTTGAACCCCCAACCTCCCGGTTGTGGGGTGGATGCTCTATCAACTAGGCCACCACTCCGCAACTGGATACATTTCTCAATGGAAACACATACTTTTATGAACGTAAAATATATACATTTTTAAATTATTATGTTGTCAACCATGCGTGACTGTCACATCTGACGGCGGCTGCACAGACAGTCGCTCAGCCTGTCCGTCCTCAGTGCATGTGGAGAGAGAGCACGGACATCGGCAGCTTCCTGCCACTCTCGGTAAGACATGAACAGATCCAGAGAAAGTAAAATCAAAGGAAAATAGTTTAATTCTGTGTGGACAGATTAATTTGTGTTCATGTATGGTTGTTATGGAGAGAATTTCTCTACAAGAATACAAACAAGGAGGAAAAACAGCTGTCTCATTAGTGTCTACAGATCCATAAAAAGTCTTAAATATGATTTTCTAAAATCAACGCCATAATTATCCTTAAAAATGAGAAACAATCCTTGAATTCCTGCTCAATAACCTTAAAATAGCCTACGCTATAAATGCTGGATTCACCAGACGTGACCGAAGTCTGAATTAGTGTGAATTTATTATCACCGTCACAACTCAATACATCCCAAGTTATTAACAATAGAAGCCCTCTATAGCGATTCAGCTTTCAGAATGGTTGTTTCTGTTATATGCTTTTATTGTGAAACACCGTTAACCGGATATACTTGTCTGAAATCAGCAACATACAGCCAACAGATTGTAAAAGGAGTTAAAATGAGTGGAAAGAGAGAAGAGAAGATTCTTTGACAGCTAGTTTGTTACCTGATGTTTTAATGGGGTTTTGGACATTGAATTATAAGTGCAGACTGTCTACCAATGCCATGCATTTTTTTTTAATTATAACCAATATTTAGCTCAGCAGAAGAAGGCATTTTTTTTTAAAGTTTTTTCCCCCCAATCTTCTGTAATTATTTCAAATTGGCTTAATCTGCATTAAATGATTTTTAAATTTATATTATTTAGAAAGTTGTTTAGAATTCTTTTTGTTTTATTCCAAAATAAAGAAGAATATCAGACAACCAATCCACTAGTTGTCCAACTGAGAGTCTGGAGAACAGGTGAAAGATACAGATTTATATTAATACATTTGAATAAGGAACATTATGAAGCAACATAAAAAGGATGAAACGTAGCTTCTTCTCCAAACTTGTCTCTAATTTATTAAAATATCAGGAACTAAAGCTGTGTCATCACTGCTGAAAGTAGGAGATGGATGACATTTTTCAGATTTAAACAATTTATGAATGTGCTGATAATTAAAAAAACTGCAAAAATTATGTTCAGCTATTCATAAATTTATTTTTCAGCACAAAACAATTTCCAGTATATTTCTAATATTTTTTATTTCATGAATGAAGCTATACGTATATAAAGCTTAACAGGTTTTTCCACTGTTGTAGTATGAATTCATTAATGCCACATAATATTCAGAACTATGTACAGTATATAAAAAACTTCATAGGCTGCACGGTGGCGCAGTGGTTTAGCACTGTGGCAGCACAGTTTTACCCTCGGCTGGGGGATTGCGGGGATCATGAGATCGTGGGTTCGATCCCAGCCCCCGACCAACAGTGAGCTGTGTGGAGTTTGCATGTTCTCCCCGTGTTGCGCGGGTTTACTCCGGGATTTCTCCGGTTTCCTCCCGCACACCAAAAACATGTAGGTTTAGGGCGCTCGCGCACGCAGCGACCAGCAGCCGGTGGCTTGTCACCAGACTGCAAACCAAGTCTACCTACGGGTACAAATAAGTAACAAAAAAAATAAAAAATAAAAAAAAAAATAAAAATAATAATCTTTATTTTAAAGGTCAAATTGCCGTTGCGGCCCTCAGCCACTTCTATTTTAGTTGAAGATAGCAAAACGGCTCTTCAGCTGGCAAAGGTTGCAGACCCCTGGTCTAGGACGATAAACCGGAACGGGGCCAAAGTATCACCCTGGCGTACTCCTGAAGCGATCTCAAATTCATCCAACTTGCTGTCTGTGGCGACAACCTTGGCGCGTGTGTTGGTATACATCGCCCTAATAGGACTGCACAGGTTATTTATCCATTTATGGCTCACTCATTCTTTCAACTTAAAAAAGGGACAGACAGACAGATTTATTTCTTGCAGGAGGAATCCATTACAACAGCAGTTTTCACACTTTTGGTGGATCCGAGTGCATGCTTGGTTGCTTCTGTGATGTGTCATGTGCATGTAGATCTTTTTTTCTGGTTCTAAATTAAAACTTTTTCATATGCACCAGGCCTGGGGCTAACTGGGAGCATATGATCAGGAAGTTTCCAGTGACCCACGGCTCCCAGTGTTGCACTGTGTGGTTATGCTAATTCCTGGCTGGGCTTGCCCTCATCACGGGCTGGCCTTAAGGACTCTCAGGATAGAGGGGAGCAGCCAAAGTCTCCATGGTGGGTATCTTGTTAAATTAAAGACAAGGGGCCACTCGGGGACTGGTCTGCCGTCCTCTAAACTACTGAACGGCTGCTGCTGCAGGAAAGTCAACAGGAACAGCTTCAGTGAATAAACAACAGCGGGAGCTCAACGCCAAGGTGGGTTATCTGATACAAGCAGGCAAATGAATATGCAAAAACAATATAATGTCAGTGTTAAAAAACAAACATATGTTTATTAGTTTGCAAAGCATGAAAGTTAGGCTGTACAAACAATATTTTTTCCCTGCCGTTGGTGAACATTTTAATAAATCCAGAGGCATACGTATAAATTCATAGTATCTGTGAGGTTTGATGGGTCAGAAACAATAAGTGTGTGGGCAGGTGGAAGTGTAGCCAAACAGGTCGGTCAAGGATGTTCAATCTCTGCTGGCATGGAGGTAGGTAGAAAACAAAGTAGGGTGGGGGTGTGCACGTTCATTTCTCACACAAGCGCACGCACGCGCGCACACACACACAGAGAGAAGCTGACAGAAACACAAACTCATGCTCGGCAAACTACTCACACACATGCACACACGCACGCGTGAAAGGCTCTCTGCCCTCCTCCATCTCTCTTATTCTAATCTCAAGCTAATCTTTTCTCATTCTTACCTCCCCAAACCGACTCATATTTCACCGCCCCGTATCTTTACATTTTCTATTATCCACTGCTGAAAAATGTGACCACGGCCAACACCGTTTTGAAATTAAATATGAATCATCTTAGATAAAGATATGTTGAAGTTATTATTTATTTATTTATTTGTGTATTCTCTTAATTCCCTGTTAGCCATTGGTGGCCTGTGCTGGCTGAGTTTACCCTCTTTTTTCATCTCTCTGTGAAAGTTGTTCTTTCACCCCCACACACTCGGACCTTCCTGTCAGGCGCACAACTAATTTTTCTCAATTTTTCCCACTAAAATAAGGCTTTAAAAAAAAAGAAGAAGGAAGGAAGAAGCAGCAGCAGCAAGGTCTGCTGACCAGCCAATGGTGTTTGATCAGATTGGGACACCTCAAATGTAATTCACTGCACGCACGCACGCACGCACGCACGCACACGCACACACACACACACACACACACACACACAGAGTCCTTGTATCTACAACTCTGCCAGATATATATAATAGAGAGAGAAATAGGAAATATGAAGCTTTCAGCCATAGCGCGGCAGTGTTACATATGAGGGGAGATCCCATCGGTCCAGCTCTGTATTTAGTATTTCTCAAGAGTAATCTTTTGTCATTTTATCACAAGAAATGAAATAATAGGGCAATCCTCTAATGAAAAATGAGACAGTTGCTGTGGCTCAAGAGAGACCGAGAGACAAAAGCAAGAGAAAGAGGTTCAGAATCTAAGGCTTTCAAAAGATAATAAAAAAAACGCCTTTATCCTTCATGAAAAACCCGCTAGGTGCATATCCTTAATGAGGCTACATTAAACATACAACTGCATATGTGACGTGGGGAGAAATTTGTTGTTTCAATAAGAAAAAAAAAAAATTAAAAAATATGTTGTGCAGGTGTACAGACATACTGTATATACAATGTATGCACAAACATACATATACAAATATATATACATTATTACAAAACACACTTGTGACACATTATCACTGCTTTTATAGTCTAGTTGGTTAAAAATCGATTCCATTTAATTAATTCAAAGAAAATGTAGATCATTTTGTCATTGATATAATTAGATTTTATACAGCATATATGAGTGCTGTACCCAAACATTTGAATATCCAGCTATTCATTTGATACATTATATTTGGCTTTCAAATTTAGTATTTATTTATCCCTCCCCAACTGCTTGATTTTAATAAAGGTAGAATAAAAATTTACCTTTATCAAATTCCTCTCCCCTCAAAAAAAGCAAATTTATGAGGAAAATGTCACAGATTCACAAGAAACTTGATGAAGTCAGAAAATTTACCAAAAAAGTGTCAAATTTTACAAACATGAAAAAATGCAAATTTATTACAAAAAATGCAAACTTTATTATAAAACTGCAAATTCGGAAGAAAAATGCTTTCACAAGGAAAAAACTGTATTAGATAAATGTAGAAATTTAATGAGAAATATATTTAAAATTTGCAAAAGAAGCTCCAAATTTATGACCAAAAAAGTTTCATATTTACATGAAAAAATTTTAAATTTATAAGAAATGTCACATTTCTGAAAAAAAACAACAAAAAAAAAAACAAAAAACAACAACAACAAAAAAACCCACCACATATTAGAATATCTGTGACATTTGCTCTGAATTGCTCTGGATCACTCCCAGATATTCAGAACCCAAAGCTTATATAATCCCTAATATATGCATGTTTGTATGTGTAGGTACAGATATACAGGGGTGTGGAAAAGTGTTTGCCCCCCTTCCTGATTTCTCCTTTTTTGTATGTTTGTCACACTTAAATGTTTCAGATCATCAAACAAATTTAAATATTAGATAAAGATAACAAAAGTAAACACAAAATGCAGTTTTTAAATGAAGGTGTTTATTATTAAGGGTAAAAAAAAAGCCAAACCTACTTGGCCCTGTGTGAAGAAGTGATTCCCCCCCCATTAAAACAAATTAACTGTGGTTTATCACATCTTTGGAAAGTTGAGTTCAATTTCTCGAGCCACACCCAGGCCTGATTACTGCCACACCTGTTCTCAATCAAGAAATCACTTAAATAGGACTTGCCTGACAAAGTGAAGAAGACCAAAAGATCCTCAGAAGCTAGATATCATACTGCAACCCATAGAAATTCAGGAACAAATGAGAAACAAAATAATTAAGATATATCAGTCTGGAAAAGGTTATAAAGCCATTTCTAAAGCTTTGGGACTCCAGCGAACCACAGTGAGAGCCATTATCCACAAATGGCGAAACCATGGAACAGTAGTGAACCTTCCCAGGAGTGGCTGGCCGACCAAAATTACCCCAAGAGGGCAGTGACAACTCATCCAAGAGGTCACAAAAGACCCCACGACAACATCCAAAGAAATGCAGGCCTCACTTACCTCAGTTAAGGTCAGTGTTCATGACTCCACCATAAGAAAGACTGGGCAAAAATGGCCTACATGGAAGAGTTCCAAGTTGAAAACCACTGCTGAGCAAAAAGAACATAAAGGCACGTCTCAATTTCGCCACAAAACATCTTGATGATCCCCAAGACTTTTGGAAAAATACTCTGTGAATTGACGAGACAAAAGCTGAACTTTTTGGAAGGTGTGTGTCCGATTACATCTGGCGTAAAAGTAACACAGCATTTCAGAAAAGGAACATCATACCAATAATAAAATATGGTGGTGGTAGTGTGATGGTCTGGGCCTGTTTTACTGCTTTAGGACCTGGAAGACTTGCTCTGGTAAATGGAACCATGAATTCCGCTGTCTACCAAAAAATCCTGAAGGAGAATGTCCGGCCATCTGTTCGTGACCTCAAGCTGAAGTGCACTTGGTTTCTGCAGCAGAACAATGATCCAGAACACACCAGCAAATCCACCTCTGAATGGCTTAAGAAAAACAAAACGAAGACTTTGGAGTGGACTAGTCAAGGTCCTGACCTGAATACGATTGATATACTGTGGCATGACCTTAAAAAGGCAGTTCATGCTTGAAAACCCTCCAATGAGGCTGAATTACAACAATTCTGCAAAGATGAGTCGGCCAAAATTCCTCCACAGCGCTGTAAAAGACTCACTGCCAGTTATTGCAAACGCTTGATTGCAGTTGTTGCTGCTAAGGGCAACCAACCAGTTATTAGGTTTAGAGGGCAATCACTTTTTCACACAGGGCCATGTAGGTTTGGATTTTTATTTTTTTTTTACCCTTAATAATAAACACCTTCATTTAAAAACTGGATTTTGTGTTTACTTGTTATCTTTGTCTAATATTTAAATTTCTTTGATGATCTGAAACATTTAAGTGTGACAAACATACAAAAAAATGAGAAATCAGGAAGGGGGCAAACACTTTTTCACACCGCTGTGTGTGTATATATATATATATATATATTTTTTTTTTTCTTCTGTATAATATATTGTGCATAGTCAATATCAATCTGAACATAAAAGCATTTCAGTAAACAGAACAAAACTTCCATTAAAATAACAAACTACTTTGAAGTCAGAAGTAAATACAGTAAGTACAGTACATGGGCATGGTTGAGTCCCGCTACTATACGACCACTTAACCCATGAATTACGGCAATTCAGTTTGCTGGCCACTCAAAAATAATTATAAACAGGACTGTGTCAGTGTCTTTAATTTTACCAATGATTATGTGCTGTTTTATTTATCAAAGACTCATCACTGTCTACATCTGCTCTTTCATCTGCAAATGCATTACATCAATCAGCTGTCAAATCCTGTCATAACCATAAATCCCATTCAGTAATGGAGAAATAAAATTCACTCTGAATAGTGCAAACAAGAAACCCTGTGGGAAAATCAGTGCAGGAAGTGATCAGAAAACTACGAGTTATAATTTTTTTTTAAAAGCACAAACATTTAAATATGCAACTTTAGCCACTTAGAAGGCCATAAATTCCCAAGCGTCATCTAAATTAAGTTATTTATCTACTTGCAGAGCACAGATAGAAAGCAGTTGTTCCCTCTTACATACAGTCTCTTGCACTCTTTTATCTCCTCTGATTGCGTGTCTGTGTATGTGCCCATGCATGTCTGCATGCATGCAGTTGCTGTTAAAAGTGTGTGTGACAGACAGTCTCTCTCTCCATGCGTCTGTGTTTAATTAAAGGCAGGGTTTTGGCATCCCAAGCCACCACCACAGCCCGCACTTGTGCACGCATACAAGTTACACAGCGGCTGACTGAGCGAGCTGGGGAGGGAAGCTGGCCCTAATGTGCATAATTAACTTAACCCCCATCACTTGACTTTAAAAGGGCTGTTTGGAGGACTGAGCCAGGCAAATGGAGGCTGGGAGAGTGGTCCTTTATATCTAAAATATTCATTACTGCATTTTCAGAGGATTTTTGAGCATCCTCGGATATTTGTTTTCTCATTCGAGAGGACAGATTGTTACTAAGCACCTCTGAGATGACAGGATAGACTAGTGGGAAATGGGCTGAGTCACCATTTGAAATACCACAAAGTCACAAAACATACACACGACGGACACGCTTGGAAGTAGCTCATGTGATTACAGTCTCCTACTTCAGACTCTGTAACAAGAGACAAGAGTCTTTGCATGTGAAACATGGTGTGTACCGGCCAAGAGAGCCTGTCATGACTCCAGCCGAAGAAGAGTTGAGAATAGGAAGGAGGACAGAAACAGGAGTGACTGGCCAAGAAAATCTCTTGCCCTGGGGCCTGGTCCTTTTTTCCCCCTCCTCCTCCTCCTCCTCCTCACCCTGCTGTGCCAGTACTGACTGCTACCAGCCACATACTTCACCTCCCATCAGGGTCAGGGCGGCAGTGAAAAGGTCAGCTCGCCGACAGCTGATTGGCCAGCATGGCTGTGGTCGGCAGCAGCTAGCCAATGGGCATCCTGACGCACCTGATGTGACACACACCGCTCCGAGCATCCTCTCTGCACAACAGGCTGGGGAGGATAGGCAGAGCAAAAACAACAAAACATGCGGCTCTGCTAATGAACAGAAAACAAAAACAGACTGTCTTGTCCCACAGCAATGAATGAATCAAAAATTTAAAAGTTTATTAACTGGCTGTTTAATATTCTAAGCACAAAGGGAATGTACTGTATGGAGGTATACAAAAACAAGCTCGGAATCAGCAGCAATAGGAGCACAGTACTTGCAGGGGGCTGAAGCAGACCTCACAGCTGCTGGACCAACTCCTCAGGTCGCCTGCAGGCCACCAGCATCAATTGTTGCTAATGAAGTATCAAACTGACTATACATGCCGTACTGCAGTAACTGCCCGTCTCTGCACAAGTAGATTTTGTGAGAGATGGACTGTTTTATTCAGTCTTGTTAGCAAAGTCTGATCACTGGATTCTGGTGAAGAAACTCGTACCACTTTTTAAACTTCAGATTGTGAAAATCATGACAGGTCAACTGAGAAAATCAGAATGGATATATGGCTACTATTGCGTATGAAGCAGTGGAAAATGCATATTCTTAAGTGTCCAGTTGCTAATTATCCAGTAATCTGTGTGTGTGTGTGTGTGTGTGTATGTGTGTGTGTGTGTGTGTGTGTGTGTGTGCGCGCGCGTGTGTGCGCGCACACGCCTGGCGGCGGAGCTGTTCATGTGGCTCATACTGGAACAGATTAAAGGAGACGCGTCATTTTTGGGCATGTGTACACCAGCTCGGCCCTCCTCCTCCTCTTCTATTCCACATCCACATTCTGCGCCCCTCCATAACAGAGCACAATAGGAACCAGCAGAGCTGTCGTCTGCCGCTGATATGGATGGACAAGAGCAGGAAGTGGCTTTGGAAACCTCCTCTAGCACTCTGTCACATTTTCTTGCACTCTGTTGCTGACAAACAAGGCGCATCACCATTCTGTCTGACCACCCCCTTAGCAGTCTTTTCCCCCCTTTTCTACTCTCACAAGTATTTGACTTATGTAGGAAATGTGGGAGGAGTTATCCACTGCCGCCTCCCTTGTTGTTGTTGTTGTTGCTGTCGTGCCCTTGAACACTCAAGCCAACCTGAACAAGTTAATGTCCGGCTGAGTAAATACCATGATTTGTTTGGGAGTTCTGAGCAGACTGTGTGTGGGTATGTCAGTCAGAGATTTAATGTTGCCAATTATTTTCCAAAGTCCATCACTGAGACAAACTTCTGTGAAGGGTCAGAAATTAAAGGACTATTGCAGGTCTTCAGAGAAAATTGGTAAATGGAGTACTGGAGTACAAATAACGTGCGTCAAAAAGCCCGACAACTAATAGATTCAGCTACTCAATTTGTGAACTTTCTCAATTTTTTCCCTGTTCCATGCAATAATCAGTATAAAAGGAATGCATCATTACTTCTGGGCCAAACAACTTGCATCTTAGACTGATTTCAACCTGTAAAAATATTGTGACTAAATCTTACACAGCTGTGAGACCATCTTATCCAAAGTCTCTCCAGTCATTTGGATAAAACAGTAGATTAAGAGAACTCGGACTGCTTTTGGGGGTAGAAAGTAAACGTCTTGCAATCAAAGTACTTTTAAAATATTCTTAAAAGACCCTGTTTGGAGTGTTTCTGTATTCCTCAGACTTAGCGATATTTAACTGTGTAGTCTTGTTCATATTTTATTGGAGTTTTGGTATGTGTCCTCAGGATCTGTGGTTATCCCACATCCCATTCAAAGTCTATGCAAAGGCAGTGCATTCTGATAGCTGTGCATCACGATTTGAGCAATGGCACATTGAGCCTACTGCACTTCATTTATTAAAGCTGAACAAGATATCCGATATGAGAAACTGATGCTAAACATTTAATTAGCAGTAGATTAAGTCAAATAAAAACTGATTCAGCAAATGCAGAGCTCTGGGAAAAAATAAGAGAGCAAAGAGACCACTGCAAAATTATCTCTTTATCTGGTTTTACCATTTATACGTATGTGTTTGAGTTAAATGAACAGTTCTGTTTCATTCTCTAACCAACTGAAAACAACTCACCCAAATTTCAAGTCAAAATATCATCATTTAGAGCATTTGCTTACAGAAAATGACAACTGGGCAAAACAGCATAAAAGGATGTTGCTTTTTTCCATCCATCCATCCATCCATCCATCCATCCATCTTCTACCGCTTTTCTGGAGATCTGGGTCGCAGAGGCAGCAGCTCAAGCAGAGAAGCCCAAACTTCCCTCTCCCCGGCCACCTGCTCCAGCTCTTCAGAGGGGATACTAAAATGTTCCCAGGCCAGCTGGGAGATGTAGTCTCTCCAGCGTGTCCTGGGTCTGCTCCAGGGTCTCCTCCCAGTTGGACGTGCCCGAAACACCTCAAGTGGGAGGTGTCCAGGAGGGATCCTGATCAGGTGCCCAAACCACCTCAACTGGCTCCTTTCGATGTGGAGGAATAATGGTTCTACTCTGAGCCTCTCCCAGATGACTGAGCTCCTCACCCTATCTCTAAGGGTGAGTCCAACAATCCTACGGAAAAAGCTCATTTCAGCCGCTTGTATCCGTGATCTCATTCTTTCGGTCATTACCCAAAGCTCATGACCATAGGTGAGGGTAAGAACGTAGGTTGACTGGTAAATCGACAGCTTTGCTTTAGAGCTCAGCTCCCTCTTCACCATAACAGACCGGTGCAACATCCGCATCACTGCAGAGGCTGCTCTGCTCCATCTGTCAATCTCATGCTCCACTCTCCCCTCACTCATGAGTGAGACCCCGAGATACTTAAACTCCTCCACTTGGGGCAGGAGCTTGTCTCCAACCCGGAGAGAACAATCCACACCTTTTGTTGCCTTTTTGTCCCCCAAAATTTTAAACATGTTGACAAAATTGAAACAATGACCATGTTTGTGAATATTTCTCAGCATTTGCCGCTCCGTGAGACAGTACCATAAAGAGTTGCTTGGGTTCTCTACTTGGAGAACCAAAAAGAACTTTAGGGACACCCGATACAACCATTTGAAACGCTTACAACTATTTTGCAAAGGTTTGTGGAAAAATAAATTTGCACATAAATTCAGAACACATCAAAATTTCTTTGTGACCTTAAAAACTATTTGCAAACTGTTTTGCAACCTTTTACAAACCCTGACAAAAGCCAAAAATCTCAGCGTTCATCAGCATTCACCGCTCTGTGAGACCAGCTTAAAGAGCTCTATTTAATATAAAAAGCAGAGCCAATCAATGTCATTTCAAAGGTGACTGACCCCTCATGTATTGTGCTGGCCCCACCTCACACTGTATCGTGGCTCCAGAGTGCCAACCTCCCTCTTCCTCCTCCACCTCTGAACCGCAGTCACAAATTTTCCCAATTACCTATGCAATCTTGAGGATATTATCCAAATGGCTCTGTGTATTCATATCTGCACAAGACGAAACACTCAGCCTCATCCGTCACCATCACGATTACCTGTTGAGTAGGGCTTGTGGGTCACTGTGACTTTGTGCTTGTGGCTAGTTAGCACAATAGCGATTTGGCTTCAGTGCACTTTGCTCGCTTTTTCTTGGCATTTTCAAGTAAAATAAAGAGTCCATCACCACAAACTTATTATAGTTGGCTAACTGAGACAATAAACCCAACTCTAGCTTGTAATTTTTGTTGTAGACAGATGTGAAATATCTTGTGTGGACGTTTACAAGGGTGGGACTTCCAAGTCACAAGGTCTCATTTCAAACAGCACCTCACTGTGGAAATGAAGGTATCCAAGAAGCCACTGATTAACTATTATTTAAAGATTACACTGGTCAACACCAAATTTATTGTCTAAGTTTTTTTAGCTGATTTAGGACAATTTTGATGTGCTGAATCCAAAAATCACATTGGTTTTGCTCAATCAGGTCAACTTTTTGAACTATGGCCACATGTTTTCTTACGTTTTTGTTTACATGTACGGGTATTTTTGCTTTATAGAATACAAAATTCTTTTGTATTTCTTGAAATTCTCTGAATTTTGAACAATGATAACACAACACTCAATTTACATGTACTTACCTTTATCAGTGTCTACAATTCAAGTTACAGTACAACTGCTGTACGACTGCTTATAACTTAACATAAAAACCTGACCTGATCGAGAGAAACGGATGTCATTTTCGGATTCAGCGGTGCAAAACTGTCTTAAATCAGTTGAAAAAACACAGACAACTTACAAAAAAATTTTTTTGTTATGTTGTGTTATTTAAAAAATGGCTGAAGCAGAATGATACATACAGTGCTGTGAAAAAGTATTTGCCCCTTCCTGATTTCTTATATTTTTGCATATTTGTCACACATCAGTGCTTCAGATCATCAAACTAATTTTAATATCAGACAAAGATAACCTGAATAAATACAAAATGCAGTTTTCAAATGATGAGTTCATTTATTAAAGGAAAAAAAAAACCTATCCAAACCTACCTGGTCCTATGTGAAAAAATAATTGCTCCCCGTGTTACAGCATGAATTAACTGATTAACCATATTTTTTGGAAAGCTGAGTTCAGTTTCAGTAGCTACACCCAAGCCTGATTACTGCCAGACTTGTTGAATCAAGAAATCACTTAAATAGAACCTGTCTTGACAACCTGAAGTACGCTATAAGATCTCAAAAGCAACACATCCCACTGTGATCTAAAGAAATTCAAGAACAGATGAGAAACAAAAACCCAGAACAGCATCTAAAGAACTGCAGGTCTCACTTGCCTCAGTTTGGACACTGGTCCACGATGGAACAATAAGAAAGAGACTGGGCAAAAATGGCGTCCATGGGAGAATTCCAAGACAAAAACCACTGCTGGACAAAAAGAACACAACGACTCATCTCACATTTGCCAGAAAACATCCAGATGAGCCTCAAGACTTTTGGAAAAATATTCTGGGGACTGACGAGACAAAAGATTAACTTTTTGGAAAATATGTGTCCTGTTTTATCTGGCATAAATCCAACACAGAATTTCATAAAAAGAACATCATATCAGCAGTCAAACGTGGTGGTGGTAGTGACATAGTCTTGGGCTACTTTGCTGCTTCAGGACCTCAAGAACTTGCCCTCCTTGACAGAACCATGAATTCTGTTCTCTACCAAAAAATCCTGAAGGAGAATGTCTGGCCTTCAGTTCATGAAGCTCTCCAATGTGACTGAATTTAAACAATTCTGCACAGAAGAGTGGGTCAAAATTCCTCAACAGCAATGTTAAAGACTCATTGCCAGTTTTTGGCACCAGTGGTGGCACAACCGGTTATTTGGTTTAGGGGGCAGTTGGGGCAATTACTTTTTTCACATAGGGCCAGGTAGGTTTGGATAGTTTTTTTCCCTTAATAAATGAAATCATCTAAAAACCGCATTCCGTATTTACTCAGGTTATCGTCGTCTAATATTAAAATTTGTTTGATGATCTGAAACATTTAGGTGTAACAAATAAGCAAAAGCATAAGAAATCAGGAAGGGGGCAAATTCTTTTTCACAGCACTGTACGTGGTTAAAAACATCCAAGTGCAATTATCAAATCCCTAATGTCCAGTCAGATTGCTCGTCGGACCTAATTGTTGTGTAATATTAAATAATGAAAATTACTTTGTAGCCAAGGGGGAAAAAAACAGAAGATTTATTAACAGAAGTTAATCTCACTATACATTAAGACAAGTAAAAATTTAGTTACGGCAGCTAAGCTAACACCGTATAGACAACCAAATTTAATCTGGTACAAAGACAGTTAATTGCCATAAAAAGATAGTGTTATTGTGAAAAATAAAATTGTTATGGATCACACACTGCATCATAATTTGAAATCATTAACAATCATGCCATTCACTTTTTTTTATAAAGTGCACTTCTATTTTGACTAAGTGTACACAGTAAATTTTTTATTCTGCTCTTCGAAGGAATCTTGTTACAAGCCAGAATATTTATGGTTTACTTGCGGCAGCTCAATTTTAAAAATCTGCCAGTGTTACACAGCACAGGAGCCCCACAAAGCTCCTCCCAGCCCCATACACGCGCCGACATCCCCACACCAGCACTCTGCCACTGGAAGGCAGTGCTAATATTTGCCCGACTCACTTCTAATACACATCAGCATCAGGAGTGTGTTTTCACTGTGCTGTCACAAGCCAGCGAAAATATTTGCCTCCCTCCCTGCTCCCCCACCAACTCTGTAAAGCCATCCTCCTACTCCTCCACCAGCCGCCACCCTGCAACTTTCTCCAGACATACCCCCCCCCCCCTCAATTAGATAAATGGTGAGTGGATTTGCTTAGCAAATTGTTGTGCCGCCTGAAACGACAAGACTTGTGTGGTAAAGATATATTTAAATAGTTGACGGGCAGAAAATGATTTTCTGTGATAGCCAGCCATTAGGCCAGTGCTCTCCAGCGTAGAGGGGTGTTATTGGAAGAGAAACCCTATACGACTGCACAGACACTCTTTAACCAGCACAATGAGGTAGATGGACCACTAAGGCTTCACACAGACACACAACACAGGCTCAGACATATGCCTCAACGCTCCACAAATGGTGTGTTTTACTTCTCATTTTTCCCCTGGCTTGTGAAACATCATGACATTGTGGAGCCAGCCCCATTAAGGTAGAGCTTTAAAGCAAATATTACAGTGTCATCACACCACTTCAGACCTCCCCACTCGTTGAATATCAAAGCCAGGAGAGCTGTCAAAAGCCTATATTAATCAATTTCAAACTGAACAGAAAATTGTTTCCCCAGTCTCCACCCTAACGGCTCTCTGATTTAGAGCAATCTTGACCCCTCTGGAAAAAAAAAAAAAAAAAAGAATTCACCTCCACAACTCCAGAGTGAGAGAAGAGGGGAGGCGACGAGGAAAAGGAGGGAAAAGAAAGAAGAAGTGGGGGGGGGGGGGAGTCAGGGTCTAATTAGGAGTAATTACAGCCTTTTCATTTCCAACATGATGAAATAATTTGATTCTTTTTAAAGACGGGGGTCTGGTTTGCCTCAGCACAGACAAAGCGCCCCTACGTCGAAGGTTGAGAGCTATAGCAGGACAATGGCGGTCCTTCTGAGAGCCAAGCATCACACCGGCCCATAAATCATGCCAAAGGTAGGCTTCAAACACGGCTATTTGACTGTGCCTCGTTGATGGCCGCCATACAGGGGTGACCCACATTAGCAAGATAAAATAAATATGGGCAATGGCGGTGCTGAGATGGAGGGGAAGTGACACATTAGAAGGAGAAAGGGGACATACGTCACCGCAAAACACTTCGACTCCAGCAGACATCCATAGCTTGTCGATACAGGGGCATGCTGTTCCAATTCACTCTGTAGCCATGAAACAAGAAACAAAAATGTACTTTGTTTCATCTAGGAGGGACTGCTCCTATAAGGATTGAAATAATCAGATTCTCTTTGGTGAACAGAAGACGAAGGCCTAAAAAAGATGCATTTGAAAGTGACGAAGATGGAATGAGAAAGACCGTGTTTCATGTGCAAGAAGAGACAAGAAGGGAGGGGGCAGTTAGAGAAGAAAAGAGAGGAATGAGAAGGAAAGAGAGAAAGAGGGATGCCGGGGCATAATTACAAGTAAAATGTAGAGAAATTAGCATAGAGAATAAGGGCTTCTAGTTTGTCTCTCTCGTAGGCATGCTCCCAGAGGTTCTCCCATTGGAAGAGCTAAGGTAAGAAACAACTCAGGCTAACTTCAAATCCTTTTCATCTTACTAAGGACACAGCACATTTAGGGCTTTCACAGCTTAAAAGGCCTCCTTAATCAACACCAACTCTTTCATGTGTTCAGCAATAAAGAGAAGAAATTCCTGTTTCCAAAGGCTAACAAGATGAGTATGGAGGGCGTCTTGACTCCAGTTTTAAACTGAAGAATCACAGTGTTGAATAAATATTATTAAGTACTGTATGTTTACAAAACTACAGTAAAATAGTTATACAGATGACCAAAAAGAGCAATTTTTACATTATTTTGCGTTTTTCTTAAAAGTTTGAATTATGCTCTGCATCTACATTCACTTTGTATCACACAGTTAAGATACAAGCACCAATTGATCTGAGCACTGTCCACTATGAAACAGAAGTTTAAAAATAAGTCTGGCAATATTCTATCTACTTGTTAACAATTCCCTGGCCGTAGTGGCCATCAAAATGTGTCTCTCAGTAGTGTTTTCCCTCAGTGCGTCATAAATTGTTTGCTTCATTAAAATAAAGCATTAAATCAAACACACACATGCATACACACTGCAGTCTTGGCAAACATTACGGAATAAAACGTGTTTGTTGAATCTACTTTCAGCCATGGAATTGGCAAGCCAGAGAGCATTTGATGGAGTAGCAAGATTTAAAAAAAAAAAAAAAGACTTTTTATTAGGGATGCAGACTGTGAAATTTGGGGCCGATACAATACCAGTGTTTGAAATAATGAGTTAACCAATAGCCAACACGGAGTGTTTGTTTTGCTTTGGAGTTCATCTTTAATATGAGGGAGACAAAGAAATATGCATTATAAAAAAAACTCAACTGAAACACTTTAAAGCTGACGTGATTTAAAAAAACAAATCAATTTTTCAGTGCTTTTGCTATTTGGGTACCTGGAGTGGGTACCAAGGGAAAAACTCTGAAAAAGCACAACCCTGTCACTTTGTTAGGCTCCATCTTTGTCTCGGTACCTCACACTAAATGAGTGGCTTTGATTTTCCTCCGGTTGTTATGTGAAAACTGGAGGTCGCTGAAGTGATACCATCCTCCCATTTTAATTATAGTGGGAGGATCCCTGTGAACATCTAAATGCACACTGACATTCCTACCATTGCTAGTACAGCATTAGCTCTGTAACCATGATTTTTATTGTTTTTTGTTTGTTTGTTTTTAATTCCATCTACCCTCACTAGACATCTGGGTTTCAACCTGGTTCATTAATCCAAAGTCAATAACATATCTTTCATTGTGGCTTAATTTGTTATATTTGTTATATTATAGTGTATGTAAAGGACCAACAGAATGACCTGCTAGCACCCTTACTAAAGGCCCTATCACACCTTGATGATTTAGGCCACAGGTGTCAAACTCATTCCATGGAGGGCCAAGACCCTGCAGGTTTTACCTCCACCCAGTGGCTTCAACAGGTGTTTTCTCTGAATTTCTTCCCACTGATTGCTGATCAATGAAAACACCTGCTGAAGAGACTGGGTGGAAGTAAAACCTGCAGGGTCTTGGCCCTCCATGGAATGAGTTTGACACCCCTGATTTAGGCAATGTTTGCCAAACGTATAAAAATTGGTCTAAAACACTGGCATATGCCAAAATTTTCACTTTTGGCCATATGCATCGCATATCCATAACTAGTTTGACATATACAAAACATATTAGTAACTTACATAGAACGTTTTGATAATTTATAAATAAGTTATAGGTCTGATCAGATTCCTCCACGCAGCTGTGTCCTTCGCCTTCTGCTGCCAGGAACTCCTGACCTTGTTAACTCGGGCGAAGACTGAGCCGGTATGAGTTGCTTTCTGACTGACCATTTCATGGAACTGCTTGCAAAGTATTTGAGTACTGCTAGCTTTTGCTGGACTAGCAGCCCATTCTTGGCAGATAAAGGTATTATCAGTGGCAAGGACAGGCCAAGACAAACTGACTCCAGTATCTGTTGCAGTGACGGACCAGATGATAGATACTTAGTTTATCTCTGCTCTTTGTGTAGTGCATGTCACGATGCACTGACTGGCAAAAGTCCACCACAATCTAGGTTTTTGTTTAAACAGTCATTGTCGCCCCCTACAGACTGCTATGATGATGATGATGATACCAATGAATGCTTAGCATGTCGCCAGCATTCACAACTTATGACCAATGATAGTCTAACTTATGCATAACTTACAAGGCATCAGATTTATATAACACTTTTTCGCAGACACTGAAAGACGCTTTATAATGGACATTATTCATTCACTCCACAGACAATGGTAGTGATAAGCTACTACTGTAGCCACAGCTGCCCTGAGGCAGACTGACGGAAACATGGTTGCCAATCCACGCCAAAGGCCTCTCCGACCACTACCAAACATTTCTACACATTCATACCAAACGTCATGGACACTGGAGGCAAGGTGGGTAAAGTGTCTTGCCCAGGGACACAAGGACGTCTGGGGGAGAGCGGGATTCAAACTGCCAACCGTCCGGTTATTAGAAGGCCCGCTCTACCTCTTGAGCCACTGCCGCCCACATTTCCCTCCTCCATTCCATTTTGCTGAGCACCAAGCTGGATGGCAGGAAGTTCCATTTTTATATGGTCTTTTGGCATGACCCGGCTGGGACTTGAACCCAACCTCCCAGTTGCGGGTTGGATGCTCTACCTCTAGGCCCCCACTCCGGTGGCATGCATAGTGCAGCCATGTCAAACTGCTGTTGCCTTCAAATCCATGAATCCTGGGTGTGCAAGAGATCACCTCTGTTCAACCGAGAAGATTCTCTCCTCCAAAAACCATCTCATGGTGGTGGTGGTGGTGGTGGGGGGGAATGTGACCGACCTGGCAGAGGCGTCAAATCTGTCACATCAGTTGTCACAAATGACAGATGACCGTTGTTACAACCTGGCTCAACAAAGGCACGTGAACTGATGGCAATAAAAAAGTTTATTTTCAATAAAGTAAAGAAAAAAAAAACCCAAGATAATGCATGGAGTGTGCTTTTGCCGGTGTGAACCAAAAAAACACCAGAGAGCCTCAGGCAAGGGACAGCAAAGTGTGATTTATCATGGAAAACAGATGAGCTCTGGGCTTCTGGCGATCTAATCAGCTGATTGGATCCACCTCCTGCGGTGTTCTGACATTTTGGCATATCTATCAAAACAGCACAGGACAGCTGATGGTATAGACAGCAGTCAAAACTAAAAACATGACAATGAGGGCTCAACAGCAGTTTGGATCTTCATAATATCCTGTAGTTTGAAAGGGTTACACTTAAGTTGGCTCGGACAGTTCCCGTTATATTAACAAGCACATGGGTTTAGCTCTGTGTGTGTGTGTGTGTGTGTGTGTGTGTATGCGCTGTAGGCACCAGCTGAATTGATCAGAACAGAGAGCAGGTGGATCAAGTCAGCTCTTAATTAGTAAAGGTGTCACCTAGTCTACACAGAGACCATCACACAGTCAAAACATGTCAAGGTACAACACATTTCTTTACTTTGTCTGAATAGAAGAACAAGACCAGTTTGACATGGACATCTGCTCATCATGGAGTACTGACGGGTTCCTACTGTGAACCAACGCTGTAAATACACCATTATAGGGTAGCTGGAAGTTAGAAACCCATTCAATAAGTTACACATAGGTTCAAAGAGTGTTACTCATATGTTAGAAATAAATTTGGGGTATGGTAGACATTTATCTCAATGTATTTCGACTTATGAGTCGCTTACAAGTAATGTGTGTATGAACAAATGCATAACTTCCCTACAACTTATGCCCCATGCATATGGGACGTTTTAGCCATATGCTGGATATGGAAATTTTTCAGCATGCTGAAAATTTTCAGAGGAGCTCGGCGTACAACGCCATATACCAGCATGCTTCAGCGTTCTTCAGCATGGTCTTAACTTATACAAAACTTACTTGTAACTGTTTCGACGTACGTGAGCGTATTCTCCAAATTTTTCATACGTTCGGCAAACCCTGCCTAAATCGTCTAGGTGTGACAGGGCCTTAACCAGCTGAAGGTCAGTATAGGGCCTTTTCCACTAGCACACTTTAGCGCGACACGGGACGGCTCAGCACGCTTTGTACGCTTTTCCACAAGCCCCAACACGGTTTAACAGCCGCGATTCTCAGCCCCGCTGAAGGGCAGGGTACAGCAGTGCTGAGCTGGGCCGTGTTGTGACATTAACAGACTGGTCGCCGCTGATTGGTCAGGTCATAACCGGCGCTGATTGGTCAGGTTGTAACCACCCCTCTCCTCCTCCTCTTCTACCGAATCTTCACGACCTTCTCAATAAAGTTTTTGAAAAAAAAAAAAGAATCTAGACGACCGCCATTACTCAGCGCGCAACCACTGTTGGCGGTTTATTTTCAGTGTATTGCTGTGCTATTTTCATTTATTCTCTATCAAAAATGGCTTCGCGTAATAAGGGTGTTCCATGGACCAATAAGGAGCTGCAGTGTCTGCTCACTGCATTGTCAGACGAATGTATCCAGCACGAGTTAGACGGAGCCACCCGGAATGAAAAAATATACCAGGAGGTCTCGACATCGGAGTCCTTTAACGGTGAGTTTTAATTTTTTTTTATTGTGCGTTTTTTCGCAAATATATTCGGTAAGACGCTCAGTTTATTTATGCAATAAAAAAGCTGTTCATTTGTGGATGATGATCGCTGCTTTATCGCAGCACACTGCGGACTCGCTTTTCTTTTAATTATTCATGTGAACAATACGCTGAAATAAGCTTATGTAATCTTGTTAAAAACTATTGTCTTTTCTGTATATTTTGCACTTTCATGCTGTATTTTATTGTGTGCATTTTCCTTGTAGAATACACGCGTCCGCCGCGCCAGCCCGCCCGGATTCTCCAATGTGAATCTGTCCCGCCACCAGGCGCAAAATGTATTCAATGATAAATATTTGCAACATTTAAATGAGGTTGCAGAAAACGCGAGGGTATCCCTGGACCTGGCAGAGACGGCTTCATTCAACCGAGCCTTCCTGACCCAGTTTGGGAAGCTGGTGTAGAGGCACTCAGTGGTCGGCATGTATAAAATGTCGATTAACCTTCATGTTGTGTTGCAAAGTTTTTTTTTTTATTTTAATATTTTGTATATAATAAAATGGAATTGTTTTGGAAAGTGTGGTTTGTCTGTTATAACACTGAATTATAAAACAGTATAATTGCATAGAAATTCCATTGCCTAGTCTGATGAAAATGATGCTGATCATCCTGTCAGGGGTCAACCATTGTAAAGGTAATGTAATTTTTAACTAGACCAAAAAACAAATGTTTTTGTAAGCTTTCTGTTCTTTTTATTGAAATATCATAAAAAATTACCACCACATGATACAGTTCTAAACTTTGGGTAATTTTTTTATGTTAACTTATAAGAAGTTGCACAGTTGGACTTTAAAATGCAGCAGGAGAGACTGATCAAGCTTACAAGTCAAAAAGTAAGTAAAAAAAGTAAGTATATGTAAATTGAATGTTCTATCGGCATTCCAAATTCAGAGAATTACAATACTTTAGAAGGAGTGTAGCATCATCTAAACGGAAAATAATAATACTGTTGTTCCAAACGTTGACCTGAAGGTGAAAAACATGAATTTTTTTTATTCAGTACATCCAAAATGCCCTAGGATGTAAAAAATAATACAAATTGGTGTTGGCCAGTGTGCCACTGTCTCATTATTTAATACGAATAAAAACAAGTTTCAGCTCATTATTTCTAGGTCATTTGGCAGTTAATTCAAAACAAAAGTGACTTGTGTTGTTGCAGCTTTTTTATCAGAGAGTTTCTCCAGTTTTGGAGCATATAATCATCCGTCCCTTAACTGTTAAACATTAAATAACAGCAGACAGATTGGCAAAGGATACACAATTGTGTTGCTGTAGCCTAAAACCGCTGTGACCCACTGCTTGTGGTGCTACCTTTCATGTGTGTGCTTTTTATGAATATTCACACGTTTTTGTAAGTACAAGTGGGATAGTATTAAATTGAAATATTCATTCATATTTCATCTCGCTGCCTGTACCCTTGTCTGGCGGTCCTTTTTGGCGTTTACGGTGAAAAAAGCCACAGACCGAGGAGTGGCCTTGTACAGCTATGTGTTATGTTTTGCTTGGGTCTTCTCAATAAAGTTTTGGAAAAAAAAATGTTTTGCTTGGGTCACGTGCATTACGTCACGGGAGTGTGGCACCGCCTCGCTGTTATAAACCCACCCACCCCAGCACAACACCCATGCCAAACACCGTGCTAATGGAGACAGAAGCATGCCGAGCCGTACTGAAGTGAATCAAGCCATACCGAGGTGTGCTGGGCTAGTGGAAAAGAGGCTATATGTCTGCTAACTAAGGGATTGCTTTGGTGAGAAGAGACTGATGGATCAAACTGCAGAGCATTAGCAGAATTAGTCATTTACTCATCCAGGATGATTTCTGTGCTTTCTGTACTGCAAGCACTGGTCATATTCTTTTGACCACTCATACTACACACCCCTTTCCCTGAAAATGCTTTATTTGGGCTTTTACATTCTCAACATTCAGCCAGTTTTACATTAGCTACCTCAGTCTGTCTTTGTCACTGGAGAAACAACCTAACATTAGCCTCAAAATGTCACCTGTTCAATCTCAACCATACATCTCAACACCATACAGCACATCAGCTCAGAAGACAACTCTTCCTCCAGACGAGTAGGCCATGAGTCTGGATCCGGCTAGTAAGAAAAAAACCCTCTGCAGGATCAATCCACGCAAGGTAGCTGGTCCAGACAACATACCGGGTCGCATCCTGAAGGACTGTGCACAGGAGCTCAAGAATGTCCTGGCTGACATCTTTAACATCTCCATGACTCAAGCTGTTGTCCCCACATGTTTCAAAACTGCCACCATAATACCAGTTCCAAAGAAGCCCGTCCCATCCAGCTACAATGATTACCGGCCCGTAGCACTGACCCCCATTATAATGAAGTGCTTCGAGCGGCTGGTCATGCAGAACATCAAGTCCATCCTCCCTCCCTCCCATGAACCATCTCAGTTTGCTTACAGGTCAAACAGATCCACAGAAGATGCCATCGCTGCTGCTCTCCATCCAGCCCTCACCCACCTGGACTCAAAGAACTCCTACGTGCAAATGCTGTTCTTGGACCTCAGTTCAGCATTCAACACAATCATCCCCCAGCACCTGATACAAAAACTCAGACACCTGGGACTCAAAACCTCTCTTTGTAACTGGGTGCTGGACTTTCTCACAGGGAGGCCACAGAACGTGCAGGTTGGCAGCAACACCTCCGAGACCATTACACTGAGCACAGGGGTCCCACAAGGGTGCATGCTGAGCCCGTTGCTCTTCACCATGCTGACCCATGACTGCGTACCAGCCCACAACACCAACCAAATCATCAAGTTCACAGATGACATGACGGTGGTGGGCCTCATCACCAACAACGAGGAGGCCAACTACAGAAATGAGATGAGCCAACTGGTCCAGTGGTGTAAAGACAATAACCTCTTCCTGAACTTCAGGAGGGGTCACACACAGCACCCTCCTCTGATCATCGATGGTGCAGCTATGGAGAGGGTGAGCAGCACCAAGTTCCTGGGAGTGCACATCTTTGAGGACCTCTCCTGGTCCAACAACACCACATCACTGGCCAAGAAGGCTCAAACTCGCGTCCATTTCCTCCACAAACTGAGGAGAGCACGAGTCCAACCCCCCATCATGTGTTCTTTCTACCGGGGCACCATTGAGAGCATCCTCACCAGCTGCATCACGGTGTGGTATGGAAGCTGCACCACCTTCTGCCAGAAGACACTACAACGCACAGTGAAAGCAGCCAGGAAGATCATCGGTGCCCCTCACATCTACCTCACCCGGCTCACCCACAGAGCCATCAGCATCACAGGCGACACCTCCCACCTCTCACACTCCCTCTTCAGCCCCCTGCCGTTGGGGAAAAGGGACCGAAGCCTCCGGGCCCACTACACAAAACTGCTAAAGAGCTTTGTTCATCAGGCCATCAGGACCCTGAACTCTGTCCCCCCCCCCCCCCCCAGACCGTAATGCAATCACCCACACAATAACTACCTCATCTGTTGGCAGAGAAAGACTGGCATACCAACAGTAATACATTTGCTGCTGTATGTCTCTGCACTTCAACTGCAACCATTTGCACAAATGCCATATCTGCTGATGTCTGTCTGTCACTGCTATACTGATCATGAGCAGTCCTGTCTGTTACTGTCTGAACCTATACTACTGCACTGAACTGCAACTACGGGTATTACAGCTCTAGTTTTCTGTATATAGGATTGCTGGGTTTTATCATCGTTAATCCTTTATCTCTAGTTGCACTATGGGAGGTCTGGGTCTATCCTTTGTCGCCATTTGCACTACAGGTTGCAATACTCTACATAGACTGCTTTTGTTGTTGTTTTCTTTTTTCCAGCCTTATTCCTTTTCTTTTTTATATTGTGTACACCACTGAAGAGAGAGAGGAATGCCATTTCAATTCTCCTGTATGTCCTGTACGTATAGTAGTATTAACAAATAAAATCTTTGAATCTTAGCAGCAACAAAAGGGGGAAGGTGTGGTAAACTGGGGTTAATCAGTATTTGAAGGAACATGCACTGAAATGAATCATTCTGAAGAAGTTTTCATAAAGCTGGTGGAAAATGGTGCTGTAATAATTAATGCCTGATGTAAACTGTGTAAGCCTGTTGGAAAAATACTGGCGGCTGCCAGTAATACCCCTCAGCCTCTGTTTGTTGTTGAGATGTAGTTTATATGGCATTTTGACCTTTGTTGGCACTACAATCCCAAAACCATAGTCAAAGATCAGGGTGACAGGGAGAACCTGTGTACAAAGTTTGGTGACCCTAGGATAGGGAAAGTTGACAGTGATCTTCAACCTTTTGACCCCAAACCCATAGTCAGAGGTCAGGGTCTCAGGGTGAACATGTGTACAAAGTTTGATGACCCTAGCTTTACTTTTTGTATGGTAATAGCAGAAAGGGAATGTTAACATTGACCTTTGAGCTTCTGATCCCAAATCCATAGTCAGAGGTCAGGGTCAAAGCCATCCAAGACTTGTCTTAGAAGAAGAAACTATCTCTGTTGTTATTCAGTCCATACAGCTAATCATGTACAGTAGAATGAAATTACGTTTCTTTATCGACAATGTTAATCACATATAGAATCAGAGGGGTTTCTACCATGCAAGGCACCACCACAAACAACTTCTCCTTCCCCCATACACTGAGCACCAAGCTAGAAGGCGGGAAGTACCATTTTTATATGGTCTTTGGTATGACCCAGCCGGGACTTGAACCCCCAACCTCCCGGTTGTGGGGCGGATGCTCTACCAACTAGGCCATGATGATATAGATTTGAAAAGGCTACATCAGTCCTTTGTGTAGTTCTCGTATTACAAGGTCTAGGAAAAACACCCAAATTTGAACTTGCCCAAGATTTTTCATAGATACAGCCATGGTTTCAATTTGAAAAGGCCACATCATTTCTTTCTCTAATTATGGTGTTCACAAGATTTTGGGAACAATGACATCTAACCCTGACCCAACGGTCGAGAGGTCACGCAAATTCAAATCCGTCCAAGATTTTTCATAGATACACCTATGGTATCAATTTGAAAAGTCCACATAATTTCTTTCTCTAGTTATCATGTTCACAAGGTAGGTGTTGACGCCGCTGGTACCCATCTGCCCAGCAGGGTGATGACAATACCCCTTCGGCCTTTAGAGGCTGCGCGATAAAAACTGCATAATGTGCCCCATTTAAAATGGTTTAATCTGGAATGTTTTCTAAATTGAGTGACAGGGCAAAAATCAATGTCACACAACTGAGACACTTAACAATTTTATCCTATTTACCGATGGGCCAATGAGGTCAATGAGGTGAATATCAGCCGATACTGATGTATCGAACAGAAGATTTGTACATCCCCAATTTTCTATTTTTGGAAAGAAAATATGGCCCAGTGAAGTGTTGTGCCGCATTCATTTTTTGTACAGTTTTTGGATTTATTTCTATTGTAGAAAGAATGCACTCTATCAGACACAGGCACAAGTTAGATAGATAGATAGATTAGTTTATTTGACAGGGACAGTGCAATAAACATAGACAATTAATCAATGACAATCAATCTGATGTGTTGCACATAGAGTGTATAACTATTAGCTAATTTGCAACTCTTGTCCCTGGATGGGCTTTAGAAAAGAGAATCAAGTAAAGGGAAAGAAAAAAAAAAAAAAAAGTTATTGCAGAATTTTCTTTCAATACGGCATACGCCATATTACCAAATATTCTTTACATTCAAAGACATGACAAGCTAGAGGAGATTAACGGAGCCCAGAAACAGAAGCCAAGTGGGGTAGTTAAACACCAGCATCCCTGCTCACCATCAGCAGCCTGCCTACGAGCAGCTTGAAGCAATCTCTTCCAACTCTGCCTGCCAATCAACGGAACCTCGACAGCTCCCTCAAGCTAATTTTTGGGGGAAAGGGTGGCCCTGCCATGGACTTGCATTGAGGTAAATAATTTTATATATATATATGCTTCAGCAGTTACTGACTATTACAGTGCCATGAAAAAGTATTTCCCCCCTTCCTGATTTCTTATATTTTGGCATATTTGTCACACTTAAATGTTTCAGATCATCTATCTACAGTGGGGTAAAAAAGTATTTAGTCAGCCACCAATTATGCACGTTCTCCCACTTAAAAGATGAGAGAGGTCTCCAATTTTCATCATAGGTATACCTCAACTATGAGAGACAAAATGAGAAAAAAAAAATCCAGAAAATCACACTGTCTGATTTTTAAATAATTTATTTGCAAATTATGGTGAAAAATAAGTATTTGGTCAATAACCAAAGTTCATCTCAATACTTTGTTATATACCCTTTGTTGGCAATGACAGAGGTCAAACGTTTTCTGTAAGTCTTCACAAGGTTTTCACACACTGTTGCTGGTATTTTGGCCCATTCCTCCATGCAGATCTCCTCTGGAGGGAGTTGAAAGTCTGTGTTGCCCAGCGACAGCCCCAAAACATCACTGCTCTAAAGATTTTCTATGGGGTTGAGATCTGGAGACTGGCTAGGCCACTCCAGGACCTTGAAATGCTTCTTACGAAGCCACTCCTTCGTTGCCCGGGCAGTATGTTTGGGATCATTGTCATGCTGAAAGACCCAGCCACGTTTCATCTTCAGTGCCCTTGCTGATGGTAGGAGGTTTTCACTCAAAATCTCACGATACATGGCCCCATTCATTCTTTCCTTTACACGGATCAGTCGTCCTGGTCCCTTTGCAGAAAAACAGCCCCAAAGCACGATGTTTCCACCCCCATGCTTCACAGTAGGTATGGTGTTCTTTCTCCTCCAAACACAACAAGTTGAGTTTTTACCAAAAAGTTCTATTTTGGTTTCATCTGACCATATGACATTCTCCCAATCCTCTTCTGGATCATCCAAATGCTCGCTAGCAAACTTCAGACGGGCCTGGACATGTACTGGCTTAAGCAGGGGGACACGTCTGGCACTGCAGGATTTGAGGCCCTGGCGGCGTAGTGTGTTACTGATGGCAGCCTTTGTTACTTTGGTCCCAGCTCTCTGCAGGTCATTCACTAGGTCCCCCCGTGTGGTTCTGGGATTTTTGCTCACCGTTCTCGTGATCATTTTGACCCCACGGGGTGAGATCTTGCGTGGAGCCCCAGATCAAGGGAGATTATCAGTGGTCTTGTATGTCTTCCATTTTCTAATAATTGCTCCCACAGTTGATTTTTTCACACCAAGCTGCTTACCTATTGCAGATTTAGTCTTCCCAGCCTGGTGCAGGTCTACAATTTTGTTTCTGGTGTCCTTTGACAGCTCTTTGGTCTTGGCCATAGTGGAGTTTGGAGTCTGACTGTTTGAGGTTGTGGACAGATGTCTTTTATACTGATAACGAGTTCAAACAGGTGCCATTAATACAGGTAACGAGTGGAGGACAGAGGAGCCTCTTAAAGAAGAAGTTACAGGTCTGTGAGAGCCAGAAATCTTGCTTGTTTGTAGGTGACCAAATACTTATTTTCCACCATAATTTGCAAATAAATTCTTTAAAAATCAGACAATGTGATTTTCTGGATTTTTTTTTTGTCATTTTGTCTCTCATAGTTGAGGTATACCTATGATGAAAATTGGAGACCTCTCTCATCTTTTAAGTGGGAGAACTTGCACAATTGGTGGCTGACTAAATACTTTTTTGCCCCACTGTATAAATGAAGCAAATCTCTGTGTGTTTGTGTGTCTGTCTGTTCCACACATATCTCTTGAACCTTTGTCCGACTGGCCTCAGATTTTAAACGTACTTTCCTGAGGGTACGAGGGTGTGCATCTCTGAGTATGGAGGTGTTCAGAAAAAAATATGTAATTATTATTAATAAAAGTTTTCACTTCTACCACTGTTATTATTCTGATGTAGTGCCCTCACCATTCCACACGGGGCCATACGCACTATTCCACACGGGGCCGCTTGGTATCGATACTTCGATACCAGGTAGTCAATACTTTGGCACAGATACTTTTTGGCTGTAATTTGTTTTACCGCCCTGTTTCTCCTAATTCATTTTGCCTGATCACCTTTTACCCGCTGTGTCGCAGTTTTAATCACAGGCGAAGCCATGCTAGGTAGTTATTAGCCAACGGAGCTAACTGGTGAACAGTTTCTTACAGAGCTAACTGGCAGAGAACCATTTCTTACGGAGCTAACTGGTGGAGAACCATTGCTTGGGATCGCTACTGCGACACCAGGTAGTTGATACTTTGGCATAGATACTTTGTCATTTGTTTTACTGCCCTGTTTCGCCTAATTCATTTTGCTTGATCACCTTTTACCCACTGCGTCGCCGTTTTAACCGTTTGAGCGTGACTTTTGCCAAACTGCGACATCACCCCTAGTGGTCAACAGTGGTAAAGATTTTTTTTCAAGAAACTAGTCAGATCAGATGTCAGAACTTTCCAAGGCTATAACTTTAAAGTGGTAAGAGATAATGGCTTACTGTCAATTAGAAATATGTCAAATATGATCCAAAGTTTCAGATAGGGGTGAATTTACACATCTAATTTGCATAATGCCACGGCAGCTATATTGAATTTCATAACTCAGTCAAAAGCAGACTTTGGACATATTTACACAAAGAATGGTTCAGTCTTTTGACACCGTTTTTTATACATGGCTACGTTATCTCATCTTCAAAGTACATTTTAAATGGGGCACATTATGCAGTTTTTAATCGCTCAGCCTCTAAAGGCTGAAGAAAATCGGTACAATGTAAAGAAACAAAGAAATTCGTCACTTACCGGTGGCCTCACTCGCTGGAGTGCGCGGTCCGTTTTCGTCCATTGTGGTCATTATTTTCCCCATTCTGTCGGTCATTTGTGCTCTCTCCCACATCTAGACACTCTTATGATTATCCCACGTCAATTTCGTTTGTATACCCCGGCAATTTTTCGAGTATGAAGCAGTTTTATGTGATGGTACATGACGGTGCAAGGTGGCCATATTTGCTTTCTGGGCTAAAAGAAGGAAAACAGGAAAAGGAAATAAGGATTTCTTCTTCTTGGGTGTATTACGTGTCATCCATGAGTCCTCCAACGCGTGCCTGCCACCTTCTGAACTGGCACGATCAGTACAAGTCGTCAGTATAGCTGGGGAGTTAAAGGGATGTCAGAATCAGTTGACAGGCGCAGCGCTGTGCTCGGCCACTAGGGGCACGCAGAATCTCACACTCAAAGGGTTCATCACAGGCGAAGCCATGCTAGGTAGTTATTAGCCAACGGAGCTAACTGCTGGAGAACTGTTCCTTGCTAGGTATCAATACGTCAATACAAGGTAGTCGATACTTTGGTATCGATACTTTTTAAAATATCGCGATACCATGGTGTCAATACAAAACGTGCAATTTGTTTTCACTTCTAAGAGTTTTACGCATTAAAGTTATGGTTTTTTTTTTAATTCTATGCATTAAAGTTATGTGTGAAAACCGGTGAAAAACCAGCCCAGGCATAACAGACGATCTGCCATGTCACATGATTATGGCAGCCTATTAGCTGTCAGAGCCAAAGACTCACTGCACACTGCGCAGCCTCATTCATGCTCATCCTCACTCAAGCCTGATGCTACATGTCCATTGGTCCGGATTTTTCGGAAAGGAATCCACATACTGCAACCTCTGAGGCGCGGAAAAGGGGCATCTAGCGTAGTTCTCGGCTAGGCAGAGTCAAGCAATGCAGGAGGAAATACTGGAATAGTCATTATTAACCACTAGTACATACCCATGCATACCCGTCCATGCCCGTAGAAACCAAGTATAAACAAGTATTTCTGCATGCCCGTTGCTGAAGGGTCTCCTCCTGTCTCAGACGGCTGTGTTGCTCACAGTCATGCCTGCGGCGTACTGCTGGAACCTGAGGTGTTTCATGTTCACGGCATCTTTTCTGACGTGCAACAGTTCTCATTCTATTGCTCTCCATCTGGTGGGCCTTCTTCTTCGTTCAGACTATTGGTTGAGGGATAGGTGCGTCGTAATTCCAGTTCATGGGCAGGATCATGAAAATAAATCCAAGCAAAAAGTGGCTTTTGACCCTGTTCAGGAAAGCCCGTGCATGCCCGCAGAAACCAAGAAACTGGAGCACCCGGAGAAAATCAGCGCTTTGCTTGGCATTTTACACATTTGTAGTGTAGACTGGCATCCTTCAAGGTTACACATTTTTACTGTGTCAGCACCTCTTTAAAAACGACATTGCTGAGAAAGCAACGCTTTCTTGGCAACTCTGCTCACAGCAATGTAGAATTGGCCATGGCTGCAGAAATCTGTTGTGCAGAAAACACGAACGCGCTGTAACGTGAGTGATGGTCTATATGACATCATAAAGACACATTTGTCTATGAGCCATATGACATCATAAAGACACATTAGTCTAGGCATCATGAGTGATGGTCTATATGACATCATAAAGACACATTTGTCTATGTGCCGTCATATAGACATATCTTTATGACGGCAAGTCCTATGATGCCTGAGTTCATAGGACGTCCTATGATGTCCTATACACGTGACAGACAGACAGACAGACAGACAGACACACACACACACACACACACACACAGATTTCTTGCTTTAATAGAGTTTTGAGCAGATTGTTTTTAATAGTGCTGGTATATTTGTGCTACAAAAGGCAACTTTTGTCGTTGTTGCCGCCAGTTTTGGGTTCACCCAATCCTACAGACCCGCACAATGCATGTCGAATTTGACCGCCTGGTTTGTGAGCTTTGGCTGGATGAAACCATGTTTCACTGCTCTCCAAGCCTCGTTCCTTTGCATGTTGTTTCTATATGATGGCAAGGAGTGGTCATATAGTATCAGGTTGCCTGAAACAGCGGTTATTAATGTCTCCTTAAAGTCTCCACAACAACAGGTAACGTACAGATCTGCTTCTCTTTCCCTCCCCCTCCCTCCCGTCTCGTCTTCTCGTCCAGCTGGTTGGTTCACTGGATTAGTCGACGGGTCCGGCTGTGGGTGGTCTTCAGCTCTCTGCTACTACCGGACAATATGGCATCCTTGATCTCCATATCTTTAAAACAAACCAGCGAAAAGTGTTTCTAACGTCATTTTGTGTGAGAAACAGTAGATTCAGTTAATGAATCAGTCGTTATTTGACATCAAAACCCACTGGTTTAAAAGTTCAGGACGAGAATGCTGCCCCCAGTTCATGACCGTACGGAAAAAATCTTTACCGAAGGAGATCTTTATGCAAATGAGCTGTAGGAGACCACCAGGGGACTCGGCACAACAAGTACAGTTTTCAACTGCTCTGCACCCAAATGCTTTCCGCTGCATTTCCAATACACAATGAATGGGAAGCGGAAAAACGACGGAACCAGTGGACATGTAGCATTATTCATGCTGCATTTCCCCTGTCAAGCACTCACTGACTCCCCACCCGCGGTAATAATAAGCAGCATAATTTTGAAAAATAAACAAAATGAGCACTATTTAAGTTTGTAAAAAATAGTGTAAAAATAAATAAATAATAAAATTAAAATAAACATTGCATTGTGGAAAAAAAATTAAACATATATGCTGCTTGGTATGACCATAGAATTTGGATGAATGGTGAAACATTTCAGAAGTAAAAAATATTTGAATCCAGTTGACTTGACTGAGCTTTCATACAGCATACTTACCCGCCTGGATTACTGTGACTCTTCAGTAAATTAAGAAATTTAATTAATTTTGCATTCATTATCTGTGTTGGCCCTGCGATGGACTGGCGATCTGTCAGGGTGTGCCCTGCCTCTCGCCCAAAGATGCTGGGATAAGCTCCAGCCCCCCTGCGACCCGAAAAGGATTAAGCGGAAGAAGATGAATGAATGAATGAATGAATTTTTATTATAACTGAAAAAAAATCTTTTAAAATTTTTATTTGCTCATTCTATTTTATTATCATTTTACAAGCACTTCTTTTCAAGTATTTATGTTCATGACTTTTATTAATATTTTATATTGCCATTGCAATAAAGTTGTTAAATGAACCTTATATCTGTAAATTTCTGCATTATATTTTACATTTACGTTGATGTTTATGTTAGGGCTGCCTGACTTATTCTGCAAATTCCATGAAATTGTATGGATTACAAAGTCTTTCCAAAACCATGAAATTACTTGAATTTACAGTTTCTTAATATTTCATAAGTCTTTAAATAATTAAACTCCACTACTTGCAGTGTCGACCTGGTCACACTGCCATCCACCACTTTATCGACAGAGATACAGGGAGATAAATTGATAGGCTCCTAAAACCCGGCAAGTCATCTTTGTCCTCTGTAGCTGTCATTATATTTTATGTCAAATCTCTCATACTATACACAACACTGTTAATTCTTGTTGTTCCTTAGAGTAGACAAGTGGAGCTGTAAAATATCACATGTTCGTGGGTGTAACCTTCCCAGCCTCTCTGGCCCACTTTCAAACACAGCATACACTTGGACCTGTAAAGCCTAAATGGCCTACCTGTTTCAGATACGAATACTTGCTTTCTATGGGCATGCACTAGTCAAACAAGTTTTAATATTAGACAAAGATAACCTAAGGAAATACAAAATGCAGTTTCATATGATGATTTCATTGATTAATGGAAAAAAGCTATCCAAACCTACCTGGCCCTATGTGAAAAAGTAATTGCCCCCTAAACATAATAACTGGTCGCACACCCTTGGTGGCAACTACTGCAATTTTTTTAAATTTTTTTTTTGATTTTGTATACTTTATTGATCCCCAGAGGGGAAATTGGGGGCATCCACCTGGATGGATGAAGCAGCCACGGTACAGCGCTATCCCTTAACCATTCACACACACATTCACACCTAGGGCCACTTTAGAGTCTCCAATTAACCTAACCTGCATGTTTTTGGCATGTGGGAGGAAACTGGAGAAATCCTGGAGTAAACCCACGCAGCTACAGGAAGAACATGTAAACTCCACACAGATCACTGTTGGTCAGGGGCTGGAATCGAACCAGGGATCCTATGGTCAAGGGTGAGTTGCTGTGCTGCCGCAGTGCTAACCACTGGACCACCGCATCGCCCAATCAAGCATTTGCGATAACTGACAGTGAGTCTTTTACATCGCTGTTGAGGAATTTTGGGCCCCTCTTTGAAGAATTGTTTTAATTTAGCTCAGGGTTTCCGCTGGTAGCATGATGGCCCTCCACGCAGAAATGTTAAGAAAAAAAGTATATAATTTTTTAAAAAGAGCTGCACAAGAGCCAATTTAAAAAACGAGAAAAGAGCCACATGCGACGCAAGAGCTGCAGGTTTTCCATCCCTGGCATATGTCGTTAAGTAAATAAATGAAGGACTGTCACTCCACAAGCACGCACGCGAACAGCACATGTCAAAACAGTCGCGTATCGGGGTATGGAGTTCGGGAGCATGCTGCTCTCATGACAGTTCAGCCAGCAGCCAAGTGTATCTAGCATCACTGTCCCAGAGACAAAACTGAGTCCGTGTACTCGCTCCCTGATGTCAGAGTGAAGCATGAGCATACTTTCAACAGAGAAAAAAAACAGAACAGATATGTAAGCAGTGGAGGTAGTGATGGGTAAATGATACCGAGGTTTTCGAACTTCTCTCACTCGTCCTGAAGTGAAGTGATTTGAATCAATGTGTCAGAGTTTGTATCAAAACACCAATGTGCTTCACTTCAAAGCATCTTGTTGTTTGTATAGACTTAGTCCAGGTTTTAATTAAAGGTTTCTAAAGGAACCTGAACAAACATTTTACTTTTCTTATTCTGTAATTTATTTCTGTCATTTATAGCAGTGGCAGAAAAAATTGAAAGCTGTCCGTTATTGTGACAGACTTTTCTGCCGTTATTAAATTGCTGCACACAGTCTCCTCAATATGCATCCATCGGTATCACATTTTATGACTATTTCCATCCTTATTCACTGTCATTGTTTTAACAGGATTATTTAAAAAAAAAAAAAAAACGTAACAGAAACAGGAGTTATTTGATCACATCCACTGAACTACAGACAGGTTTTTTTTTCTTTTTCTGAGTTTAAAGTAGTTTGGTGAGGACCGCTGTTTTCCTCTGTACCAGCGGGCAGAGTTCTTGTGTCCCAGATGTCACATGAATATGAGTTACACTGAACAAAAAATAAAAGTATAATCTGTGTGCCCATCCTGTAAATTCACAATTAAAACTGAAAATGCAAATGATAATAAAAGCTACTCAGTGTTTTATCATATTAGAATTAAAATGACTGATAAAAATAGATCATGACCTAATTTTTAAAGGGCAAAGAGAAATTCCCGATGAAACCAAAAAGTCAGGAAGAAAAGGAAATACAAGGCTTAGTTTTCTTTTGCATTTATTATGGATGTGGAACGGGCAGAGAAAGACTTGCTTGTGTAGGTGGACTTGGTAATCATCTACCTCCCAAAAATGGGGAACAAAAAAAAGTTTAAGAACCACTTTATTTATTTATTTAGCGAATGCAAAGTCCTTAAGCCAAGCAGTTGCCTCCTGGTTTGCTGTATGGAGGGTGTGTAATCCTCCTTCCAGTCTTTGGAGCGGGCAGGCCTCTATGATGTGTTCCATTGTTTGCTCCTCTCCACATGCGCACAGTGGGCTAGGGCTACTGCCCCATCTGTAAAGGCTGGCCAAGCAGGGGCCATGTCCAGTCCTGAAGCGATTGAGTGTAGACCACTGTCTCCTTGGGAGGTTGGTGCCCGGGACCTGTTGGTTGGGGTTTATCACCAGCTGTTTGTTTGGGACCTCCTTGGTCTCCCATTCCTCTTGCCAAGCTGTCTGGATGGTAAAGTCAGCTGGGGGAGGGTTTTTCCAAATCGGCCGTCTGGATGAAAGTCGGGCAGTGGGTGGAGTGTAGATATCTGCATGGATTGGTAAGTGAGGAGAATCTTTAACTTTTTGGAGCATCCTTTGAGTTAATGCTGCTCGCCGGATGTGTGGAGGGGCTATGTTTGACAGTACAGAGAGCCAGGGGAGTGGTGTTGAGCGGATTGTTCCAGTTATAGTTCTAAGAACCACTGGTACAAATGAACAAAAACCTCAGCAGATTAAAACGACCACACAGTCTTTTCTGAATTTTTATTGTTGACATAGCATTAACTCTTTAAGGATTAACTTTGATTACATGATCTACCTCTCCTGTGGTTGGTGTCGCAGATCCGCACCCGTCACGTGATAGGACAAAAAGTATGACACCCCCCCCCCCCAAAAAAACAACCCAGATGTACCAAGCATTTCACATCACTAGATGGCAGACACATATAGCTTACTGCTCTTCACTGGAGGACTCAGTTCAGCCCCCCAGAACTTTTTCGAATCCGATATCACTTCTGGGGCACAGAAGAAGATACATATAAACAATTGCGCAACATATATTTCAAAAGGGAGGAAGCATTTGCTCCAAATTTTGCCAACTGTGATTCTAAAAGGGATTATTTAGCTTCTGAAGGGAAATATTTACCTTCTGTGACAGCACAAGATGGACCGGAGCATGTACACTTTTTGTCCACCGTTGACAAAGCTGCACATGACGGAGAGGACGATACTGCCGGTTCGGCAGTGTAATCTAACCTAAATCGAGGTGGAATAAATCAGAAGATAAATGTGAGCATTTCTGGATGTGGGAGAGAAAGTGAAAATGGCCAACAGAAGACAAAATAAGGACAGGGGATGAACACACGGACGAGCACACAGACGCATGGTAACACATGACGAGCGGTAGGTCTGATGTTTTTATCAGTTTCTTTACATTCTACTGATTTTCTGGTTCATATATTTTGAAGATAAGATAACAAAAAACAAAACAAAAACAAAGAAACAAACAAAACCATCATTTGTGTAAATATGTCCAAAGTACACTTTGACCGAAAGTTATGTAATCCAATAACCGTCACATTATGCAAAATTAGACGTGGTAAATTTACTTCTATCATAAACTTTGGATCATATTCTACATTTTTCTCATTTACAGTAAGCCATTATCGCTTACCACTTTCAAGTTACAGCCTTTGTAATTTATGACATCTAAACTGAATATTTTCTTGAAAAAAATCTTCACCACCAGAGGGTGCATGCAGATGGTGTGGATCCGTGACAGAAATCCTCAAGTGGTTAAAACGGTGTCAGTGCTTCAGTCGTGCTCTCTAGAGGTTGTTATGGCTTCATTCGGTCACCAGATGTCACTGTTTTTAGACTGAAGCTTTGAATCTTTTTCAGCACAATTAGAAGGAAATCCTCACAGCTTCATTGATGCGTCACCTGCTCATCACTAAGTGGAGGCATTTATCATGGTTTCAACACATTAACAGGGACAATAATGAGTCACTAAGCTAAAAGGTGTGGTTAGGTTTGATATGCAGGCTAACTGGGGCAGAGGAAAGGATGACTGAATTTTTGAGGATATAATTCACCGACCATGACAATATTAAAGTAACATTCTGGCAAAAAACGTTTTTTCTGTTGTTAACGTGTCTGTAACATTTTTTTTTTTGCCTTGCAAGACATATCAAGACCGAAATCAACCAAAATGTGTCATATCTCTGTTTTTTGCTGTAAAGTTTCACATACCCCCCCCCCCCCCAACGGGCAACTTTGGACAGAGTGTTTCTAGCTAAGTTAGTATTCCTGCTTAGCCTGATTGATTATAACATTGACCAATCAGGCGAAGCACTGGGCATGGCTACAGATGAGGGGGAAAAAAGGAGACAAGGAGCAAGCAGAAGCTTTTACAAGTTGGAAAAGAGGACAGATTATACGTGTTCAGTTTTTGGATGTGTGAGCAAGAAATCCTCTTTTTGGCTTACCCACAGACATGAAAATATGTCAGTAATGATTAATTTTATTTGGAAAAACCTCAGTGTCCCTGCTAAAATACTGGAGAAGACACGGGTTTACAGCCTGCATGCTGGGGGAGACGACCCTGGTGTGTGTGGTGCAACGGCGGGGGCGAGTATCGTCGTAGGTGAACCTGTGGAAGGATCATTCTTGGTGGAGAGGAGTCGCTGCCTGGCATAGAGGCTGGAAGGCTCCCCACCGGTCTCTGGTTACCCACTCACTGTGGACTGACTCACTGGGGGCTGGCGAGCAGTTCACATCGGTCCGGTGCGCCCGGCTAACTGGCTCACCTTTTCCCAGAGCGAGCCAGGGAGAGTGCTCGAATGAGCCAAGCACTCCTCGGCTCCTCCCTCTTTCCCCGAAGGCGTGGTCTGTGGTTACCCACTCACCGTTTATCGTCTCGCTGAGGGCCGGCGAGCAGTTTGCTGGGGACAGCCTCGGAGGCAAGCCAGCTGGCAGACGCACCGGACCGAGGTAAACTGCTTGCCAGCCCCCAGTGACGTGATCCGCAGTTGAGTGGGTAACCAGAGACCGGCAGGGAGCCTTCCAGCGTCTACACTGGGCTGTGCAGCAACTTCACCAAGAATGATCCTTCAGCAGGTTCATCTATGAAATCCTTGTTATGACTTTCACTTGCTCAAGTTGGATCGCCTTCTTGGAGCCCTCGTCTTCTTCCAGCTACTGGTGGGCGGGAGTATGGGTGGAGCTAATTAGAATATTCATAGAGCCGCACATACTTAAGTAGGTGAAAGGCGTAAAAGCTCTTTCCAAGCCATTCTAAGGCAATGAAAGCTTTTTTGTGTATAAAAAGCCACAATATACTATTTGGGGCAAAACACATTGGTTTTTGGGGTGGTTTTAGAGCTGCCGGAGTGCATCTTTAAGTCATTTATGTTCATTATTACGCACCTGGCAAGTTAAAATGACCGAAATTAAGGGTACGTCCCAATTCAGCCCTTCACCCTCAGTTTTGGCATTCACTGTGAATGCGCAAAATGGAGGGGTAGGGCTAAGGGGGTAGGGCGAAGGGGTGAATTGGGATGGACCCCAAGTCAGTGACTTAAATCCGTTAACATCCTTCAGACAAACTAAACCTGCCAACATTTGGATTTCAAAATATGGGAAGTTGTTCCTGTTGTCTGGTTGGCCATGAGTGTTCTAAAAATATTGCAAATATATAGGTTTATTATAACAGAAATAACTGCATCTTTGATTATTTTAGTTAATTTTATTTCATTAAATACAATTTCATTAATACTTTTATTTCTTTGAAATCAGTTCTATTCTGGCTCTGCAAAATTTTGATCAAAAGCTTCAATTATATAAGAAAAAAGTTCAAAATTTTACCAGTAACTAAAAACCAGTAAGTACTTACCAGTAAGTAAAGCAGTAATTTCATTATAAAGATAGACAAAAAATTAGCCATACAATAATCCACAAATTAATGAAGAAGTCATAATTTTACAGGATTTTACACATTTATGAGAAAAATAGTTGCAAATTTAGGTAAAAAAAAATTACAGAAAAAAAGTATAAAACTACAACAAAGTGGTTATAAATTTAGGAGAAAAATCTTAAACCCATCCATCCATCCATCCATCCATCTTCTACCGCTTTTCCGGAGGTCCGGGTCGCGGAGGCAGCAGTTCAAGCAGAGAAGCCCAGACTTCCCTCTCCCCAGCCACCTGCTCCAGCTCTTCAGAGGGGATACCAAGGCGTTCCCAGACTAGCTGGGAGACATAGTCTCTCCACCGAGTCCTGGGTCTGCCCCGGGGTCTCCTCCCAGTGGGACGTGCCTGAAACACCTCAAGTGGGAGACGTCCAGGAGGCATCCTAATCAGATGCCCATACCACCTCAACTGACTCCTTTCAATGTGGAGGAGCAGCGGTTCTACTCTGAGCCTCTCCCGGATGACTGAGCTCCTCACCCTATCTCTGAGGGTGAGTCCAGCAATCCTACGGAGAAAGCTCATTTCAGCCACTTGTATCCGCGATCTCGTTCTTTCGGTCATTACCCAAAGCTCGTGACCATAGGTGAGAGTAGGAACGTAGATTGACTGGTAAATCGACAGCTTTGCCTTAGAACTAAGCTCCCTCTTCACCACAACAGACCGGTACAACGTCCGCATCACTGCAGATGCTGCTCCAATCCGTCTGTCGATCTCTCGCTCCATTTTCCCCTCACTCGTGAACAAGACCCCAAGATACTTAAACTCCTCCACTTGGGGCAGGAGCCTGTCCCCAACCCGGAGAGGACAATCCACCTTTTTCCGGCTGAGGACCATGGACTCGGACTTGGAGGTGCTGATTCTCATCCCAGCCGCTTCACACTCAGCGGCAAACCGTCCCAGCAAGAGCTGTAGGTCATTGCTGGATGAAGCCAACAGGACAACATCATCTGCAAACAACAGAGATGAGATCCTGTGGTCACCAAGCATGACACCCTCCATTCCCTGGCTGCGCCTAGAAATCCTGTCCATAAAAATTATGAACAGGACCGGTGACAAAGGGCAGCCCTGGCGGAGTCCAACTCTCACTGGGAATGACTCCGACCGAGTGTTGGCAATACGAACTAAACTCTCACAACGGTCGTACAGAGACCGAATAGCTCGTAACAACAAGCCCGATACCCCATACTCCCAAAGCACCCCCCACAAAAATCCACGAGGGACGCGGTCAAATGCCTTCTCCAAGTCCACAAAACACATGTAAACTGGTTGGGCAAACTCCCACGAACCCTCAAGAATTCTCAAGAGGGTAAAGAGCTGGTCCGATGTGCCACGGCCAGGACGAAAACCACATTGCTCCTCCTGAATCCGAGGTTCGACCAACGGCCGGACTCTCCTCTCCAGTACCTTGGCATAGACCTTCCCAGGGAGGCTGAGGAGTGTGATCCCTCTAAAGTTGGAGCACACCCTCCGGTCCCCTTTTTTGAAGAGAGGAACCACCACCCCGGTTTGCCATGCCAAAGGCACTGCCCCCGACCTCCACGCAATGTTGCAGAGGCGTGTCAACCATGACAACCCAACAACATCCAGGGCCTTGAGGTACTCGGGGCGAATCTCGTCCACCCCCGGGGCCCGGCCACCAAGGAGATTTTTAACCACCTTGGCGACCTCAGCCCCTGTGATAGGCGAGTCATCCCCCTTGTCCCCAAACCCTGCTTCCTCTGTGGAAGGCGTATCAGTGGGATTGAGGAGATCCTCGAAGTATTCCTTCCACCGCCCGACGATATCCCCAGTTGAAGTCAACAGTGTCCCATCCGCACCATACACAGTGTGGACGGGGAGCTGCTTTCCCCTCCTGAGCCGCCGAACAGTTTGCCAGAATCTCTTTGAAGCCGACTGAAAGTCTTGTTCCATGGCCTCACCGAACTCCTCCCATACCCGGGTTTTTGCTTCAGCAACCACCCGAGCTGCACTCCGCTTGGCCTGCCGGTACACCTCAGCTGCTTCGGGAGTCCCACAAGCCAACCAAGCTTGATAGGACTCCTTCTTCAGCTTAATGGCCCCCCTCACCACTGGTGTCCACCACTTGGTTCGGGGGTTGCCACCACGAGATGCACCGACCACCTTGCGGCCGCAGCTCTGGGCCGCCGCTTCAACAACAGAGGTGGAGAACATGGCCCATTCAGACTCCATGTCTCCAGACTCCCTCGGAATGTGGTTGAAGTTCTTCCGGAGGTGGGAGTTGAAGACCTCCCGGACAGGGGCCTCAGCCAGACGCTCCCAGCACACCCTCACTATACGTTTGGGTCTACCAGGTCTGAATGGCTTCCTCCCCTGCCATCGGATCCAACTCACCACCAGGTGGTGATCAGTTGACAGCTCTGCACCTCTCTTTACTCGGGTGTCCAAGACATACGGTCGCAGGTCTGATGATACGATAACAAAATCGATCATTGACCTGCGGCCTAGGGTGTCCTGGTGCCAGGTGCACATATGGACACCCTTATGCTTGAACATGGTGTTCGTTATGGACAGACTGTGGTTAGCACAGAAGTCCAATAACTGAACACCACTCGGGTTCAGATCGGGCAGGCCGTTCCTCCCAATCACCCCCCTCCAGGTTTCACTGTCGTTGCCCACGTGCGCATTGAAGTCCCCCAGTAGGACAATGGAGTCTCCAGGAGGAGCACCCTCCAGCACCCCAGTCACAGACTCCAAAAAGGGTGGGTACTCTGAAACATCATTTGGTGCATAGGCACAAATGATGGTCAGGACCCGTTTCCCAACCCGAAGGCGCAGGGAAGCAACCCTTTCGTCCACCGGGGAAAACTCCAATATAGAGGCAGCAAGGTGGGGCGATACAAGAATACCTACCCCTGCTCGTCGCCTCTCGCCTGGGGCAACTCCAGAAAAGGCCAAGCTCCAGCCCCTCTCCAGGAGAGTGGTTCCGGAACCGGAGCTGTGTGTTGAGGTGAGGCCGACTATATCTAGCCGGTATCGCTCAATCTCGTACACCAGCTCAGGCTCCTTCCCCACCAGAGAGGTGACATTCCACGTACCAAAAGCCAGTTTAGAAAGCTTGGGATCAGTCCGCCAAGGTCTCCGCCTTTGACTGCCACCTAATCCACATAGCACCGGACTTCCATGATCCCTCCTGCAGGTGGTGAACCTACTGGAGGGCGGACCCATGTAACTCCTTCGGGCTGAGCCCGGCCGGGTCCCATGGGTGGAAACCTGGCCACCAGACGCTAGCCTTCGAGCCCCTCCCCCAGGCCTGGCTCCAGGGTGGGGCCCCGGTAACCCCATACCGGGCGGGGTACACTGAATCCTTGATATACAATTTATCATGAGAGTCTGTTGGATCGTTCTTAGTCTGGCCCTTCACCCAGGACCAGTTTGTCTTGGGAGACCCTATCAGAGGCAAATTGCCCCGGACAACATAGCTCCTGGGATCACTGGGGCACGCAAACCCCCCCACCACGATAAGGTGACGATCCATGAGGGGGATCTTAAACCATCAAGACTTAAAGTCATTACTCAAGTATTTTTTAAGTGGGTGCTTTTGTATTTTTACACAACTAGTATTTTTTTGGGTGTCTTCTCTTAATTATTAATTTCATAAGATAACACTGCTTTTACGCGAGTGCAATTTCTGGCTACTATACCCACCTCTGATCATATAATTTAAGTATGCATAAGTTAATTACTACGGTATAATGAATGTTTTTCCCCTTTGAGTGTCATGTGTTTTCTCATGTTTACACATGCTTTACCTTCACCGCCACCCCCCTAAAAAATATGTTGCCACCACGCCAAAGTCTTTAAGCCAGAGGAAACACTGCAGCTACATTGGAGGATTTGAGCTTGAGGTCATCAACTGATGGCCAGACATCCTCTTTCGGGATTTTCTGGTAGAGAGCAGAATTCATAGCTCCATCAATAACGGCAAGTTGTCCAGGTCCTGAAGTAGCAAAGCAGCCCCAGACCATGAGACTACTACCAACATGTTTGACTGTTGGTATTTTTTGTTGTTGTTGTTGTTTTATGAAATGCTGTTAGTCTTATGCCAGATGTAATGGGATGCACACCTTCCAAAAAGTTCAACTTTTGTCTCATCAGCAGACAGACTATTTTCCCCAAAAGTCTTGGAGATCATCAATGCTTTTTGGCAAATATGAGACGAGCTTCTGTCTTCTTTTTGGTCAGCAGTGGTTTTGGCCTTGAAACTCTCCCATGGATGCCATCTTTGCCTAGTCTCCTTCTTATTGTTGAATCATGGACTAGTGTCCATACTGAGGCAAGTGAGGCCTGCCGTTCTTTAGATGTTGTTCTGGGTTTTGTTTCCCATGTATTCATAAATTTCTTAAGATCACTGCATGATGTGTTGCTTTTTGAGATCTTTTAGCCTACTTCACTTTGTCAGGTAGGTTCTATTTAAGTGATTTCTTGATTCAACAGGTCTGGGAGCAATCAAGCTTGGGTTTGGCAAGTGACACTGAACTCTGCTTTCCAAACAAAAGTGGTTAATCACTTACTTCAAAAACTGCATTCTGTATTTACTCAGGTTATCTTTGTCCAATAATAAAATCTGCTTGATGATCTGAAACATTTAAGTGTGACAAATATACAAAAATATTAAAAAAAAAAAAATCAGGAACGGAGCAAATACTTTTTCACACCACTGTATTCAATTTGGAATATGAAGGAATATACGCAATCTGTAAACCAATAATGTGTAAAACATAATTCACAGGCTTCATTCAACAAGACTCTGAGGCGAGTGCAATATCCCCCCGCCTCTGTTTTCTTTGAAGATCCCAATATCTTACTGAAGGACAGCAGTTTTCAACTTTTTCATGCGCATCATCAGTGTATATCAAACTCTGGTACCAAGTTTCAAAACATATGGAACAAAACTGTAGGAGGCACTGATTTCACAATACAGCTACCTTTTGTGGGACAGATGGATGGATGGACAGACAGACAGACATTGCCACAACATAATCCCCCTTTGGTCTTCAACTGGTGGGGATAAAAAAAAAAATACTACAAGACAAATAATCTGCTTTTTTTGTGGTTTTCTGACAATGATATCAGAAGCTGCAGTCTTAGTGAAGATTTTTTTCAATTGACTTGTCACCATTGGTAAATCTCAAGCTGAAGCTCCTGCCCGTCCCTTCCCTCTTTCCTCCTGCAGATTACCCATGTTCATCTTAAAGTGTCAGGATGTTCCAGCCTGTTTCTCTCGCTACATTAAATATTTTGCAGTTCGCGACGAGATGTGCAGATGTGAAATTCTGTCATCAGCTGTTATGACTATTTGGCCTTTTGGTTGACTCATTCTCTGCAGGTTCCAGTCAAAACCTGGAACCGCCGACTAGAAATCTGCTGTATGAAAAGTGATTTTGCCTGCAAGATGATGTTTGACTTTTGTCAGCGCAATATACCCCTTGTCTGCACAGCTTCACATTTATCTGTGCGTGTGTGTGTGTGTGTGTGTGTGTGAGTATGCGTGCATGTGTAGAGGTTATGTCTGTGTGTATCTGTGTCTGATTCCAAGAGAACCGGAAAATAAAAGCAACAGAGATGATGGAGGTCAGAGCCCCCTTTCATGCTTACAATCATAGCAGAAGCCCCATTGGGCGTGTAAAGCTGAGCTGAGCATCTGTCTGTCTCTTCTCGCCTTTCCAAAGCTTGCTCTCTCTCTCTCTCTCTCGCTCTCACACACACACACACACACACACACACACACACACACACACAGGCTGAGATACAGATGTAACTACCCGCGCAGGCCTTCCCTTCCTCGCCTCCCCGTCCACCTGGCCGTTTGATGATGCCTCACTCGCTCATGACAACGCATCGATTTTACTTCTAGCTGCCGTGTAAGCCGTCCGCCTGGAGGAATCCATTAGGGCCAAACAGTTCTCATCCTCCAATTGAGTGACAGCCATGACAGCACCCCCCCACCCTCAATTGCCTCGTTGCAGACTGACAGCTCTGCACTCAAACGGGCCTTTTTCACAGCAGCTCTAATAGTTTAAAACGCTTACCATTACCAGGCACAGACACATGGGGGCCAGATATTGGTCGGGCAGCGTGTTGGAGGTAAGGTGTTTTGGCAGACTGGTCTCTGGTTGCAGCCGCAGCTCCTCCCCTCGCTTGCATCAAATGTGTCTTTTCCACTATCATTTTCTGATGCCAGCTATCTGGAGAAGCTCTCACAGCGAGGAAATCCTTGATCTTAGAGACAAATTTTCAGTTGAAAACAAACTGACATAAATGCTACCATTTAGACCCTCCACCAGTGAGAGGTAAACCACTGGCAGCTGTAACAGTGAGACGTTTATTCACCGTTTTTGACCATGACCCTGAGGATTAGCTTACGCCTTCTGCAAATTGTGCTTCCCAAGGCTACTACAGAAGATATGAATACTTTCTATGTGTGCAACAAGCCAACAGTTGTGCTTTTCAATGAGTTTGAAGAGTATAAATTGTGACTGCAAGTGTGACTGGGGGGAGGGCGTATTACATGTGATCACCTTTTATATATGTGACTGCCTAAAAGGGTGCGGTGGCTAGTTCACCACATTGAAAACCCATCGCCTGGTCTCTGGGTTTAAGGCCATTTCAGTGATTTGTTGCAGAGCTAGAGGAGGGAACACGCTGGTTTTCACACCCATACTGTATCTACAACTGCTTGATGTTTTAACATTGGGATAGTTCGCTGGAGGTGCATACTGTGTGGGCAATAATCATATTTTTAAACTTAGAAAGAATCCCACACAAACAGGAAAACAAGAGGTAAAGCTACCAAGGCACTCACTCCAACATGGAAACTGAGACACCACAATGCACTGCTTTCACAGTGTCAGGTATAAACAAGCATTACACATGCACGAACAAGTAACATTTAATACTTAAAAAACCTATACAAGAAATTCAAAATCCAAAGTGCAGTCCTATGAATATTAACAGAAGAAAAATATACTAATTTCAGGTAAAACAAGAAGATAAAATTAAAACTATTTATTTAATCAACACTAAAAATTGATCATTTTCTTACTGTGAAAGGTTTTCCCTTTGTTTCATAAGCAATTCTAACTACTGCAATTAATCACTATCCTCAAGCATCTCCCCGGTTTCTGTAGAAAGGCAGGCTAACAGGCTTTGTTCATCATCAGTTTTTAAGCCCCATGCTTTTCCATATTTCTAACAGCTTGTCTCAGATATTAGCTGCATCCATTAATTTAGCAAATACATCCAATTTCCCACTGAAGAAGTGAGAAAGAACTTGCAGGGTTATGGTATAAACTTACTGCTGTTTTACTTTCAGCAACTGAGCCACACTTTACATTCAGTGCAAACTAGCATATCTGTGATTCATGCTCCCATTCTGGAAAGGCCAACTAAATTGGGGAGTAGACCATCTATTAGTAAATGTGCATCTAAGACATTATAAAGACTTGGAGACACCCTGAGTATGTGGACAGAAAGACCTCCTGAGTTTTAAGAAAAACGATTAGTGGAACACTTGTGGATTACCTCAGCTACAGAGGTTATGGTTTTGGTGTCTGTCTGTTCATAGGATTACATTAAAACTACTGACTTATTTTCAATTATATGGTGAAAGGGACCCCTCCATGGATCGCCATCTTATCGTGGTAGAGGGGTTTGTGTGCCCCAATGATCCCAGGAGCTAAGTTGTCGGGGGCAACTCGCCCCTGGTAGGGTCTCCTAAACAAATTCATGGGATCATGGTGCTGTGTGAACTGGGCTATGACAGTCTGGGCTTCTCTGCTTGCACTGCTGCCCCCGCAACCTGGACTCTCAGATAAGCGGCAGAAGATGGATGGATGGTGAAGGGCAAATCCGGGATTTTTTTAAACTTTCTTTAACATTGCAAGATCTGTCCTTGACATTCTTTTTAATTTCTGAGAATTACACATGCAAGTTGAAGAAAATAAAAATGATGAATATGGAAGTCTGGGTTATCCGTGAGTGCAGAATATTGTGTGAATATTGAGTTAAAATTTTGTCACTAGTACTTAAGCATGGTCTCTGGCACTTTAATTTTAGCAATGCTATGTTCTCTTTATCGAATACTTGAAGAAGAAGTGCTCAGACAGCCAAGGCCCAGTGGGATTCTAAAGTTCTTCTTCTCCTTCTGTAAGATTTGATTGGCAGTTGGCAACCAGCTCACAGGTGGATTCTGAAGTTTAAATAAAGTTAAGCCAGCTACACACCACAAGATAAATCAGGGCGATTTTAGGCCCATTTCTCACACTCCAACAAAAGTAGAAGTCTCAATTATCTGGGTGGTTCTACTGATTATCTTTTCAGATTTTCCTGTGGTGCAAGGTGCGTTACAAATGATCCAGTCTGCTTGAAAGATTGTGGGGTCTGCTCCAATCTCAAATTGCAAATATCCAGCATGTTGAGTATATACAATCCAACATCCTGTTGTGTGGATTGTCATGTGAACAAAAGTGTAATCAATCAGAAAGCAAGCTGGCCAAAGTTGGAAGCGTTGTTTGTCATGGCGGTTCACTCTAAGTCATGTTTGTTCATGAGAAATTTTGCAAGATTTCCTGGGCCCCAGTTGTCAGTTTCACATGGGCTTGTACGTCACTTGTTAAAATGAGCAGCCACACCTTGTGTGTGTGTGTGTGTGTGTGTGTGTGTGTGTGTGTGTGTGTGTGTGTGTGTTTAATAATATGAAGCGCCAAATTGGACAAAAGCTAATCCAATAATACATGCAAGAGAAACAGAGTAGGGGTGTGCCATATCATATTGTTCGTGATAACCCCACTATAAAATTTGATCCCGGGGTAAAAGTTAATATCACAATATTCTGATTTGGCTTTGTAATGATGCCACATTGTCACGCTGTTGCCGTAAGTTATGTGTTTCTATAGTTACAGGACTAAACAAACATAGTGGAGGAAGACAGCAGCCGTTCCGTGGTCACAGTTAACTGAAACTGGATCAAGTTATGTAAAAATATTTTGGTTTTGAGACAGTGTAGATTATTTTCCCACAAAATTTTCTGCGTGTCACCAACTCCGCTCCGGTGCAAAGTTGTGGGTGCATGGAGGTTTATCTTCTTTCTGTTTCAGCCACTTCAGGTTGAATTTATTCAGGCACTTGAAAAAAACCCCAAAACACATCGTTCAGTGCAAAGAGAGCCAAAAAAAACCAGAGAAGAGGTCCGTACAGACTTCTAACAGGTAAACTGATTCAACATATTGTAACGTTGGGGTCGTGTTAAGGGGGGCAGGGATTTCCCAGCATGCTTTGCCAGCTGAAAACGTTACTGTGTGTGTGTATTAAATGTTATTACTGAGTTATTATACTGCTGTAATGACCCAGCAGTGTTTATAGGCAGGATTAGGGCAAGATGTATCATGTGTTGTGTAACCATGATTGAAATGGAGGTCTGGGAGGATGACCTCCCCTCCTGTCTGTGCTCAGGGGTGTTGGGGTTGGGTGTGTGTGAATAAAGCCTGTTTGTCACTACTATCTGCTCCTCTTCTTTGTGTGAACCTTGCCTATGTCACAATATAAACCCCACATCCCAAAGTGCACTACTGTTTATAAACTATCATCAAGAATATCGTTATCGTGAAGGTTCACACAAATATTGTGATATAATTTTTTGGCCATATCGCCCATCCCTGCATGAGAGAGACTGAAAGTGCATGAGGGTCATTTTATGTGGGCATGTTTTAACAGTGCTGCTTGTTTGTCAAGCAAAATCTGGCAACACTGGTTGGGACTGTTTTTGTTTGTGAATGGAATTTGTTAGTGGGTAGTAGGGCTGAGCAATTTGACCTTAAATCAGCATCATGCTTTATTGATCCTTTCAGATCGATTTTCGCTTTTTTCTTTTTTTTCCTCTTTTCTTCTCCCTTATAGTTGATTGATAAGGCCCATAATTAAGCAATATTACACAAGAGGCCCATTGTGATTTCACAGACAAATTAAACATTGTGCAGTGCAGATGTCAGTGTATTTACATACCATATGTGTCAGGTGACTCGTGACGGTGTCCTTAGCTTGTCCTGGGAGGAAAAAACGATTGACATGACATGGATAGCCTTCACAGGCTAATAGCAAATTAGCTTCAGGCATCTACATGTCAGTATCTGTGCACTTCACTTGCTTTTTCCTTGGTATCTTCAGATGAAATAAAGAGTCAATCATTACATATGTGGACGGAGACTACATTTCTTTTCGTTACAAGCCGTTTTATGTGTTTTCTGTTGCTGCTAATAATAACAACAACAACAACTAGAAAAGCACTCAGAGAGTGCACACCTCTGCCAAGGCTCCTTTCATCCCTCATGGATCACCTCCAAAATGTAATGGGTTTGTTTTGGAGGATTCTTGCTAACACAGAGTTAGAAGATAAGAGCCTTGGTGGAGGTATGTGTTCTCAGATCATCACTAAAATGTTTTGAGTTCCTCTCTAGCCCAAGGACCACCTCTGGTAAAAATTTCATCCAAATCCATCCTGTAGTTTTGGAGTATTCTTGCTAACACTGTGTGCAAAGATGAGAGCCTTGGTGGAGGTATGCATTCTGGGATCATCACCAAAATGTTATGGATTCCTCTCTAACCCAAGACCACCTCTGGTGAAACGTTCATCCAAATCCATGCAGTAGTTTTTGTGTAATCCTGCTGCACAAATACAAACAAGGTCCTCGGTGGAGGTATGCACTCTCAGATCATCGCAAAAAATGTAATGGATTCATCCTTGGCCCAAGGGCTATCTGGTGAAAATTTCATCAAAATCCATGCAGTAGTTTTTGCGTTATCCTGCTAACAGGCAGACAGACGGACAAACAGACAAACCACCCCGATTACATAACCTGCAGGGTTTCCTCTGGTAACATTTCGCGGTGGCGGCCTGCCACACCTGAAAAATTTCAGCCATTCCAACAGGAAATATCAATTTGAGAAAAATTTATGAAGGAATGACGATTTGCAAGTGCGTACACAAACAACACGCATGACCGTCATCCGCGCAGAGTTCAGAAGAGCCCCACCCGCTTCTTCCAGTCGGCAGGCAGTGTCTCGCTACTAGCATGACTGTCTGAGAGAAACATGAGCTTATTAAAGTACTTTAAATGCGGAAAAAAAGCAGAAGAGGTATGTAAACACTGGAGGCAATTATCATGGTTTTAACCCGCTGGTAACGGGAGCAATAATGGAAGAGTCGCTTAGCTAACACGTGTGGTTAAGAGCTCGAGTAGGTTCATTTTGTCTTCTTTTTAATTATTAGGTTTTTGTTTTCTTATTTCAGACAAGAATGAAAAGGAGCTGGTTTTAACCTTTACCTTAGTTAATATTAACCAATTTATGCTCATTATTATGTACCTGGCAAGTTAAAGGGGACCTGTGGTGGTCGTGAAAAAAAAGATATTATATTGAGCCCCTGCCTCACGTTCTAGTTCAAGTTTAAGTTCAAGTTCAAGTTCAAGTTCAAAGAAATGCAATATAAATCCATTGCTGATGTGCTGGTTCAGCTATATCAGCAAAACATGCGCGCAGCCATACTGGCGGCTACATGGCCTGCCAGGACGCTTCCTGTGACGCAGAAGCGTGGATACCGCGATCTGGATCAATATTGGCTGAGCCTGGAGTGCCCGGATGAGCAGTGGCTTTCGGGATATTCAAATTCAAATTCAAACGTTTATTTCAAACTCAGGGTTCATATTAAATGCAGAACTAAAACGAGTAGAAAATAAATAAATAAATGCTTAAATTCAGCGGGTCGTCTTGTCTGATCTGAGGTCGTAACGGCCACCAGACGGCCGGGGATTCGGCGCTGGGCTCTTCCCTCGCCGCTAAAAGTATATACAGATCAGCAGACATTCGGCGCTCTTGTAACAATAAAAACATACAATGTGATATGGATATCGCAACATGGCGGAATGTAAAGCCTTTGGATGTCTCAATAATAAGCGAAAAAACAAAGATAAACACTTCTTTTGTGTACCCAAACCCAGCTCACCTTGTCGGAAGATCGTAGCGGAAAAGTGGTTGCGCAATCTCGGAACAGGGCACAGACGTTTCCTTTCAGACAAAATTGCGTTGTGTGTGAGGACCACTTCGTCACTTTCACCCTCAGAAGACCTTTCTGGCTCAAACCTGTAGCCATGTTGGGACGAATTCTTCCTCAGAGTCCGACAATTCAGCCATAATAGAATAAAAACACTCACAAAAGCACCCTAGTCGCTGGTACAGGCAGAGTATTGACTTTTCAGAAGCAACGTAGTGACGTCACATCCGCATGTGTCATGGCTGCGCGCAGTTTTCTTTGGCTGGCCATGCCTGCGGTCGTATTTGCATATTTCTCTGGTGGTAGATGGCTGGCAATAATTATTTAACCAAATAACGAATACTTTGCCTAATGTTTTCAAGTTGAATGCGTTTAGACCACCACAACAGGTCCCCTTTAAGATGACCGAAATTCACGAAGTCAATGACTTTACTCCGTCAGCAGCCTTCAGACAAACTAAACGTGCCAACATCTGAATTTCAAAATAAGGGAGGTTTTTCCTGCTGTCTGGGTGGTGAGGAGATTTCTGAAAAAAAAACAAAAAAAGAACTATAATATATAGAAATATAACAGAAATAACTGCATCTTTGGTCATTTAAGTTAATTTATTTCATTAAATACAATTTTATTAATATCTTTTTTCTTTGAAGTCAGAGTTAAATCATTGTTCTGTTCTGACTGCAAAATTATGTTCAAAAATGTAAACTGTTATAAGGAAAATGTAAAAAAAAAATTACCACAGTCGGTTTCAAATTTATTTAAAAAAAACAATTTTAAAATTAATTTTATTTTAAAAAAATAGACAAAAATTAGCCATAAACTAATCCACAAATTTATAATAAAGTCTCAAATGTACAAGAAAAGTCAATTTTACAAGAGGAAATTACAAATTTGAAGAAAATGGTTTCAAATTTAGATAAATTTACAGAGAAAAGTAGAAAACTATTAGAAAACGGTTATAAATTTTGGAGAAAAACCTCAAACCTTCAAGACTGAAGTCATTACTCAAGTTTTTAAGTAGGTGCTCTTTGTACCCTTAACTCAACTAGAAATTTTTGGTTGTCTACTTTTAACTATTAATTTCAAAGCACTGCTTTTACATGAGTACAATTTCTGGCTACTATACACATCTCTGATCATATAATTTAAGTATGCATGAGTACATTACTATTATGAATGTTTTTTTTCCCTTCCCTACTGTCTCAATGGAAAAAAGAAACACTTGAATAAAAACACAAAAAAATACACATATTTTTGTCATTTATGTAAACCATGACAAAAAAAAAAAAAAAAAAAAAAATCCCGCAGGACAAAACATGACACTTGATATTTTCTAACCTGTTTGTACACCACCATAGACAGAGAGAGAACATGAACTAGACAGAGCTCAGAGAGGGCAAGATGAGACAGAAGAGAGGAGCCAAGGAGAGGAAAGTGTTCAGGCAGCGGGTCCAGGAGAGGTGAGAGCAGAGGGAGGAGAGCAGGATGACACCAGTAAAAAGTCCAAACACAGGACGTCTGGGTGGGACCCCAACTGGCCCAATACTCCAACATTCAAGCCTCAGTTTCCCAATACTTTAACTGACAAGTTCCATATGCAAAGTTACTGTACAAAGTTTAAAAAAAAGAAATAAACAGTATAAAATTAACATATTCTGGTTACAATAGTGTCATGTATTTTCTGCCCCCCCCCCCCCCGGAAAAATATGATGCCACCACGCCAAGGTCTTTAAGCCAGAGGAAACACTGTAATGAATAGAAAATAGTCACTCATAGCAGAAAAAAAAAACAAGTTTGGTGGACACGTCCCCTAGTACATTTTCTGCAGTGTTTGGCTTCCGGATTGCTGAGGTGCGTGGCCCTATGGCATGATCATGCCATAGGGCGTGGTGGACTGAGTGAACACATCTTGAAGAGGCAGTACATGAAAAGTGCCAGATTAATATATAAAATAATATTTTAAAAATTCCTGCATCCACATCGTGATCCGAATCACCACCAACATCTAATCAACTGTTCCCTGTGCCATTAAAGATTCAAGATTCAAAGATTCCACACCTTCCTTGAAAATTTCATCAAAATCTGTTCATAACTTTTTGAGTTATGTTGCTAACAGACAAACCAACCAACCAACCAATGCCACTAAAAAAGCATTACCTCCGTCCTTCCTTGGCGGAGGTAATAATAATGGTTTGTATTTATATTGTGCTTTTCAAGAAACCCAAAGCGCTTTGCAATGAAAATCCATTATTCATTCACTCCACAGACAGACAATGGTAGCGGTAAGCTACTACTGTAGCCCAGCTGCCCTGGGGCAGACTGATGGAAACGTGGCTGCCAATCTGTGACACGTTTGGCTTTTCTCTGTCCTCTCGGAGTACATAAAAAGCTCAAAAAAATAAAAAAAAAAATCCCCGAAATGAACAAGATTAGGACGGTTTGCACCAGGAACTTCGGCTTTTGGTTCTATTCGGTTAATCACCCAGCCCTAGTGGGTGCTGAAATCGCACTACTGCATTCCACACACACACACTATAGGAACAAAACTGTGAAAGCTATGATTTTTTTCTTTTAACTGTAATGGGGGTCTTGCACATTTCCGAAATCTGTCAAAATGTTAAAACTCTTTTTATGTGGACCAGGCCTAAGACAGAACACATAAAAAGAGTGAAAACATCCTGAATTTTCATATATTCAGGAAAATTCACAGTGTTAAACGACTCCATGTTTTTCTGCACACCAAACTGAAAACATAACATACCTCCTTGATGGCGTTTAGGACATTCTAGCATAAATCCTGATGTGCCAGTAAAAAGTCACACCCTCACTTCAGTGTGGATCTACCTGAGATGTATGTTGTACAGCTCTACTGAACACTCTCTATAGCGCATGTTCTTCATCTTAACAACCACTCAGGAAGAAAAGCATGACCTCACATAAAAATGACCCCGGGAGGAAATTCAAGTGTCAGACGCACAGAAATATGCCCGAAAAGCGGGGGAAACGGATGAGGGGAAAGCTGAACAAGTACCCGGTGATTAATTAGCTAATAATTAAGTCATAGGGTAATATGCATTTTTCAATTAATTAAACCTTGCCTTGCACCATAAATCAAGCGAAACTGTCATTGTTTCACAAATTAAATATATACTTTTGCAAGCAATAACAGTGTTGATTGCGGCACTGCAGGGCTCATCAAGGAGCTAAGGCATGACACGTGTGTGGCAGGCATCGACTCAGTCCAATGCCCCCAAAACCTTTGACAGGCCCACAAAGTCAAAGGCAGCCAACACGCCGCAGGCCTCCACCAGTCAGATTCCACATCACACACCTCCTGCTTTCCACACGGGATGTTGCCGGCATCTCTGAACAGCATTACAATCTATGGGAACATTGATGCATCACATACAGAACAGGCTCTAGAAGAGGTATATTTTACTGTTACTGTTTATCATCAAATGACAGACCATCACACATCTGGTAGGCCTGTTTGAGCAAAGTGACATAATATCTCTGTTTGCTTTCATTGCCCACAAAGGAAATTCATTACCTAACATTTACAAATGCAGAAGCCAATAGATGCAATCATTATCCAAAATATATCGTTTGTCACCAATGGCAAATGATGGTATATTTTTCTTCCCAATGGTTCAGACGTTAATTTGCTGAAATATGATGTTGTAAAATGACAAAAACAAAGATGCGCACACGCACACACACGCATGCCCAAGCAAACACACACACAAATTCCAAGTGCCATGTGACACCCAGACATATAATGAACAATATGAACCACTGCCATCATTATCCACCACAATGTATTTGTTATCACTGCTCCTATAATGAAGTGTCTGTTTGATGGTTAGTACAAAGTCCCATTGCTCAATTGCTTTTCATAAAATGGCATCAATATATCCATGTGGACGGAGGCGCGTGCACACGGAATCTTTGAGTTCAGATGCAATTAATCAGAAATAAAAAATGCTTGCATGCACATAGCAGCGGATGGCATTATGCTACATTTGTTTTAGCTCTAGTTGTTACCTTTCCCTTTTTTCTTACCATTTGGTGTGAAAAAATGTAAATTTTTAATTTTAAGTTCATCAATTATCTCTACCTGTACATGTACAAAAATGAAAATGAGATCTAATAAGTTAGTGTCGCTATTACTAATAGATACTGCGTAAATTGTAAAAGATGAAGGTGTAATTTTACATTTTTGTTTAACAATTGTAATTTATTGTAGCTAATTAGTTAGAAGTCAATCTTAAATTCAGCTGGTGTCTACAAGTTTCAACATGATCTTTTCAGTCTGTTTTTATATGTGTCTAAGTTTTTCTGCTTTTTTTGGGGGGGGGGGGCAGTCTTGTCATAACCATTTTGCCCTTGGCTAGCATACTAATATGGCCTTGGGTTGGAATAAATTACTGCTCAGATTAGCAGGAAGGATGAAGAGGAGGTTTTATTTTTAGAAATTAGAATATTTGTTACATTATTAAAAGGGGGAACATCCTTTGATTCCTCTCCCTTTTTTTATCCCCTCCTCCTTCCTCATTGAGATAGTCCCCAAACTGCCTACCTGTGTAAAAACAGAAGTCTTCAGTGGACGTGAACATGGCTTAGGGACATAAAAGCAGCACGTCTCTTTCTTTCTCCAGTAGCCCGGCGTTGTACTCCGCATGCCACACAAACTCCAATTTCACTGCCACAGCAAATTTCTTCCAACACCCCACGCCACCACCACCCACCTACTGCCTCCATCCTGCCTTCTACATTACTCAATCAAATCTTTTGTTGAGGGTATTAGTGTACATGTTATTATCAGCAGATCAACAGCTAAATGCAAATACAAAAATGTGACTGATTGAAATTCTTCTAGCAGGGTAAGTGCAGCTATAAGGGAGTTAAATTTAACACATTTTAGGACCTTTTTTGGCCACTTGATCAAATTTAAAGGTGGTAGAGACAAGATTCTGATCGGGTCAGTAGACGTCACACTAAAGCTGGATTCATGCTGCACCTCCGCTGTCCACGTACATGCAATCGGAAACCTCGTGTGACGAAATTTACGTCATCGTCTCCACTCCGCTAGTGTACATAGGGCTCTACTGCGGACGATCACGTGCAGCCCAAATTTTATGACAGCGTGGCCTGCCCACAATCTGAACGTGTTAACAGAGCATGCGCAAGACTGAACGTCCCATTCACGAAATGGCGCTACCAACACAGCATACAAAGACAAAGTAGACGAGGAAGACAACGAGGACACGGAAGACAAGAATAAACATACATGAATCCTTTTGCAGCAGCAGCAGCAGCTTGAGCGGAGAAGAGCACTGGAAAATGGTAATTCCTCCTTTTCCTTGAAACAACGCCATTGTTGTTGCTAAAAAAAAAAAAAAAAATGTGCATCGCTCTTGTGTTTATAGCCAGTGAATAAACTGGCGTGTTAGCGCATTTGTGCTACCCATAGGGCTGGGGCGAAACTACAAATAACAGCTGCGCACATGCGTCAACTGCTTGGCCTGGTATATGAAAAAAAGTGATCATGAACAATGCCGCATGCGCACTGGGCTTATCCAAAGCGCACGTGGACCAAAGCAGACCAGATGGGAAATGCATCATGAATAAGGCTTTACTCTTGCACTAACTGGTTGGTAGAAACATGTGACATCAATCCAGTCACGCTATTAGCTGTGACAGGCTGTGATATCTTTACCCGTCATAGATATGTAAACATTAGATAGAACATGGCTAGCCACTAGACTAGTCATGCTTCAAATACATAGCTTACTTATATGATTACAATAAATGCAATAAACAATTTGTCTATCCTGTTATCACAATGGTGAAGGTGCTGTCAACCATTATAATTCCCACAGAATATTTTTTTTTTTTTGTTACTTATTTGTACCCGTAGGTAGACTTGGTTTGCAGTCTGGTGACAAGCCACCGGCTGCTGGTCGCTGCGTGCGCGAGCGCCCTAAACCTACATGTTTTTGGTGTGCGGGAGGAAACCAGAGAAATCCCGGAGTAAACCCACGCAACACGGGGAGAACATGCAAACTCCACACAGCTCACTGTTGGTCGGGGGCTGGGATCGAACCCACGATCTCATGATCCCCGCGATCCCCCGGCCGAGGGTAAAACTGTGCTGCCACAGTGCTAAACCACTGCGCCACCGTGCAGCCCACGGTGGAATATGGCAGAATATGGCACCTCTGTTTGCCACGAAAATGTTAGCCATGTCCTATACAGGGCATCATATATCTATGTTACCAGGAACCATAGTCTCGCAACACACAAAGAGGCTGTCCTAATGTTCTTAATTATTCAGAGGTGTGTTTTGGGCCCAACATGAAATAATCTAATCACTGTCTTTCCTCTCATGTCCTTTAATAAACAGGAGTGCAAGATCAAAGGCTTAATACTAATATGACACAGTTTAAATCGGAGGACAAATTCTTTTTCTGCTGGGGACAATGCAGACTCGTTCACAAAGGGAAAATGTGTTTAAAGAACATCCACAGGCAAGAGCTTAAAATGAGCTTTTTAACCTCCTTGTCCACAAACCTGCTTGCAATGGGGAGAAATAATTATAATTATGCACGGATGAGAGCCGTACAATTCAGAGGTTATGCCTGTTTTTCACTTTGTCCATGATTTTGACAGAGAGTTGTAACAAAATCCTTTAGCTACATTATCACAGGAGATCTGGGCCTGGCATGCCCACTGCACTGTCTTCCAAACTCCTTGTGAAACCATGGAAGAGTAAGGTCCTCCAGCAGATCTCTGCCAGAGGTATGTTAATGCTCGCTCTGCTGAATGCAAAACTGTTGTATTTTAATTTCAGAAGAAAAAAGGGATATCCCTTGACGAGCTCTTACAAAGCTTGCAATGGTCTGATACACTAATAATGTTTCATATTAGTGACAAGTTAGCATCGTCATTTAGCACTTGCTGTTATACAATAAGTGAAATGTGTTAATGTTATTTCTCTCCAATTAAAACAGGGTTAGTAGACTTTCCTCTATGACGCAGCATGGGGAAAACACTCCCACATCCCTGGCAGACAGAAGTAGTAGTGGCTATTTGACCAAACCATTAGTTCAAGAGCATCAACTACTGTGCTGACGGCTGGAGAGAAGCCGAGCAACCGACACCTGTGGGGGAGATGCGGGGCGCTAACAAGTAGCGTGTGAGAAGGTTTGCAGAAGAATTATTTTTGCAAAAATCCCAATATAAACAAAAGCTTTATATAAAACAGACGTTTTTATTTCTTGATCTTGAAATACACTACTCATGAAAAGTTAAGGATACAGGGCTTTCGGGTGAAATTTCAGGATGCACCTAAAATGCCCTATAACCCTTCCAGATTAATTAATTTGACCTCTAACCTTATGAATGCATATGTCCAACTGTACAATGTTTCAGTACTTTTTACATAACTTGCGGTTCTCTAACAAGGGGCTTAACAGCAAAATTCACAACAGGTGTTTGATCTATGAATTGACCAAAGCATTTTCTGGTTCAATTAGAATTGGTATTTAAAGAGTCCTCTTCATCATGCTGTTCACATTTTGACATCATAAGACCAAGGTGACGTCTAACAATTGATCAACAGTACCTCGCCATTGGGAGGCTTCAAACAGGATGTTCTCAGAGGGAAGTGGCCACTGAACTTAGAGTGTCACAGAGTGTCGTCAGCAGGTTGCAACAGAGAGACTGGAAGAGTCACAGAAAGGCATAGAAGTGAACGTCCTTTGGCTACATTCCACGCTGATGACAGCTTCATTGTGAACAGTGCCCTGTGAAACCGGATGATGATTGCCACTCAACTCCAGGCACATTTAAGGGAGGTTAGAGGAACCCAAGTGTCACATCAGACCCTTTGAAACATTTACATCAGCTTGGTCTGCGTGCTAGACGACCTGCAAGGGTACCTGACCACACCACCAGGCACAGGCATCATTGTTTGCATGGGCCAGGGAGCATTTACGCTGGGGAAAGGACCAGTGGGCCTCAGTTTTGTTCTCTGATGAAAGTCGATTCATGTTAAGCAGAAATGATGGCCACCAACAATGTTGGAGACATCAAGGAGAGCGCTATGCAACAGCCACTGTTGTCACCATGTTACAGTCTAGGCAGGTGTGTCTAGTCAATACAGAACTGCCCTACACCTTGTGAATGGTACAGTGACAAGCCGATACTACCTGAATAACATCATTAATCCAGTCATTGTGCCCCTGCGTGAACAACACAGGCCTAATTTCATCTTCATGGATGACAATGCGCCAGCTCATCGAGGTCACATCATAAGGGAATGGCTGCTGGAAGCTGGGGTACCTCAAATGGAGTGGGCTTCACTTTCTCCAGCCCTGAATCCCATAGAAAACCTATGGGATCAGCTGAGTCGACGTGTAGAGGCTCACAACCCTGCACCCCACAACCTCAATGACCTGAGGGCCGCTCTTCAAGAACTTCAAGAAGAGTGGAATGCCATGCCTCAGCAGACAATAAGGTGACTTGTGAACGGCATGAGACGTCGTTGTCAAGCTGTAATTGATGCTCAAGGGCACATAATAAGTTTTTGAGACCTTGACATTTTTTGTTATGATATACCCACCACTATTGTTGGCTTTTGTTCCAATAAATCGTTTAAAATGAGGAAATCACCATTGCATGCTTCTTCTTATATGCCCCACTTTCATGATATTATATCACTGCAGCGTGAACTTTTTACATTTTCCATAAATTTTACCCAAAAGCCAAATATCCCTAACTTTTTGTGAGTAGTGCATGTCGTCATATCGCACAGCCATGAATGAATGAATGATCAGTTAAGGGATTATGACAGATTTTTTGCAATCAGTCCATCCAAATAATAGGCACTGAGAAATTCTAGCCCCTGTGTAGGAACAGGCATACATGCTCATGCCTTTTAACAGTGCTGCTGAAATAGCGGTTGATAGTGCGTTGCTGACTTCAGACCTGCTTTTTGAAGATCAAAAGGGCATTGGAATAAAAACCAACTTAATACCACAGGGTCGAACTTGGTGCCAAGCCTCACCACCTTTACATTAGTCCCATCTTACGAGTGCAAGGTGCACCGCACAGTCATTGCCCAATTACGTGGCGAGGGCACACAGTGGAAAACCATGCAATGTGCTGACAGAAACTAACAAAAGCACCAGCGCAAGGTGTAAAGCGTGGTGCAAATGCCCGCTTCGGACCATTGAAATACGGCTCAAATTCTTTAGTCTTTATATTCTTCAAAAAATAATATACAGCCGTGGACAAAATTGTTGGTACCCCTCTGTTAATGAAAGAAAAACCCACAATGGTCACAGAAATAACTTGAATCTGACAAAAGTGGTAATAAATAAAAATTCTATGAAAATTAACCAATGAAAATCAGACAATGCTTTTGAATTGTGGTTCAACAGAATTACTTTAAAAAACAAACTCATAAAACAGGCCTGGACAAAAATGATGGTACCCCTAGAAAAGATTGAAAATAATGTGACCATAGGGACACGTTCAACCAAGATGTGTCCTCTAATTAACATCACAGGTGTCTACAAAATTGTAATCAGTCAGTTGGCCTATTTAAAGGGTGACAAGTAGTCACTGTGCTGTTTGGTGACATGGTGTGTACCACACTAAACATGGACCTGAGGAAGCAAAGGAGAGAGTTGTCTCAGGAGATTAGAAAAAAAAATTATAGACAAGCATGTTAAAGGTAAAGGCTATAAGACCATTTCCAAGCAGCTTGATGTTCCTGTGACTACAGTTGCACATATTATTCAGAAATTTAAGATCCACGGGACTGGAGCCAACCTCCCTGAACGTGGCCGCAGGAGGAAACTTGATGAAAAATGGAAGAGACAGATAATACGAATGGTAACAAAAAAGCCCAGAACAACCTCTAAACACATTCATGGTGAACTCCAAGGTCAAGGTACATCAGTGTCAGATTGCACCATCTGTCGTTGTTTGAGCCAAAGTGGACTTCATGGGAGATGACCAAGGAGGACACCACTGTTGAAAACAAATCATAAAAAAGCCAGACTGGAATTTGCCAAACTGCATGTTGACAAGCCACAAAGCTTCTGGGAGAATGTCTTATGGACAGACGAGACAAAACTGGAACTTTTTGGCAAGGCACATCAGCTCTATGTTCACAGATGCAAAAATGAAGCATACCAAGAAAAGAACACTGTCCCTATTGTGAAACATGGAGGAGGTTCTGTTATGTTCTGGGGCTGCTTTGCTGCATCTGGCACAGGGTGTCTTGAATCTGTGCAAGGTACAATGAAATCTCAAGACGATCAAGGTATTCTAGAGAGAAATGTGCTGCCCAGTGTCAGACAGCTTGATTTCAGTCGCAGGTCATGGGTCTTGCAACAGGATAATGACCCAAAACACACAGCTAAAAACACCCAAGAATGGCTAAGAGCGAAACATTGGACTATTTTAAAGTGGCCTTCTATGAGTCCTGATCTAAATCCTATTGAACATCTGTGGAAGGAGCTGAAACATGCCGTCTGGAGAAGGCACCCTTCAAACCTGAGACAACTGGAGCAGTATGCTCATGAGGAGTGGGCCAAAATACCTGCTGAGAGGTGCAGAAGTCTCATTGACAGTTACAGAAATTGTTTGACTGCAGTGATTGCCTCAAAAGGTTGTGCAACAAAATATTAAGTTAAGGGTACCATCATTTTTGTCCAGGCCTGTTTCATGAGTTTGTTTTTTAAAATAATTCTGTTGAACCACAATTCAAAAGCATTGTCTGATTTTCATTGGTTAATTTTCATAGAATTTTTATTTAATACCACTTTTGTCAGATTCAAGTTATTTCTGTGACCATCGTGGGTTTTTCGTTCATTAACAGAGGGGTACCAACAATTTTGTCCACGTGTGTATTAATGAAAAAAAAAACTTTAAAATTTTTTATATTACATATATACTGTATATATTTAAACAAACCATTACGCAGGACAGGACTGACACTTTCATGGCAAATGGGGGCACCATATTCTGTTGGTAATTATAACGGTCGACAGCACTGGTGGCTAGCGATGTCCTCTCTAGTGTTTATTTTTGATTTGATTTTTTTTTTTTTTGATTTTGCATACTTTATTGATCCGCAGAGGAGAACTTGAAGGCATCCACCTGGATGGATGAAGCAGTCACGGTACGGCGCTATCCCTTTACCATTAGCACACACATTCACACCTAGGGCCACTTTTAGAGTTTCCAATTAACCTAACCTGCATGTTTTTGGCTTGTGGAAGGAAACCGGAGAACTCCCGGAGCAAACCCACGCAGACATGGGGAGAACATGCAAACTCCACACAGATCACTGTTGGTCAGGGGCTGGGATCGAACCAGGGATCCCATGGCCAAGGGTGAGTTGCTGTGCTGCCGCAGTGCTAACCACTGCACCACCGCGTAAGGTGGTAAGGACACCTTCCCGGTAAGGACATCACAGCTGGTCACAGCCAATAGCATAACTGGGTTGATGTCAGGTTTCTCTACCAAGCAGTTAGGGCAAGAATAAGTGTGACACCTACTGGCCAGGAGATCCATCACCTTTACATGATTAAAGTAAAACACCTGAAAATAGATTACATCCCAACACAAACAAAGGTCAAAACTTGATGGGTAAAAGTCACAAAGTTATGAGACAAAAATGCAAATTGACTACACAGAAATTACACAAATTTATAATTAAAAAACTAAAAAAACCCATACACTTAAGAGAAAAAAGCTGGCAATTTGAAAAGGAAAATATATCAAACAAACTTAAAAAGTTGCAGATTAATGTGAAAAGAAATCCAAAAACTTATGAAGAAAATCAGCAGAAAAGAAGACAATACAAATTTACAAGAAAAATACTGGTGTTCATTCTGCTCATTTTTCCTTACATGTGTTAAAGGCAAGAAGACCTGAATATGGTTACTTCGCCCCACAGAGTGAGAAAAACACAGCTACGATGTTTATCACATCTGTGGACTTTTAACACGATTGAAAGGCAAATTTAAAGATCAGTCATCATTTTAAATAATTATTAAGGGATTTAATTTGGATAAACAATTTTAATACATTTTAAGGATCTGTGAACAACCTGTTTATAGAGGATTTCTTGATAAGTTTAAATGACCAAATCACTGCCATTCCAACCAGATTCTGGTACATTCCCACCACCTAACTTAACAGACAGGTGTGCCAATTTTGTCCCAGCATGAACGTGAGGTTGACCTATCACGAGAGAGGAAGAAAAGAAAAAAAAAAAACAACTTCAATTCACTAATATCATTTTCTCAAATGATTTTATGACATGGGAGCACCAAGGCTGAAACAGCATTAGCCCACCCTGTCTGGATCCATTTAACTAAGAATTGACCAGGAACTGATTCCATTTTATTCACAACAGACCCTTTTAATTATTGCAGTAATTAGTAAAATATATGTGCCTTCACCTGATATTGATCTGTATTGTCTATGCAGTTAGTGATCCAGAGGTCATCCTATTGACCAACACCCATCTTACCGCCAACCAGCCAGCCAACCATGCACACACACACACACGTTAGCTAACCCCCCCCCCCCACCACCACCACCACCCCTCACCCACAGCCTTCCCCTAACTCCTCCAGGACTTTGATATCTCTCTCTCTCTCTCTCTCTTGCTCACTCGCTCTCTCACACACACTGCCTCTCTTGTGTGCCTCTGGGTGCTTGGAGGGGGTCACCAGGACTGTGTGAGTGTGTGTCGAGTGGGCAGTTAAGGCTGATGGGCCCCAACGAGGACAGATGACCAGCAGAGCAGAAGAAACCGCAGAACTGAATAACTCTTCCATCCCTCCGTCATGTCAAGAGGAATTCAGCGCCGCGCGAGACACCCGGCCTAAGTGTTGTGACGCCTAATTACCACCAGCAGAAGCGCCCAGCGGCACCCACAGCGGAGCGGCTCCTTCAGACGGACAGCCCTTTGTAGTTTCACACGCAGAAGGGAAGGGAGAGAGGAACAGGGAAACAGGGACGCCCACATGATGCTGTTGGTGTGTGGGTGTAGGGGTGGGGTGGGGGGGGGGTTGTTGCTGGAAGGTGGGTTAGAAACACTGAGGTCTGTTTGAAGTTGGGAAGTTTTCTTTTTTGTGCATTTTCTCATAAGAGTCACAATTCTGACTCATCAAACTGACTTCCTTTGCCTTCTTCCCTTTTCTTTGTTTGTAACAGTGACGTGCGGTCAGAGGAGGCAGGTGAGGCTGAAAATCACAGTCTGAGGCTGTGCAATACTGTTGCCCCAACAGGAGGGGGTGTGCTTGAGCACCATAAGCACAGGTTTTTTTTTTTTTTTTTTAAATAAAAGAAGATAAGGACATTTTTAACAAAGTCACAGCAATTTTTGTCCAGGATAGGCAAATTTACTCCATTTACAAGTAAAGGTAAGACCATGCATGCATAGCAGTTGTAAATACTACTAATAATTTGTAATAATGAGTGTAAATTGTGGAGCTTAAACACACAGAGAGATGCAGTTCTCTGAGCCAAGATAATCTACATTACTCCTTGGCCAAAAAACAAAGTATAATGAATTTTGTGCCCCAAAAACATGTTTGTAAAATAACTTAATACATTATACTTTTGTAACCGAGGGTGTTGCACGTTGTCTACACTCAAGTAGAGTTATAATAAAATGAAAACATGAACTTTTATTACTGCTTTTTCTGTGTATTCCATTAAGAGGTAAATTAATAAAATACCTTACACTTGTCTTGTTAAAAGTATTTATAAAATCCGATTTGTAAATCAGACCCTGAAAGCATCACAGCCTCACCGGAAATGAAACTCACGTCACTGGTTTGTAACACTTTCTTCCTTTCACTAAAAGTGACGCTCCGTCCTACTTTAGCCAGATGAGGCACCTTTAACGACTCACTGGGCCTCTGTCTTCGGTGCTCCTGTATTGCTCCATAGGTGGTTGATTTTAAGCTTTTTTTTTGTCTTATGCTCAAATTTTCATGGTCAGCTGAGGGTTAACCCTTTGTATAATCATTTAAAAAACATTAAATATTCTCTTATACCCCATTTCCAAAAATCACTGGGAAGCTGTGTAAAACCTTATAAAATGCAATGGCTTGCAATTCTCATAAATCAATGTTTTATTCACAGTAGAACTTAAAAAACATTTCAAAAATATTTGAAAAAAATATTTGAAAAATATTAGCTCATCTTGAATTTGGTGGCAGGAAAACAGTTGGGACAGGGTCAACAAGAACATGGAAAAGTAAGTGGTATGAGAAAGAAACAGTAAAGGTGATGTAGCACCTTAGAAGATGGGCAGCAATCTGTAAAAAAACGATTAACGTAAAGTTGCTAAGGCTTTAAATATTCAGTCATCTACAGTACATACTGTTCAAAGATTCAGAGGATTTTTTTTTAATTGGGTTTGTCATTTAGAAATGGGTTTATTTATTGAAATTCTTGAAAACGTACAACTTCAGTATACTTTGTGAGGCCCGTGCGTCACGTGGTGTTTGGTCAATGTGCATCAACTCCAACTGATGCATTTTCTTGCTCTGAGGAGCACGCCAGCAGAACCAGTCCTATGCCATTAGTCGTACAGCAAACACGATTTCACGGCGTCCATTGAGCCCTTCACCGAGGATTTGTGTCGTGCCGTTCATGTGGGCTTGAACATGCAGAGCAGCGGGGCCATCACACTTTGGTCCATCTCATTTAGAGCTGGCATGTTTAATGCAGCCTGCATCTCTCTCTCTAACACACATGGATGTACACTCATCCTGTGGGGAGGGGGATGCAGGGCGGGTGTTCCCTGGCACACTAATCGGCATGACAGAAATAAAATAAAGAGAGTCGGACTCCGTCAAAACATGTATGGCCCCTCGAACGGAGAGCTAATAAAAGAGCTAAAGCTGCTTGTCCTTTCGGCTGAGCCCGCCTGATCACACACCAGCAGTCACATTATCTTAATTCAGGGGATTCTTTTAAGTGTCTCCTTAAACAACGCAGAGAACGCTGCTTAGGAAAGACAAATGAGTTTACCAGTTTTAGCAGGGGTAAGTGCCTAAATCCAGTGCCATCGATCCCTATCTGGGTTATTATGAGGCTGCGAGCTGCCACTGGAGCTCCACTGTTCGAAAAAAGGCTTAAAATATTACGGGGTAAAGAGGCGAGGAGAGACAAGTTTGAAGCAAGCCGCCTCGTCCCCCGCGCTGGTCAATACCTGCAGGCGCCACAAGAAGGGCACTCACACATACAAGCAGTCGGGAGTGACAGTCGCGGCCATCCCCGCGTTGCTCACGGAGACACATGCATATTGGTAAAGGGATGCCTTCAGAACCAACACATGGCCCCTCTGACTCTGCAGACAAAATTGATTTCCCCCCCCCCACCCCTTCTCTCTCCTCCCCTCTCATCTTCCCTTTTTTTTTTTTTTTTTTTCTCCAAGGGAGGTGCCGGGCAGGTTTTTAACCTAACACTCTAACCCGAGTGTTAATGCACAAAACAACATAATGTCCATTGATCCAGTGGTGCCGCCAGGACGTCTTTCAGTGTCTGAGGGGGGGAAACACAGGGCGGTGTGTGTGTGTGTGTGTGGGGGGGGGGTATGCTAAACAAGTGAGAAATTATCGACAACACATTCAGCACAGTTGCGCACGTTTGATAAAGAAAAAAACCCACCACTTTAAGTTTGTGCAGTAAACTTCAGATGCGCGCATCTGTTCAATGTTTCATAGTGCGTGAAAAAAAACTGATTTCAATTCAGCAGAAAGTTGGGCAAAACACCTGAAACAAGAGGAGCAGGACAAAGAAATTAGCCCTCCAGTGAGATACATTCTGCCTGCTAATTATGGCTAAAAAAAATATAAAATATAATAAGGATTAATAATACATTAAAAACAACCAGAAGAAAAAATCCCAGCCATAAAACATATGTATTTTTAATATGAATATCACTGAATCAATACCCTCAATTAGCAACAGCAAGCAAATTGCCAGGCGAGGCGTAATTACTCGAAGGTCAGTAGGTATTATTCACAGTCACTTTAGTTTACCACATTAGAAGGAGACAGTGCGTCGGGCTAAAATTATAAATTCCATTCCCATATCTGTCCTTTTCTGATTTAGATGGATGAAGAATAATTAACTCCTAATTATTCAGATCACTTCAGGCACTTTCTGGATCCACAAAAGAGAGGCGGTCGTGTCTGTCAGCCCACTTCAGCTGCTATCATTTAAAACGATCCAACAACTTGACCAATGACAACGAGAAAAGGGGGAAGGTAAAAAAAAAAAAAAAAAAAATTAAAAAAAAAAAAAAAAACAGATCCCGGCCGCCTGTCTGTGTCGTCTCCCCCGCACGCACTCCACCCCGCGAACCCCCTCCAGCTCCACCCGTTTCTACCTCAGAGGGTCTTAAGGAAGCACACTTCCTTTAAATTCACCCATATGCAAATTCTAAGATGTGATTTGCATTTTAAAGTATTTAACTCCCCATATTTATTGGGCTCTGAGGCCTTGCTGATCATTGATTTATGTGCTTCCGGCAATCATATTTCCATATTTTGTGTGGTTTTTAACGACAGTAATAATTCAAATATGCAAAAAGTTGTTCTTTGAACGATATCTTTAATTATATCCTCAAAGCATCATTCCTTTTCGCGCCTGTTTTTTTTTTTTTTCTTTCCATAGCCAAGATTGTCTTTGAATAAAAGAGGCTGAGGGATCATAATTTAGATTGTGCGACAAGACATTGACGGGCAAAACTTGGGTACCTTATGCACCGGGAGACGTCTGAGCATGTTTCGCTCCTCTCCACGGCCACAAACAGACTCGAGGTGCTCTGCTGCACAGGGACCCGTGTGACCTTGTCCCCGGAGCCCTTTATTAATGCTGACATTCTTTCACCATAGATCCAGTCTCAGATTGGGAAATTCGTCTCCTATGCTCACCCAAAAAAAACCCCACACATTTAAAAAAAAAAAACAAAAACAAAAAGCCAACAAGACCTTCCCCCTCTGTTTTGCCGTTAACACAGAAAGTTTCTCTGTCACCTCTCCTTATTAGAGTTGTCAGAGTTGCCGCACGCTCTTATGAAAGCTACTGCCCTCCACATGATTAAAAGTGGCGGGTTCCCACAACCGTTTGGCCTATCAGCATCACCGAGCAGCCGTCAAAAGGAGCGTGCCGTCCTCCTCGGCCATATTCCCTTTGTCACCTTGGCGCAGTATGGAAACTTTTTAGAATAATCGCCCACCCGTTCAGGAGCGTGGGTGACTAATATATCAGATTAGCCTGTTTGGTTGCAAGAAGGAGAAAGAGGGAGGAGGGCGGGGGGGTGGTGTCATTATGTTGTTCGCTTGGTAGGCTGCATACTGTTAGAGTCGATATGAAAACAGAGATTAATTTAGCAGGAGAGCCTGCACATTAGACCCCTGACTGGGATGAGCTGCACAATAGCCTACTTCATTAGAAATTACAGTGGCGTGCAAAAATGTGTCCATCTCTTCAAACAGAATATATTTAAATGATTTTTTTTTTATCAGTGTGCTTAATTAATTAATTGTGTAGGGTGCCCAGACTGGCACATGCCACAATTATGCATTTTTTGATTAATATATGAAATAAAAAGTAAATCTGCATTAATACTTGCTCGTAATATTGCAACTTTTCCCATATCCTACAGAGACTGTGTCTGCATCTCTCCAGATAAAAATGCGTTATTTGTCAAGGGGCGGCCAAATTTAGGTATTCCACTATATAGTATTAACCAAATGCATGTCAAGATTCCACACAATTAACATTTGTGGCATCTAAAATACATTTAAGTAACAAATTAAAATAAAGCATTGTATTACATATTAAAAAAGACTAATTAATCTAGTTTTTCCTTGCACATTTTTTCAGACCAAATATCACAATTTTATTGAAATACAAAAGCAGCATTGAAACACATTTTCTCTCTAATTCGCTTTGTCTCACATGGGGGATAAAACGTAAATAAGAAATTCAAAATATTACGTTTAAATGACCAACAAACATAAATAATTACTCCCAAAATTATACTTAAAAAATAATAAATTTTGATACTGCATATTATAGCAGAACAATAATTACTGATAATTACTATTATTACGGTAATTATCGAATTGTTTCCACCATTAAATACATTTAGAGTGGATGACGGCTTTTGCAATCGCAGCCCTGAATGCAGAGATGCGGCAGAGGCTGAGTTTAGTTCAAGCCAAACACATTAACACCGAGCCCCTTGGAGGATGCATCTCACCCCAATGTTTAACTATCACTGCCGAGTCCTGCACCAAGAGCACACAACATATGTTACAACGCCCCCCAGTCCACCCCACCCCACCTCACCCCCAGAGACTCCCTGGCACACCACCCTCCGCTCCACAATTAAGCTTAAAGCCTTCAGACTTCTGCCCAGTGGCTTTAAAAGTGATCGCCGTGGATCAGCATTATTAGAATTAATTGATTTAATGTGAGCCATGTACTTGTAACGTATCTGCGGACAAACACGGGCACACTTACGCTCGGCGGTGCATTTTCTGCTTTTACGTGGCAGAGATTCCCTAGTTTGAATATTAAAAACTAAATTGATTACGAGACATTTAAACGTGTATTGAACATAAACACTGGACTATACATTAACACAAAAACACCGAGAGCAGACACACACTTACCAGTGGTGGCAATAAAGCAGTGCAGAATGGTCAGTGAGGAGGGGATTAATTTACAAAGCAAACAAAGACAGCCAACAGTAAAATTCTGCATCAAATAAATTTTATAGACATATGTTTTAAGTTAAAGTACTTAAAGAAACTTTTTTTCTTTTTGCCTTTTTTTTTTATTGGAGTGAAACTGTATATAAATCAAATCAATTAGACTCTGCCTAAAATTCCTCATCTGGCATAGCGGAGCTGTGAAACAGAGTGTAAAACTATTCTCTCTCCCTCTCCAGAAAGGTTATCGCGTTGTATCTTATTGCCTTTACCTGCTCCTATTCACTGTGAACATGCACTGATTTGAATAAGCGCCGCTCCAGAGGCTCTCTTATCAGATCCCAGACGGGTGTGCCAACACAGCAGTATCAGGTACACACCATCTCCCTTTAAAAAAAAAAAAAAAAAGGCTTGGAAGAAAAGAACGAAAGAAGGCAACAAGAGGAAGAAAAAGAAGAGTAGCGCTGCATCTGGGATCTGTTGCCTGATAACATGATCTGGCTGTAATCACATCCAGGCAGGATATGCAAAAGTGACCAAAAGAGGAAAACGGTTAATCCCTCTCTGGAAATGATTCCCGGTCCTTGTTTTCATTTTCTTTTTCCCCTTCTCCAAACCAGAATATATTTCCTACAGCTGCTGATCTGCACGCTCTTAATTTATTTCACGTATAAAATACCAGATATAATGCGCTGAATTTTTAAGTGGGATATTATTAAAAAAATCATTATGCCGTGTGATAAAAACAAATTGTAGATACGCTAATGTGCAACAATTACCCACCGAAGGCATTATTTTTTGAAGATTTCATTTCATTAATAGCTTGCACGGGGACTTTCTTTTTCACCGTACACAGCTAAAGGAGTGCTATTCCCTAAAGATGAACTGGTTTCCAGTTCCGCGTTGTTGTTTGCTTTTGCTCCATGAGGAGAAAACGCCAGTTCGGGAAAGGCATCAGTCACTGAGGTTAGTGAGCATGGTAGCAACATGACCTCAGAAAATGTATCCTCCTCGGGTAGGTTAAACACACACAAACATGCCAGCTCGCAAACAAATGCGCACTGAGGCCACACTCATTTTCCCAGTCCTCTTAACAGGCTAACCTGCTCTCTTCATTAGGGTGCTGTGGGGACTTATCACTGTGTAGTCTGTGTCCTTGCTGTAATTGCCCTCTCGCCATGTCAGTCCCTGCCTGCCCACCCGCCGCCCGCCGCCATCATCACAGCAGCCCCACACCCAGCCAGCCAGCCCAGAGTCAACCCCCTTGTGACAGGCCTGCAGAGACAGTGGTGCAGGGAGTCTCTCCTGAGACCTGCTGATCGGCCCCTGAGGTCCGCCGGTATACAGAGGCTTGTCCTAGTTAAAGCAGCACCGGCAGGGACACCCCTCCGAACGCCACGTCTACCATGCCACAAACTCGGCATCTAACTTGATTCATATACTGCTGTACTAAAATTCTGTGGCTGTCTACCATCTAAACAATGGTGATGATATAGAGGTCCAGACAAATAAAGCAGAACTCTGGCAACCATACAACATGTGCTCTTAGTTAAATTTAGAATCAGCATAGTTAGTTAAAGAAGTTGTCTGTACATAAGTCAGCTTATGGTATCAAACTTTCTCTTCATTATCTGGCTTCCACCAGCTTTTGGTAATGCCACAGTTATATCCAGCGCTCATTATGGCTGCATCATGAAAAATATTTGCATAAACTGTCAGTCAAACATATGAACTCATCATTCAACAGTATCTCAACCGCATTTCCACCTTGCAAAGACATCTTCATGTACCACACACTGAGCAGTTGCCTATTGCCAGATGAGCTCTATGACTGTGGCGTTCTAGCAAGTTGAATGGCGCCATCTAATGGTTACTAAAAAGTCCACAAGTCAAGTCAGCCCGATGTGCTTGTAGTTCTGAACTGTAATCAGAGAAAGATTTTTTTTTGCTTTACTTGAAGCTTGTGCAGTCTGTAAAAAGTTCAAGTAACTTTATTTTGCTGCAGGGCTTGGAAGGCAGCAGGCAGGCTCTGAAATGACCATAAAAGTGGGCAGAGTGAACTCTGCTAATTTGAAATTTAACCATAATAGACAACGAGCTATCAGTATTGCAGCATAATTCTGACCTCTGTTTGTTTTGCTGAATAAACGCTTCCTCCTCAAATGGTGTGTTCTTCCTCATCATGCTCAGTGCTTTTATTTCTTTTGTTTTCCTGCACTGGTAATTGATGTGTCAGCGTTTTCACGGCTGGCTGCAGGGGTTCAGACCTAGCTTGGGCCTGGAGGGGCTCGGTGGCGCAGAGGTTAACATGGCGTTGGGTTGACGCAAAGGAAGATAGTGTAACTGACAATGGCGTCTTCTGCTTTTCTGGCCAAGTGTCGTCTCTCTTTACTGTAAGCCTCATACTTGTGGATGCCAAGGGCTGAAGGCAGAGTGCCCCTCCTATTAATCCCCCCACCCACCTTACACTTTAGCCCAACAAAAAATAACCACTGTCAGAAAGTTCAACACAATTTGGTGGCAACGGCGGCCGTGGGAAGATCTCAGTGGCACTCCAATCTAACCTTTCCCACCACGGAACACACCAGCTACTCCAGCCACAGAAGATGCAGCCAAACAAACAGCGAGACGTAAAGGCTGTGTGATGTGCGGTGGAACGTTTTAATAACTTTGCTGTATTGCATCTGAAATGCAAACACATTAAAGTGGACATGGAGCCCCTCTCATTAAACACACAGCAGTGCAAACGGTATCCAACAGCCCCACCCCTCCCGCCGCACACACTTGCATAAACGCACACAAAGGCCCTCCTTGCCTTTCTGCATCCCTGCATCCATCCAAACGAACGCCACCAACAAAGCCTTGGGAGTTTTTCTATGGGGGAGTTTTATGCGTCCCACAGGGCTCGGAGACAGTGAGCTGTGGCTATAGCACACAGAGGATCCCAGTCAAGGACACGGGCAGCATCACTCACGCTGCCATTATTTCCTCATATTTAAAGCTGGGGAGGTGCAAGGGTTACCTGAGGGATTGTAGCTGCACATGCAGAGCAGGGTGGGTGATTTCAGAGTCCGACGGGTGTGCTGAGCGGCGGAGAGCTAAAGGAGATGCAGCGGGGAGAGAGAGAGTGAGGGAGGGAGTGACAGAGGGCTTTATGTGTCAGCCTGGTGATACCAGCATTTTTATGGCCGAATATTTTTCCTCTTGTCAGAGCCGGATAAGGAATCACCATAAGGTTGGGGAGCATGAATATTGCCCTTGAGGGCCCACTGTGGCTGCTCCTGTTTATGGTTGACTAGCAATCAGCCACCGATTCGGGGCCCACAACCCCTCATCCATCCACGTCAGCAATTAATCAATTAAACGGGCGATGGCGGAGGAGTGGGATCGGCTAGGTGTGTTAATACAATAGCCTGTTAAGGTTGATGTAATTTCATCACTAATGTCACCCATTCATCACAGCTTATTATCTGTTACGCATAGACAATGGTCAATATCACTTCATAAATCTGAGAATCATGGGGATCCTGTGATATTAAGCCCGAAGGATGCGGCCAACTGATGAGCTGCAGTGCACGAGGGCCAAATTTAACGAGAGAGCCTGCTGAAACAAGTGCTAAACCAGACGTGATGGATTACACAACAGGGGTAGTGATATTTTATGCAATTCCTCAACAAAAATTAGAACACTGAAAATACAGTAAAGCCTATGAAGCAGAAAAACACATAAGGAAATACTGGACTGATGATATAAAATGATACAACTGTCCTTACAACTGTAACTTCGCATAGTGAAGTCAGGAAGTCACATACTGTATATTCTTTTTGATTAAACTTAATGGGTTGGGGGGAAAAAAAAAACAGACTATAGAACCTTGTTAGACCCAATACCATTTGGAATTCACAAACATGTTGTTAGATTTATGATGACTTTGTAAATCCTGATGCTGCACCAACAGACTTATCTTATCAGAGAAGGTAAGTTAGTGTGTACTGTATATGCATGTGTGTATTTGAGAGAAGTGTAAATAGATGGTAGCATGTAGGCGGAGGCCCTGTATGCTTGTGTGCCCGGTATGAACGTGTGTGGGCCAGACCACATGTGATACACCAAGTGAGAGCAGTTATTTGGCGTGCTAATGGATACGAAGGCTCGCATCCCTGACAATGTTTTTTGGACTCGAGCCGCTGACAGCTGACAGTTTGTGCTAGTACTTCATAACTTTAAATGTCACCATTTTCGAGGCCAAAATATCTGAAAACTTACAACAACTCAGCGCTTGTGCAGCAATTTTATTCAAGTAAAACTTGAAACACTCTAGGCCCCCACCTCAGAACAGGATATTGTTCAGTGGAGCATATTACATCAAAACCACTTCACTACTGAGCTTTCTTCAGTAGATGACTCTTATTTTCGCCTCGTCATGCATACAGTGCTGTGAAAAAGTATTTGCCCTTTCCTGATTTTATATTTTTGCATATTTGCTACACCTAAATGTTTCAGATCAAACAAATTTTAATATTAGACAAAGATAACCTGAGTAAATACAAAATGTAGTTTTTAGATGATGATTTCCTCCCACATGCCAAAAACATGCAAGTTAGGTTAATTGGCATCAGCTGGGGATTCTAAATTGTCCTTAGGTGTGACTGTGAGAGTGAATGGTTGTCTATCTCTCTGTGTTGGCCCTGCGATGGACTGGCGATCTGTCCAGGGTGTACCCTGCCTTTCGCCCAAAGATGCTGGGATAGGCTCCAGCGCCCCAGCGACCCGAAAAGGATTAAGCAGAAGAAGATGGATGGATGGATGGATTTCATTTATTAAGGGAAAAAAGCTAACCAAACCAACCTGGCCCTATGTGAAAAAGTAACTACCCCCTAACTGCCCCTAAACTCAATAACTGGTTGTGCCACCATTGGTGCCAACAACTGGCAATGAGTCTTTTACATCACTGTTGAGGAATTTTGACCCACTCTTCTGTGCAGAATTGTTTAAATTCAGTGACATTGGAGGGCTTCATGAACTGATGGCCAGACATTCTCCCTCAGGATTTTTTGGTAGAGAGCAGAATTCATGATTCTGTCAATTAGGGCAAGTTGTCCAGGTCCTGAAGCAGCCAAACAGCCCCAGACCATGACACTACCACCACCATGTTTGACTGTTGAAACGATGTTCTTTTTATGAAATTCTGTGTTAGTTTTATGCCAGATAAAACAGGACACGTCTTCCAAAAAGTTCAACTTTTGGCTTGTCAGTCCACAGAATATTTTCCCAAAAGTCTTGAGGATCATCTAGATGTTTTCTGGCAAATGTGAGATGAGTCTTTGTGTTCTTTTTGTCTTGGAACTCCTCCATGGATGCCATTTTTGCCCAGGCTCTTTCTTATTGTTCCACCATGGACCAGTGTCCAAACTGAGGCAAGTGAGACCTGCAGTTCTTTAGATGTTCTGGGTTTTGTTTCTCATCTGATCTTGAATTTCTTTAGATCACAATGGGATGTGTTGCTTTCTGAGATCTTTTAGCCTACTTCAGGTTGTCAGACAGGTTCTATTGAAGTGATTTCTTGATTCAACAAGTCTGGTAGTAATCTGGCTTGGGTGTAGCTACTGAAACTGAACTCAGCTTTCTAAAAAATATGGTTAACCACAGTTAATTCATGATGTAACAAGAGGGGCAATTACTTTATCACACAGGACCAGGCAGGTTTGGATAGTTTTTTCCTTTAATAAATGAAATCATTTGAAAACTGTGTTTTGTATTTATTCAGGTCATCTTTGTCAGACATTAAAATTTGTTTGATGATCTGAAACATTGAAGTGTGACAAATAGGCAAAAATATAAGAAATCAGGAAGGGGGCAAATACTTTTTCACAGCACTGCATTTCCTTGTTTTCAAAGACCCTTTTAACACATCAGAAAAACTGCTGACTGTGGCCTTATTAAGTCTTCTGATAAAGACTGCAGTGAACAGTCGAAACATGTAAAGAAGGTAAAAACATCTATCTTTGTCTTTAATAAGAAAACAAAAGGCCAATAAAACTTACAAAGTTCAATCAACGTATCTTGTCCAAAACTTTTACATACCTCCTGAAGAGTAGCTGGCTGCTGCGGAGCTCCTGAAAGACTAATAATGGCTACTGACATAATACCAGTGTGACACAATGGCTGACGCTGTAGCAAATAGAGTCACTACAACAAAATGGAGGGTTACAGAAATGCAATTAGATAATGTGCTGCTTAGTAGTGTGAACATCAGAGCTACTTTGGTGCAGCTCTTCACGGAGCGGCTGTGTGTGGTCATGCCTTTAAAATTATGCACTTTTTCCATATGATGACACAGCTCCTAGAGGTGTTAATGAAATACCTTTGAAATGCTTTGGTAAAAACAACTCGCAGTTTAATTATTGCAGCACTATTTAACCCCCACCTCTCACGCAGCGGTGAATGCTGAGGAACGTTGAAGCTTTCAGGGTTTTTCTTGGCACCAAAAATTTGTTAAGTTAGAAATGTTCAAAAAATTTCTGCAGATGTAGTTTTCCACAAACAGTTGCAAAATTGTAAGCATCTGTAGAGTTGTAACACATCTGCAAACAGCTGTAGCGTGTGTCCCTAAAGTTCTTTTTGGTTCACCTAGCAGTGAACACTAGCAACTGTTTAAGACAATTCACAACAAAACTGTTGCGACCTCAAAAACTATGCCAACTGTTTTGCAACCATTTTTGCCATTCCATAGGATACTACCCTTACAGATGGGGAAGGAGCTCTCCACAAAATGGACTGTTTTTTAGTATGATGTTTTAAATGCTAATGAGCCCAAGCTCACCCCACTGTCCCTCTGTCATCCTTTCTCTGAGATTTTTGTTTTGATAGTGGCACCATGTTTGAGGCTAACATTAGCTTTTAGCTTTGGTTGTCAGACTTGTTCCTTGGTCGCTGACTTGAGTATTTTGGTCCTCAGTTGCCTATGACATAGGGACATTGGTGCCTACATAAGCACATAAACTGCACGTTCCTCTGGGTGTACTGTTCACATTGCATCCAATGGGAGGTGAAGCCCGTGGATATCCCCTGTCGACGTGTATGCCAGGTGAATGCATTCCCATCACTGACAAGAGCTACACGTTTGAGGGTTTAAGCACATTTTTTGGGCCAGGGGCTCATCCAGTCTTACTGTATCTATAATCTATGGATACCCTTTTGGTGACTTGTAAAGTTGCTTTAAAATGCCTATAGGTTTATGTCTGACAGGCAGCATTATGTTACTTCTATAAAATATACAGCACACTTTAAAGCCAAATATGTTCAGAAAACTCAGCTTCAGAAAACCACAAAATTTGTTCTATTAAGTAAGTTGAAATTATACTTTTTTGATTTAACAAAACTTCAAAATATTAATTTGAGTAAACTTTTAATTCCAAAATTATATTTTTGGTTCACTCATCTGAGTTGACACACAGCTGTTCACATCCTGATTCTGTCTGGGTTTGCTACCACAGCCTTGATTCTCCCAACGACATCCACACGGCTGTGGACTCGGCAGACAATGATACTTGTCCTCACCTGGATTTGAACCTCCACCAGTAGGGTGGAGTAGGCCATTGTCCAACCAGTAGGCCATACCCAGTAGGCCATTGTCCAACATGCCAGTGCAGCTTGAAAAGATGTTGGGGAGATGGCAAATGATTACTGTTAAACTTTAACTCAGATCAAATTAAAGCATTGTTACTTGGTCAGAAAAAAAAACAAAATTAGTGTTGGTTTGACTGAGTAACTGGTTGAGCGTGTTGCAAAAGCTGTGAAGTTAGCACTATGAGTTTAAAGTGTATGCAATCAGAGAAACTTCATCTTGTCCATCATAACAGTTGGACAGCACAGACTGGCTCACGTCCAACTCTTAAACAGAAGGCCAACGTTTGCCCTGCATATCAGTGTAATGCTACTAACAGCTTCAGTCAGACACAAAGCGCCTCTCTTGCACCCAAGCCAACATTTCTCCAGCACTCCCAGCAGGTACATCAGCTCAATTATGATGATGGCAATGACTGATTACTTTTTACTTCTCCCCTGTTCCCCCAATAACTCTGGCCATCACATGAAGAGACGGAAGAGGAGAAGGAGAGCGAGGAGGAGAGAGAGAGAGAGAGACATACGGTGAGATCGCCGCATCATCTCCAGTGAGCCACCAGCATCCCAGATGCCAGTCTACGGGATGGTATCAAACATCTCCATGGCAGGCTCACCGCGAACATAATCTATACCTACAGGAAGTCAATTAAAAAGTGCCAGGGGAGCTTAAGAGCAGCGTGACAGCTTTTTACGTCAGGTTTGTCTGGAAGAACCAGTGTGTTGCATGTCTGCTGCGTGAGTGAGAGGAAGGTAAAGTGTGTGCGCTTGGTAGTAAAGACATGTAGGAAAAAAGCAGGCGGCAGCAGAGGGAAGAGATCATCACCAAACACCCTTAAAAGACACCTCATGAATATTAAAAAAGGCCCTCGACAGTCTGTAGCTCTGCCGCAAGTTTGCAAACCAGCGTAATGTGTCTGCTTGTGCTGTGAAAGACTCAGTGCGGATATCAATTACATCAAGCGTTGTCAGTCTGATGGCCCTCTCAATGGACGGACAGCCCATTCCCCTCTACACATCAACTCAGCTTTGTGTCAACCATTCATCTCCCATCCTCCCCTCCACTTCCTCCTCTCACCCGGTCACCATCTTTATCAGCCTTGACGCCCCCCCCCCCCCGCCCCCCGTTCTCTCTCTCTCTCCCCCCCCTCCACCTTTAACTCCCACTAAATCTTCCCCCTTTTCCACTTTGCTGAGCCGGGATATTTTATTCCTCCATCAAATATGCATCCCATTAATTAAGTTAAATTACTCCTGACTGCCAAATATCCCCTGCCCCGATGGGTGTCAACACAGAAATGCATGACTGTGAACCTGCAATGACACGGCCCCAACACTTAAACATGAGTTACAGCCTTTTCCAGCCCCATCCATGGGCAGATTACCAGACACTTTGGGCTGCTGAAATTAAGCACCGTTTCGCTCCTTCCAACCCCCCCCCCCCCCTCCACCCAGCTTTTTAATAAGTGCACAATGGATGACACTCGCACTTGTGACAATGAGAGGACTGATATTTTAATTACACCCCCTTTTTCATCTGCCTTGCTCTTCATCTTTTAATTGCTGTTGTTAATCACTCATTAACTTCCCCCTCTTTATTTTTTCCTTCCTACAATATACCTATGACACAATTAGCTCTATAGAATTGGATTGTTCGGCAGCATTTTTAAATTATTCAACTCCTTTAAATGATAAACTTTGGGTTTCGTCTGTCCTGGTTTGGGGTGGTGGCTGTAGAACTGTTTTTTTTTTTTTTTGGTCACGCTTCTCAACCAAATAGATTGCATTTGTTGGCTGACGTCAGTGTTTGGCTGTACATCATTATAGGGCCATCGAAGACAAAAGTTAATAGTTTGCTTCCTTTGGGCACACGTTATAATTTAAAGAAAAGTAATAAAGAGAGCAGAAAGGCTGCAGCCACAAGAAATTTAATGTATTAGAATAGAATCGTTATGCATGTCTTAACTTAAAGAGCTCTCAAGAGTTGTAAAACTTTCTCCATGTGCCTTTGTGCTGTGTTAGCTCCACAGCTTAACTACTGATGCTGCCGTTTAGTGCCCGAGCCTGGTGTTTGTTTTGCTTTGTCTTTGATTAAAGGGAAATGGTTTGATTATGAAGCCCCTGGGCCCCTGTTATGGGCCCACAAAAGAATATGAGATTGTTATTAAAACCTAATAGAACTGATATGCTGACAAAGATTTCTTTCTTTGCCTCTCACGCACAGGGACACCCTCCAAATTCTTCAAAAAAAAGTACCCTTTCACCAGCTTAAGACTGACGAGCAAACAGACTTTGTCTCCCTCAAGTACATGTGTAATTTGAAACACAAATTTAATACCACTGGCTACCTTTCTGCAGGCCTTGCAGCACAAACTCAACTAATGAAGCCGTATGTTTGTTGTCATCTCTTCGCTTGAGATACCGGAGAGGACACATCATTTGCTCCAAAACAAGTATAAAAAGTGTAAAACTGTACACACATTGATTTATATTGATACATCGATGCTGTCTAGAGGTCTCTCTTGCCCCCCATTTTTCCCCTCCCTTTCCATTTTTTTCCCTCTGTGTGTGCACGTGTGCCTCTGCATGAGCATGTTTCTATTGCAAAAAACATTAATTTTACAAACATCAGCCCAAGGCTACTAAACACATCCAATCCATTATGCTGCGCTTTATCGTGTTATGGGGGGGTAACGGGCTGTAAAGCTGTCTCGGTCATAAAGAGCGATCGCAGAGTGTCGAGTCAAACCAGAACGCAGAGCTCTCCGAGCCAAACGCAGGCCTCGTTATCGTCAGAATGGCTCCGTCACATACTTAACCTTTCCAGACCAGCCTTTCTGCATTATTTTCCAAATGACCTTTAGCGTTACTTATTTCATTTCCGATAATGGCACACTAAATTTAGTTAAATGCATCAGAGCAAAATGTGTTTATTTTGGTGAAGGGAGTCTGCGCTGACTGACAAGGACCACGTCTCCCCAGACTGAGACGCTAAAGTGTCCGAAGCAGTAAACAGTAATACATCTTCCTGATGGGAGTAAGTACCAGGAGCTGTGTCTGATGAGCAAAAATCACGGCAGATTCATCAAGTAAGTAGACCATACAGTTCTGGAGAGGGATTACATAAAGAAGATATATGAATATACGGCTCTCATTTCATTGATACAGCTGCTAATGGCTCCACTTTGGAGGGGGCGGGGGCTGTCAAGGTTCTTCACCAATTTTGGGATAGGATACAAATATTTGAGTTGCATTCAAATGTGAAAAAGAGAATGGAGTGATCTGTGTTATGTTTTAAGAGCTTTACTTAGCACATATCTGGCTACATATTTACAAATATCTGAAGGCTGATAACGACAATAAATTAAATATGCAAACAAAAAAATGTTTATTGTTGCAATTAGAGTTGTTCCTATACCAATGCTAGCATCGGAAATGCCTCTAATGCTGCCAGAAAAGCTGGTACTGGTGAGTACACGGCTCAGCGTACCAATCTGATTTCATCAGTTATTAGCCTATAAATGATATCCAGCTACCTTTGTTTACTCTGACTAAAGCTACTCGCCTGAAATGAATTCTTCTTTGCTACTCTAAAACGGTACACAGGAAGCTGAAATTACTTCTAGACTACTTCTTCTTTTGGCTGGTTCCTTTAGGCCAGCATCTCACGGAGTGGCGAATGCTGATCAACGTCCACAAATGTTGCAATTTTTGCCGTTCCGTCAGGGTTCACAGAAGGTGGTGCAGCAGTTCAACAGTTTCTACAGTCGCAACCAGTGTTTCTTGTTTTTCTTCTTTTTGTGACGAGAAAGACTGGTCGCAACCATAAAAGCTGCTGAACTGTTGCTCAGCCTTTTATGAACCCCGGTGAAACGGCAAAAATCGCAACGTCCACGAACGTTTCCCAGCATTCACCACTCTGTGAGATACTACCATTAGAGGCTGCCACAGCAGATCATCTGCCTCCATCTCACCCTTTCTGCTCCATTCTCACAGAATCTACAATAACTTAGGAATTCAGACTAATTTAGTTTTGTTAAAGATGTTGTCGCACTACTCTTTTTATAGTGGTCTCTTTATTTAGCCATTTTATTTATTTTACTATATATGGGTTCCCCCTTAATTTTTTAACAGGAGTTGTTATTTATTCTCAAATTTATGTTTTCCTTTTCAAATAATTAAAGGGAGCTCTATGACATTCACACTTCCTATATGCATTTCTTTGTGTTTTATAAAGGATTTAACATGAGCCAAGTTACACAACGAGAGTAAGCATTTCACATCCGTACACTGTTAGTAATATACAGCTGTTAAAATGACGGTATCAGATCAGTATCAACCATTATGCAAGCTCAGGTATTGGAGCCAGTATGAGGAAGGGGAAAAATGGCATTGAAACATCTCAAGTTGTGAGCTAATAGTTTCAAAATCCCTGCTTGCAGTAACACCTGCTCTTGGTTGCACACATTTAGGGCATAATGAGCTCTGAAAAGGTCCAACTCCAACATAAACACAAGGCTATCCTGCAGCTGTAGCCCTCAGCAGCCTGTAAAGAGCAGTGTGCTTCACGCCCTTGCTGTTTGAGAGAAGAAGGGTGGGGGGTGGAAGGATCTTAGCGAAATCGCTAATGTACGTGATGATTAAGTGTAACTCAAATACCGAGTGTGTTGTTCGTGGGCCTGACAGGCAGTAATTTGGTGTATTATATTCTGCGGTTTTAATTGCACGCCACCAATGTGTCCCTGTGACACGTTATGAAGCGATGATGTACAATTATTTCAGGGCGGCAGGAGATCAGTGGAGTGACATTATAATCATCCTCATAGGGATCCCTCTCTTCATCTGCAACAACCATTAATGTTTAAATGGGAAGGAGAAGGGGGAAAAAAAAAACATAAAAATAGTTCTCAGGGAGTTCTAACCGGAATCTGTTGGAGGATTATGGAGAATCACGTCAGGGAAGAAGGAGAGGGGTGTGGATAGACAATAGAGGGGCTGAGTTAAGTGACGGCTTTCTCTGGATAAGCAGCGAGCTAAGATGCTGCTCCACTGTCACTGCCAGGCCTCACACTACTCATACAGGCCCGGGCATTAAGGCACATTACAGCGGATGAGCCACGCAGGGCGGAACTGATGGGCTATTCTGGGAACAGACCAGACAATCTCACAAGACAGGGGGGGACATAAAAACCCTGACATGAGCCAACCCCATCCTGTTAACAGTCAAATCACACACACTCGCACGCACAACAGCCAACATGAAATCATGACTATATATACTCCAGCGCTAAGTCAAGAAAACTAAAGGGGAGGGAGGGAAAACACAATGCGGCTTCCTCTACTGAAGACAAACTTTAGCACGGCACAAACTTTGTGTTTGGAGAGGAAAACTTTTTTTTCCCCCTTCAAATTCGTGAAGTGACACTTAGAAATGGGCATCTTATGACCCATAATCATAAAACGGCGGGCCACAAGAGGACAATCCATGTCCATGATAGTGTTAATACTTCTAAGGCCAGGGCCGAGATATTAAACCAATGCCTCAAAGCATTTAGACTGTTTATGCATAATTTAACACCTACAACAGCACTGGACATCCGTTGCATCTTTGGGGAGGACAAGAAAGCAGGAGGGTGGAAATGCTGAATCCACGGCCTTTCTGCTAGATGATGGAGGAGAGGAGGAGGAGGTGGAGGCTCATTAAGTGGCCGGGCCCCAATTTGGACAAAACATGCCAGGAGGAACTGAAAGAATCTGCCATCACACATGCTGGAGGATTTTTTTTTAACCAATTAAATGTGAGAAATCTTATCTTGCATGCTAATAGCAATATTTATGGTTTTCAGCTTTTTTCTCCCCACACTTAAAAAAATCTTTGTAGGCAAATGAAGACATCAAATACATATTTAAAAAAAAAAAAAAAGATATATAGTGAAAACAGTGGGAACTGCAAACAACAGATGCAGAAGAGGTAGAAGAAACAGTGGAGCAGAGCGCCTAGAAAGTGGGAGTGATGATGAGCGAGGCGCTGACCAGCACACTCAGGTTTGATGGGCAGCATGGTCAAGAGTTCCAATCTGTCCTGGCCTTACATTTGCATTTGTTAATTAAATGCCACAACAATATGATCTCCGACTATCAACAACTCCCACCCCACTGCTCCAGAAGAGAAAGCACTGGCAGCGAGCTGAAGCTAAAGTGGGGTGGACAGCTGGGGGGGCTGGGGTGCAGCGCATCCATTTGTCTGTGGAGTCAGGGCTGAAGGTAATCTTCAAGTCTGGAAGTTTAACAAGGAAAACGAGGCGATCGATTGACAATCGGCAAGGAGAGGGATCTTTTCTAAGGAAAGTAGAAACGCACCATGTGCTGAGCCTAAACAAAACGGCAATAAACTTAACCCAGAAACCCTTTACCTCTGAGAGACCCGCAAGTCTGTGAGCAAGACATAAATTTATAAAACCAAAATTTCAAACCTTAGTTTTCATCTTGTTTCAAATGGTTTGATGAATTGTGATTACTCTTAAAAACGCCCTCCCCAAAAACTTACTTGCTTAAGTTAAACGTTGCCCCGCCGTTAGTGGCCACAGGAGAACACAGCTTAATCGCACCATGATCTCACTTTTCTAGGTCACCCGAAACAAAACGGGCAATCACGTCAGACGTTGCACCTGAACCGTGGCCATCCATTAGTAGCGTGCTTTAGATTCAGATTAAGGACGTATCATGAAATGTGAAAAGTTTGGGAAGGGGGAGCAGGTTATGTGAATGTATGGCTCTGGCCTTAATGAGGGTGTTTCTGTGGGTTTCTTTGTGTTTGCTGCTCTTTAGTCAAGAGGAGGGATGGCCCGGTGATCAGTCAGTACTGAAAGCACACACAGGGCCGATTTGTCACCAGTGGCTGGCACTGGCAGCGCACAGCTCCTCCATCTGCATGATTTGTGAAAGCAGGGGCCGTATTTAGTAGACCCATTTAAAGGCATATTGGAGAACTGCTCCGTATGTATATGTGTATGCGTGTGTGTGTGTGTGTGTTCGGCGCTTGGTCAAAGCACATTTGCAGCACTTGGGAGAGGAGGATTTTCAGCTGGAGGGCTTGTGAAACATGAGTCCTTCCTCTCATTAAAGGAGAAGCTGTGTTTAAACCAAAGCTTGTTTGCTCCTGCTGTAATATGTTTGCGAACATCAGCGGGAGCAAATAAACACATTTGCTCCGCTCGGCTTTAGAAGAACAAAAAAAAAAAAAAAAAAACGGCTGGCGACTGAACTAAACGGAAACGGTTTACATAGAATCGCACAGAGGGAGAAACTAATAACTCTACATATGTCTTCGTGCGAGCGAGTGTTCAGCCGCAGAAGCTCAGCGGCACAAAGCTGGAAATCCCACCATTTACTGTATTCCCCGACTGCATGTTAAACAGCTTAACACGTCCATTTGAACATGGTAAGGCAGTGAGGAGGTCTACCGCGGGAATGAAAGGAGGCGAACACAACATATGGTCAACATGTAGGGGGTAGAAGGCAGAGCGATAACTTTTGCTTTTGCACTACTGGGTATTTACAGGCGGTCGTTACCTACATAAACCTCCAATTAAGAGTATTTGTACAGGCAAAACGACGAAGAAGGAAAAATATACTTCTATTCTGTCAGGACCACTATATTGCAGTGGTCAAAAGGAGATCATTGTTGTTAGTCTGTGATCATTTTTATATTTAATGGTATGGGCCTGGATGGTCTATATGCATATATGGAAAGTCTGAGTGTGACATGGATCTAACATAGACTGTGAATAAAAATGGACGACATGGCAACCATAGCCATGTTTACATGGACACAAGTGACCGGATTAAAAGCCTGATCAGAATAAAAATGCTTCATGTAAGCACGCCAATCTGAATATTCTGACCCGATCATACTCATTCGGATCAAAATTTCCTTCCGATTGAGACGGGTGGGTTATGCCAATTATTATTCCAAAGCTTGGGTAGAAAATATGTTTACTGCGCATGTCTGTATGTCAGCCACACGTCGATGTGATGTATTTCCGCCTTTACAGCAGCTAGCGGAAGACATGGCGGGAGTAAAACAAAACTGGTCTGTATCGTCCTGCTGTCTCCCTCTGTTGGTCATATGCAGAAGTATGTACTTGTAGCTTCATTACGGAGACCAGCAGAAGCAAAAGTACCTTCTGAATAACACAGTACAGGCCCATTTCAAAAAGAGAAAGACACGAAGTGGAGTTTGTTTACATCGGAAGTTGCTTCATCTTCTACTATTTCCGGAATGTCGGATAATTGTGCGCATGTCAAAATGATTTAGTCCGTTCAAACGTGTGACACATGGAAACGCACGTCCTAATCAGATCAGCTTTTTCAGGATCCATGTTAACAGTAAAGTTCTAATCTGAACTGTAATCAGATTGAAGAAATTTTGCCCATGGAACCGTGGCTAGTGAAGCCCGTACATGTTAGCCTTGTGGTGGCTGGCTGCAGGAAGATGATGAGCCCCTCCTCTTCCCATCATTGTGTATTTAGTCAAACTGAAAATAAAAATGCTATTTGATTAAATGTTTCCAAAAGATGGTTTCTGTCCTTGCAGGCAGTTTTTTCACACTGATGCGTGTTCGAGTGATCGCTTTTTTTCATCTGGTGGGTTATAATTATATTTTGATGCTGCAAAATGTGGGCATGGCCACGACTGGTCGTGTTCGAGGGCGCTGCCTACGGGCTGCTGCGTAGACTGGTGGGCAGCTGTATGGCTGGAAATTCAACATTATGGCTCCACTTTGTGGTCCCTACTGAGCAGACTTGGGCTGCAAATTACTTCGCCAGTGCAAGATGGCAACGCCCAAAATCTAGGATGTAGAGCTTCACTTTTCTACAGTGGATACGGTTGCCGGTCATCCATCTTTGAGATCAAGTTAGAAGGAACATCAAAACGAAAAGCTGGGATTGAGGTGGGTTGCAAAGGGGAATGCAAGGACAGCTGCTATGGGGGACAGGTTAAAAAAAAAAAAAATAAATAAATAAAAATCACACCCTGTATGGGATTTGTCAATTTAAAGCGTGGAAGGAGATCAGTTGAGCAATTTGCTGATGATGGCACACACTGAGGTGAACTTTTGTTTTCTAGTATAGCAGCTGAAAATTGTTTTTTTTTTTTTTTCCTGGTCATTGTTCAGTTTCTCAAAGAAACCTCACAAGGACAAGAAATTAAGAAAGAGACTAGAAATAATAAAGATTAACCGTTAAGACTACAGAATACAGACATTTCTCACGCTAGCTATTTTACCGTATTTTTTGACGGTATTCCAAATGATGGAAATGAATGTAACAGCTAAATGAAAAGTAAGATTATCAAAAGGCAAGCAAACAAAATTCTGCGCATTATCAACTCATTTGTGTGTGAACACCCCACCACCAACACCAATTCTCATAATATCTACAAGCAGGGTTAAATTGGCCTGAATTATAAATTAGCCTGAGACAAATGCAATTTAAAGTGGGCCGTACATTAGATAATCAGCAGATCACACTTGAAGGGAGGAACAAAGCAAATGGCAGCCATGAACTGAAACCATGTTTAACCCTCAGTGTGGATCTCATGTCAGCTGTTGCGGAAAACAAAGTGCAAAACATTCCTGCTAAACTAGCCCAATATTCTGTTAAAAAGAGGAAACATCCATATCTCATATTAATGAAAAGTATTACCAGGATCATTTAAAGTTAAAAGCACTTTTTACTTTAAGTGGTCTTGATTATTATTTTACCACGTTCTCTCCACACTTGTGAAAAGACAAGCTTTCTAAAGGCACGGTTTAAAGGAGTCATCTGTAGAAGACGATGCTCCTTGAGACTCACCCACATAAGTCGCATTTGTACTCCCGCAAGCCGAGATGTCTCTTGACGTGGTTCCTGGCGTCACCCAGCTGAGCAGTCGCAAAGTTGCAGATCTTACATATAAACGGCTTCGATCCTGCAAATCAAAATACAGAGAAATCATATGCAACAATAATGTAACGTCTGAAAGAAGTGGAAGTTTTAATAAGGCACATCTGTCTAACTGCTGGGCAGAAATCTGATTTTTCATCACAGATCATTTTTCAATGCCAGGAAAGGAAGACTGTTATTAGTGCTGCCTGTGCTAGGGCTTCAATCTACTTCACAGCCACAAAATGACTTGAGAATTATAGAAACAGATGCCCTTACTCCAGGCCCCATAAAAACTACAGTCACACTCCAAGTGCCAAGCAGCTCTTCTTTCACTCTCTATCTATCCTTGTCACTCTCCTTCATCTCGTACCGGCTCTTCCTTTGCCTGTGGATGCGTAAATTGGATTCCAAAGGTCAGGGCGAATACGTAAATCAATTCTGGGTGCTCTCACTACCTCCCATTCCATCATTAAAGCACTAATCACTCTGGCGGGCTTCGCGGGGAGGTTTCTCTCTAATTATTGTCATTAATAAGTCCTGAGGGCGGGGTAGCGTTTGAGAGAGTGGCAAAGCGTCTTCGAGGACTGATGACTGTACTAGCCAATGCACAAACAGCCACCAGCTCAAGTTACAAGTGAAAGAAAAAATTCTGAATTTATCGGTAATCCTGGACATATGACAGCTAAAATAACTTAAATCATCTTTTTTTGGGCTAATGGTTACCTCTACCAAGGATGTTATGTTTTCAGGGTGGTTTGTCTGTTTGTTTGTTAGCAGGGTTACGCAAAAACTACTGTACAGATATTGATAAAATTCTCACTAGAGGTAGCCTTTGGGCCAAGAATGAAGCCATTAAATTTTGATGATGGTCTGAGAGTGCATACCTCCACCAAGGACCTTGTTTGTATTTATGCCACAGGATTACAGAAAAACTACCGGATGGATTTGAATGAAATTTTTACCTGAGGTGGCCCTTGGCCTAGAGAGGAACCCGTTACATTTTGGTGATGATCTGAGAATGCATACCTCCACCAAGGCTCTTATCTTCTCACAGTGTGTTAGCAAGAATCCTCCAAAACTACTGGATAGACTTTGATGCAATTTTCACCAGAACTGGCTCGTGGCCTACACACAAACCCATTACATGTTGGCGGCGATCCATGAGGGACGGAAGGAGCCTTGGCGGAGGTATGCACTCTCTGGGTGCTTTTCTAGTTTTGTACTGTGAGCATTTTGAAAAGCAGAAGGACTGTTTTGTTCAGCAGGCAGAGCAAAATTCAGGCTGGCATGACACAGCGCGACACTCTGATCTAAGTGGCAGCCCGGTCTAATATCCACATATGCATCTTTGAGCAAGCCCCCCACCCTCTGCCGGTGAATATCCCAAGACGTTCTGCAATATTTATTCCAGGGGCAGCTGCTGATTTGATTAAGCACTTTGTGTAGATTACTAATTCGTTCATACACGGTTCACTTGCCATGAGCTGGAAGTACGACACGTTGAATTTTTATGCCAGTAACGAAGATTGAAAGGCAAGGCTGTGCTAACAAGACCCACAAACACAAGGGATGGGGGGGGGGGCAACATGTGGGCAACAGCAAAGTCAACGTCTTCATTTTGTATGTCCCTACAGTACAGTAGACACGCACATACACACGTCAGTGCTGTATGAACACACAACAGCTAATAAACAGCACGCGTCTATACAGTCCTACTGTGCACTGACACCTAAAAGTGGAGATGCTTTCACAAACACATTCAGAAAGAGACAAACAAAAACAACGAAAAAGACAGATGCACACACACACACACTCACACCACACCCACCATCACACCTACTCATACCTACATCTAGATTCTGAACCCCACCTCACACCTATGTGTGAGCACTCGCATTATATTCACAAAACACAACCTCCCGTGGACAAACAGGAGGAGAGAGACAATCGCTCACTCCCTCTCTCTCCTTCTCACTCACGCACACTTAAGACGCACACACACAACCTAAAGTTGAGGTGAGAGGGAGGCGTGCGGGGAGCTGATTTGTCCAGATGGCTGGCTGAGTATGAAACATGGCAGAGAGGAGAGCGATGCAACGTCCCTCAGTTCTCACATCTTATCACATTAATACTCCACCACTCCACTTAAACAGCCTCCGTGAAACTGAAATTGACCATCAATGCAGTGTCATGTTAAATTAATATTGCCATCCACATAGGGGAGATGTGGCTCCCTCACATCCCAGATGAGATGGGGAATGACTAATTCATTTCCTGAGAGAAGGGAAGGACCTCGTGCCATGTTTCCACACACACACAGAGAAAAATTCTCACACATACAGCGCCCTCCTGCCACGGCCTCTGCTTCAACTTTCATGAGGTAAAAAAAGAGAAAAAAAAAAAAAAACAGGTGATAATTTTATCTAAATAAATGTCTTCCGTTTCCTCTGTGGGTGGATTAGAACATGATTTTTATGGGAAAATTCCACCTGTTTCGTCAGGACCAAGGTGTGAAAAATATACTTTAACAGAATGCTAGGGGGAGGATAGGAGGATTAAAAAAAACACACACACAAAGTTTGACATCTGTGAACATTTAATTTAAAAGATCCAAAAAACTTTTAAAAATGTGTGGCTGGCACTACAGTAATACCATATTGCACTTCCATACAGCTGGTAAGCAAAAAAAAAAGAAAAATTGCAAAAAAAAAATAATAACTGAGCGCGTTAGCTCAAAAACAAAACTAATAAACGCCCATAAAGCAACTTAGGCAGTCAGAAGAATCAAGCTTAGTTCAATAGTTCTCCCAATGACCGAGTGATACATGGCATATACTGTATACTGTTTGAATTGTATTATAAAATAGCAAGTCCAAACCGAGCAATTTGATTGGACAATGGGGATTTCAGGAGTTTCTATTAGGGCTGGGTATCATCAGTGATTTCCAGAATTGATTCAATTCGATTCACAAGGTCCTGATTCAATTTGATTATCAATCCAATTTGATTCGATTCAACATCAGTTCAGTCAGGGATACTGCCATTATAAAAACCATTTTCCTTGCATATCAAAGAATTTCTCAGCGATCTAAATGCTGTAAATCATACCAGGGACCCTCTAACTTAGTAAATTAAATATATAAATAACTGAATGTGAGAGTTGAGCCACACAAGAGGCCACTTGTAAAGTTCTTGTAAGGTTCACACATGTAAAAAGGCATTATATCTCTTTCAAATTATCTTGGGATTTTGTTAATCATTATCAGATCCAGTTTGATATTGATTAATCAATATTTTGAACTCATCACTAGTTTCTGTTCTCCCCGATGACTGCACGCGGAAGCATCCCCGGATATGTATCACTCTACTTCAGCACTGCTCTAATTACCCATGCTGACGGAGTCGCGTGGATAGGCCGGTTGCCTCCGTCTGTTCGGACTGTAACTTGAGAAAGAATGAAGCTAGGGGTGCCACACTTGGCATACGGGTGAATTTCAGAATTAGCATGTTTTTTGGGTGACAAGGTCAATGGTCAAGATCACAGGGTCACAAAAAGTCAAAACTGATTTTGACATATAGTGACTTTATTGTTAGAGCTAAGGGCAAGAAATTTGTGCATGTGTTAGAACAGTGTCTTGGGCACATAAAGGTCAAATGACCATGACCTTGGCTTTGAACCTGAGGGCTGATAGGGCCTAAAGTTAGGTCACTTCAGACCCTATCCTTTAAACTTGCCTTTGAGGAAAAGCTATAATGTCATTCAACATCCAAACATGAAACATTCTAATTTGCAGTGCTAAGAAACGGTCTTCTGACTTAGCATGCAAAGTTGATTGAGGAATGTGAAGCAAGACATTGAAGGTCGATGGTGTCTCACAGTCAGTGAGACACCGGGTATGAGTGAAATGGGACACTTCCCTCTGTATGCACTTTTTTCACTGCCTGCATGATGAGGCACTGGCACAGAAGTAGAGCAATTACCTCTATGCCTTTAAATACTTTAGCCCGCTTTCTGCTTTTCTCCATCCTTTTACACGTTTAAGGTGGCCAAAATTTCAGCTGATTAATGGTTATTCAGTAATAGCGCTAGTTAAGAGTACTTAAGGCGATAAATAAACATCTTATTCTTTTAAAAGAAGTCTTTGGCACTCCTTTTACCTTTTGGATGTACTCTATTTTTCACATTGTGTCCATCCTATTTGGGTTTGGATTTGGTTTCAAAAGGGCTTGGACTATAATCCATTTTGAGTTGATTGAAAGTCCTCTTTCATCATTCTAAGATTTATATGGCCCATCACTTTATTGTGCTTTTAAAAGCTTCTTCTCTTTCTTAAGGGTGATCTTAAAGGAAGACAATGACAACTTTAAGAGTTTACACTTTTACACATCTCTATATAAATGGTCCACATGGATTAAATCATCTTTACAGTTTGTCATAACAACACAACTGCTGAAATGTTTAAATATTCAAATCTCCTGACATCCACCAGGTAAGTGGAACACTAATGCTACATGTGCTACATTGCATGGCATGTATCCCCATTGTTTGAAGGCTCAGTATGAGGTCAGACAGCTCTCTCCAGTGAAAAAGTGACCAATTTAGCTCAAAATGCAAATTGGAGCTGTACCCCTCATTGGCAAAATGCAGGCATGCGTACGTGTTTCCTTTAAGGGACAAATTGACAAATCTGTGTGCAGCCTCCCACTACCGTCTCCTGATTTCACTGATTAATCAAGTGAATAAAAAGTAGGTCTTAATTAAAAGGATCTGGACGTGCTCCTGGCTCAGAAACTGGCAGACCCCCACCGAGCTGCTCCGCAGTCAGCCCCCACAAACAAATTCACAAAATAAATGACCACATAAAAAGGTGAATAATTCAACGTAATGAGGGAACTTAGCCATAATAACAAGTGGCATATGTTGTCAAAATGAAGAAAAATGGGTGTTTTCTACAAACAAGATAGTGTAAATGAAAGTGGGGATGTAATCTCATAAACAAGAGCATAACTCTACCGAATAAAGAAAAGGTATACCTAAAGTGAAAAAGCTCAGAATGTGCCCTTGACTTGATGCCATCTATTGGGACCTCGGTGTCTAAGTTTTCATTTTCTTAAGTAACACTAAGTGAGTGCCCTCAAAACTCAAGAATTATGACAGAGGGTAAAATTATGAATACGTATAGACGAACCATTAATAAGAAGAAAGTGGAAGCTCATCATCAATCATGACGATTTTAACCTCCAATTTCAGCAGCTTTAAGCAATTTGAATTTAGCAGCAGGGAATCTGACTTTGGCACACAAGGTGACACACTGGCTCACGTACCACACTGGGTAGATGTTTTCTTGTCTGTAAATTTAAGTATACTGTACTATGTATGCGGCATGCCACATTTTACTGCAGGATAATGTCAGCTGTGTGCATCCATGCACACATTCCATGCTGTGAACTATAGAAAAAAGAAGAGCACCATACAGGGTACATTACACACGTGGACAAAATTGTTGGTACCCCTCTGTTAATGGAAGAAAAATCCACAATGGTCACAGAAATAACTTGAATCTGACAAAAGTGGTAATAAATAAAAATTTCTAGGAAAATTAACCAATGAAAATCAGACAATGCTTTTGAATTGTGGTTCAACAGAATTATTTTAAAAAACAAACTCATGAAACAGGCCTGGACAAAAATGATGGTACCCTTAACTTAATATTTTGTTGCACAACCTTTTGAGGCAATCACTGCAATCAAACGATTTCTGTAACTGTCAATGAGACTTCTGCACCTCTCAGCAGGTATTTTGGCCCACTCCTCATGAGCAAACTGCTCCAGTTGTCTCAGGTTTGAAGGGTGCCTTCTCCAGATGGCATGTTTCAGCTCCTTCCACAGATGTTCAATAGGATTCAGATCAGGGCTCATAGAAGGCCACATTAGCACAGTCCAATGTTTCGCTCTTAGCCATTCTTGGGTGTTTTTAGCTGTGTGTTTTGGGTCATTATCCTGTTGCAAGACCCATGACCTGTGACTGAGACCAAGCTGTCTGACACTGGGCAGCACATTCCTCTCTAGAATACCTTGATAGTCTTGAGATTTCATTGTACCCTGCACAGATTCAAGACACCCTGTGCCAGATGCAGCAAAGCAGCCCCAGAACATAACAGAACCTCCTCCATGTTTCACAGTAGGGACAGTGTTCTTTTCTTGGTATGCTTCATTTTTGCATCTGTGAACATAGAGCTGATGTGCCTTGCCAAAAAGTTGCAGTTTTGTCTCGTCTGTCCATAAGACATTCTCCCAGAAGCTTTGTGGCTTGTCAACATGCAGTTTGGCAAATTCCAGTCTGGCTTTTTTATGATTTGTTTTCAGCAGTGGTGTCCTCCTTGGTCGTCTTCCATGAAGTCCACTTTGGCTCAAACAACGACGGATGGTGTGATCTGACACTGATGTACCCTGACCTTGGAGTTCACCATGAATGTGTTTAGAGGTTGTTCTGGGCTCTTTTGTTACCATTCGTATTATCCGTCTCTTCCATTTTTCATCAAGTTTCTTCCTGCGGCCATGTTCAGGGAGGTTGGCTCCAGTCCCGTGGATCTTAAATTTCGTCTTTCTTCCGGCCTTAAGAGAGAGCAGACGCTTTTCTCTCCCTCTCCCACCTCCCATTCCCTTACTGATCCCAGCTTGCTGTGTTCTGTCTGTGTCGCTCTTCTTCTGGCTGAATCTTATTCCAAATGGAAAATTATGGATTTGGTGGGCTTTATATGCGATTGACACCACTTCAAAAGAAGATCGGGCTAGGGGGAGCCCAAGTGGACTCATGGACAATTGGGAATTCATGTGTCTGTGTGATTCGACTGAGATGCGGAAGACATCTCTATTTGTTTGGCTTTTGATCGCAGGATTTCTATTTTGGCTCTGGAGTTTCCTGATGTATCAGAAATTAAAGAAGTTGGGAGAGCTGATCAAAATGCAGACCCGGCAAAGCTCCTTCAACAACAAATTCGACCAGTTGGGGAGTGCACTGATAGCGGCAATGGTGAACTGAATGGTGGCTGATTCAGTAGGTGGTATACATCTGGAGTTGCTGGTGCTCTCCAGGGAATGATTTTAAAGCCTGTATATGGAAATTATGAAGTACAGAATCGCAAGAGAGATGGAAATTCTATGCTCTGAGTGAACTGTGCCTTGACCTTGATTTGGCGCCCTCTCCTCCTGGATGAAGACAAAACAGAAGAAGAGTTTGGCTTCTCTCTAACCCAAACAATTAACATCAATTGCTGTTGTTAAGCAGACCGGACTCTTCAAGGACAGCGCTATCATGTGTCTAATACAGAACTTTGCCATCTGGCATGCACGAAGAGAGAGAGACTCTAGGACATGCTTATCTGTGTTTTGTATACATGAACATAACAACTATCTGTTGCCAGGAGGCGCCCCCCTTTGTTGTACATCAGCAACTGATACATTCAACACTGCACTCACACTGATTATTATGCTGACTACACACACACTGGTCTCTCTTCGCTCCTTTGTATTGTGTGATCTGTATTAGTCTGCTAATTGTGCTTAGAGGGTTTTTTTCTATGTAATCACAATTCTGATTATCTATGTAATCTTTATTTTGATTAACAATGTTTTTTCTCTCTGCCAATTGTGTCAATCCCTCCCCCATTCCCCCTCTTTACCCTCCACTGATGACAGGCGCCCTCATGGCAGCCGCGTCATTGGAGGCGCTTATCGCGCGCCCAATGTCAAGTCAAATTCCTCGTTTGTTTACACTGTAAACATGTTTGGCAATAAAGCTTTCTGATTCTGATTCTGATTCTGAATAATATGTGCAACTGTAGTCACAGGAACATCAAGCTGCTTGGAGATGGTCTTATAGCCTTTACCTTTAACATGCTTGTCTATAATTTTCTTTCTAAACTCGTGAGACAACTCTCTCCTTTGCTTCCTTTGGTCCATGTTTAGTGTGGTACACACCATGTCACCAAACAGCACAGTGACTACTTGTCACCCTTTAAACAGGCTGACTGACTGATTACAAGTTTGTAGACACCTGTGATGTTAATTAGAGGACACATCTTGGTTGAACATGTCCCTATGGTCACATTATTTTCAATCTTTTCTAGGGGTACCATCATTTTTGTCCAGGCCTGTTTCATGAGTTTGTTTTTTAAAGTAATTCTGTTGAACCACAATTCAAAAGCACTGTCTGATTTTCATTGGTTAATTTTCATAGAATTCTTATTTATTACCACTTCTGTCAGATTCAAGTTATTTCTGTGACTATTGTGGGTTTTTCTTTCATTAACAGAGGGGTACCAACAATTTTGTCCACGTGTGTATATGCCCATCCATAGCCATCTTTGGTAGTGCATAGCTAGCACACCAACAACCCCCCAAAAATTAATTACAAGACGTTTAAGCAATGCAATCTACAATGCAAAGTGGAACAAATTTAGAGAAAATGTCAGAAAATAATTTAACCCCCTACAATATGCATATCTCCAATAATAATGATAATAATAATATTGATGGATTAGATTTATAAGGCACTTTACACGTCAAGTGACATCTCAAAGTGCTTCATTCACTCCAGACAGACACCGATAGCGGTAAGCTGCTTCTGTAGCCACAATTGCTCTGGGGCACACTGAGGGAAACGTGGCTGCCAATCCGCGCCAACGGCCTCTCCGGTCACTACTGGACAAGACATGTACAAACACAGAGAAATGAAAGTGTCCTAGCTTAAACCATGGGAGAAGTTAATCAGATAAACCATGTAGCCTGCATTGAAATTTCTTTCAAAAAAGTTCTAAAATCCGTAATTTTGACAAAAATTGATCCCAAATCAAAATCCTAATAATATGCACATCTTCAATACATGATGGCAGACCCTCAGGGCCAGCAAAGCCTTCTTCACTGGCCTAAACACTATCAGAATTACATTTACAACCTACTGTGGAGCGTGTAAATAATGAGGCTGATTTGGTTCAAGCGGTTTATTACACGACTCACACAAGGAGCATAGACAGAATGGCATACAAGTAGGAACTCTTCCCTTAAATAACATGACATCCTTCTAGACTCTTCTCACACACAAAGGATAATCCCCATCTAGACTCTTCTCACACACAAAAGATAATCTCCCCGTCTGACTGCAGTCAGTCCATTAATCCTTGACACCTCCCTGTTATCTTACTAGGGCATCTAGAAACTTCTCACACACAAAAGGTTAACTTCGCGTCCTTTGTTCCTGTCTAAGGTGGTAAACCATTATGCACTCCCCAGGTTGCCACACGACATACTTATATTTGTTCCATGATGATGTATCAAATTATTCCCAATAGTCTATTCTCTTCATTTTGTACCTTTTCTCTTGGTTGCACTCCTTCTAGTAGTGTAATGCATGTTAACCCTCTGAGTGTGTGAATTTGTGTGCCCCTAGTGGCAGAGCGCGGCGCTGCGCCTGTCATCTTACTGTGGCATGATCAGCTCCATTCAGGATTTGTACTGATTTGTTTCAAAAGGGGGTAGACATCCATTGGAGGACTCAATGGATGACATGTAATACACCAAAGAAGAAGAACTCCTCATTTCCTGTTCCTGTTTTTAGCATTTAGCCCAGAAAGCTAATATGTCCGCGATCGGTCACCGTCACTTTTTGTTGGCTTTGTAGGCAGAAAATAGCCACAAGATACAAGCAAAATTTATGTGGGATAATCGTTAGACTTTGTAGATGTGGTACAGACTTTAAATGACCAACTGAATGCAAAATAAGGACCATGATGGGTGAAACCGCAGTGACCACACCAGCCAACCCCCCTTTGTCAAAAGTAAGTGAGAAATTTCTGGGGTTTTTTAAATGCACCGATTTCTTGTTCATATACTTTGAAGATACGATGATGACGTACCTTTGTACAAAAAACGGCGTCAAAAGACTGAACCATTCTTTGTGTAAATACGTCCAAAGTCCAGTTTTGACTGAGTTATGGAATTTAAAGAGGTGCCGCGACATTATGCAAATTAGATGTGTAAACTTATTCTTATCTGAAACTTTGGATCATATTTTACATCTTTCTAATTGACAGTAAGCCATTATCTCTTACCACTTTCAAGTTATAGCCTTGGAAATCTGAACTATTTTAATGACAAAAAAATATTTACCACTCTTGACCACTAGGGGTTATGTTGCAATTCGGCGACAGTCACACTCAAAGAGTTAAGAGTTTTTTGTCCAATCATATGTCAGCCATCAGTGTTGCCAGGGTCAAGCAAATCTGCCTTGGGCCTTCAGGAATTAACAGTGTGCTCTGCAGGTTAATTTAACTGTTAAACTTATCCTGTTGCTTTAACTAATCAGATGTCTTCTGTACATCCAGGGGTACGCATAGAAGGCATTCAAGAACATTGGAATTTTCACATCTTTTGATTGGATGGTGGGACTCCTCCACCGACACTGCAGAGGATCCTACCTAGCAAAACGCCAGTGCAAGGATTTGCTTAAACGGCTACAATATACTGCATCTGCTTAAATATAATAGCCATTTTTCCACCCACAATGGCTGACAGGGAAGAGGAAAATGATTTGGTCGCTGATATTTAAAAAAAAAATTTAAAAAATTAAAAAAAAAATTCAATTTTCCAGACGGACTTTTCAAGAAAAGCTGGTCTTTGTGAAGAGAGGTTGGTCAACCCCGAAGCTAGCAGGCCCGTCTCAGCCGGGGAAAGGATTTGTCCGTCCCTTCCATATTAGTGTATCCTTGGATCGTAGCCTCCGAGGAGTGCTGCAAATTATCTTGCTGGGAATGCCTGTTGTTTGCAACTGATGGAGTAGATACTTGGAGCCAAACAGGGTTTGCAAACTTGAGCTGTCTCCTGTCACACCAAAACGATTTAGGCAGGGTTTGCCAAACGTATAAAAATTGGTCTAAAACGCTGGGATACGCCGAAATTTTCACTTTTGGCCATATGCATCACGTATCCATAACGACTTGGACATATACATAATGTATTAGTAACTTACATAGAATATTTCCATAACTTATAAGTAACTTAAACCAACTAATGCTTAGCGTGTTGCCGACATTTACAACTTATGCACATCAATAGTCAAACCTCTGCATAGCACAGTTATGCCAAACTGCCGTTGCCTCCCAATCCATGAATCCTAGGTGTGGGAGAGATCATCTCTGTTCAACTGAGATGATTCTCCCCTCCAAAGACCATGGTGGGGGGTGTGTCTGACCTGTCAGAGCTGTCAAATGTCAGGTCAATCATGCCTAAAACAGCTAATGTGACACGTCAGGAACATCAGATAACAGATGTCACAACCTGGCTCAAAGGCATGTGAACTGATGGTGATAATAACGTTTATTTTCAATAAAGTGAAAAAAAACCCCAAGATAATGCATGGAGTGTGCTTTTGCTGGGAGGCGCAGCCAACAGCAAAGTGTGATTTATCATGGAAAACAGCTGCACTTTAGGCAATCAGCTGAGTGGATCCACCTCCTCCGGTGTTCTGACATTTTGGCATGTCTATCAGAAGAGCACTGGACAGCTGATGGTACAGACCAGTCAAATGGAAAAACGCCAACAGGTCCCATTATATGAACAAATACGTGTGTGTGTGTGTGTGTGCGCTGCAGGCAGAGAGCTCTGTATGGGTTTTTCCTGTGAACCACCGCTGCAAATATGCCATTTGCTCCATGAATGTGGGACGTATCAGCCGTACGCTGGATACATCAGAAAATTTTCTGGGAAAATTTTCTGAAAAGATTCTGGGCACCACAAGCAATCCAGCATTTTGGGAGCGTAGTGCTCTATTAGGATAACAGGGTAATATCAGATCTTTTATATATAAAGGGGCCTGATTATTAAGAGCTTTGAAAGTGAGAAGAAGGATTTTAAACTTAATTCTAAACTCTATGGGAAGCCAATGAAGGGAGGACAGAACCGGAGAGATATGATCTCTCTTTCTAGAACCAGTTAAAACTCTTGCAAAAGCATTTTGGATCAACTGAAGACTTTTTAAGGATATTTTGGGACAACCTGATAATAACGAGTTACAATAATCTAGTCGAGAGCTGACAAAGGCGTGGATCAGTTTCTCAGCATCATTCAGAGACAAGATGCTCCTAATCTTGGCAATATTGCGCAGATGATAGAAGGCAGTCTTAGAAACAAATTTAATATGTGAATTAAAGGACAGATCTTGATCAAAAATAACTCCAAGGTTCCTCACAGAACTATTCAGAGTGAGAGTGGCGGCATTCAAATTAAGAGTATGATTTGGAAAGGAATTTCTAAGGTTTTTTGGGCCAACAAGAATGACTTCAGTCTTATCTGAGTATAGTAGCAGAAAATTACAAGTCATCCAGGCTTTGATTTCCTTAAGACAGGCATCTAATTTGGCTAACTGATTACAATCATCGGGCTTCATTGACAGGTATAGTTGTGTGTCATCTGCATAACAATGAAAATGTATGCAGTGCTTTCTAATGATATTGCCCAACGGAAGCATATATAAACTAAAAAGAGTAGGGCCTAACACAGATCCCTGTGGAACTCCGTGACTGAGCTTAGAGTTGGAAGAAAATTCATCATTGATGTGAACAAACTGAAGTCTATTGGACAAATAAGATCTAAACCACTGCAGCGGAGTTCCATTTAGTCCAACGTAGTGTTCTAATCTATCAAGTAGAATGTCATGATCGATAGTGTCAAAGGCTGCACAAAGATCTAAAAGGACAAGAACAGAAACAAGTCCATTATCAGATGTGATAAGGAGGTCATTAGTGAACTTCACTAAGGCTGTTTCAGTGCTGTGATGAACTCTGAACCCAGATGGAAACTCTTCAAATAAACCAATTCCCTGCAAGTGGTCAAACAATTGCGCAGCAACAACTCTTTCTAAGATTTTTGAAATGAAAGGCAGATTAGAGATTGGTCGATAGTTAGCCAAAACTCCTGGATCGAGCGTTGGCTTTTTGAGTAAGGGTTTAATAACAGCAATTTTAAAAGCCAGTGGTACATAACCCAGAGTTAAAGAAGCATTAATTATGTGAAGAATATGGCTACCAATAATTGGGAAGACAATTTTAAATAACCTGGTGTAGAAGAGCTTGGAATAACGAGGCGATGTGACTTATAAACCAAAGTTTATTATCAGCTTCGCTCCTCTAACAAGTCTCATCTAGTGCAGCAGCAGAAGAAGTAAGAGAGCGAACACATTCGGCTCTACGTACTTATACTCACACTGTGGGCGACACACATTGTGGGCTCACATTTCCACAGAGACATGACTGCATGTGCATTGAGGGTGTCACGTCTGGAAGGACAAAGGACTCGAATCTGCAGAAGATAACGAGGAGGTGTGAGATTTGTCTTTTTGTCCCACAGAAGATGCCCCGGAGAGATTTCCGGTTCATCAAGAAATGAGAGACAATGGTGAAGGTTCAAAGGGATGCTTTGTGACTGTATGTTTACTGAAAACACCATGTGACTTGAATTCTGATGCTGGAAACATATAAAAGGGTGATGAGATATGATTCTTCCTTTTCCTGCTTTGAGAATGCTAGACGATGTGTTCTGTCAATAAAGCTGATTTACGAACTAAACTCAGCCTCATCATTCGAGCACATCCTCTACACTGGTGACCTACGACAAGAAATGAGCAGACAGAATTCTCCCGAGCGGGGCTCGGCGGAAGCCAGCCTGATGGCCGCCTCCACGATCCAGCTGCCCGATTTCTGGCAACACAGCCCGCGCTCATGGTTTAGCGCAGTCGAGGCGCAGTTCAACTTCCGGAGAATCTCCAACGACGACACAAAATTCTACCATGTGGTAGCAAAGCTGGACAGCAACACGGTCCAGAGAGTGGAGGATATGGTTAATCATCCACCAGACAGCGACAAGTACAGCGCATTGAAGGACGCACTGATCAGCCATTTCACCCCTTCAGTCCAACAACGAGCAGAGGGGCTCCTGACGTTGACGGAGTCAGAGGACGAGAGACCTGCGGACCTGATGGTGAAGATGCTGAGGCTCAAAGACTCTGAGGATGGCGAATTCATTTTCGCCCACCTTTTCCTTCGGACCCTGCCGCCAGCAGTGAGAGTGGCCCTGGCAGAGTCGCCCCGATTGGCCAGGCGAGACTACCATGGGCTGAGCAAAGAGGCGCAGCGGCTGGTCGACGCCCACAAGCGGAACGCAGATTCGGCCGCGGCTGCTAGCCCAGGAACGGCGTCCGGAGAGAGCGCAGGTCCAGCGGCCGCGGCGCCAGATGCACCAACGACGGCGGCGATGGGGGCCAGACGACGCGAAGCGGAGGACGGCCCGTGTTTCTACCACCGCCGTTTTGCAGAGAGAGCGCACAGGTGCGTCCCACCGTGCAACTTCAAGCACCAGGGAAACGCCAAGACCGAGGGCCGGTAGCAGCTGCGACCCTCGGCAACGAGAACAAGCTGCTTTACCTGACGGATGCACGCTCGGGGAAACAGTTCCTCGTGGACACGGGCTCTCAGCTGAGTTTCGTCACACCCACCTACGCGGAACGGCTGATGCCGTCTAAAGCTCCCTGGGTGTCAGTGTCAGCAGTGAACGGCTCTGCGATTAAAACGTTCGGTGAGAGGACCATGCTTCTGTCCTTACAGGGCCGTTCATTTGAGTGGACATTTATTGTAGCAGCAGTCAGTTTCAACATGTTAGGGGCTGATTTTTTGTGCTCACATGGTTTATTGGTTGACCTTGCTAATAGATGTCTGATTAATGCACTGTCCTTTCATTCTATTCCCTGCACAGCTCGGGTGGCCCCGCCGACTGCACATGCCAGCGTCTCAGCTGCGGGTGGTCAGTTTCACACATTGCTTGCTCAGTTCCCAGCACTCACAGTCCCCACGTTTTCGGCAACGGTGGCTAAACATGGGGTGGAGCATTTTATAACCACCACCGGCCCTCCCGTTTTTGCAAAAGCTCGGCGCTTGGACCCAGCTAAACTGGCCATCGCGCGCGAGGAGTTCACTAATCTGGAAAAACTGGGCATTGTTAGACGCTCCAAGAGCTCTTGGGCTTCGCCGTTACACATGGTCCCAAAGGCTGACGGCTCGTGGCGACCTTGCGGCGATTTCCGCAGGTTGAACAACGTTTCAGCTCATGACCGCTACCCGATTCCGCACATTCAGGATTTTTCTGTTCATTTGGCGGGGGCGCGCATTTTTTCTAAAATAGACTTGGTGCGCGATTACCACCAGGTTCCAGTGCGCGCGCAAGATGTACCCAAAACAGCGGTCATAACTCCTTTCGGCCTTTTTGAATTTTTGCGCATGCCTTTTGGCCTCAAGGGGGCCGCGCAGACTTTCCAACGCATGATGGATGCAGTTTTACGCGACCTCCCTTTCGTGTTCATTTATTTGGACGATATTTTGGTAGCCAGCGCGTCCGAGGGCGAGCACAAAAAACACCTCACAGCAGTTTTTCGGAAGCTGGCAGAGCACGGGTTAATAGTTAACCCAGCGAAGTGCCAGTTTGGGGTGGCGCGGATTGATTTTTTGGGGCATCGTGTTTCGGCAGAAGGAGCGGTTCCTCTTCCAGAGAAAGTGCGTGCCATAATGGATTTTCCGCAACCTCAAACGGTCAAGGCGCTTCAGGAGTTTCTAGGGATGGTTAATTTTTACAACCGGTTCCTCCCAAGCGCAGCACGGCTCATGCAGCCATTGTACACCGCGTTAAAAAAACAAAAGCCCGCAAATAAAGTTGAATGGTCTCCGGAGCGGGAGCGCGCTTTTGCCCAGGTAAAATCAGCCCTGGCAAATGCAGTTTTGTTAGCGCACCCAGTTCCAACGGCCCGCATGGCGCTCACCACTGATGCTTCCGATGTAGCGGTGGGGGCGGTAGTTGAACAGTTTGTAGCAGGTACCTGGCAACCCCTCGCGTTTTTCAGCAGGACTTTGCGCGATAGTGAGCGTAAATACAGTGCGTTTGACAGGGAGCTTTTGGCCCTACAATTGGCCATCCGCCATTTTCAGTTCTGGTTAGAGGGGCGACGTTTCACCGCGTTTGTGGATCATAAACCGCTAACGTTTGCGATGGCCAAAATTTCAGAACCCTGGTCAGGCCGACAACAAAGGCAACTAGCCGCAATATCGGAGTTCACTACTGATATTCAGCATGTCGCGGGTAAACACAATGTTGTGGCAGACTGCCTCTCGCGCGTGGTAGCACCACCAAGCCCCATGGGGGCAGACTCTGTAGCCGTGGCCGCGGGCCCGGGCAGCGACGCGGGAGCGCGCGCAGCCCCGGTCTGTGTAGGGTTAGATTATGCAGCCATGGCTGCGGAGCACGTTAACGACGCGGACGTGCGCGCGCTCCAGTCTGGACCAACAGGGTTAAGGCTGGAGCACAGGGAGCAACAAAGTAGTATGCCCCCACTAATCTGCGATGTCTCCACGGGACGGCCCCGCCCCGTAGTGCCAGCCGCGTGGCGTCGCTGCGTTTTTGACTTGGTCCATTCTCTCGCGCACCCGGGGGTGCGCGCATCGATTAAGTTGGTGGGGGAGAAATTTGTTTGGCCCGGGTTGCGCAAACAGGTCAAGGAATGGGCGGCAGCCTGCGTAGCGTGTCAGCGAGCCAAAATACACAGACACACTAAGGCCCCGTTAGAACCTTTTCACATCCCCGCTAAGCGTTTTGATCACGTGCATGTTGACTTGGTGGGCCCGCTCCCATTATCACACGGGCACACACATCTTTTGATGATGGTGGATCGCACCACGCGTTGGCCAGAGGCGATTACTCTGACATCAACCACAGCGGAAGAAGTTGCGCGAGCATTTTTAGCAGCGTGGGTTGCGCGTTTCGGTGTACTGTCGGACATAACGTCCGACAGGGGTCCCCAATTTATTTCCGAACTATGGTCATCGATGGCCCGCAGCTTGGGGGTGAAGATTCATCGCACTACCGCGTATAACCCCCAGGCTAATGGTTTATGCGAACGCTTTCACAGGTCATTGAAAGCAGCCCTCAGAGCGTCGCTGATGGATACAAATTGGGTGGACAAACTTCCATGGGTTTTTTTGGGGTTGCGTTCTGCACCTAAGGAAGATTTACATGCTTCCCCGGCTGAATTAGTTTTTGCACAACCTCTCCGTTTGCCGGGGGAATTTCTCCCCGATAATCCCGCACCAAATGGACCCCCTGCTCAGCCGTGGCAGAGCGACTCGGGAGCAAACACGCTCCCTGGCCCGGTCCATCACAGTTTCCCACACGTTTTTGTGCCAAAGGCTTTAAAAAAAATGCAGAGTTTGTTTTTGTTAAACATGATGCTCAGCGTCCAAGTTTGCGGCCGTTTTATGACGGACCGTTCAGAGTGCTGGAGACCGGGCAGAAGCATTTTCTGCTAGATTTAGGGGGCAGAAGGGAGTTGATTTGCATAAACAGGCTCAAACCCGCTTTTGTTTTGGCTGATGAGGAAGTGCAGCTCGCGAGGCCCCCCCGCCGTGGCAGGCCACCGAGAGGACATTCTCCAGAATCTTCACAGAAAGGTGCTAACAGCTTTAATCCACAGATGCAGAGAGATGTGGCAGGGGCAGCAAAGCCAGGTTGCAGCAGATTCGGCAGAAAGTTAAAACCTAGGCAGTTGGTGGATTGATTAGCGATATATGGAGTGTTTTGTGTTTTTCTTTTTTTATGCCATGCAGGTTTTGCCCTTACTAGACGTTTGGGGGGGGGGGGTAGTGTGGGCGACACACATTGTGGGCTCACATTTCCACAGAGACATGACTGCATGTGTATTGAGGGTGTCACGTCTGGAAGGACAAAGGACTCGAATCTGCAGAAGATAACGAGGAGGTGTGAGATTTGTCTTTTTGTCCCACAGAAGATGCCCTGGAGAGACTTCCGGTTCATCAAGAAATGAGAGACAATGGTGAAGGTTCAAAGGGATGCTTTGTGACTGTATGTTTACTGAAAACACCATGTGACTTGAATTCTGATGCTGGAAACATATAAAAGAGTGATGAGATATGATTCTTCCTCTTTCCTGCTTTGAGAATGCTAGACGATGTGTTCTGTCAATAAAGCTGATTTACGAACTAAACTCAGCCTCATCATTCGAGCACATCCTCTACAACACATACAAAAAACATGCATATCAAAGCTGACATCCCTCATTATCTTAATCCCCCTCCTTTGTCTTGGTACCCCTCCACCTGGCCCTGGGAGGTCAGGGCGACCTATCTGGTCTCCACCGCAGTGCCTCGGATGCTCTTTGATCTTCACTGGCGGTTGAGACCTTTTGTCCTGTTCTGAGGTGTGAAGTCGCTTTACATATGTAATCACCAAACATTCTCGCATGCTTATACTTATGTAGGTTATGGGATATATGATTAATATAGACCACAGCCCCCCCCCCAAACGACTAAGAAAAGGACAATAGAAAAATTCACAGTTTAAGATAATCATTATGACATACTAACTGCTACACCTCTTGACAAGGAAGAAACTTTCCAGCAGCTATGCTCCTGTAGAGAATTCAGTGGTAAACATAACAGCATAGTAAATATCACAAGTCAGTCTTAAACTGTTACAGCACAATTAGTGAACAACTTTTGAGTAGTTTGCATCAGTCCCTGTGCCGTCTGGGTTTAAGTCTTCTCCCGAATCTTCTGTGGGTCCGCTTGGGCGTCCTGGTGGGACCTTCCTGTAAGGAATCTGCAGCTTGGGGAGGAGAGTGATTATTCGTTGCCTGCAGGGGGGCTGAGTCTTTTCTCTTGGGGGGTCTACCCCGCCGAGGTGCTCTCGCCAACCGTGCAGGCTCGTCTCTCAACAAGAAGGCAGGTTTAAGTCTGTCAATGCTGACTGTTTCTTTTCTGTCCCCTAAATCAAGCACAAAATGCTTATCACCAGGTTCTAGCACTCTGAATGGTCCATCGTATGGTGGGCGGAAGGTTGGTTTTAAAGCTTCATGCCTAACAAAAACGAATTCGGTGTTTTTTAAAGCTTGGGGGACAAAAACCTGCGGAAAAGAATGATGTGCCGGCCCAGGGAGAGTGTTAGGGCCGTTGCTGCCTAAAAAACTCGGGGCTGGAAGATGCCCTGGCTCTGGGTTCTCTGGTAAAAATTCACCTGGGAGCCTGAGAGGTTGTGCAAAAACTAATTCTGCTGGGGAGGCGTCTAGATCCTCTTTAGGCGCAGCACGCAACCCATATAAAACCCAGGGAAGTTTATTTACCCAATTTGTATCCGTTAGCGAGGCTCTGAGAGCGGCCTTTAAAGATCTGTGAAAACGCTCGCATAACCCATTAGCCTGAGGGTGATAAGCGGTGGTGCGGTGAATTGTTGCTCCTAAGCTGCTGGCCATGGCTGACCAAAGCTCCGAGACAAATTGAGGCTCCCTATCGGACGTGATGTCCGATGGGACGCCGAAACGTGCCACCCAGTTTGTCAAAAAAACGCGAGCGACTTCCTCCGCTGTGGTTGACGCCAGAGGGACCGCCTCAGGCCAGCGCATAGTACGATCTATCATTGTTAACAGATGTGTGAAACCTTGGGAGGAAGGTAGAGGTCCCACGAGGTCGACATGAACGTGGTCGAACCTTTTAGCTGGGATTCGAAAAGGCTCTAGAGGGGCTTTTGTGTGTTTGTGTATTTTGGCGCGCTGACAAGAAATGCAAGTCTTTGCCCATTCTTTTACCTTTTTGCGCAGGCCCGGCCACACAAACTTTTCGGTGACCATTTTAACCGAAGCGCGCACACCCGGGTGCGCGAGGGAGTGAATTGAGTCGAAAACACGGCGGCGCCATGCAGCTGGGACTACCGGGCGAGGTCGGCCGGTTGAGATGTCGCATATTAGGGGGGGCACACCGTCGCGTAAACCCCTTTCCTCCAGCCTTAACCCTGTTGGTCCAGACAGGAGTGCGCGCACGTCCGCGCCACTACTTTGCTCCTCTGCCATGGCTGTGTAATCTATCCCTACGTGGATTGGGGCTGCGTATGTGTCCGCGTTGGCGAAGAGTTCTGCGGCTGAGGTAGTATAATCTGTCTCCTCGTGCTCTAGCGATGTCACAGCGCGAGAGAGGCAGTCTGCTACCACGTTAAGTTTGCCTGCCACATGTCGAACGTCTGTGGTGAACTCTGAAATCGCAGCTAGTTGTCTTTGTTGCCTGCCTGACCACGGTTCGGAAATTTTAGCCATCGCAAAGGTGAGCGGTTTGTGGTCTACAAAAGCCGTGAAACGCCGCCCCTCCAACCGTAACTGGAAGTGGCGGATGGATAAATGAAGCGCTAGCAGCTCCCTGTCAAAAGTTCTGTATTTACGCTCAGTTTGGTTTAGCGATTTGCTGAAAAATGCCAAAGGTTGCCAGATTCCGCCGACGTGTTGTTCTACAACCGCCCCTATGGCCAGGTCCGAAGCGTCTGTGGTTAGCGCAATGCGGGCCGAGTGATCAGGGTGAACCAACAATGTGGCGTTAGCTAGGGCACTTTTTACTTCCGCGAAGGCGCGTTCGCGCTCCGGGGTCCATTCGACCGCGTTGGAAGGTTTTTGTTTTCTGAGCGCGTCATATAGGGGCTGCATGAGCTGAGCTGCGTGGGGGAGGAAACGATTGTAAAAATTAACCATTCCCAAAAATTCCTGCAGCGATTTGACCGTTTGTGGCCGTGGGAAACTTTTTACTGCGCGAACTTTGTCTGGAAGTGGGACTGCCCCCTTCGGTGAAACTCTGTGTCCCAAAAAATCAATTTGTGACACGCCGAATTTGCATTTGGCTGGACTGATTATTAACCCGTGCTCTTCTAGTCTCCGAAAAACCATAGTGAGATGCTGTTCGTGTTCTTCCTCAGACGAGCTGGCTACCAGCATATCGTCGAGGTAGACGAACACGAAGGGGAGGTCGCGTAATACCGCGTCCATCATCCGCTGAAAGGTTTGAGCAGCGCCTTTGAGGCCAAAAGGCATCCGCAAAAATTCAAAAAGACCGAAGGGGGTTATTACAGCTGTTTTAGGAATGTCTTCCGCTCGAACGGGGACTCGGTGATAGCCGCGGACCAGGTCTATTTTTGAAAAAATGCACGCACCCGCCAGATGTAATGAAAAATCTTGGATGTGAGGAATTGGGTAGCGGTCATGCGCTGTCGCATTGTTTAATCTGCGGTAATCGCCGCACGGTCTCCAAGAACCGTCGGATTTCGGGACCATGTGAAGCGGTGACGCCCAGGGGCTTTTTGAGCGCCTGATAATGCCTAGTTTTTCAAGGGTGGTAAACTCGTCCCGAGCTATGGCGAGCTTGGTCGCGTCTAAGCGCCGAGCTTTGGCGAATACGGGTGGGCCCGTTGTGGGAATAAAGTGTTCAACCCCGTGCTTAGCCACTGTAGCTGAAATTTTGGGAATTATGAGTGCTGGAAATTGGGTGAGGAGTTGATCAAACTTACCTCCTGCTGTAGTGACGCTGGCCTGCACGGGTGGTGGAGAAACTCGAGCTGAGCAGGGAATAGAAGCAAAGGACAATGCATTAACCAAGCGTCTGTTCGCTAGATCGACCAATAACCCATGTGCACACAAAAAGTCTACGCCCAACAAGTTAAAACTCACCGCCGCTACAACAAATGTCCATCTGTAGTTGCGGCCATGGATGCGGAGGGGCAGGTTCCTTTCGCCATAAGTGTCGATGATGGAGCCGTTGGCTGCCACCGCTCCATTACCCCGGGGGCCCATGGCCCGGTCTGCTTGGGAGGGCATGATAAAACTCAGTTGATCTCCCGTGTCAATGAGGAACTGTTTGCCGGTGTGTGTGTCCGTCCGTCACATATAAAAGCTTGCTTTTTTCGCCGAGAACTGCCGCTGTTAACGGTTCTCGGCTTTGGCGTTTTTCCGAAATCGTGAATTTGCAGGGGGGAAGGCATTTGTAAGCCTTCTCGGCGAAGCGGTGGTGGTAATAACAGACGTCGCTCCATCTGTTACGTCGTGGCCGTGTCGCTGCCATGGCGGGCGGATTCTGCTCAGTGGTTTGTGGCTCCCCGTGGCTCCGGACATCGGCGTTGAGGCCTGCGGATGCTGCTGTGGGTGTCTGTTCCCTGCAGGCGTTGACAAGTCGCTGCACTTCGCGAGCCAGCGTGCGCAAGTCTTGCTGGGTGCTGCATCGCATGTTGGCAAGCGTCCCTCTCATGTGTGGTGGCAGCGTACTGAGGAATATAAATTGGAAGAGGAAGTTGTCATTGTCCTCTTCTTTGAGCTGCAGCAAGTCCTCCATGAGGGCCTTGGGTCTGCATCCTCTGTGGACGTAGACTGCCAGGATCCTCTCGGCTCTCTCCTCGGCAGAGGGGACGAAATTCGCCACGATGGTCGCTTTCAGTTCTCTATATCTGTCCTGGGCCGGCGGCCGCTGGATTATGCTCCGCGCAATTCTCGAAGTGGCGGCGTCGAGTTTGGCGACGATGTGATAAAACTTTGTATCATCAGCCGTTATGCCCGCAAGTGCAAACTGGGCTTCAGCTTGCTGAAACCACGAGGTCGGGTCTTCCTGCCAGAAGTCCGGCAGCTTGACGGTGACGGCGTTTGTGTGGGCCGTCCCTGATGTGTCCGCAGGGTGAGAGTGCCTTCCTTCGGCTCTCGCAGCGGCGCTGGTGCTCGGTTGAGCCCTCTCTGTCACTTCTGCCGTGGGGGAACGTCGTCCATCTGTTCCCCTGTCTGCATGGGCGCCAGCATCTGCCTGGGTCGCCACAGATGAGTCGATCGCGGGGGAACGCCTCTGGTCCATCCTCGCGTCAGGGTCACCAGTGTAGAAGAGCTTGGAATAACGAGGCGATGTGACTTATAAACCAAAGTTTATTATCAGCTTTGCTCCTCTAACAAGTCTCATCTAGTGCAGCAGCAGAAGAAGTAAGAGAGCGAACACATTCAGCTCTACGTATTTATACTCACACATACAAAAGACATGCATATCAAAGCTGACATCCCTCATTATCTTAATCCCCCTCCTTTGTCTTGGTACCCCTCCACCTGGCCCTGGGAGGTCAGGGCGACCTATCTGGTCTCCACCGCAGTGCCTCGGATGCTCTTTGATCTTCACTGGCGGTTGAGACCTTTTGTCCTGTTCTGAGGTGTGAAGTCGTTTTACATATGTAATCACCAAACATTCTCACATGCTTATACATACGGTATGTAGGTTATGGGATATATGATTAATATAGACCACACCTGGTAGGAATAGGGTCCAAAAGACAAGATGAAGGCGTAGATGAGGAAATTATTTTAGCCGACCCTAAAAGGTCAATTGGAGTAAACTTATCCAAACAGATATCAATTGAGGGAGTTGTAGTAGTTAATGTACTTGAGTTTACGGTAGAAAGAATCTGACTGATTTTATCTCTAATAGATAAAATTTTATGACTGAAAAAGTTCAAAAAGTCCTGACTAGAAAGCTCAAGGGGGATGCGAGGATTGACCGAGTCCTGACTCTTTGTCAGCCTGGCAATAGTGTTGAAAAGAAACCTGAGGTTATTCTTATTCGCTTCTATTAATGCAGAATAATAACTTGTTCTAGCTTTTCTAAGAGATTTTTTATAAATTAAGACATGATTTCTCCATGCTAAATAGAATTCATCTAAATTAGTAGAACACCATTTCCTTTCCAACTGACGAGTCTTCAGTTTTAAGCTACGAGTTTCTGTGTTAAACCAAGGGGTTAGAAATCTCTGGTTAGACTTTTTCTTTTTTAAAGGGGCCACCAAATCTACAGTCCGATGCAAAGAGGCTGTAACACTATCTACCATGCTATCAATTACGGAAGGAGCAGGCTCTCCATCTTTTATTTCCATTGTGTTGACCCATGGTAGAGAGGAGACAATCTGCAAAAATTTGGTAACAACGTCATCTGAAAGACATCTGCTGTAGTAATATTTTTCTTTAGGAGTCAAATAATCAGAAATAGTGAAATCAAAGGTTAACAGACAATGGTCTGACGGTACAGGATTATAAGGAGACACTACCAGATTTTCTATATCTATACCATAAGTCAAAACGAGGTTCAATGTATGGTGGAGGTAATGGGTAGAATTTGCTACTTTCTGGGACAACCCCATTGAGTCAAAAATTGAATTGAATGCCTTAATAAGACAGTCACTATCTACATCAACATGTATATTAAAGTCCCCTACAATAATTATTCTATCTGATTTCAGCACTAAATCAGCTAAAAATTCAGCAAATTTGGATAAAAACTTTGAGTAGGCCGAGGGAGGACAGTAAACTATGGCAAAGAAAATTGGATTCAAGCCAAGATAGCCAACATGCCCCACGCTGAGGACCAGGCCCTCAAAGGAATTAAAACATGATTTTTGCTTTATATTAACTAGTAATTTAGAATGGAAAATTGCCACTACTCCACCTCCACTACCAGAACTTCTAGGATTGTGATAGTTTAGATAACCAGAGGGAGTTGATTCATTCAAACCAACATAATCATCTTGCCCTAGCCAAGTCTCTGTGAGGGATAATAAATTGATCTGATGATCAATTAATAGATCATGGACTAAAAGAAACTTGGGAGTTAGAGACCTAATATTTAATAAACCACATTTAATTTTTAAATTATGAGGAGGAACAGAGGCCAAATCATTAAATTTAGAGACTTGAGGTTTGATCTGAATTTTACCAACCTTTTGTTTAATCACTTTGGGATGTTTATGCACCATATTTTTATTAACTTTTTTATTAACTTTGGGAGGAGCAGACAAGGGTTCTATAATACACACGTGGACAGAATCGTTGGTACCCCTCTGTTAATGAAAGAAAAACCCACAATGGTCACAGAAATAACTTGAATCTGACAAAAGTGGTTATAAATAAAAATTCTATGAAAATTAACCAATGAAAATCAGACAATGCTTTTGAATTGTGGTTCAACAGAATTACTTTAAAAAACAAACTCATGAAACAGGCCTGGACAAAAATGATGGTACCCGTAGAAAAGATTGAAAATAATGTGACCATAGGGACATGTTCAACCAAGATGTGTTCTCTAATTAACATCACAGGTGTCTACAAAATTGTAATTAGTCAGTTGGCCTATTCAAAGGGTGACAAGTAGTCACTGTGCTGTTTGATGACATGGTGTGTACCACACTGAACATGGACCAGAGGAAGCAAAGGAGAGAGTTGTCTCACAAGATTAGAAAGAAAATTATAAACAAGTGTAACCCAGCTGAGAAAATGGCCCTTTTTCTCAGATTTCATTTGTATTAATACAATTGTGTGATTTTATTTTGAAAAACGATTATTTTGGGAAGAGGAAGTGTGATTCTCGTTATCCAACTTTTAAATTCCCGTTTCATGGTCACGTTGGGCGATCTCGGTCTTTTCATTCGTTAAGAGCGATATTAGCCCCGCCTTTCGAGCAGAGTGCCGAGGCGCGCACCTGGGTTTTCGGTCTTTTGCGATCTGAGAGCAGACGAGAGAGGCTGTGGACGATCTGTGTGGAGGCCTGTGGGTCTTCTTGGTGAGTTACTACTGAAAACCGAGCTATAAATGGATCTAAACACTGTCCAAATGCTAATTTGAAACCTTTATTGTCTTAAGTTGATGGGAGCACGAGCGTGAGAGGCCGTGAGGCTGTGACTTTTGCTGTGTTCATGCTGATATCTCATCTTGGTGAGTAAAAACCGAGTGTGTACTAAATGAAGCATGCTAACGCCATGCTAATGTTAGCGTTATGCTAATGCTAATCGCGAGTGGATTTTTCCTGTTTAAAAGCAATGGAAAAGGCTATTTTTGTGTCTGTATGGTTTTCCTAAATGCAATTTCAGTTCACAACAGTATGCTGAAGTACTTTAAGTTCTTTTGCACTATTTCTGTTGAATGTAATGTGTAGTTTGATGCTAAAAGCACATTGTGTTGGTTTCCTATGTAAAGTCATAGGTTATGCTAAACCCAGTAGCTCAGACAGGGTTTTACTGATTTTAAAAGGGGATACTGGAAGTAATGGGACAGTATATTCCCTGGTCATGTGATAAATTAATTGTAATTCATTTCATGATTTACAAAGACAAGGTTAAAATGATTAATCATAATTTCATGGTTAAATGATGTAGAGATAAAAAGAGAAATTCATTTAATTGGTTACATGAGAAAAAAAGTATTTCATGTACTACCAGAGAGATTGTGAGAAAAGAACACATGCATGTGAGATGTAAGATGTGAAATGTGAATTGTAAGATATTACTATATTACTGGATTGTAACAACAGTAATATGAGGGAAGAATTTAAACACTAAGCTATAGTGTTATATAAGAAGAGATTGGGAAATGAATTACTCTAGCTGTAAACAATAATACCATTATTGTTGTACAGGCTAGGTGTTTTTTGGTTGCCGATCAAGAACCTTCTGGATCCTGGATTTCTCTCCGAATGGAGATGGCGAGCCTGACCCAAGACCTGAACCGAGACTGAACCGAGATCTGAATCAAGATCTCGGTTGAAGAACATCCTTCCTCTCTCCAGTGCCCAAAATTGAAAGTGGTAACAACCCAAGCCGCCGCTTTAAAAGAGGAAAAGAAACCTGAGTCTGGAAATACTTGCTCATTTCTTGCCTCCAGCTATTTCATTCCACACTCATTTTAATTCCCTATTGTAATCCTTACAAACCTAGCAACTGGTCTACCCTTAATAATTTCCCTTACCTAATTAACGTAAGGCAAGGGTTACACAAGCATGTTAAAGGTAAAGGCTATAAGACCATCTCCAAGCAGCTTGATGTTCCTGTGACTACAGTTGCACATATTCAGAAATTTAAGATCCACGGGACTAGAGCCAACCTCCCTGAACGTGGCCGCAGGAGGAAACTTGATGAAAAATGGAAGAGACGGATAATACGAATGGTAACAAAAGAGCCCAGAACAACCTCTAAACACATTCATGGTGAACTCCAAGGTCAAGGTACATCAGTGTCAGATCACACCATCCGTCACTGTTTGAGCCAAAGTGGACTTCATGGGAGACGACCAAGGAGGACACCACTGTTGAAAACAAATCATAAAAAAGCCAGACTGGAATTTGCCAAACTGCATGTTGACAAGCCACAAAGCTTCTGGGAGAATGTCCTATGGACAGACGAGACAAAACTGCAACTTTTTGGCAAGGCACATCAGCTCTATGTTCACAGATGCAAAAATGAAGCATACCAAGAAAAGAACACTGTCCCTACTGTGAAACATGGAGGAGGTTCTGTTATGTTCTGGGGCTGCTTTGCTGCATCTGGCACGGGGTGTCTTGAATCTGTGCAGGGTACAATGAAATCTCAAGACTATCAAGGTATTCTAGAGAGGAATGTGCTGCCCAGTGTCAGACAGCTTGGTCTCAGTCGCAGGTCGTGGGTCTTGCAACAGGATAATGACCCAAAACACACAGCTAAAAACACCTAAGAATGGCTAAGAGCGAAGAATGGCCTAAGAATTGGCCATTCTTAGGCCATTCCTAAGAATGGCCTAAGAATGGCCCACTCCTCATGAGCAAACTGCTCATGAGGAGTGGGCCAAAATACCTGCTGAGAGGTGCAGAAGTCTCATTGACAGTTACAGAAATCGTTTGATTGCAGTGATTGCCTCAAAAGGTTGTGCAACAAAATATTAAGTTAAGGGTACCATCATTTTTGTCCAGGCCTGTTTCATGAGCTTGTTTTTTAAAATAATTCTGTTGAACCACAATTCAAAAGCATTGTCTGATTTTCGCAGCACAGTGGCGGAGTGGTTAGCACTGTGGCACCACAGCAACTCACCCTTGGCCGGGGGATCCTGGGTTCGATCCCAGCCGCCGACCAACAGTGATCTGTGTGGAGTTTGCATGTTCTCCCTGTGTCTGCGTGGGTTTACTCCGGGATTTCTCCGGTTTCCTCCCACATGCCAAAAACATGCAAGTTAGGCTAACTGGCATCAAAACTGGGGATTCTAAATTGTCCTTAGGTGTGACTGTGAGAGTGAATGGTTGTCTGTCTCTCTGTGTTGGCCCTGTGATGGACTGGCAATCTGTCCAGGGTGTACCCTGCCTCTCGCCCAAAGATGCTGGGATAGGCTCCAGCACCCCCGTGACCCGAAAAGGATTAAGCGGAAGAAGATGAATGAATGAATGAATGAATGTCTGATTTTCATTGGTTAATTTTCAAAGAATTTTTATTTATTACCACTTTTGTCAGATTCAAGTTATTTCTGTGACCATTGTGGGTTTTTTGCTCTCTGTGAAAGCCTTCTTCCGGCTTTCAGAGAGAGCAGACGCTTTTCCTCTCCTCTCCTCTTCTCCTCCCTGATACTATTCCCTGCTTGCGATGTCTGTGTTTTGGCTCTTCTTCTGGCTGAATCTTAATCCAAACGGAAATTATGGATCTGGAAAAGCGGGCTTTAAATGCAATTGACACCACTTTAAAAGAAGATCGGGCTAGGGGGAGCCCAGGACTCATGGACAATTGGGAATTCATGTGTCTGTGTGATTCGACTGAGATGCGGAAGACATCTCTATTTGTTTGGCTTGATCACAGGATTTCTATTTTGGCTCTGGAGTTCCTGATGCATCAGAAATTAAAGAAGTTGGGAGAGCTGATCAAAGTGAACCCGGCAATGCTCCTTCAACAACAAATTCGACTAGTCGGGGAGTGCACTGATAGCGGCAATGGTGAACTGAATGATGGCTGATTCAGAAGAATGGTATACATCTGGAGTCGCTGGTGCTCTCCAGGGAATGATTTTAAAGCCTGTGTATGGAAATTATGAAGCACAGAATCGCATGAGAGAGGAAAATTCTATTCTCTGAGTGCACTGTGCAGATTTGACCTTGTTTTTTGGTGCCCTGTTTACATTCCTCCTCGATGAAGATAAGGCTGGAGAAGTGGCTAACCCAAACAATCGACAATTGCTGTTGTTTCAGCAGACCGAGCTCCAAGGACAGCGTTACCATGTGTCTGGACTATAGAACACATGACTGAATAATATCTATCCATTGCCAGAGGGTGCCCTCTGCTGTTCACTAGCAATGACACACCTACACTACACACTGCATACAACATTACATGACTGATACATGTATACTGACACAAATACATACATACTGTCTCTCTCAACTCTTTGTAATGTGTGATCTATTGTCTGCTAATTGTGCATAGAGGGTTTTTTTCTGTGTAATCATAATTTGGCTCATTTGAGCTTATATGAGCTTATACGAGCGTTATTCTGATAACTACTTTTTTTCTCTCTGCCTATTGTGTTTTCCCTGACCCAGACCCTTGCCCTCTTTACCCTCCTGTTCGACTGGCACCTTCGGGCTGCCGCGGCTATGGGATGCGCTTACAGGAGCACGCCCAATGTCAAGTCAAATTTCAATTCTCCTGTATGTATTGCACGTATGGTAGTATTGACAATAAACCTTTTCATTCATTCATTCATTTTTCTTTCATTAACAGAGGGGTACCAACAATTTTGTCCACGGCTGTATGTCCCGTGTTTCAACGGGTGTCTAAAAACATTCTTAGCCTTTTTAGCAATGCTAGCATTTAGACTCTTGCCTGTAACTTTGACTTTATTCTCATAAATTACTATCTTGTCATTTAATTCTTAAATTTTAAACTATTTTCTTGCAAATCTGCAACAATTTTCTCATAAATTTGTAACCATCTCTTGTCAATTTATTACTTTATTCTCATAAAGAATCAAGTCTATGACTATTTTTTTCTGGACTTTGCAAACATTTTCTCATAAATTTCTGACTATGTCCTATCTAAATGCAACTTTTTTTCATAATTTGAAACTATTCTCACGAATTTGTAACTATTTTCTTGGGCATTATCAACTACTGTTTCATATATTAATGAATATTTTCATGTAATTTGCAAGCATTTTGTGATAAAATTCAGACAAATTTTTTTGTGAATTTGTACCGATTTTTTTTTGTAAATTGGTGACTACTTTCTCATAAGTAAATTTGCAGCTGTGTTTCTTCTAAATTTGCCACCATTTCCCATAAATGAGAATTTTTTTTCTGAGAAATTTGATACTTCATTGGAGTAAATTTGAGACTTTTCACATAAATTAATTTTGTTTGCTTGTTTGTTTGTTTATTTTTTTTAAACAGAGAGCTATTTATGAACAAAGGAGCCATGGTCATAGACCCCTGTGTTGGTCCTTCTTTAAAAGCGATGACATGCATGTGTTTAACCAGCACAATGAGGGCTTCAGGATCCAGTCAAGAGATGTATGAAAAATATTTCAAGGATTCCAAAGTCTACATAACCAAAAGAGAAAAAAAAAAAAACACAATTCTTACACACACACATACACACACACCATATTCTGCCATTGATTTTATCTCACACTCGACACACACTTCATACACAAAGACACAAGCACGTACACGCACAGCAAGTGCAGAGCATGGACTTCAATTAAAGTCCCATTAAAGTTTAGGCTGAAAGGGGGATGGACCAAAGGAGGCAGAGAGGGGCATTTATTGATGGTGGCCTCACATCTCGTTCCTGCATTAAGTTGATTTTAAAAGCAATTAATACACATGGTCAGGGAAAAGTAATGGAGCGCCCCGTGTTCTTAACCTGCTGGACATTTCCCAGCCAAAGCCCTGACCAACTCAGCCCTGCTTTGCATTATAAATGACAAGATAAATCTTAATGGATTGAGGATAATCAGCTAGCCATGAAGGCTGACATATACACACATTCACTCGGCATGCAGGCGCACAAACATGGACGTACAGACACGGGGGAAATTAAAGGCTTTGAATACGTCTGCATTGATTATTTTAAATTATTAGCCCACATCTCTTTGGACCTCCAATGCTTTTAGCCTAAGCTTTAACACATTTACAGAGACTTATTGACTATAATTACAACTGAGTCCTAGTAATGGACACATCAATTATGAGTCGCACATGTCTCTGACCAAGCGTTGCTCAGGGAATCCCAATCTGGGGTCCATTAGCGTCCCTCCTGCTGGTCTGAAGCTCAATCAGTCTTTACCTTCACCTCTACTGAAACACTCATTACCTGGCTGGACCAGATAGCAGCTTTAACATTAGCCTGAACAGCCAGAGAAGACACACTCAATACTGAGAGACCTATAAACAAAAGCCTAACAGGTTGGAAGAGAGGTCAAAAGAGGTCACCGTTTTCTTGAAAGATTTTATGACTAAAAAGTAATGTTGTCAAATGAGAAAACAATATAAAACTGAATCTGTATCAGTTACAGGAGAATTAGTAACTTATGCAGCAAAACTGATTACAAAATGTTATACAACCTTCATATCAGGGAGTTTTAAAGCAGGTTTGTGCTGCCAGCTGAAAAATATTAAAAATCTTGATAAATTGCCCAAATCAACAATAAATCTGTGTTGACAAGTTAATAATTCAAATATTTGCAGAAAGATAAGAAACTGTGTTGGCACAAAGAGCGCAACACAACCCAATTTAAGGAAACTTCTTCTTCGTGCTGCTCCCTTTAGGGGTCGCCACAGCGGATCATCTGTCTCTAGCTCGCCCTTTCCCTTGTCTCTTCCGCTGTGACACCAACCCTCCCCATATCCTCCTTCAATATATCATGAATCTTTTCTGTGGTCCTCCTCTTTTTCTCCTGCCTGGCAGCTCCATCTTCAACATCCTTTGTCCAATATCTCAACTATCCCTCCTCTGCACATGTCCAAACCATCTCTGCCTTACTTCTCTTTATCTCCAAACAACTCGACCTGAACGGTCCCTCTGAAACACTGTTTTGTAATCCTGTCCCTCCTAGTCACTCCCAATGCCACCTCCAGCTCTGCCTCCTGTCTTTTTGTCAGTGCCACTGTCCCCCAACCATACATCATAAGAGGTCTCACTAGTGTCTTGTAAATCTTCCCTTTCACTCTAGCTGGACACATCAATTTTGAGTCACACGTTTTGGTCAACCACCCACGTATTTAAACTCATCTACCTTCACTACCTCAACTCCTTGCATTTCCACCATTACACCTGCCTCCCTCTCATTCACACACATGTATTCTATCTTGCTTATACTGACTTTCATTCCTCTTCTCCCCACAGGATACCTCCACTTCTCTAGGCTATCTTCCACTCGCTCCCTACTCTCACTGCAGTTCACAATGTCATCTGCAAATATCATGGTCCACGGAGACTCTTGCCTGACCTCATCTGTCAGCCTGCCCATCATCATAGCAAACAAGAAGGAGCTCAGAGCTGATCCCTGACAATCCCACTCCCGCCTTGAATCTATCTGTCACTGCTACAGAACACCTCACCACCATCTGGCTGTTCTTATACATGTCCTGCACCACTCTCACATACTTCCCTGACACTCCTGAATTTCTCATACAGTACCACACTTCCCCTCTTGGTACCAAGTACAACGCCTTCTGACCTTTTCAATACTTCTCTATTAACTCCTTAAGGATTACAGTTGATTACATGATCTGCCTCTCCTGTGGCTGGTGTCGCAGATCTGTGCCTGTCACGTGATTGGTTAAAAAGTCTGAAAAAAATAAATATACCCAGATGTACCAAGCATTTCACATCACTAGATGGCAGACACATATAGCTTACTGGTCTGACCTGGAGGACCGAGATCAGCAAAACCAGAACTGCGTCGAATTGGATATCACTTCCGGGGCACAGAAGAAGAGCTGTATAAACAATTGTGCAACATATATTCCACAGGGAGGAAGCATTTGCTCCAAATTTTGCCAACTATGATTCTAAAAGGGATTATTTAACTTCTGAAGGGAAATATTTACCTTCTGGACAGCACAAGATGGACCAGAGCGGAACACTTTTCGTCAGCCATTGACGAAGCTGCACGTGACAGAGAGGACAATACTGCCAGTTCCATGGGCTAAACTAACATAAATTGAGGTGGAATAAATCAGAAGATAAATGTGATTGTTTCTGGATGTGGGAGAGAAAGTGAAATGACCGACAGAAGACAAAATAAGGACCGGGGTGAGCACACGGACGCATGGTGACACATGACAAGCGGTAGGTCTGACGTTTTTAATCAGTTTCTTTACATTCTACTGATTTTCTGGTTCAAAAATCAACAGGACAGAGAAACTGACCACAGCAAAGAAAAAGACTACACAAGCCCAAAAACCTATCCAAGCTGCCTCCAACTTGCCACAAGATGGGAAAGCAGACCGGACTTAAGTTCCCACTGAGGTAACAGACAACAGAGGGCGCACAGATTGTACTGGGTTTGCCTGGATTTCCGGGGTACTGTGATGACGTTTAACATGCAACAGATGAAGCAGCTCTCAATTTATTTTCCTGTTAAAACTGTCTACTAGTGTATCTCAGTAAATAAGAACGTGAAAGTTATTTTTGTAATATAACTAAAAAGGATCAAATTGACTGTATGATGTTAATAGTTTTTAAAATAAATTTAAAATCATGTAATCTGTAATTTACTGAGCTCTACCAGCACATAGTGCACACTATACAATACAAAATTTATTAAACTATAAAAAATGCCATTGTCTGTAGTAAAAATAATGCAAATAATAATAATGCATCAAATTTATATAGCACTTTTCATAGACACTCAAAGACACTTTACAATGGATACATTATTCATTCACTCCACAAACAATGGTAGTGGTAAGCTGCTACTGTAGCCACAGCTGCCCTTGAGCAGACTGACGGAAATGTGGTTGCCAATCCACGCCAAAGGCATATCGGACCAATACCGAACATTTATACACATTCATACCCAGTGTCATGGACACTGGAGGCAAGGTGTGTAAAGTGTCTTGCCCAGGGACATAACTGCAAGATGTCTGGGGAGACCAGGATTCGAACCGCCAACCCTTCCGTTATTAGACAACCCGCTCTACCTCCTGAGCCACTGCCACCCACATTTCCCTCCTCCGCTCCATTTTTGCCGAGCACCAAGCTGGATGGCAGGAAGTTCCATTTTTATATGGTCTTTGGCATGACCCGGTCGGGACTAGAACCCCGACCTTCCGGTTGTGGGGCGGATGCTCTACCTCTAATCCATAACTCCGGTACAATAAATCATTGAGGAATATGTTGTTTGTTTTATTCAGTATATCAAAAACAGTAATTAACTTTTTATATTTTAAATACCGAAAGACCGTATTGTACAGAGGAAAATTCAGATTCTTAGGAAAATTGCCACTTATCAATTACTAACTAACTAACTAACTAACCTGCACTTATATAGCGCTTTTCTAGTCACAAAGACCACTCAAAGCGCTTTCATTAATACTAACCCTCTATTCTAAGGGCCTATAGGAAACAGATATCTAGGGACAATTTAGAACAGCCAATTAACCTAACATGCATGTTTTTGGCATGTGGGAGGAAACCGGAGAAATCCCGGAGTAAACCCACGCAACACGGGGAGAACATGCAAACTCCACACAGATCACTGTTGGTCGGGGGCTGGGATCGAACCCACGATCCCCACAATCCCCCGGCCAAGGGTAAACTGTGCTGCCGCAGTGCTAACCACTGCGCCACCGTTATTGTTAATCGATCAATATGGTGACTCAACTAATGATTAATGAATTAATTGATAACTTGCATCCCTAATACTGCTGATCGTCAGTTGTGACCCCTCTTCTTATCCTGGCTTCAACAAGTCTTTCCCATATCTTCATAGTGTTGCTGATCAACTTTATGCCTCTGTAGTTACTACAGCTCTAAGCCCTTGTTCTTGTAAATTGGTACCAAAACAATTCTTCTCCACTCCTAAGGCATCCTCTCACTCTCCACATTTGTGATAAACAATATGGTTAAAAAATCCACTGCCATCTCTCCTAAACATCTCCATACCTCTGCAGGTATGTCACCTGGACTAACCATCTTTCCTTCATCCATCCTCCTCTCAACCTCTCATTTTCTTCATTCATCAGCTCCTCAAAGTACTCTGTTCATCTTCTCAACACAGTCATCGCTCAGTACATTACCATCTCTGTCCTTAATCAACCTGATACCTTCTTTACACAGGGATGGAGATCAATGAGAGACTGTTGAAAGATGTGGCCAATTTTTGATTTCTCAATGATCTTCAGTATGGATGCTAATGACTAATTGACTTTCAATTAATTGTCAATAAGAATTTAGTTGACTAAATTAAATTAGTTGTCAATTAACTGATAACTCAGCAGGCCTTTTCAATGAGAGCTTATTCTCTGAAATGTAGTGGCATTGTCGTCCAGGCAGGGTTGTACAAGGTCACCCACTGCCGCATTTCAACCGAAAAAGAAGAAGACACTAAGCCCCCAGAGCGCATGTGCAATGCAGTAGGGGTGAGAAAAAAGATCCATTCAGTGATGGATCTTGATACTTGGCACTGGTGACAATGCATTGATCCATAAACACACAGACCAATCTTTTATTTTTTTTAAAAAAAGTGCACACATATACTTTTGGGTTATCAGTTAATCAATGGTGTTTTCAGTCCACTAGATAGCACAAAGCAAACACCCAGTCAAGTGAAGTCATAACTTGTCTTGGTGATTTGCAGCCAGCTTTGAAAGTTAGGAAGCAGTTAGCTCAAAGATAGCTCAAATGTCAGGCCTTTTTTGATTTTATAATAAAGATGGAAGAAAAGACCTTGACATGACACACAACCCGGAAGAAGCGCTGCACAGAAAAGAAAAAAAACACTCGGAATACAGCAGGCCAGCACACAGCTCGGAGCGGCATTAGCAACAGCTAAGCTAAAGAGACACTGGCATGGAACTTTTACTCTAAGCGTCAAGTGAGTAAAGTTTATTTATGAAGCGCTTTTCACAGACATGAAGTCACAGAGCACTGCACAATAAAATGGAATAAAAGGAAGTTAATACATAAAAAAATAAAAAAAATACAAAAACAAGTTAAAAACACAAGATTAAAATAATTTTAAAATATCAGACTTACCATTAAAAAGCAGTTGAAAATCAACGGAAAGCCTCCTTAAACAAAAAAGTTTTCAGCTGCTTTTAAAAAGACTCCAGAGAGTCAGATAAAGTAGCTGGAGAGGGAGTTTACTCCAAACAGCAGCGTCCACCGCCCTCCCTGAGTGCAGAGACGTATCTCCGTGAAAAATGAAGCCCCAAAAGTACTTTATTATATGAATGAGATGTCAACAGTTTTACTTTGGAACATGATTTGAGGTTGAATAAGGTGAAAAATTTTGAAGTACATGGGATTGTGATACTCGATTATCGTAATATCGTGATTACTGTTGAATCATAATAGGATCAAATCATAACCCAAGAATGGCGAGCTGAATAGAATCGTGAGATCCCTCGCGATTCCCACCCCTACTATGCAGAGCGAAAAAACTCGCCCTTCTGGGTTATGTCGGAGAATCACAACAAGTTCCAGTGGCATGTTCCAATGTCCACCCGCCACCTACTTCAAATCAATAGGGTGGAGAAATGGACTGCAGCAAGTAAAAAGACTACACGATAGAGCGGTGCGATATGACGATATATATCGGATGACGATATAAAAACCTCGATCATTTCATAGAACATCGTTTATATCGTGATTTAAAATGCACATATTCCCATTTATTCAGTAAAGCTACTACCTCACTACTTGTCAGCACCCCGTCTCTTCCCCACAGTGCACAACTGCGCGCAGCAAAACAGGTGTGTGGTGGGTGGCTAGGCTTCAGTCCGGTGGTTGCTAATGCTAACTCCAAACTATCAGTTCAGATAGCTGCTACTCCTGTTTGCCAGGGATGTGGGACTGTTTTCCATCATGCTGCGTCAGACAGGATAGTTCGCTAACCTCATTTTAATAGGAGGTAAGTAATGTTAACACCACGTCTAATTATGAAATGCTAAATGACAATGCCAAGTTGTACTAACTGGAAACCGTAGCAGACCATTGTTTCTGTGGTTTAAATTACTACTTACTGCTGTTTCTTAGTTTTGTTTAAAAAAAATTATTAAAGCTGCAAACGTGCATGATGGTGGCACATACACGCAAAATAAACAAATTAAAGTGGGTCAGAGGAGCAATTCGGCTCTTAATGTAATTTATTTGTTTTCTAATAATTTGACTTAGTCAAGTAGCGATAATGAATAAAATTAAAGTCATCAGATGTATTTTATTACATTACCTTTTAGGTCTTTGATTTTCAGATCATGATCAATCTTAAATATTTTTACTAAGAAGCAAATAAGCTAAATCAGGCCAGAATGGCACCTTCAAGCTGTAGCTCTACAATTAAATTTTCACCGATTTAAAATGTCTGCGACACGATGTAGGAAGTATGGCTCAATATTCAGTATGAATTTATCTTCAATCGTCCACATAGTTGGTTCTGTTGACTTAGAATGCTAAATAAGTGGAAAAATATTTCTAAGTGAATTTAAATTTAGCGCCGTGTTGCAGTAACGCGATATCGGGAGACTCGCCTCGTTTCCAGATATGACGTCATGAGAGGAGTTTCATCTCGGCTGATCCGTGTGCTGTCAGTGTAAACAAGCTGTTTAGCTTCTGTATCAGCAAAGAAATGCCGAAACGTTGCGTGGCAGCTGGGTGTTCTAATTGCCCCAGTGAACGTATAAGCCTGTTCGTATTCCCAAAAGATCACAATCTTCTTAAAAAATGGGTGAAGCAAGTACAGAGAACAGGGGACAAATGGCAACCAACACCATCTTCTGTACTATGTAGCGATCATTTCACTGCAGACCGTTTTGAGGAGGCGCCTGCTATATAGGAATCTTTAGGCATGAAAGTTTGTTACAAACGAGTTCTAAAACCGACTGCCATACCTACAGTTTTTAAACAAAAACCCACAGCTCAAGACGGTATCAACATATCAAAACAGCACAGAGAAGCAACAGTGTCAAAACTCGCCCGGAAAAGAGTAAGTCCCTTTGTTTATGTTTCAGGGTGTGATAGAGGTGTGTGGACACATCAGATATAGATATAGACATATATGAGTTTGTTTTCTGGGTGAAATATTTTGGGCTTTTGTCCCTGCTTAAGAGTGTGTAATATTGCAATTAATTATTTCATTTAGGAAGTCTCAGAACTGCTGACAAAAAAGCCAGAAGCGACGATCACTAGTGAAGAACTTCAAGAGCAGGGGTGTCCAACCATGTGCCATGGAGAGCCAAGACCCTGCAGGTTTTCTCTTCTACCCAGTCTCTTCAGCAGGTGTTTTCACTTATCAGCAATCAGTGGGAAGAAGTTCACTGAAATCTGCTGTTGAAGACACTGGTTGGAGGTAAAACCTGCAGGGTCTTGGCTCTCCATGGCACATGGTTGGACACCCCTGTTCAAGAGGAACATGAAGAAGCAAGCTTATCTTCAAGCAACATTTTTCAACCTACATATCTGCACATTATGACGGTAAAGACCCATAAATAATGTCGTATAACATATGATTCAAGACTTTTAACAATTAGGCGATTGTTATTTAATAGTTTTGTTTACAAACCTGCCGATGTGACCAGAATTTCCCCGACAAGAGAAAAAAAATTAGCACACTTGATTTTATTATATTTTTTCTGCCGAAAGTAAAATCCTCCCCTATGAATTTTGAAGCCGAGTGTTGACTTTACTCCAAATGGAACGACTGTGTTAAAAAACGTTATATTTTTTCAGTTTTCATTTTTATAAATCTCATTGCCTACCGAAACTGAATATCTGAGCTTTTTTTTTTTTTTTTTAAATTTCCCCAACCACCCGATCGGGTAAATAAAAAAATTGAAGCCAAAATTTCTTTAAACCAAACGATTAAATAACAATCGCCTTGTGTGGAAAAAAAAATAATTACATAATAATAACTAGAAAAGCACTCGGAGGGCGCAGACCTCTGCCAAGTACCTCAGTTCCCCCTAATATTGGGATTTTCCCCAAATATAATAGTCCTACATTTATTTTATCTATATTTTCAGATTCCTTGACCATCAAAACATACATTTAGCAATTGGATTCACATTGATATCTTTATTAGTTCAGTAGTTATTGACAAAAAAAAAAAAAAAAAAAAATCACTTTTGCGGTAATGGTGGTTTTCTTAGCTCCATAGCTTTTGAAGATACAACATATCCATTGGCACACTACTGATTCCTCAGTGTCTTGGCTATATTTTGGTGTTTGTTGCATGTTTATATCTTAATTTGTTACCTTACAGTGATGAAAATTCCAAAGATCCCCTATTATTTCCTGTTCTGGATCACAGGATCCGGATCAGTCTTTGATATTTCCTAGTAGGATCTTACCCTGTATTTTTTTGGCAAGCGTCCTGACCATTTATTGTGGAGTTATATACACATATGCTAAAAATGGCCCTATCTCGCAATGATAAAGAATCCTTTAAAAAATTCCTGGATCCAGACAGTGATCCAGATCACTCCCAAAATCTAATCATTTCTTCCTTGTCCCATTTGGGAGTTGTCCTGAAAATTTCGTCAAAATCCGTTCATAACTTTTTGAGTTATGGTGGTAACAGACAGACAAACAGACAGACAAACCCAGGTAAAAACATAACCTCCTTGGTGGAGGTAATAATAATTACATAAAAATATATGCACAAAATCAATGCCTATGGTTGATATTTACAACATAGCAAAGGTACATGATCAAAGTTGCACATCCAGTTCTTCTAGATCTATCTGTATATTACCACTCAGTGTTTTGGAGGCGACCGATGTCCATCTCTAACCCTTTGCTGTCGGACCCTTCATCCTCTGAAACGTGCGAGTCATCTTCGCTTCCTGAATGATATGGTTCAAATAAATAGGGCTGCAGTCCTTCGTTAGAACCAACTTGCTCTTCTTCATCACTCGGTCCTGCTTCTTCCTCAAAAACTATCGACAAATCGCTCAAATCTTTGCTGAAATCGCTCACAACTTCCTCCACTTTAGCGTACTCAGCCATGCTTGTTTACGCATTGGGTTCTTCTCACTACGTCACAATATGGTGGCGCCGTTTGACCCAATTTCGACAAACGAACATCGCAATCTGCTGCATCACGATGTAATTTATGGTAGTATATGGGAAAAAAAATTATTGAATTTTTTTGTCTACACAGAATAAAAACACAGTAGTTCTTCTTTCTAATGATGTCTTGGTTGAATTATGTCACGGACTCTTTAAACAAACAGCTAATTTATATCTGAAGATGGCAGCCATGGGTAATTCTCTCGTTTGCAGACATTTTTTTATGTGATTTTTTTTTTTTCTTTTGGTTTGCTAATCTTCTCTGGCTCAGGGAATATTTAACTTATTGATGTTTACTTTTTAGTCATACAGTATATGAATTAGAAGAAAAACCCGAAATTTATGAGAATCAAATCTCAAATGCACATTAAAAAAAACTTTAACAACACTGCAAAATTATACGGAAAAGGGTACATGTAAAAAAGTAAAAAAAAAGAGATGGTCCTTTTAATGTGATTATCTAAACTGTAGAATTTACAGAAAATGTATATCATGATATATATCATTATTGTGATATAAGATGACTTATATTGTGATATGAAATTCTTGTCATATCACAGAGCCCTACTACACAAGGGCAAAAACCTATCCCTGCTGCCTTCAACCTGCCGCTAGATGGAAAAGCAGACCGGACTCAAGCTCCCACTGAGGTAGCAAACAACAGAGGGAACCCAGATCGTTCTGGGTTTGCCTGGATAGCCGGAGTACTGTGATAATGTTTAACATGCAACAGATGAAACAGCTCACAATTTATTTTCCCGTTAAAACAGTTTATCTGTGCATTTCAGTAAATTAGAATTTGAAAGGTTTTTATATATATAACTAAAAAAAGATAAAAATTTTATGCTATTGGTAATAGTTTTTAAAATAAATTAAAAATCATACATTTGTAATTTACTGAGATATACCAGCACATAGTACACACTATACAGTGCAAAATTTGTTAAACTGCAAAAAATGCCATTGGCTGTAGTAAAAAAATGCAAATGGTACAATAAATCATTGAGGAATATGATGTTCATGTTTTATTCAGTATATGAAAAAATAGGAACTTTTTACATGTTAAAGATAGACTGTATTGTACCAAGGGAAATTCAGATTCTCAGAAAAAACTGCCGCTGAGCAATTAATTAATTGATCGATAAGGTGAATCAATTATCAATTAATGAATTAATCACTGACTTGCACCCCTAATCTCAGTGATCTCCACAGTTGCCACGGTCTCCTCAAAGATTTGACTCAGTCCAAAACACACAAGGATCTCCCAAAGAATCCCGAAGATCAAAAATTGACAGGGCCCAACCAACAACTGCACACAGACAAAACAAAATCAAACCCGGGAAACATCTACATCAAAATGGCAACACGCAAGTGCTGCAAAAAGTCACAAGACTTGCCAACAGGGAAATGAGCTGCAAATACAGTTGCTGTTGTTGTGCATGGGTGCCTACAGAACCCATGCACAACAATGACAAATTATTTGCAAATCTTTGGACCAATTAAGAAGTGAAATTAGAAAATTTCCCACAGAAACCTGAATGCTCCAGGAGCCCCAGGTTGGGCACCCCTGCTGTAGATACATGTAAGCCTAGACTTAGTCATTTGCTATTAGCCTGCAAATTTATCATCTGCTGAAAAACACAAAATTTTTAGTGTGACAGCCATTTTTATAGATAAAACAAACTGCTAAAAATCACAGTATTTGTCTCCTTTGTGGTCCGTAACTGGTGTCCTGGGTGTCACTTCCTTGCTTTGTCCTTTTGCATTTGTGTGGAGCTCTCAGGACCAGCGTACACAAATGGTTAATCAGACAGAGCTTCCAGATTCTGTGTTGGCTACTTGTGACTGGCCGTCACCAGTTCTGGTGCATTTTTAATTAGACTTTCCTTTTTTAACCAACTCCATGACAACTGTTAATTTAATCATGTCTGAAATAAAAGCCTACTGATCTAAATGAACCTATTATGTTAAACTTAACACGTTGCTGGTCACAATCAGTGAATAGCACTAATATGACTGACTAAAGAGCACAGAGGAATGATGATCAACATGGAGTCAGGCCAGCACATTTAGGGCACTGCAGATGTGGAATTGTATGGTCAGGGATAAGTACTATAGGAACAAAGCACCTGTAAGGAAGACGTGACAATAATTTCTGAGCCAACATGGTACACTGAAAGAGTAGAAGCTGCATAAGCCAGCGCACTGCTTTTAACGCCGCTTTGACACAACTAGGGAAGCTGCAAAGAAGTTTTTTGTCATGCACATTCTGCAACTAGTTAATTTACAAACAAAAATAATCCAAAAGAACTGATTTTTTTCCCCTCCCTTACAACCAGTGTGTGGCGCTACACTCCCCTCAACCACCACATAACTTACCAAACATAGGAGGCACTCCTTTTTGACTTATTTATTGCCACCGGTAAAATTTACATTTGAAAGCTTGACTTGAGTTTATTTATAAAATTATCACATGAGTGTAGAGGGAAGACCAGTGAGGGTGAGTGAGTAACCAGATTCAGGATACATACCTGTATGTGTGCGGATGTGTGCCAGGAAGGCCATGGAGTTGCTGCTCTTGCACACCTTGCCACAGTATTTGCACACATTCCCTTGGTTCTCCTCACGCTCACGGTTGATCTGCTCCGTGTCCTCTAGCACATACTTGTTGACCTCCCTGAGGAGTTCCTCGTGTTCCACCTTGATGTGATAGAACAGATCTTGCTCGGATGCAAAGCGCGCCGTGCATTTCAGACACTTGAAGCTCGCCCCGCCTTCAGGCAGCTCCTCAACGCTATCCTTCTCGTTGCGGAAGTGTGCGGCGCTGGTCAGGTGCTGATGTAGGTTGCTCTCGGAGTAGAATGACTTGCCGCACACCAGGCAGTGGAAGTGACGATCTTTGGATGGATGTTTCATTGAGATGTGGACATTGAGGCCGCTCATACCATCTGCCATGAAGCCACAATCTTCGCAGCGTATCCGAGAGCTGCTTCCTTTGCCTTCTTCCCTAGGCTTTAATTCTTTGGGTTTGTTCTTCTTGATAAAGGAAGGATTTGGGGGCAGAATGCCAGAAGGTGTTGGTGATCCTGCAGTCAAGAGTATCACAGAGGCTTCACCTTCCAGGGTCAGAAATTCCTGCAATGCCTGTTCCTTTTCAGCAAGGGCCTTTAAAGGTATAATGCAGGCATCAAAAGGAGGGGCTCTGGACAACTGTGTATCTGTAATAGTCCCATCTGCCTTTCCACACTGACTCTCTCCTTCTTCAGCCCTTTCCCCCTCTCCCTCTTCCTGTTCAGACTGATGCACTGAAAGTTGAGGTTCTGCTGGAACCTGCTGGGGTTCAGTTTGATGATTACTTGAATCTGGTCCACCATCAGCAGAAACAGGAGTACTGTGTGCTTGCTCTTCTTCAGCACCGCCAGCCAAATCCATCGCAGCATCAACTGGCTCTGTGGTGGCAGCAGATGTAGACATATGCTGACTTTCCACACCTTGACTATCACTGGACTCTGACTCTGCGGGGCTCTGGGATTCACATTCAGCATTAGAGTTATCTCCTGGACCCCTGGTGACCTTCTGCGTTACCAAGAGTGCCAAAGCTCTCTGTCTTTCATCCCCGCGTTCCTTCAGATATTTTTTACTTTTCTGTTTATGCCTCTCTGTGTTGGCATGGCGAGACATTTCCCTGCATGTTACAGCATAGTATCTACATGATAAACAGACATACTCAAAGTCCCTGGTGTGCTTTCTTTTGACATGAAGGTGAAGGGAGGGGATTGACTGGGCTACAAAATCACAGAGTGCGCAAGCATTAACAGAGTCATATTTGCTTTTTGGCAGGTCTGTGTCTGACTCCGTTTGTTTCTCCTCACTCTGATCTTTCAGCGCTGCATTGTCAGATTCCTGATCTCCGACTGTGATCTCTGATGCAGTGTTTGAGTCTTGGCCTTGTGCACTTGTTTTTTCCTGCATAGGTACACTTTTGTGATTTGTGATTGGGTCTTTATTTGCACATTCTTGGACACGCCTTACATGTTTTTTCGTAAAACAATGACGGTCCATGTCCCCTTTGGTAACACAGCTATAGTTGCACAGAGTGCAGCTGTAGCCATAGTCCCTGCTGTGTTTACGGCGGACATGAACACTGAGGTTGGTAGCATTGGACACTACCAGGCCACAGTATCCACACGTGGTTAGGGACGCCAGCTTTGGTTGTCCTCTTTTCTTACTGGGAGGTCCACACTCTAATTCTTCCTCTTCAGCCAAAACTGTTTTGGCAGTTTCTGTGGCCTCATCATCTCCTTGTCCTTCCTTTTCTTCTGTCAAAGCAGCAGTCCCTTCTCCACCAACCTTCTGAGCAATGTCATCTATGGTAGCTCCATCTCCAACACTGTCTCTACTCACCCTTTCAACATAACACTCAAACGATGAAGATCCAGAGCCTTCCTTTTCTTTCTGCTGTTGTGTGTGATTTTCAGAGTACAGGTGAGAATCCATCCACTGCGATGTGGCTGAAAAAAAGTTGCACAATTTGCAGTGGTACCACTGCTGGTCTGGGTGTTTGACACGAGCATGGTTCTCCAGTACTACAGGGGTACTGACCCTAAAATCACAGTCTGGACACTTGAGCTGGAACCTGTTCAGTGACCGTTTGGAGGCAATATGCACTGGAGTAGCCTTTGCAACACTCACTGAGTCCATGACTTCCTCTTCCTCGTCCATGTTCTCATCAGCATCAACTGAAAGACATTTCAAAGAGAAATACCAGCAATGAGTGTAAATATTTTCCACTGCAAAATATTCTATTATCAAATATTTATCTATATATATAATTTTAAACAACAAAAATATCTAAATATAAACTGTTTTATACTAAACTATGTCTTGAACTCAGAGACTGGTTGAATGTGAATCAGGCATACGGGATATACTCACATGTGTATGGCGTATCTTTGGTGTGGTATCTCTGGATGTGAACATCTAGAGGAGGCTTGTCTCTAAACTCCTGACCACAGTAGTTGCAGGAATAAATTATTTTAGGTTTGGGAGTTCTCTTGCTTACTCTTCTTTCATGTGTAGGGACCTCAGATTCTTGATGTGTCTGCTCGTTATCGGGTACACTTTGGTTTTTATTTGAACTCCCTTCGTTTGCACTGCCGTCTGTGGCTGCCACTTTTAATTCATCATGATTAGAGTTGTGTCCTTCTTTCGGCTCAGCACCACTCTCTACTTCCATCTCCACCTCCTGCTTGATTTCAAGTGGACTAACATCAGATATTGCATTTTTATCAACGATCTTTCCATGTTTTCGTGCAGAGTGGATTTTCAAGGATCTTGGGCATTTGGCTAAGAAGCCACAGGTTTTGCAGAGGTTATCTCCATCTCCAGTTTGAACATCTGGCTGTGGCACCTCAGAGACTTTGTCTGCTTTTCCAAGTCCAATGTTCACATCATCTGACTGCACCTTTTCATTCATGTCATTTTCAGCTGCCTCTCCTGATGCCACTGTTTTATCCATATCATGTCCTGCTAGGATTACAGTCAACAGTGAAGCTGATTGCTATCATTGGCTGTTGATCAAAACCCTAAAGGAAGGAGAAAGAAAACAATTTAGGCTTAATTCTGTGTATTTGTAAACAAAAAAATAAATCTCTAAAATTAGGTAGAAATTGAACTGAAGAAGTGACGTTCTGCAGTGCTCTCACAACAAACACAGGTTAATGTCGCCATCTAGTGCCGCCAGAAACACACCTGAATTCAAGATTCAAAGATTTTCTTTGTCAATACTACTATACGTACAGGGCATACAGGAGAAATGAAATGGCGTTTCTCTCTCTCTTCAACGGTGGGCACAATATAAAAAAAAAAGAAAAAGGAATAAGGCTGGAAAAACAACAACAGCAGTCCATGTACAGTAATGCTACCCATAGTGTAAATGGCAACAAAAGATTGACCCAGACCTCCCATAGTGCAAATAAAGATATATGATAAACGATGAAACCCAGCAATCTTATATACAGAAAAGTAAAGCAGTAATACTCGAAGTACCAAGTTCATTGCGGTAGTGTAGGTGCAGACAGTGACAGATGGGACTGCACATGATCAATATTGCAATGACAGCAGCAGATATGACATTTGTGCAAATGATTGCAGTGAAGTGCAGAGAAATACAGCAGCAGATGTATTACTGTTGGTGTGCCAGTCTTTCTGTGCCAACAGCTGAGGTAGTTGTTGTGCGGGTGAGTGAATTACGGTTAAAAATAAAAACAAAGGGAAAATAAAAGTTTCACAATACAAAATCCTATCATGTATCACTATTTTATATCTGAAAACCCTTGTGATTAAAAAGTGCAACACAGTAAGCAAGCCCTGTGCACGAGCCTTAGTGTACATTATTAATAAATATCAATTTCTTTTTAGTGTTCACACTATGCAGGTGCATCTCAATAAAATAGAATGTCATTAAAAGGTAATTTCACTAATTCAGTTCAAAAAGTGAAACTCATATTACATACAGTGGTGTGAAAAAGTGTTTTCCCCCTTCCTGATTTCTCATTTTTTTGTATGTTTGTCACACTTAAATGTTTCAGATCATCAAACAAATTTAAATATTAGACAAAGATAACGCAAGTAAACACAAAATGCAGTTTTTAAATGAAGGTGTTTATTATTAAGGGAAAAAATTCAAACCTACATGGCCCTGTGTGAAAAAGTGATTGCCCCTAAACCTAATAACTGGTTGGGCCACCCTTAGCAGCAACAACTGCAATCAAGCGTTTGTAATAACTGGCAATGAGTCTTTTACAGCGCTGTGGAGGAATTTTGGCCTACTCATCTTTGCAGAATTGTTGTAATTCAGCCACATTGGAGGGTTTTCGAGCATGAACCGCCTTTTTAAGATCATGCCACAGTATCTCAATCGGATTCAGGTCAGGACTTTGACTAGGCCACTCCAAAGTCTTTATTTTGTTTTTCTTAAGCCTTTCAGAGGTGGACTTGCTGGTGTGTTTTGGATCATTGTCCTGCTACAGAACCCAAAAGTGTGCTTCAGCTTGAGGTCACGAACAGATGGCTGGACATTCTCCTTCAGGATTTTCTGGTAGACAGTAGAATTCATGGTTCCATTTACCACAGCAAGTCTTCCAGGTCCTGAAGCAGCAAAACAGCCCCAGACCATCACACTACCACCACCATATTTTACAGTTTGTATGATGTTCCTTTTCTGAAATGTTGTGTTACTTTTACACAGGATGTAATGGGACACACACCTTCCAGAAAGTTCAACTTTTGTCTTGTCAGTCCACAGAGTATTTTCCCAAAAGTCTTGGAGATCATCAAGCTGTTTCTTGGCAAAACTGACACAAGCCTTTATGTCCTTTTTGCTCAATAGTGGTTTTCGTCTTGGAACTCTGCCATGAAGGTCATTTTTGCTCAGTCTCTTTCTTATGATGGAGTCATGAACACTGACCTTAACTGAGGCAAGTGAGGCCTGCAGTTCTTTGGATGTTGTTGTGGGGTCTTTTGTGACCTCTTGGATGAGTTGTCGCTGCACTCTTGGGATAATTTTGGTTGGCCGGCCACTCCTGGGAATGTTCACTACTGTTCATGTTTTTGCCATTTTTGGATAATGCCCCTCACTGTGGTTCTCTGGAGTCCCAAAGCTTTAGAAATGGCTTAATAACCTTTTCCAGACTGACAGATCTCAATTATTTTGTTTCTCATTTGTTCCTGAATTTCTTTGGATCGCAGCATGATGTCTAGCTTTTGTGAATCTTTTAGTCTGCTTCACTTTTGTCAGACAGGTCCAATTTAAGTGATTTCTTGACTGAAAACAGGTGTGGTAGTAATTGGGCCTGGGTGTGGCTGGAGACATTGAACTCAGCTTTCCAAAGATGTCATAAATCACAGTTACTTTATGTTTTAACAGGGGGCAATCACTTTTTCACACAGGGCCATGTAGGTTTTGATTTTTTTTTTACCCTTAATGATAAACACTTTCATTTTAAAACTGCATTTTGTGTTTACTTGTTATTTTTCTCTAATATTTAAATTTGTTTCATGATTTGAAACATTTAAGTGTGACAAACAAAAAAATGAAAAATCAGGAAAGGGGCAAACACTTTTTCACACCACTGTAATTCATTACACACAAAGTGATATATTTCAAGTTTTTATTCCTTTTAATTTTGATGATTATGGCTTAATGCTAATGAAAACCCAAAACTTGATAAAACACAGTGGACCAACACCAGCAGATAACATGGCTTCCCCAAATCATCACTGACTGTGGAAACTTCACACTAGACCTCAAGCACCTTTGGATTCTGTGCCTCTCCAGTCTTCCTCCAGACTCTGGGACCGTGATTTCCAAATGACAGGACTTGGTACCTGATTTGGGGAACCATGTCATCTGTTGGTGTTGGTCCACTGTGCTTTATCGAGTCCAAAGTCAATGCAGCCGTGTACCAGAAAATTTTAGAGCACTTCATGCTTCTCTCTGCTGACAAGCTTTATGGAGATGCTGATTTCATTTTCCAGCACAACTTGGCACCTGTTGGCACTGCCAAAAGTATCAATACCTTGTTTACTGACCATCGTATCACTGTGCTTGATTGACCAACAAACTGGCCTGACCTAAACCCCTGTAGAGAATCTATGGAATATCGTCAAGAGGAAGATGAGAGACACCAGACCCAACAATGCAGAGGAGTTGAAGGCCGTGAGCAAAGCAACCTGGGCCTCTATAACACCCAGGGTTTCCTCTGGTAACATTTCTGTGTGGCGGCCCGCCTCCCTAAGGAAGTTTGCCGCCGCGCCTAAAATATATCAATTTAAGAAAAATTAAAATATGAAAGAAACGCTCACGAACAATGCGCATGTCTGTCACCTGCGTGGAAGCTCCCCGCCCGCCCGGCGCCCACGTGACCATTTCTGCAGGCAGAGCGTGTCTCTCTAGTGTTGCTGTCCAAGACAAACATGAGCTTATTCAAGTACTTTAAACGTGGAAAAAAGTACAAGAGTGGAGGCATTTATAGTGGTTTTAACCCGATGGTAACTGGAACAATGAGAAGTCACTTAGCTAACAGGTCTGGTTAGGCTTCATTGCAGGGAAAGCCAAGAGTGACTGATGAATCGCTGAGGATTTACTTTACCAGCTACTGCAATATTAACTAATAATTTACAGTATGTTCATTATTATGTACCTGGCAGGTTAAGATGACCGAAATTCACAAAGTCAATGACTTTAATCCGTCAGCAGCCTTCAGACAAACTAAACGTGCCAAGATTTGGATTTCAAAATAAGGGAGGTTTTTCCTGCTGTCGGGTTGGTGAGGAGATTTCTAAAAAAAACTATAAATACATAAAAATATGATAACAGAAATAACTGTATATTTGGTCATTTAAGTTAATTTATTTCTTTAAATATAATTTTAATAATTATATTTCTTTGAATTCAGAGTTAAAGTTATTGTTCTGTTCTGGCGCTACAAAATTATGGTCAAAAGTTTAAATTGTATGAGGAAAAAAGTAAAAAAAAATGGCACATTCTGTTTCACATTTATTTAAAAGATACATAAGATAGGTCTGGAACCTAAACATCTTAGGAAAGCCATTGGGGACATAGCCTCAGTAGCAGAGGCTAGTTCAAGGTGGTTGTGGCTCACAAGAGACCGTGGTTGGAACCCTTCTGCAAATGAAGATTAATCTTTGCTGCCCCACTCAGGCGAGGCGTACAGGTTCAGGGGCGAAACACCTATGACCCTGAGACGCCTGCTGATGATGCAGGAGGGATCCTCTAACGAAGTTCTGACCACTCAGCCACCAGGACTGTTAAGAAGAGAAACTGATGTTTCATCTATTTTGCTTTAGCAGTTTCTGCTTGTAGCAAAGCATCTTTTATGTTTATTTCTCTTAAAAAAAAACAAACAGAAATTTTATAATAATCTGCCTTTGTCCATCAGACAGGCCTCTTCACTGTCCAGTTTTAAAACTCCTCTTAAAACCCATTTTTATTTTCTGGCTTCTGACCCAGTTTGAGACATTGATTTTATTTGTTCTTATTGTTTCTATTGCATGATGATTGTTTTGTTTGTGCTGTTTTGTACTTTAGCTGTATTTTATTGTTTTTATATTTTATCGTTGATGTACAGCACTTTGTGTCAACTGTCATTTTTAAAGAGCTTTATAAATAAAGTTGGACTGGATTAAAAAAAGATAAACATTAACCATAAAATAATCCACAAATTTATAATAGTCTCAGATGTACAAGAGAAAATTACTAATTTGAGGAAAATGGTTGCAAATTTAGATAAATTTACAGAGAAAAGTAGAAAACTATAAGAAAATTGTTATAAATTTTGGAAAAAAAACCTCAGACCTTCAAGACTGAAGTCATTACTCAAGTTTTTAAGTGGGTGCACTTTGTACCCTTAACTCAACTAGAAATTTTTGGTTGTCTGCTTTTAATTATTAATTTCAAAGCACTGCTTTTACATGAGTAGAATTTCTGGCTACTATACCCACCTCTGATCATATAATTTAAGTATGCATGAGTACATTACTATTATGAATGTTTTTTTTTCCCTTCCCTTTCCTACTCTTTGTCAATGGAAAAAAGAAACACTAGAATAAAAATACAAAAAAAAAAATTACACAATTTTGTTATTTATGTAAACCATGAAAAAAAAAAATCCTGCAGGACAAAACATGACACTTGGTATTTTCTAGCCTGGTTCTATACCACCATAGACAGAGTGAGAACCTGAATTAGACAGGGCTTGGAGAGGGAAAGATGAGACAGAAGAGAGGAGCCAAGGACAGGAAAGTGTTCAGGCAGAGGATCCAGGAGAGGTGAGAGCAGAGGAAGGCGAGAAGGATGACACCAGTAAAAAGTCCAAACACAGGACGTCTGGGTGGGACCCAAACTGGCCCAGTATTCCAACATTCAAGCCTTGGTAGTACAATACTTCAAATGGTAAGTTCCATTAATCAATATTACTGTGCAAAATTTAAAAAGAAATAAATAAAAAGAAATATTGTCATGTGCCCCCCCCCCACCCGGAAAAATATGTTGCCACCGCGCCAAGGTCTTTAAGCCAGAGGAAACACTGAACACCTCAGTAGTGCCACAGGCTGATCACCTCCATGTCATACTGCACTGATGCAGTAATTCATGCAAAAAAAAAAAAAGCCCCGACCAAGTGTTGAGTTTGTACATGGACATATTTTCCATTTGGCCAACACTTCATTCATTCATTCATTCATTCATCTTCTTCCGCTTATGTAATATTCTATTTTTTTGAGAAACTGAATTTTTGGTTTTCATTAGCTGTAAGCCATAATCATCAAAATTAAAAGAAATAAACACTTGAAATATATCACTGTGTGTAATGAATCCGATATTTTACAATTAAATTAAAAAAATGTGTAAACTGATTAAAAAGAGGGATACTTATGATACTCCCAGCAAACTATACAAGGTGTGCATCTCAGCTTAAAGGGGGTCATTGACTGCACTTTTCCCACATTTTAACAGCTCACACATGTTTAAATGAAATGTCTGTGATATATTTTGTTAACATTTTCTTTAACTTTTTAATTATTGAAGCAAATCTGTTTTGTATTTTTCCTGGCTTTCTTGTAATGCTCCGATTTAAAGCCTATCACTTTAAGAAACATCCTTCACCTTTTCAACTCCACCCTCCCTCTCTCACTTAGCCATTAGCTGACTAGCTTCTAGCCTCCTTCTAGCTTGGATGAGCGGCGCTGGTTCACTGATCTACAGTCGGTTGTGTATCTCGCGTTACTCCGGCCCATCTCCCAAGAATTTTGTTGTGATACCACAACAAATCGCTAGCACCACACACCGGGTGGCCCCCCGATCGCTGCAACCGACCTGGCCCGGGACCCAAGGCTGCTGGCCATGCCAAACCACAGGATCTCAAAGGGCAGTGTCTCGCTCTGTGGGACTCCACTTTGTTCCCACGGCCAGCTGGGGGACGCCTCGTCATGAAGCAGCTCCCCTATGCTACCTGCGAGAGCAGAGCGGAGTCGCACGGAGCCCTGGAAGACGGTGGAGGAGCTGACCGTGAGAGCACATTCCAGGGTGTCTGGGCTAGAGGTGGGGTCGACCTTGGATGGATCACCAGTCCAACACAAAGAGACGGCCAACCATTCATTCTCTCATTCATACTTAAAGAAAATTTAGAATCCCAGTTGATGCCAATTAACCTAACATGCATGTCTTTGGACTGTGGGAGGAAACCAGAGCACCCTGCAAAAACCCACAGACACAGGGAGAACATGCCAACTCCACACAAAAGTTGCCGCTGGTCAGTTCTAGGGTTCAAATCCATGACCATCTTACTGTGAGGCAACAGTGCTAACCACTGCACCACCGAGCTGCCCAGTTTACAAGAAAATAATTGTAAATTCATGATCATCACAAGCTGCAACAAATTTATGAGAAAAAGCTTCAAATTCATGAGTAAAAAGCTGCAAATTTAGATGAAAATATCAAATTTATCACAAAATGTGAACTTAAGAGAAAAAAAGCTCCAAATTTAGAAGAAAAATGCAAATTTAGAAGAAAAACGTCTTAAAACAGCACTGTGTAATGTTCTTATGTCAGGTAGGAACACGACAAGCCTACAACTATGCTGACTGACCTCAGTTCCAACAGCCAATCACAGGGTGCTTAGTTGTTGGTGGCTCCAGTAGTGCCCTGTGATTGGCTGTTGGGACTGAAGCCATAGTTCATTGGCACTACTTACTACTCAAGTAACTTTTTAGTAGATAATTTCTCATGCTTACTCTAGTAATTTTTGGCATCTACCTTACTTGCACTTAATTAATATGTTGATGTTTACTTGAGTACAGTATGTGGCTACTCCACCCACCTCTGCATACGCTAAACTCTCACCATGGCCCCTGGGCCATGGTGAGAGTCACCATGGCCCAGGGGGCAATGGATCAGCGTTCTCGTCGCGCCCTCCGCCAGTACCCGGGCTTGCCTGGGGAAGCTAATGATCCTACCAGCAGACTAAATTCAAAGAGACGACGCCTCTGTGCCAAGTCAAAGAAGAATCCTAGTCACAGTCCTAAAGCCGAAAGCAAACAGCCCCAAGAGCACTTTGTGGTAGGATCTGCCCTTCGCATATTACAACTAAACGTTGAAGGCCTATCTGCAGCCAAGCGAAGCCTTATCGAAGTCCTCGCCTTCCAACATTCGATTGATGTAATCTGCCTCCAAGAGACTCATATTGGCACAGAGGAAGCTGGCCGCTTCACCATCAAAGGCTTTGACCTCCTGTGCTATGTTCTACATGCTAAACATGGACGTGCCACCTATGTGCGTTCTGACATAGTTGAAGCAAATCACCTGATAACAACACATTTCTCAGACACCATAATCATTGGTGGCTTCCATATTGTCAATGTGTACAAGCCCCCTAATGCCAACTGGGATCTGCAGGTCTTACCCACCCTACCCCACCCTGCCATCTATGTGGGGGACTTTAACAGCCATCACCCTGACTGGGGGTACCCAGCAGTGGACAGTGATGGGGAGGCACTTTCAGACTGGGCATCCAGAAATGACCTCGCTTTGATATACGACCCCAAACAAAGAGGAACCTTCCACTCTGCTAGGTGGAAGAAGGACTATTCTCCTGACCTGTGTTGGGTCAGCTCTTTGAATGGGGAGCCATATCCTACACAGATCCTCATTCTTGATGATTTTCCACACAGCCAACACCGGCCCCTGCTTGTACACATTGGCCTACAACTTCCAGTCATATACAGCCCAAGGAAGATGCGCTGGAACTTCCGCAAAGCCAACTGGAAGAAATTCAGTGAAACTCTGGACCGGAGCATTGTTACCATCCCACTCCACACCATCACTGTAGATGAAGCATACAACCGCTTCTGCAGCGCAATCTTCAAGGCTGCCCATACTGCAATCCCACGAGGCTACCGACCTCTCTATGTCCCATGTTTGGACGGAGAAAGTGCTGCCCTCCTACAATCCTATCAAACATCAGGGGACCCAGAGATAGCAGACCATCTCATTGAATCGCTAAATACAGCCCGGCGAAAGAAATGGGAGGAGACAGTTGCTGACCGGAGCTTTACCCACTCTAGCAGGAAATGTTGGAGCCTCATCCGTCGCCTAGGAGCTGCACAGAAGCCCCCTAGCCAAAGCCGAGCATCCGTCACACCCAACCAAGTTGCATCCCACCTACTGACTATCGCCAAAGCACCCCAAGACAAAGACACCAGAAGAGCAGTTACAACTGAGCTAAAAAAACACCAAAAAATGCCTGTAGAGGAAATGAACCCTGAACCCTTCGAGGCTGCTGAACTGGAGAAAGTCCTACAGGGCCTGAAATGTGGAAAGGCAGCAGGATACGATAACATCTTCCCAGAATTCATGAAGAATCTTGGCCCCCGAGCCCTAACCTGGTTGACACAATTCTACACAAGGATCACACAAACGAACTCGATCCCAAAGAAATGGCGGACAGCAAAGGTCATTGCCATCCCAAAACCTGGCAAAGACCACAAACTACCAGCAAGCTACCGCCCAATTTCCCTACTCAGCGTTCCTTACAAAATCATGGAGCGCCTAATACTGCAACGCATTTCCCCAGAAATAGAGGATATTCTAAGTGTGGATCAAGCAGGTTTCCGCAAGGACCGCAGTACAGGAGAACAAGTACTGGCCCTAACCACCTTCATTGAAAATGGCTTCGAGAGCAGACTGAAGACAGGGGCTGTGTTTCTCGATCTTACAGCCGCCTATGATACGGTCTGGCACAAAGGCCTCCTCCTGAAACTTATAAAGGCGATCCCTGCTTGGGCAACAGCAATTATAAAAACCCTGCTGACCAACCGAAGGTTCAGAGTCCACCTCAGTCAGAACACAAGTGCATGGAGAATGCAGAAAAACGGACTCCCACAAGGCTCAGTTCTAGCTCCAACTCTGTTCAACCTCTACATAAACGACCTGCCTACTACAAAATCCCGCAAATTCATCTATGCAGACGACATCTGTTTGGCATTCCAAGCACCAGACTTTGAACCACTGGAACGGGTGCTCACGGAAGATCTTGCTAAACTGGACCAGTTCTGCAAAATCTGGCGCCTAAAACCAAGCCCAGCAAAAACCGTCTCCAGTGTATTTCATCTCCACAATGCAAAAGCTGCCAGAGAACTAAACATCCACCTGAGCGGACTCAAGCTTAAGCATGCCCCAAATCCAACTTATCTTGGAGTGACCCTTGATAGGACCTTATCCTTCAAGGAACATCTAAAGGGGACGGCTGCTAAGGTGAAAGTACGAAACAACCTGCTCTGCAAGCTCGCTGGTGCAAAATGGGGGGCGGCAGTCTCCACCCTGCGCACCTCAGCACTGGCCCTTTCATACTCTGTAGCAGAATATTGTGCCCCTGTCTGGTCCAGGTCATCTTACACACACCATGTAGACACCCAGCTCAACTCAACCATGAGAACTATAACTGGAACAATCCGCTCAACACCACTCCCCTGGCTCTCTGTACTGTCAAACATAGCCCCTCCACACATCCGGCGAGCAGCATTAACTCAAAGGATGCTCCAAAAAGTTAAAGATTTTCCTCACTTACCAATCCATGCAGATATCTACACCCCACCCACTGCCCGACTTTCATCCAGACGGCCGATTTGGAAAAACCCTCCCCCAGCTGACTTTACCATCCAGACAGCTTGGCAAGAGGAATGGGAAACCAAGGAGGTCCCAAACAAACAGCTGGTGATAAACCCCAACCAACAGGTCCCGGGCACCAACCTCCCAAGGAGACAGTGGTCTACACTCAATCGCTTCAGGACTGGACATGGCCCCTGCTTGGCCAGCCTTCACAGATGGGGCAGTAGCCCTAGCCCACTGTGCGCATGTGGAGAGGAGCAAACTATGGAACACATCATAGAGGCTTGCCCGCTCCAAAGACTGGAAGGAGGATTACACACCCTCCATACAGCAAACCAGGAGGCAACTGCTTGGCTTAAGGACTTTGCATTCGCTAAATAAATAAATAACCATGGCCCCAAGTCCTTCAGGACAACATGGTTAACACCCTGATTAGCTTTACGCTGGCCTCTCTGGCATTCATTACACGCCTCACATCAGCCACAAGTCACCAGAAATAAAGCATTCCAATTAAGTCTCAAATGTGAGTAAACTAGAGAGACAGAAGACAAACTTGAGCCATACAAGAGATTACAATTGGTACCTTTTTCCACCAATCATCGCATCTAAAAGGCAAAGTGTGAATTTAGTGCGTCATTCAATAGTTTATATTCATAAATGTAAGATTAGATGAAATCTCAGCAACTGTTTAATCTGTGAATTCACATTCACAATAAACATTTATAACGCATGCTACTTGGTTAAAGACTTGCCCTTTCCGCCTTGTCTTTACACCACGCCATAAGGATTTGATTTTTTTTTTGATTTTGTATACTTTATTGATCCCTTGAGGGGAAATTGAGGGCATCCACCTGGATGGATGAAGCAGCCATGTTACCACGCTATCCCTTAACCATTCACACCTAGGGCCACTTTAGAGTCTCCAATTAACCTAACCTGCATGTTTTTGGCCTGTGGGAGGAAACCGGAGAAATCCCGGAGTAAACCCACGCAGATACGGGAAGAACATGCAAACTTCACACAGATCACTGTTGGTCAGGGGCTGGGATGGAACCAGGGATCCCATGGCCAAGGGTGAGTTGCTGTGCTGCCCATTTGTATGATCCTTTGTTACAGGAGTAGAACAATTTGTGTCTCTGTGCAGAGAGGTCGTGACGAAGCATTACAGAGCGATGATTAAAGTTTTGGAAAATAGGCTTGCATTGCACTTTTCTTTGTGGCTCTGTCACTACAGGAGTCCCAAATTACTACAGGAGCAAGGTTGTGACAGCTATGTCACCGATTTCCCTTTTTATTAGTAATTTAATAAATACATTAATTCTGTATGTATTTTTTAAGGTATTAAAATCTTAAGATCACTTACCAATAGTCATACTGATTGAGTAAAAGCACAGATTGTTTCAGTGCCTACTTAAAATTTGGATCTAAGGCAGACCTAGGACCTGGAAACTTAGTGTGCACTGCACTTCAACATAATCTTCTTCTTCTGCTTTTGGCTGCCCCCTTTAGGGGGTCACTAAGACAACTCATCTGCTTCCATCTCACCCGCCCTCTTGTATTTTCCTCTGTAACACCAACCCTCTCTATGTCCTCCTTCACTACATCCATGAATCTTCTCTGCAGTGTTCCTCTTTTCCTCCTGCTTGGCAACTTCATCTTCAACATTCTTAGTCCAGTATATCCACTATCCCTCCTCTGTACATGTCCAAACCATCTCAGTCTTGCCTCTCTTGTCTATAAAAAGCTCAACCTGAGCGGTCCCTCTGATATTCTCATTTCTAATCCTGTCTCTCCTAGTCACTTCCAATGAGAATCTTATCATCTTCAACTCTGCCACCTGTCTTTTTGTCAGTGCCACTGTCTCCAAACCAGACATCATAATAGGTCTCACTACTGTCTTGTAAATCTTCCCTTTCACTCTAGCTGCTATACTTCTGTCACAAATCACCCCTGACATTCACCCCCCCCCACTCCACCCTGCCTGCACTCTTTTCTTCACCTCTTTTGTGCAGTGTCCATTGCTCCGTAGTTGAGCTTAGGTATTAAACTCATCTGCCTTCACTACCTCTACTCCTTGCATCTTCAGTTACACCCGTCTCCCTCTAATTCATCCACATGTATTGTTTTACTTCTACTGACTTTCATTCCTCTTCTCTCCAGAGCATACCTCCACCTCACCAGGTTCTCTTCCACCTGCTCCCTACTCTTACTACAGATCACAATGTCATCTGCAAACATCATAGTCCACAGAGACTCTTGCCTGATCTCATCTGTCAGCCTACCCCTCACTATAGCAAACAAGAAGGGGCTCAGGGCTGATCTCTGTAATCCCACCCCCACCTTGAATCCATCCGTCACTCATACAGCACACCTCACCACCATCTCACTGGCCTCATGCATGGCCTGCACCACCCTCACATATTTCTCTGCCACTCCTGACTTCCTCATATAGTACCACACTTCAGGTAGTATCTCACTAGGTTGCGACAAAAACAAAAGTCACAAGGCCTCACTCTCATGTTGCAGGAATTTTGAACATGTTCCAAAAATTTGTGTAACTAATTTTCTCTCAGAATAGTCAAGAGTCCTCACAGGTGTCTCAAATCCAACTCTAACCCCTCCCCATTTAGTTTTTTTTTTTTTTCATTTTGACAAAGCAAAACAGCATTAATCCTGTCGGTCACAGCCCAGACACAGAAATGAAGCAAAAACAACTTTGCAGGAGTTTGAGTCAGCAAAACCATACAGTGCCACAGCCCCCTGCAAACTGGTGATAAGAAATTGTGTATTCTTATAACATAATTTTAGTGTGACATTAAATCTGACAAGAAATCAAATCTGTAGGCAACTAGTTTTCTTCCTGAGTGTGTGGGCAAGAAGTGTCCCCCCCATTTATTTTTCTTTCCTGATATGTTGTTATACATCATTTAGTGCACTATATGTGCAAGACAGGCTATATTCACAAATGTGTCATAAGTTCCATTTCACTGTGATTCCAAGTAAAAATTGTTGCCAATTTGTGTATTTTCCCAAGTTTTTCTCATCTCCAACAAGTTGCAAGCTTGCGGAGCCCAGTGAGATACTATCCTTCCTCTCTTGGCACCCCATCATATGCGTTCTCTAGATCAGGGGTGTCCAATCCTGTGCCATGGAGGGCCAAGACCCTGCAGGCTTTACCTCCAACCAGTGTCTTCAACAGCAGATTTCACTGAATTTCTTCCCACTGATTGCTGATCAGTGAAAACACCTGCTGAAGAGGCAGGGTACAAGAGAGAACCTGCAGGGCACATGATTGGACACCCCACGACTGCTTCCGGCCTTCTTTAGGCTTCTCCATCCACACTCTTAAAGCAAACATTGCATCTCTAGTACTTTTTCTCGGGATGAAACCACACTGCTTCTCACCGATTGTTGCCCCTCTTCTTAACCTGGCTTCAACATTTCTGTCCTATATCTTCATAGTGTGACTGATCAACTTTATGTCTCTACTTACTACAACTTCAACAATTACTGGCAAAACGTAGCTGTAAACACATCGGAGAGCTGCATTTGAAATGTATGTTTATTTTGCCATAGTACATCTATATTAGAACATTAGTCTAAAATAAAATGAGAAAACCTAAAAATAATTTGACATTTGCTTACGGGCAATACACATCCTACATATGACGTATCTGTAGATAACATTAAATGAAATTTAACCAATAAGTTTACTCTAAGTTTTAAACTTTTGAGCATCATAACGAAAACGCCCATCAATTTGCTTCCATGTCTGTTAAATATAGGTCAGACTAAGCGAGCCTGAAAAGCAAAGTTCAGTGTCCAAGAAGTTCCCAAACGTGTAGTGAGAATTCGCATTCACCACAACGAAATCATTCAGTGTATTGTGAAACCATCCCTGCTTAGCAACTGCACGAGTTTACAACACAAATTAAGTGCTTAATCCATCCCTGGCTCATGTATGGATTTACAGCCTCTAGTGCTAACCTAAAAGTACAGTTAAAGTTAGCTGAAAAGGTTCGACCCAACACCACAAACGGTGTAACAACAACAAAAACACTAACACGTTACGTAACGTTAATTGTCAAAATCAAAACAATTTCACGGCGTAATTTTTTCTTTCACTTAAGCACGAACTATCCACTGATGTTTTCGAACGTCGCTGCTAACTTGCTAACTAGCGAGATGATCCAAACCCTTCGTTTGACAGACATACAGGGCGTCCAATCAAACTTCTCTCTGAGCTGAGCTATCCAATTACTGAGAGGCTATGGCCGGGCCAGGCGTTCGAGAGGCTTGGAAAACGACGGCAGCACAGAGGCCCAAAAAGGAGGCTAACGTTGTCCTTCGAAAGAGTGACTTATATCAGCCAAATGGTGATTATTAACATTCCAGACACTTAAGGAACGGTATAATGACAATAACCCGAATATAAATATGTATGCCCAGGCAAATATTGTTCAGACTTACCTTTAGTTATACACTATTTTCACCGTCCGCGCTTTTTTGCTACTGGACACAAATGGCGTACCGTAGCGTGAGCCCTGCGTCACAGGGCGGCCTAATAATGCGTAGAGCCGCTCTATATAATAGGCTAGAGTGCTCATCGCCTAGCCACCAGTCTCGTTTTAAGCGGTCAGAGCGGACGCCATATTTGTGCTGATAAGAAACAAGCCAAGAGCCACATAGGCATGTACTGCATTTCCTTCATTTTGGCTGAAGAAGTTGAATATTACATTAAATAAACAGCATTCGTTGTCGTGTACAATGCTTGATCATGATAGAAAATTAATAAAAATGAAAATTTTCAGTTTTAACAATGTTACTGATTGATTTAAATACTGATGTGTATGGCTGTATGGCTGTGTAGTTGTGCATGTACATGTTGGACATATGCATATGTGATTTAACTAGTTGTGCATGTATATGTTGGACATATGCATATGTGATTTAACCTCACGATGAAGGAGCTGCAGAGTCTGAGACCCCTGCGACGCAGAGTCTGAGCCCCCTGCGGAGGACAGCGAGAGAAGACATAGGTGTGGACAGAATTTCCTTCTTGCCTTGAGAGAGAGCAGTCGCATTTTTCTTCCCTCCTCCCCTGCCTTCCTGATCTATTCCCAGCTTCTGCAATGTTGCGTTTTTGTCTGTGTTTAGTCGCTCTTCTTCTGCTGAATCTTAATCTAAACGGAAATTATGGATTTGGAAGCAGCTTAAATGTGCTATTGTCACTATTTTTCAACAAGAATTGGGCCAAGGGGGAGCCCAAGAATTGGAACCTACGAGGAGACTCTGTCGTCGGCCTCCGTCGGTCTATGATGACCATGGAAGAGAATCCTAAACGTCTACTCTGCTGGAACAGCACCGCCTGTGGCTGAACAGGCCGATGCGCGAATGACAGTCCCTGTCACACAGGTCACACTTGTGGGTGGTCTCCGTGCTGCTGGGTCTGTGGCGGTTCTTCCTGCGGGTCCTTTCTTCATCTGCTGCAGCAGTCAGTCTCTCTTCACCCGCCTTGAGCTGTCTGGTCAGGGTGCCTCTCCATTTGGAGCGGTCCATTGCAAGGTCCTCCCAGCGCTCTGTGTTGATATCCAGGGCCTTCATGTCTCTCTTGCAGACGTCTCTAAAGCGCAGCTGTGGGCGGCCAACGTCTCTCCTGCCAGTTGCCAGTTCTCCATAGAGGACATCTTTGGGGATTCTGCCATCCTCCATACGATGAACGTGGCCTAGCCAGCGGAGCCTGCGCTGCCTGAGTAGAGTGAACATGGAGGGAAGGCCGGCGCGGGACAGAACTTCTGTGTTGGGCACTTTGTCCTGCCAGGATATGTCCAGGATGTGGCGAATGCAGCGCAAGTGGAAGGAGTTCAGTCTCTTTTCCTGCCGGGCGTATGTTGTCCACGTCTCACTCCCATAGAGCAGTGTGCTGATGACGCAGGCGTTGTACACTGCCATCTTCGTCTTGACAGAGAGTTTGGGATTCTCCCACACTCGTGTGGGAGAGGAGACTCATGGACATTGGAATTCATGCGTCTGTGGAAACATTATTGGTTATGATCTCAGGACTTCTATTTTTGGCTGTGGAGTTCCCTGATGCATCAGAAATTGAAGGAAGGTGAGAGAGCTGATCAAGCGGACCCGGCAAGCTCCTTCATCAAATTCGACCAGTTGGGGAGGGCACGAGTAGCGGCAAACGGTGAACTGAATGACAGTGATTCAGTGAAGGAATACATCTGAAGCCCTGTGCTCTCCATGGAAAAACAGTTTAAGCCTGCACATATAATGGAAGCACAGAATTACACGGATGAGGACAAATTCTATTCTCTGAGTGCACTGTGCTGATTTGATTTGATTTGACCTTGTTTGCCCCGTGTTTACATTCCTCCTGATTGAGATAAGCGGAAGGACCGGCTATTATGTCTACCCAAACAATCAACAATCAGTTGTTTGTCGTCAGCAGATTGGACCCTCAAGGACAATGCCCATGTGCCTTCTGCAAGCAAGAGAGAGAGCAAGAGAGATAGACTCTGGACTCTGGACTTGTTTATAAGTCACATGATTATAACATCTATCCACTGCCAGGAGGCGCCCTCTGCTGCTCACTAACAACTGTTACATTTACACTACACAATGCATACAACAGTACATGCATACAATACACTGCCTCTCAACTTTTGTGTGTGATCTCCTGCTAAATGTCTGCTAAATGTGCATTGAGGTTTTTTTTTTGCCTGCAAACAAAATTTCGCTCACTTGCCGAGCGTCATTCTGATAAAACATGTGTTTTTTTCTCTCGCCTACTGTGTCATATCCATTTTCTTTTCTTTTTTTTTTCCTTTCTTCTTTATGACTGGCGCCTAGCGGCTGCCCCGGCCTTGGATGCGCTCTGCAGAGCGTGCCCAAATGCCAAGTCATGTTTCGTTACCTTGTATTCATACATGTGTAATGACAAAAAAGTTGAATCTCAATCTCAATCTCTCAAGACTTCCTGACCTCTGAGGCTCGAGAGGAGAGAGGGGGGAGTAATGTAAATAAAGGGATGATGAATGTGAATAAAGGGATTATGATGGAGATGTGTGACCTCCCCTGCGAGGGAGAGTCCTTTATGTGAGAATGTTTAAAGGTGAGGACTTTGGTGTGTTTCCTTCTCTTTGTTCGCTGCTCAAGAATGAGAGCAGACTGTGGGAATGATTGCTTGAAATAAACTTGAATTAAATGCAATTCAGTTTCGTTATTCAAGGCTCCCCACAATGTGACTGTTTTCAGCACCCAAGTATCAACTTTTCAAGATTGTCTCCTGTGTATATGCAAGTTACTTTTTTGTTTTTCATTCTTCTTATATTGATCTGCTTTTAATAATGATGTTCATTCACAGAATTGTAATTGTGAGGATGGCAAGTCTAAACACATAGGGTAGGTAATTTTAGAAGAACTTATTTTTAATAATAATGAGAAGAAGAAAAATACTACTGTTACTACTAATAATAACAAATAATGATTACTACTACTACTGCTAGTACTATTACTATCAATAATAATAATAATACTATTTAATACTACTAATAACAAATACTACTAATACCTACCAGTGTAGAAGAGCTTGAAAGAACGAGGCGATATGATATATAAACCAAAGTTTAATATCAGCTCTCCTAACAAGTCTCATCTAAGTGCAGAAGCAGCAGAAGGAACTACCAGAAATTATGCAGTCGAGATTCCCACATTTGGGGAATTCGCAGAGGTCAGCCCAACCGGAGTGCAATGGCTGAGCCTCACCCTGGGTGAACCACCTTCTTGATCATGGTATCTCCCCTGCCAGGTAATAATAATAATGATAATAGTTGACAATGCTAATAATAAATACTGCTACTAATAATAATAATGGTGATGATAATAACAATACAGCAACTTTTTAAGATCGTCTCCTGTGTAAGTGATTCTTTTGTTTTTCTGTTGTCTTCTCATTTGTCAACAGAGAAAGACAAAGAATGTTGAACTGATACAGTGTTTTAAACAATATCAAATACTGAAAATGTTTGTACTCAATAATTGTCTTGCTCATTGAAAGTACCAACATAAACAACTACATTACAGTGAAGTATTTGAGAATTTGGTGGAAAGGATAAAAAGAATATTTTCAGTTCATATGGCTTTTTATTGTGATTTTTATTCATTCAGCACAGTCTCACAGTACAATACTACTACAGTTGTGGTAACATTCAGCAGAAACCAAACCAATGCTTTATCTGTGTAACTTCACATACATTATTAAGCATCTACAACACAATATATCCTTATTGAAATGTCTAAACACGATGAGGGAAGTTAATCATATCTGCATGTTATGGATTTAACACATAACTAGAAAAGCACTCGGTGAGCGCAGACCTCCGCCAAGCAACACAGTTTCCCCCATACAGTCTTCAGATTCCTTGACCATGAAAACATATGACAAGCAGTGGTTCAGTAGTTATTGACGAAAATGGCATTTTCCGTAATGGCAGCCACAGTTCCCCCCATACAGTGTTTGTGTGTACGTTTTCAGATTCCTTGACCATGAAAACATATGACTAGCAATTGGATTGACAATGATAGGATTAGTGGTTCAGTAGTTATTGACGAAAATGGCATTTTCCGTAATGGCGGTTTAGCGCCACAGTTCCCCCCATACAGTGTTTGTGCGTACGTTTTCAGATTCCTTGACCATGAAAACATATGACTAGCAATTGGATTTACAATGATAGGATTAGTGGTTCAGTAGTTATTGACGAAAATGGCATTTTCCGTAATGGCAGCCACAGTTCCCCCCATACAGTGTTTGTGTGTACGTTTTCAGATTCCTTGACCGTGAAAATATATGACTAGCAATTGGATGGACAATGATAGGATTAGTGGTTCAGTAGTTATTCACGAAAATGGCATTTTGCGTAATGGCGGTTTTCTTGTGGACGGTGATCCAGATCACCACCAAAATCTAATCATCTGTAGGATACCCCATTTCTGACAATCTGTGAAAATTTCATGAAAATCCGTCCATAACTTTTTGAGTTATCTTGCTAACAAACAAACAAACAAACAAACAGACAGACAAACAAACCAACGCTGATGATCACATAACCTCCTTGGTGGAGGTAATAATCAGAATGACATTCTGATTAGGAAGCTTTCTGCAGCTTGACAACAAAAAGAATAAAATTAACTTTAAATCAGCACATATTCTCACTAAAATTTGCATTCATAACGTTCTATATGCATAGATTACTTATGTCTATGATTACAATAAATACAACAAAGCATTATTTGGATATCCCATTATCATAATGTTGCAAGAGCTGTCATCTGGACTATATCCAGTACTAATATGGCGCCTAAATTTCCTGTCAAAATGTTAGCTGTGAGCACTCTAGCCTTTTATAGCTCTGTGTTCTAGACTCTTCCAGCACTTGTCGTTTTTCTTTTTTCGTTTTTTATTTTTCTGTTAGCTGACTTGATCAAGTGAGTGCTAAGACCATAGCTCTCTATGGGCAAGACTTCCTTTTTGAGCTTTATTTAAATAAGCAGAACAGAACAAATCAACATACTGCAAAACAGCAGTATTGTGGGGGCATGGTGTTGGACTTCACCCAGGGAACAATGGACCGAAAGAGGAGGCGTCACCGGGGGGTATCAGATGGGACAGTAAGGACTATGCGCCCCCCCGGGAAGAGGAGTAAATGCTGGAGCAGCTGGAAGAAGAAGGGTGTGAGAGTGGCGCTGGCGTTATGTCATGTTAATGTGCCACATAGGCTTGGTTCTACACATAATGTGTGATGGTTGGAAGTTCTGGGTCTCGATGCATGGTATTAAAGATATAAAAGAGGAATGCACAGAGACCTGGGATCTTTTTTGGCTGTAAGTTATGTTGGAGAAAGAATAAAGTTCTTGTGTTGTACAGCTCATTGCCTCGCCTGTGTTCTTTTTCCACAGTATGCCAGCGGGTATACAGAGAAATTAACAAGAATGAAAATAGAGTACAAAACCAATCCACCTTATTCCCGAGGTAGATGGGTGCTGTAGAAATGATTACGGGGGCAACTTCCGGTTTCGGGCTGAAGTACTGTTACATCATTCAGCAAGAGTGGAGTAGTGGGGCATTTAAAATAGCGTTTTTAAAAGTTTTTGAAATTCGTTTTAATGTATAGTCCACACGTGTTTTGCAGTCAAGTGGTAGCTAATTTCAGCACTTGTAGTTTTGGGATTTTTGAATGTTTTTGCATAGTTCTGGTACGTGTTGCTGCTGTTCGTAGTGTGAGGCTCCTCACAAATAAGCACAGCTAAATCTGTGGCTTCAACAGCAATGCACATATCACTCAGCGAAAACTAAAAAGGATTGTTGGTGTGATCGATGGTACAGACACAGGACAGACACAAGAGCATCAGAGGGGTATTCCAGAAAGCAGGGTTAACACAGCCTGAAATAAACCCTGAACTCAGGGTTAAGTGAACCCGTCAAAACTTACTCAGAGTTTTTGGTTCTAGAACTCTGGTTTTGACTCTTGCTGTGTTTGAAATGTTCACTCCTTTCCCATATAGTGTAGCGAATCAGCCACTTTGTAGTGCTGTTCGAAATCTTAATTGAAAATTTCATTCACTATATAGTACACTCAAAACATCCCACAATGCATTTTGAAACGTAGTGTACAACGGATGGTCACTACATTAGCCAAAATATCTCATAATGCCATGTGCAGCTAACGGAGCAGTGATAGGACAGCTTCATGTCATGGTCCGAGTGCTGACTCTGTCCGCGTTCGGGTTTTCCGGTATTTCCCCGTTCTCTTCTCAGGTGTACCATATGGCCTCCGGGCTTTTATTGTGACAGCGTCTCGGTGAGGCTTCCGGCTGTCAGGGCCGAGCTCTGCAAGGACGGCTGGAATTCAATCAGCTGATGACGTTCTCATCAGCTGATTAATCTGTTAACCCTATTTAAGGGAGCAGCTCGGGTTACTCCGGGCTGCGACCTCGTCAAACATTCCCTCGTCAATTATTCGTCTATCCTTGGTCTAAGATTCTTGTGACGTTCTTCCCACAGTAAGTGTATTCCTTCAGAGTCTGTTTTCCTTCGTCCATAGTCTTAGTCATAGTTATAGTGTGTTTCGCCCCCCGTGGCTCTTTATTTTGTCGTTTGTCTTTCTGTTAATAAAACATGCAAACTCATCAGCTGGCTATCGGCGTCTTATTGATGGCTTGTGAGGGCCATCGCTGACACTTCACATCACAACATAAACTACCTTAAGGTATTTATATTTATTAATTCTGCAAAAATAATTTGATTTAGTACATATTTACTACTAATTCCATGCAGGTATTCATTTTTTTTACCACGGTTTGTTACGTTTTACTGTCTCACCATGATGACGTCATTAACCACGTCCCAAAAACAAGCCCAGTAGTGTCTGAAAGCAGTTAATTTTATTGTTATATTGAGTTTACTATAATATCCACTATATCTACATTCACTATATAGTGAGTAGGGAGGGAGTGAGTGAGTGAACATTCCGAACACAGCCTCTGTTTGATCAACTCAGAGTTGACTGACCTCGAGATGTGCGCGTTCACTGCAAACCTACTAAGATAACATGTGTTGTACACAGAGACCATGAGCAGTGGAGGAAAAGAGAGAGAATTATTTCCCTGAGGAAGACTTACAAGCACTCTTGGAGGCATATGAGGAGTGGGAAAAATGCACAATCAAGAAGAAAAAACAGCGACATCAGCCAAAGATGTAGGAAGCTGACCTGCAAAGAATTGCTGACTGCATGAAGTTTTTTGGATTTGCAAAGTGATCAAGCCTCTTAGTGACATAAGTAGAACGTTGGACTCTGCTGTGAGAAGCTGTGAGTTTGAGCCCCAGCTTGGATGTCCTTTAGGTCCAATTTATTTTCCATTAAAAAATGACATTTAGAATAATGGTATTTAGAATAATGTGGCAAATGGAGTGCATTGCAAGGCAGTAGGCTATTTTACAACCTTTATCATTACATTCAGATATGACTTTGTTATAAAGATTTTTTTCATGTAAATTTGTACCTTTTTTCATAAATTTGCAGCTTTTTGTGTAAATTTGAGAGCCTTTTTTTCTTGTAATTTTGCTATTTTTTATAGTAAATATGCAGTTTTTCCATGTGGAAAGCAATGTGGTTTTCGTCCTGGCCGTGGCACATCGGACCAGTTCTTTACCCTCTCGAGAATCCTCGAGGGTTCATGGGAGTTTGCCCAACCAGTTTACATGTGTTTTGTGGACTTGGAGAAGGCATTTGACCGCGTCCCTCATGGTTTTTTGTGGGGGGTGCTTCGGGAGTATGGGGTATCGGGCTAGTTGTTACGAGCTATCCGGTCTCTATACGACCATTGTGAGAGTTTGGTTCGTATTGCCAACACTCAGTCGGACTCATTCCCAATGAGAGCTGGACTCTGCCAGGGCTGCCCTTTGTCACCGATCCTGTTCATAATTTTTATGGACAGGATTTCTAGGCGCAGCCAGGGAACGGAGGGTGTCATTCTTGGTGACCACAGGATCTCACCTCTGTTTGCAGATGATGTTGTCCTGCTGGCTTCATCCAGCAATGACCTACAGGTTTTACTGGGATGGTTTGCCACTGAGTGTGAAGCGGCTGGGATGAGAATCAGTACCTCCAAGTCCGAGTCCATGGTCCTCTGCCGGAAAAAAGGTGGATTGTCCTCTCCGGGTTGGGGACAAGCTCCTGCCCCAAGTGGAGGAGTTTAAGTATCTTGGGGTCTTATTCACGAGTGAGGGGAAAATGAAGCGAGAGATTGACAGATGGATCGGAGCAGCATCTGCAGTGATGCGGACGTTGTACCGGTCTGTTGTGGTGAAGAGGGAGCTAAGCTTAAGGCAAAGCTGTCGATTTACCAGTCAATCTACGTTCCTATCCTCACCTATGTTCATGAGCTTTGGGTAATGACCGAAAGAACGAGAATGTGGATACAAGCGGCTGAAATGAGCTTTCTTCGTAGGATTGCTGGACTCACCCTCAGAGATAGGGTGAGGAGCTCAGTCATCTGGGAGAGACTCAGAGTAGAACCACTGCTCCTCCCTATTGAAAGGAGCCAGTTGAGGTGGTATGGGCATCTGATTAGGATGCCTCCTAGATGCCTCCTACTTGAGGTGTAATGGGCACGTCCCTCTGGGAGGAGACCCCGGGGCAGACCCAGGACTCGCTGGAGAGACTACGTCTCCCAGCTGGTCTGGGAACGTCTTGGTATCCTCTCTGAAGAGCTGGAGCAGGTGACTGGGGAGAGGGAAGTCTGGGCTTCTCTGCTTGAACTGCTGCCTCTGCGACCTGGACCTCCGGAAAAGTGGTAGAAGATGGATGGATGGATGGATTTGCAGCAGAACTTATTTCTGTTCCATAAGAGACTTAACAGGGCAGTGTAGTGGATTCTCCTGCAAAATCTGTGCAGCAACTTGACAATGTATGAAAATGATTTTATTGATCTTAATGTGAGACAGATACTGCTAAACAGAAATGAATATTTTACCTCTGAGATCACTAAATGTAAGAATTTCACTGCAGTTACCAGCAAAGGATCTGTACAAAATCTATCTCAATAGAAAAAAAAATCTGAAAAATAGATTTGGAGATGAAATATCTGCATGTAAAGATAGAGGGAAAATGATGTTTGTTCAGGAAATAAAGAAGGTGTGTTAAAAACAAATTAGTGATGGTTTGTTTTATTAAAGGTGACTTTGAGTGACAAGTTATCTGATTCTCTGCATTCACACTTCTGTTTGTGGACGTGGTTCCTCTTAAGTTTAAATGTTTTAAAGATACCCCAAACATAACCTTAACATAACCTAGTCAGGAGCAGGTTATGTTCACAGCCTTTGTTACCATAGTTACAAACCCACTCGGACTTTTTGGAACCGAAAACTCAGAGTTGCCACAAACTCTGAGTTAACTTACCCAGGTAAGCCACTAAACCTGATTTGTGGAATACCCCCCCCCCCCAAAAAAAATCAGGTATGTTTTGTATGAATGTGACACACCTACCGTTTATGTGTCATATATGTCTCCAGATATAAGTCTGCATGAAGTAAAATAATAAATAAAAAAATAACAGTTTGCTTCCGAAGGCTAATAATTTGAAGGATATCAAATATTTTTTTTTGCTTTGTTTTCATTCGTTGCACTGCATTGAAACAACATGGACTTGATATTAGCAGCTTCAACATGCATTAATTTTTAAATCATCACAAAATATAGATCAGGGGTCACCAACGCGGTGCCCGCGGGCACCAAGTCGCCCGCAAGGACCACATGAGTCGCCCGCAGGCCTGTTCTAAAAATAGCACAACTCGCAAGTGAGCTGCGTCTAAGATGTAATTTTTTCTGCTGCTATTTTTTAAAATCACACTTGCATTTATATAGATTTTAAAATGACAATGTCTTAAAAATAAAAAAAATGAAAATATGTTTATTATACGTAAAGTTAAGGTGAACTCTGACCTAGTTCAAAGGTCAGTATTGTGCGCATGACAAAACCTTAGCGCTTGTGGAGCGTAAGCTAGCGGGCAGTGAAGATGGTGAGCGGAGTGCAGTTTCGTAGCTCAAAAACATGGCAAAAAAAATTCAAAGTGAGCGGGAGGAAGAGTTCTTTTTTTACTACCGTGAAAGGAAGCTGCATGTGTTTCATTTGCGGGGCGACTGTTGCGACGGCGTTGCGGCACTATGTGGAGCGACACTTCACTCCGCGTCATGAAACTGCTGCCCACTCTCAGTGCTTGTTTAGCTTCTTCTCATGAAAGGACAGCGCTGGTTATTACTCAAGCATGATTCTTGGCAAGAATTGTATGGATATAATTCCAGTGAAGAAGAACACACAAAAGTGTTTATTAAATGTAACAGATTTTGAGCAGAATTGCAGCAGATTTGTTCAGTTAAAAATGTGATAAGATTTATTTAATATGAAAGTTGATTTTTCTTAAATGTTGCATAACTTTTTCAAACATGGTTCAATATAGTTCATGAATTAAAAGGGTTTAGTTTTTTATGGTTAAAAGGGACTGGTGAAAACTGGACATTTTTTTAATGAAATGTAGAAGTGATCATCTGAACAATTGCTGAGATTAATAAAAATAAAGTGTTGAATATTGATCTTGTCTGTTACCCACTCTAAGTTATTGATAATTATTTATTTATGTGTGTGTGTGTATACAATTTGTTATTTTAGAGGAGTGTGTCAAGCTGGTGCCCTTCACATGACTCGATACCCATGAAGTAGCTCTTGGTTTCAAAAAGGTTGGTGACCCCTGATATAGATCAATAAAATTTTGAACAATTGTGAGAAAAGGTCTGTACATGTTAAGTTAAATAACAAGCGTTCATGGCATGACAGCAGCACGAGCATTTTAATTTTGGGGTTAAACAAACAGCTGCAGCTGTCTGTTTTACCACGACATTAAAACACCCAAGCACAGTGCTGTGTCTTTGTTGCTCTGACTAGATTCTATGTCTGCTCTGAGGTAAATTTGATTATGTTCAACATCTTTTAACAAAATGCATCCGACTTTATTGCAGTGGAGACACTGAGATATCTCAGAGCTTATTTGTTTACAGCGTTAGCATTTTAGTTGTTTGTGGCGGCGCCTTGCATGTCAGCAGCCCCTGTGATTCTAGATGTGATTAAGATTGTAGATAGGAGAAATGTAATTTCGTTCTACTGTACATGAGATGAGATATGATTGACTATATGGACTGAATGACAATAAGCTGGCTTCTTCTTAGCAGCGGAGCTAACTAACGGAGCTACTGTCTGCGAGGCCATTTTTTAAGGTCATCTTCTCATCCCTCGATAGTCGTGGGAAGTGGTATGATTATATTACTGTTTTTGAGGTACAAAAGGCAGTGTTCCCACACTTTGATGCCAAAGTCATTGTTGTTTAACAAGGAAAAGTGTACCATCTCCGTGACAAATCCATGTTCTAAACTAGGACCGGAAGTTGAGCACATAATTCATGCAAGGCATCATGGGGGCTAGAAATAAGGTATATAAAACGGAATAAGTAAAATAAAGGCAGTAGGCCAACTGGAGTGGTGGCCTAGAGGTAGGGTATCCACCTTACAACGGGTACCAAAGACCATATTAAAAAAATGGTACTGCCTGCCTCCTAGCTTGGTGCTCAGCAAAAAAATAGAATGGAGGAAGTAAGGTTACCCAGCCACAGGGGGTGCAAAAGCCAGTGTACTCACTGTGGCGGTCCCAAGTGTGGATAAATGGGCAGGGTTGCTGTTATGTCTGGAAATAGGAGAGCAGAGGCAGAAGTTGTGCTGAACTGGAAGTTTATTACAGGCAGAGAAATAGTAGTACATGTGGACAGTGTGGCTAATATGTAAGCTAACTCTTAAGCTGTACAGGCTGTATCTATACGGAGGTGTAGCACCAAAGAAGATGGCTCCTGCCAAGAGTCCCAAATGGGCCCAGCGTGCTGACGTCACCTGTGCATCTGACGTCACGTCCATGCTTCCCGTCTGTTAGTATTTCCATACCAAACATCTACCTTCCCCTTGAAAAATTCAAAACATCATGCATACATTAAATCACAGCAGCTCTCTTTTTTTCTTTGCAACAGGCATAGAAGTAGAACCTGGGCCACCGGGTAGACTGCCGGTTAACCATGCATGGGTGGGTTATTCTGCCACCGCTGAAACAGCCGTGCTGTCTAAACACATTCAAAAACAGTCACTGCTTATAGTTCTACTTCAGGGGCCTCAGTTGAGCCCGTGGTGGGCACGCCCCCAGAGATGCCGGCTGCAGCGGACCTGGGCGCCATCTCGCCGAAGCCACGGCTTGCTCGTTAGCAACATCCTAGCCTGGGTCTCACACTAGCTGGATCGGCTCCAGCGCTGCGTCTTGATCCGAGGCAGCTGCTCTTACCTTCCGCAGACAGCTGACGTGCCATCTCGAACCATCGGCCATCTGGACGGCGGCTGGCCTCTTTCATGCAGCAATTCTCATCCGTGATGACGGGACCATCTGTGGGTCCAGGGTGTCGGATCGTTGGACCCAAACCCACTCAAGTAGTGTGTGCAGCGATGGGTTCAGCTGCGCTCGGCGCTGCTGCTCTCTCATCTCTGATGCTGGTTGCTGCTGTGGCGGCGTGCCATCCACGCCAGCAGCAGGACATGCCCTCAGTTGGCAATGCTCTGCTGGGTCCTGCTGGGCCACGGACTCTCCTGCTGTGCTGTGGCGGCTCCCTGAGGCTAATACTGGATGAGGGATGAGTTTGGCTTCTTCCCTCTCTCACCTGGTGCTGGTTGTGGTCGTGGTACTGTGTCGCTATCGTTGGCGATGGGATGCGCACCGGGTTGTCATCGTTCACCGAGGTCCCCTTTCTCCATGAACTCCTTCTCCTGTGGCTCCACAGCGGCTGCCTGAAGCTTGTGTTGGGAGAGGATCAGAGGCGAGTCCGGTCTGTGCTCTCTGTCCATACTGTGTTCACCCTCTGTGCTATGTTCTTCAGCTGTACCCACGTCCACGAAATCACACTCTCCCTCCTGCGATGAGGCTGCGGCTTGTGAGCACTCATGCTGCATGGGGACCGGCTCCAGGTCCTGCATGGCTGCGGATTGGGGCTCCTGTGGCGGCTCCGCTACCTGCATGGTTGTGGTCTGGTGCTCCTGCTGCTGCTCCCTCCGGTTCTACTGGGTTCTGTTCGGGGAGCGGCGCAAGGCAGAGAATGGCTGCATCCACATCTGAGTACAATGTACCCAGAAAGTCGTTGTCTAAACTGAGTTCACTGCTGGGTTGTTGCGCTGTGGTGTCCTGCTGTCCCACGGTGTCCATCTCAGGGCCCTCCCAAGGTGTGGGGTTGACGGGCTCAGCAACCGGGGCCACAGTCTGTATTGGCAGAGCTATCTGTGGAAAATGCGGGCCGAGGCCCATTAACCGCAATGCTAACTGAGCAGCCCTCTTCTGACTCTAGCTGTGATGCTATCTACAGTGCTTCAGCTAGCGTCATGAGCGTTGTGAAAATTTTCAGCCGCAGCTTGGTATTTGTAGTGTTCTCCACCAACTTGTCTCACACAATCTCCTCCTCTAAGCATCCATACTCGTATACACTAGCCAAACAGCAGAGGTCGGTGACAAACTACTGGACTGACTCACCCGCTTGCTGTTGGCGCTGGTTAAACCTGGCTCGTTTCACCACAAAATTCTCTAGTCGGGGTGCCCGACACGCACCTCTCTTCTTTGGGGAAAGTGTTGAGTTTTCCCTGGGAAGGCCAATTTTTGTCTTCGTCGCCATTTGTTATGTCAGGAAATAGGAGAGCAGAGGCAGGAGTTGTGCTGAACTGGATCTTTAATACAGGCAGAGAAATAGTAGTACACATGGACAGTGTGGGTAATATGAAAGCTAACTCTTAAGCTGTGCAAGCTCTGTCTATACGGAGGCGGAGCACCAAAGACAACGGCTCCCACCAAGAGTCCCCTTAAATGGGCAAGGCGTGCTGACGTCACCCGTGCACCCGACGTCACGTTACTGCTGCCCATCTATTAGTATTTTCATACCTAACAGTTGCGTCAGGAAGGGCATCGGGCGTAAAAATCTTTGCCAAATTAACATGCGAATCATCACGATATAAGGTGATGATGATACACTGTGATGACCCGAAAGGGAGCAACCGAAAGACAAAAATAAACAAATAAATGAATAAAGACAGTAAGCCAGTGAGGTGTTACACAAAAAATTGTAACACTTTAAAAGATTATAACATAGTTTTTGGATATGGTGGATCAGTAATGTCTAAAATAATTTTCTATCTATTTCTGGATAATTAGGTGATCTTTTAAGATATTTAGAACAGTGAATGTAAATTTTGGCAAAAATTATAATCAGCCCTAATGAATAATATAAAACTCAGACCGAAGTCTCTGCTAACATCAATAACATTCATGTTTCCATAAAAAGGAGAAACTAGGATATAAATATATGTTGTGGGGGCATGGTGTTGGACTTCTCCACCCAGGGAACAATGGCCCGAAAGAGGAGGTGTCACCGGGGAGTATCAGACGGGACAGTAAGGACTATGCGCCCCCCCAGGGAGAGGAGTAAACACTGGAGCCGCTGGAAGAAGAAGGGTAGTTATGAAGGGGGAAGTTATGTCATGTTAATGTGCCACATAGGCTTGGTTCTAAACATAATGTACGATGGTTGGAAGTTCCGGGTCTCAGACCGAAGTCTCTGCTAACATCAATAACATTCATGTTTCCATAAAAAGGAGAAACTAGGATATATATATATGTTGTGGGGGCATGGTGTTGGACTTCTCCACCCAGGGAACAATGGCCTTCCTTCCGCTTCTTGGGCACCACCATCACCCGAGACCTCAAATGGGAGCCAACCATCAGCTCCCTCATCAAAAAGGCCCAGCAGAGGATGTTCTTTCTGCGGCAGCTGAGGAAGCTCAAGCTACCCACCAAGATGTTAGTGCAGTTCTACACGGCCATCATCGAGTCCATCCTCACCTCCTCCATAACTGTGTGGTACGCAGGAGCCACTGCCAGGGACAGACTAAGGCTGCAGCGCGTCGTGCGCACTGCTGAGAAGGTGATAGGCTGCGAGCTCCCATCTCTCCAGGACCTGTACATCTCCAGGACCCGGAGGCGTGCTGGCTGGATCATAGCCGATCCTTCACATCCTGGTCACGTACTGTTTGCTCCCCTCCCCTCAGGTAGAAGACTTCGGTCCATTCGGACTAAAACCTCCCGGCACATGAACAGCTTTTTCCCCTCTGCCATCAGACTGCTGAACATTAAGTGACTTTTTGACTCTCGTGCACTATGTACAGCAGCTCAACCAGACTCACGTCATTCATCACTGTTTTCTGTTGCATTATCAACTGCACTATGTGGTACTTCACATTATCTGCTACTTGCTAATTTTTTAAAACTGCCTTGACTAGTACTACTCATTATTACTAGTATTGTTATTATTATTATTATTATCATTATTACTTATTATTACTTATTTTTCTACACTTATTGCACGTTTTCAGTCCTTTAGTTTTTTAGTTTATCTCTTTTTCTCATCATGTTTTTAATGTTGCAGCATGGCATCGAGACAAATTCCTAGTTTGTGTACTACATGAACAATGGCAATAAATCTGATTCTGATTCTGATTCGATGCATGGTATTAAAGATATAAAAGAGGAATGCACAGAGACACCGGATCTTTTTTTGCTGTAAGTTATGTTGGAGAAAGAATAAAGTTTCTGTCGTCTTGCTCGTTGCCTCGCCTGCCTCCTTTCTCCACAATGTCATCAATAATAAGACCAGATAATTTATTCCAGTGTTTAACATGAGGACCAGACCAAAACAGGTGTACCACTGTTTCTCTGTCCAGACCACAGAAAGAGCAGTTAATTTCAATGTCTGTTTTGAATTTCTGCAAATAATAATTAGTGGGGTGAAACCTGTGCAGCAACTTATAAGAAATGTATTTGACTTTATTGTGGGATGAATATTTGTGGCAGTAACCAAACCTTTTTCCATCAGATGTCATCGGTATAATTACCCCAATAAAACACTGCAGACGGTATATTTACAATTTCTTGTTGAAAAAGCATTCTGATATTCCTGTTCATGGCTTTCGATCACGTGACTTCCGGCACGATCACCGGCCATTATGGGGGGGGGGGGTAATCATGTAGTAAAATGGAACAAAATGTCCGAAATTTATCATGTTGTGGAGTGTGTGAAATAAGAGGCCGATTCATGGCAGACGGTTTATTACACACTTCACATCTCTCAAGCACAGAACAGAATGAATGATCTCAACAAGCTCTCCCCTCTTCACTCAAATCACTCTTCACACGTTTCATGGTAATTTACATTACACTGCATTCAACCCCCTATGTCCCTGATTACTTCCAGCTATCTCGCCAGGAACTCCCTGGGCATTGTTCTCCCATGCTTATTCACTGTCTCCCTCTGAGCTGCTAAATAATCTGACTTCCCCAAGGTCCTACACCGCCCCCCCCAGCATCTTAGATAGAACAATAGAACATCAGTCCACACGCTGTTCTGGCCTCCGTCTCCTCCCATATCTGCTGTAACTGGGTTTTACCGCCTCCGTGGTGCTGCTGTGCCAGTGGGGGACTGCTGGGAGTGTGTCTGGCTGCGGGTGGGCCATGGCGAGGGGGGGGGGGGAACTTCGCTCTGTCCGTGTGACTGCCCTGGTGAATCGTTTCCCTGGGGAGCTCTCCGTGGGGGTCTTCCACGCCGAGGGGCCCTAGCCAACAGCACTTGCTCGTCCGCTGCTACAAAGGCGGGTTTGAGTCTGTCTATGCCAATTTTCTCCCGCCTACCCCCCAAGTCTAGCAAAAAATGCTTATCCCCTGTTTCCAACACTCTGAACGGTCCATCATAGGGTGGGCGCAATGGAGTGGACCACCATTGGACGCAATGGTGGGCGTCGTGTCTGACGAACATGAACTCCGCGCTCTTCAAAGTTTTAGGCACGAAAGCATGCGGAAAACAGTGGTGGGCCGGGCTGGGCAGCGTGCCTGTGTTTGCGCTACACTGCAAAAGCTGAGACGGGGAGCTGTCCGGCACGGGATTATCTGGCAGAAATTCCCCGGGCAGCTGTAGGGGCTGCACGAAAACAAGCTCTGCTGGGGAAGCTTCCAAATCCTCTTTTGGCGCAGAGCGCAACCCCAATAAAACCCACGGCAACCTGTCCACCCAATTTGCATCCGTCAGTGAAGCCCTGAGTGCTGCTTTCAGTGATCTATGAAAACGCTCGCATAACCCGTTGGCCTGTGGGTTGTACGCGGTTGTGCGATGAATTGCAACCCCCAGGCTGCGGGTCATCGCGGACCAGAGTTCGGAAACAAATTGAGGGCCCTGTCGGACGTAATGTCCGATGGGACTCCAAAATGCGCCACCCATGCTGTTAAAAAAGCGCGTGCTACGTCTGCGGACGTGGTTGCCGCCAGCGGGACTGCTTCTGGCCAGCGCGTGGTGCGGTCCACTACTGTCAAGAGGTGCATGCACCCCTGTGATGGCGGGAGGGGGCCCACGAGGTCCACGTGAACGTGGTCGAACCTCTTAGTCGGTACCCAAAATGGCTACAAGGGAGCCTTCGTGTGTCTGTGTACCTTGGCTCGTTGGCACGCCACGCAGTCTGCAGCCCACTCTTTTACTTGTTTGCGTAGGCTCGGCCACACAAACTTCTCTCCCACCATTTTGACCGACGCGCACACTCCTGGGTGCGCCAGAGTGTGAACTGACTCAAACACGCAGCGGCGCCACGCGACCGGGACCACCGGACGCGGGCGTCCCGTGGAGACATCACAGATTAGGGGGGGCATGCCATCTTGCAGCACCCTGCTCTCCAGCCTTAACCCTGTTGGTCCAGACTGGAGCGCGCACACGTCTGCATCGCTAATCTGCTCCGCGGCCATGGCTGCATAATCTATCCCCATGTAGACCGGGGCCACCACAGCGCGCGAGAGGCAGTCCGCCACCACATTCAGTTTACCCGACACATGCTGAATATCGGTAGTAAACTCTGAGATCATGGCCAGCTGTCTTTGCTGCTGGCCCGACCACGGTTCTGAAACCTTGGCCATCGCGAACGTTAGTGGCTTGTGGTCCACAAACACGGTGAAGCTGCGCCCTTCCAGCCAGAATTGGAAGTGGCGTATGGCCAGGTGGAGGGCCAGTAACTCCCTGTCGAACGCGCTGTATTTACATTCGCTGTCGCGCAAAGTTCCGCTGAAAAAAACGAGCGGCTGCCAAGCTCCGGCGACGCGCTGCTCCATGACAGCCCCTATAGCCACGTCTGAAGCGTCGGTGGTGAGCGCTAGCCGGGCCGCCGGGTCCGGGTGTGCCAGCAGTGCGGCGTTTGCCAGGGCTGCTTTAACCTCCGAGAACGCCCGCTCTTGCTCCGGGGTCCATTCGACCCCATCCGCGGGTTTCTGTCTCTTGAGCGCGGCGTACAATGGTTGCATGAGCCGCGCCGCGCGGGGAAGGAAACGGTTATAAAAGTTCACCATCCCCAAAAATTCCTGCAGCGCCCTGACCGTCTGAGGCCGGGGAAAATCCGCCACGGCGCGCACTTTGTCAGGCAACGGGATCACTCCTTCCGGAGAGACACGGTGCCCCAAAAAATCAATCTGCGTCACGCCGAACTGGCATTTCGCCGGGTTGATTATTAACCCGTGCTCCTCCAACCTCCGGAAAACCGTCCTGAGGTGGGTTTCGTATTCGTCTTCGGACACACTGGCTACCAGGATATCGTCCAGGTAGACGAACACGAACGGGAGATTGCGCAGCACTGCATCCATCATGCGCTGGAATGTCGGTGCCGTGCCTTTTAACCTGAATGGCATGCGCAGGAACTCAAATAAACCGAACAGAGTTATTACCGCTGTTTTGGGTACATCCTCCACGCACACTGGGACTTGGTGGTAACCGCGGACCAGGTCTATTTCGAAAAAAATGCGTGCTCCGGCGAGGTGAACGGAAAAATCCTGTATGTGGGGAATCGGGTAGCGGTCGTGCGCTGTGGTGTTGTTCAATCTGCGGAAATCACCACACGGTCGCCACGATCCCTCAGCCTTAGGGACCATGTGTAGCGGGGATTCCCATGGGCTGTTCGAACGCCTGATGATGCCCAACCTTTCCAGGTTGGCAAACTCCTCGCGCGCTATGGCCAGTTTAGCTGGGTCCAAGCACCGAGGTCTTGCAAAAACAGGCGGCCACCCCGTGTTTAGCGATGGCCGCCGAAAACGTCAGGACCGTGAGTGCTGGGAACTGAGTGAGCAGTGTGTGGAACTTACCGCCTGGAGCTGTGACGTTGGCCTGTGCTGTTGGCTGGGTTGCTTGAGCTTTACAGGGGAGAGAGTCAAAGGACAGTGCATTAACCAGGCGCCTGTTAGCAACATCAACCAGTAAACCATGTGCACACAGAAAATCAGCCCCCAGGATATGGTAATTCAGTGATGCTACGACAAAAGTCCACTTGTATGTATGGCCATGTAGAGATAAGATCAGTGTCCTCTCACCAAAGGTCTTAATTTCCGAGCCGTTTGCTGCCAACATCCCGGGGCCGCTAGGTCCTGCCAGCCGGTCAGTGTAGGTCGGCAGGATGAAGCTCCTCTGGGCTCCGGTGTCCACGAGGAAACGCCTCCCCGAGTGCGCGTCCGTCATGTAGAGCAGCTTGTTCTCTTCACCGAGGGTCGCAGCTGCTGCCGACTGCCGGCCTTGGCGTTTTCCCGAGCGCTTGAATTGGTATGGTGGCGCACATCTGCGTGCGTTCTCTCCGAAGCGGCGGTGGTAGAAACAGAGCGTGTCTCTCTGGTGCTTCTTGGCCCCCGCTGCTGCTACCGTCGGTGGCTCCTCGCCTCCTCTGGTCGTCTCGCTGGGCTCCGCCGCTGCCACGTTGACTGTGATCGCCCTGGTGGTGAGGATGATCCTGTCTGCCTCCTGGGCTAGTGCACGGTAGTCACGCGCGGCCAGCAACGGCGAATTGGCCAGAACTGCTCACGCCTCTGTTGGAAGGTTCCAGAGGAAAAGGTGGGAGAACAGAAAGTGCCCGTCGTCCGTGCCCATTAACGCCAGCATCTTCTCAATCAGGTCGACGGCCGAACCATCTCTTAACTCGGTCCGTCTCAGGAGCCTCTCCGCTCTCTCACATTCCGAGAGCGTGTAGCGCCGGGTGAGCGCAGCCTTGAGTGCCTCGTATTTGTTGCGGGCTGGCGGCTGATCGAGCAGGCTCGCTACCTGCTGAGCTGTGTGGGCATCCAGCGCTGCGACCACATGGTAGAATCTGGTGTAATCTGCTGTTACTCCCCGGAGGGTGAACTGGGCCTTGGTGTGGTGGAACCAAGAGCACGGGTTGTGCTGCCAGAAGTCTGGTAGCTTGACTGAAACCGCACATACGTTGCTGGGGGCTCCAGTCTGGGCTGTCTGTGGGATGGCTGCTGTGTCGCTGGGGCTTCCCGACCGGGCCGGCTCCGGGGTTCTTGCCTCGTGTTCCATAATACGTCTTGGGTCACCAGTGTGGAGTGTGTGAAATAAGAGGCAGATTCATGGCAGACAGTTTATTACACACTTCACATCTCTCAAGCACAGAACAGAATGAATGATCTCAACAAGCTCTCCTCTCTTCACTCAAATCACTCTTCACACGTTTCATGGCAATTTACATTACACTGCATTCAACCCCCTATGTCCCTGACTACTTCCAGCTATCTCGCCAGGAACTCCCTGGGCATTGTTCTCCCATGCTTATTCACTGTCTCCCTCTGAGATGTTAAATAATCTGACTTCCCCAAGGTCCTCCAATGTAACGATTGACAATGACAGACAGCGTCATAACACTTATCATGCATGTTTATCCACATCAGCCCATAAATTATTCACAGAGCCCTCAACTTAATTTCTCCTGTTTGTTTTTCACTGTTTTTGCTCTCAGTTTTTTTAAATATGTGATCTAATTTGATTTAGCATTAGCTAAAGTTTAGCTTCATTCAGCACACTCACCTGTCCAGGTGCTTTCAGATGAAGTTAGACATCGTTGTCTTGGAGTCTAATTGTTATCCCTTATTGATAACAATAAGCAGTTGTTTTGTACACTCCCAGCTACCTGTAATTATCCTCAAAGCCACAGGCTGATTAGCCGGTGTTCTGACATTTTGGCATCAGAACAGCAAACCTTGGGTTAATACGCTGTCATTTTCTTCAGTTGTTGTTCAGAAGAATTAAGACTTCCCAAGCGAGAGACAGTCTTGAATGTTGGTGAAGTCTGGATCTCAGCGTCATTCTCGTAAAGCCTAAACTCCAGCTATAGTTAGCTTTAGCAGCTAGCTTGTTCCAGCATGGAGTACCCCAGCTTTGGTGGTTTCCTGCCAGTAGCCTCAAGAATAAAGTTGGGTTGTTTTTCTCCTCTTTGGAGCCTTCTTTCATTGGAAAGGAAACAGGAGGTGAGCAGGATCCAGGTGGTCTGTACGGAGGTCTAATCAGCCGGAATGATTAGAAGCATCTGCTTAGCCGAGCATAAGGAGACATGTTCTGTCTGGCATGTGTGGACACAGCTGATTTTACAAACTGCAGTCATAGGAAAGAACTTAGCAAGGAGGGCTGAATAGTAATTTGGATCTTCATATTATCCTGTAGCTTGAAAATGTGACACTTAAGTTGGCTCGAATCCCTGATAGGTCCCATTAGACAAACAAGTACGTTTGTTTAGCTTTGTGTGTGTGTGCTGCTAGTAGCAGCTGAGCTGAGCTTTTTAACAATATTATTAGTCAATTATTTCTACAAACCTATTACAAAATGGTCAGAGCACCTGCAAGTTGGAATACAAGGAAGGCACCACATTAGTTCTACTACAGAAAGCTGGCTACACAGTAACATAGACACTAATATGATTGATATTGTGGGCTACCAGTGTTTTAGACAAGACAGGCAGGTAGGGAGGGGAGGAGGTGTTTTAATTTACATCAAAGAGAAATATAAATGTCAACTGGTTGATTTGAATACTTCACTTGAATGTTTAGCTGTTAATGTATGTCTCTCTCCGGTAATGAATTTCAACATTGCAGTAGTGTACAACCCACCGTCACACAACTCTTCCTTTTATAATGAATTAAGTGATCTGGTTAAACAACTTGAGAAGAACAGAGAAACAATAATTCATGGTGACTTTAATATCAACTGGTCTGATAAAAAAGACAAACAAAAACTGAAAAGCCTCATGACTAAATTTAATTACCAGCAAATCATCAAAGGACCCACCAGGATAACCAAACAATCCAGAACACTTATTGACATGGTATTTACTAATAAACCAGAACGAATAACCAGAACCTATAATCTTGTAACTGGTCTCTCAGATCATAACATGGTTCTTGCTGTCAGGAAACTTACTAAAAAGCGACTACAGTATTTTGGGGGAGTCGATATTGACAAATCAAATTTTATTATCCCCAAATCAAAAAATGAGGAGTTTGAACATTACTTAGAGAATCAAAATTGGGAGCAGCTCATGGCAACATGTGAAGTAGATGATTGTTGTAATTTTATAACTGCAACAATCACAAAGTCTATAGAAAAATTTTCAAAGCAAATTAAAAGTAGACAACAGAAGATTAGCCTACCATGGTTAAATAATGAAATAAGAAAACTTATGAAGAGGCGAGACTATGCACTGAAAACATCACTAACCTCCAAACTACAAAATGATCACCTTGTGTACAAAAGTTTAAGAAATAAAGTGGTACATGAGCTGCGAAAATCAAAAATATCTTATTACAATAAACTGATAGATCATGCAAAGGGTAACAACAGTTCCCTATGGAGGCATTTAAATAACTTAACTAATAAAAAAAACGATCAGAAGGGGGTAAAGGAACTTAGAATCAAAAGACCGTCAGTGACAAGGCTACTTTGGCAAATGAATTTAATTCACACTTTGTGGGCTCTGTGGAAGACTTAACAAAAATTTTTGTGCTGCCAAATGTGCTCAACAACACAAATTCCATACTCCCAACAGATACTTTTCACATCGATGAGGTAAATGAGAAGTTAATTGCTGGTATTGTTAAAACACTGTCAAACTCAAAAACTAATGATATCTACAATATGAGCACCTCCTTTCTCAAAATGCACAGCAAAATATTAATCAAACCACTGACTCATCTCATTAATCTCTCCATTAGGTCTAGTACATTTCCATCTGGCTGGAAAAAAGCTGTCGTCATACCAGTTCATAAATCAGGCAGTAAAGACGATATATGCAATTACCGCCCAATCTCTATCTTACCAGTCCTATCTAAGGTTCTTGAAAAAGTTGTAGCTACACAGCTGATAGACTACTTACAAGACAGTCAACTTCTTCATCCACATCAATTTGGTTTTAGACCAGGATACTCAACAGAAACAGCAAATTGTTGCCTTATTGAAAACGTCAAACAGTCCTTGGACAGGGGTAATGTGGTAGGAGCTGTTTTTCTAGATCTCAAAAAGGCTTTCGATACTGTAAACCACAGTTTGCTTTTATCCAAAATGGTATCTTTTAACTTCTCCCCAAATACATTAGAATGGTTTGCATCTTATCTCCAGAATAGAGAACAGTGTGTAAAAGTTCACCAGGATAAATCCTCATTTTTAAACAACCGCATGGGTATCCCACAAGGGTCCATTCTTGGTCCTTTACTTTTCAGCATTTTTATTAATGACTTGCCGTTACACTGCTCAGCTGCAACATGCCAACTTTATGCAGATGATGCAGTTATTTACACAGCTGCCAAGACTCCAGCACAGGCTGCAGATGTACTGTCTACAAGTATGGTTGATGTCCAAGAGTGGCTCCTCAAGAACCATCTATTGCTGAACCTTCAGAAAACAGTCTCAATGTGCTTTTCAATCAAAAAATGTAACCTGCAACATTTTAAAGTTAATATACATGATCATGACATCAGTTTAGCTACAGAATTCAAATACCTTGGCATTGTACTAGATCCTCAACTCAAATTTAATCTTCATATAAAGAAAATTTCAAAAACAGTAAAAAAAAATCTGAACTGCTTTAAATTAATTAGATATTACATACCTTACGAAGCAGCTGCACTGTATATGCATTCTATGGTTTTTTCTCATATATCATACTGTTTGACAGTCTGGGCTCAAGCAGCCCCTTCCACAATAAGACATATAGGTTCATTATATAATCAAACCCTAAAAATCTTGGACAAAAAGCCCATTAGGTGGCATCACTGTAATGTTTTAAAAAAATACAACCTATTGAGTTTTGAGAGCTTCATTGACCTCTGTCTTCTGAAATTAACGTTCAAATGTTTCCATAAATCAGCACCCGAGCCACTTGCTGGTTTCGTCCAAAGACAGGACAGCAGCAGAGCCACCAGGAGTTCTGTTAACAATAACTGTAAAATATTCCACCGCAGAACCACATTTGGACAAACAGCTTTCTCTATAAAGGGCAGTCACATCTGGAACACAATGCCAAATGAAATTAAAATAATAACGGACTTTAAAACATTCACTAAAAATGTTAAAAACTGGCTGAAAAATAAACAAGAATGTACTCATGTATGAATTATTTGTCTGCAAAGTGAGAGTGAATGAAGGGAAGGAATAAATGTGTTTGTTTATAGTGAGTGACGGAGGGAGGAAGGCCTGAAATAGGCAAATGTGAGTTATGTTATATGTGTTAAATGTGAGTCAGGCTGTTATATTTGTGTATTTATAATATTTATAATATTTATGTTAAATGTGAGTCAGGCTGTTATATTTGTGTATTTATAATATTTATAATATTTATAATTGTGTATTTATAATTTTTCTGCATTGATGTATATTATTGTGTATTATTGTTATTATTGTGTATATTTTTTATCTTGATTCTTTTTTCTAAAGCCCATCCAGGGACAAGAGTTGCAAATTAGCTAATGGCTATACACTCTATGTGCAACACATCAGATTGATTGTCTTTGATTAATTGTCTATGTTTATTGCACTGTCCCTGTCAAATAAACTAATCTACTACTACTACTACTACTACTAATACTACTACTAATACTCAGCCAAATTCTCCTCCGTTTCTCTGAGTTCCCGAGTTGACTTGCTTTGGTTCAAAATAATTGCAGGCAATCGATAACACTGCGGAGGAAGGAATCAGATGAGACCATGAAGTGATGACACAGACTTTTTTTCTCCTCCAACAAGTAAAACATACTGAATCTGAGTGCCAGAGCGATCTCTCTTATACACTTTATTCCCACCTCTCTGGCACCCAGGGTAAGCACATTAACATACACGCTGTGAAACATGCACACACATCCACATACACATTAACATACATCACAGAGCAGGTCTTAATACAATACATTTGCACCCCTGTGTCCTCAGGTGTGAACCTGGCACAGCAGGAGCGGAAGGCATATCCTTCTTTGGCTTATTACCCCCTCGCACTCTGGCGCCCTTAGCTGGCTCTTCTCGCCTTTTCCCCATTACCATTTTTGACTATCTTCTCCCCCCACCAACGCCCTGTCCTGGGTGGAGTGCCATGACCTATTGTATCCCCCACACAGCCCCCCCCCCCAACACCCAGAAGGGATCCTATCCCTCTGGACCTTTGGGTTTGAGCAAGTGCCCATAGCAGCTGCAGCGCGGAGCCGCTGGACCCGTCGAAGCACCTTCTTGTCAAGGTGGGTGGGAAGGGAGGTCGGTCTCTGGAGGGGGAAAGGGTGGGGAGGGAAAGAGTTAATTCTGTGGAAACCATTCTCTACTGGGGAAACACCAACCTGTGGAGCCGCTGCCGGTGGGCGTCTGCGCCGGGGAGCTTGAGCCAACACCACCTGTTTGTCTGCCAAACCATAAGTGGGCTTCAGCCTGTTTATGCAGATGGTTTCCTTACACCTCCCAAGTCTAACACAAAATGCTTCTCCCCAGTTTCCAACACTCTGAACGGGCCGTCGTATGGCAGCTGCAGCGGGGTTCTGTGAGCGTTGTTCCTGATGAAAACGAATTTGGTGTTCTCTAAGTGCTTTGGAAAAAAAGTGCGGGGAAAACAACGGTGCACCAAGTCCAGAATGCTGGCAGCCCCTGTACCGAAAAAGAGGTGCACAGGTGGGGCAGTCTGGGGCACAGGGCTCTCGGGCAAAAATTCTCCCGGGAGCCGCAACGGCTGAGAAAAAACGAGTTCTGCCGGGGAAGCTGCCAAATCTTCCTTAGGTGCGGAACGCAACCCCAGTAGAACCCAAGGCAGGCGGTCGGCCCAATCTGCGTCCATTAGCGAGGCCCTGAGCACTGCTCTTGTGAAAACACTCACACAAACCAGTAGCCTGTGGATTGTACATGGAGGTGTGGTGGATTTTGACCCCCAGGCTATCGGCCATCGTGGACCAAAGCTCTGAAACAAATTGTGGACCCTGTTGGAAGTGATATCCGATGGGGATCTGAACCGTGCAACCCAAGCTGGCAAGAACGCACGGGCTACCTCGGCAGACGTGGTGGAACTCAGCGAAACCACCTCCGACCAACGTCTAGTGCGGTCCACGATTGTTAAAAGGTGGCTCGAGGGGAGCTTTGGTGTCCTTGTGCACTTTAGCCCGCTGGCACGCGACACATGCTGCAGCCCATTCTTTCACATCCCTACGTAGGCAAGGCAGACAAATTTGGCCAGTTTTAATGAGGCGCGCACACCGGATTGTGAAAGGAAGTGGACCAACTCAAAAACGTGGTGGCGCCAAGAGCTCGGAACCACTGGGCGGGGGCGGCCGGTGGAGACGTCACAGAGCAAGTGGGGGCACCTTTTTTGCACCACCCTGCTCTCCAGTTTTAATCCAGTAGCTGCGGACTGGAGCACACAAATGTCTGCGTCCCCGGTTTGGTCAGCGGCCATAGCGGGAAAATCTATCCCCATGTAGACCGGGGAGACTAACACGCACGACAGGAAGTCAGCCACCACATTAAGCTTACCGGCTACGTGTTGAATGTCGGTAGTGAACTCAGAGATTGCGGCCAAGTGCCATTGCTGCCAAGACAACCACGGTTCCGAGACTTTGGACATTGCGTATGTTAGTGGTTTGCGATTGTCAAATGCGGTGAACTCGCAGCTCTCAGGCCAAAACTGGAAATGATGCATAGCCAGGTAGAGGGCCAACAACTCCCGGTCAAAAGTGCTGTATTTATGCTCGTTGTCGCACAAAATACGGCTGAAAAATGCGAGTGGCTGCCATGAACCAGAGACGTACTGCTCCACCACTGCCCCTATCGCAACGTCAGATGCGTCTGTGGTAAGCGCTATCCATGTTGACGAGGTTGGGTGGGCCAGCAGAGCCGCGTTAGCGAGCACCCTTTTGGCGTTTGTGAAAGCCTGAGCCTGTTTGGAGGTCCAGTTGATGCTATCCACGGGCTTCTTTTTTTTGAGCGCATCATACAGTGGTTGCAGCAGCTGTGCTGCCCAGGAGAGAAAACGGTTGTAAAAATGAACCATTCCCAAAAATTCCCGCAGCGCCCTCACAGTCTGTGGACATGGAAAATCCGACACTGTGTGCACTTTAACTAACTAACTAACTAACTAACCTGTACTTATATAGCGCTTTTCTAATCAAAAAGACCACTCAAAGCGCTTTATTTGGCAGCGGGATTGCGCCATCTGGTGAGATGCGGTGGTCCAAAAAATCAATCACTGGCAGCACGAACTGGCACTTTGCTGGGTTAACAATAAGCCCGTGTGCTTCCAACCATTGGAAAACTTGTTTGAGGTGGGCGAGGTACTCCTCCTCTAATGCACTAGCCACCAAAATGTCATCCAAGTAGGCAAAAACAAAGTGCAGGTCCCAGAGCACCGTGTCCATCATTCTTTGACAAGTTTGCACTGTGCCTTTTAACCCGAACGGCATTCGTAAAAACTTGAAAAGGCCAAAAGGAGTTATTCCCACCATTTTAGGAATGTCCTCTGCGTGAACCGGGACCTGGTGGCACCCGTGGACCAGATCCACTTTTGAAAAAAATGCGCATCCTGGCCAGATGCATGGAAAAGTCCTGGATGTGCAGGATGGGATACCAGTCGTGTTCCGTGGCATTGTTCAAGCATCGGAAATTGCTGTACGGTTGCCACAACCCATCAGCCTTGGGCACCATGTGCAGCGGAGATGCCCATGGGCTGTTAGAGTGCCTAACAATGCCCACTTGCTCTAAGTTAGCAAATTCCTTGAGCGCGCTGGCTAGTTTAGCTGCGTCCAGGCGGCGAGGGTGTGGGAACACAGGCGAACCTTTCATTGTGATAAAATGTTCGACCCCGTGCTTGGTTACTGCAACGGAAAAGGTGGGAACCATGAGTGCTTGGAACTCGGAAAGCAAACGCTGGTACTTACCCTTGGAGCTAGAACATTAGCGTCTGTTGGTGGCCCAACTCCCTGATCTGTGCAGGGCAAAGAGGAAAAAGAAACAACATCCACTAAGCATCTGTTTGCAACATCAACCAGCAATCTCTGAGCACACAGAAAATCAGTACCTAAGATGGGGACTGAACATGCAGCTACCACAAAGTCCCACTGGTAATTGCGTCCATATAAACATATAGTCACCGTCCTTTCTCCAAATGTCCTTATATGGGATCTGTTGGTGGCTGTAAGAGCCTGGCCACTGTCTTCTGCCAACCAGTCCGCGCTAACTGCCAAAATGAGGCTCTTCTGGGAGCCGGAGTCTACTAGAAAACATCTCCCAGAACATGTGTCTGTGATGAAAAGCAGCTTCTCCCTGTCACCAGCGGTCGCAGCTGCTTCTGACCGCTGGCTGTCTCGTTCCCCGGCTTTCTTGAAGTGGCACAGCAGCAGACAATGTTGCGCTTCCTTGACAAAACGGCGGTGATAAAAACACAGCGTCCCAGTCCAGTGTCTCTGGGTGGCCGTCCCTGCCACCACTATAGGCTCCCCAACCTCGCTGGATTCCTTTGGAGATCCTGGTGCCACTGTGTGCACGCTGAGAGCCCTGATTGCCAGGATGATTCGGTCTGCCTGTTGTGCCAGCGCACGGTAGTTCCTGGTCGCCAGCAGCAGTGAGTTAGCAAGGATCACCCGCACTGTAGCTGGTAGGTTCCTAAGGAAGAGGTGGGTGAACAGGAAGGATCCATCGTCCCTACCCATTCCAACCTCATATCTTAGTTGAAAGGCTCCTGCAACAATTTGACTTGAGCAATAATCTAGTGGGTTGGATTCTGGATTTCTTAACCAACAGGACGCAGAGAGTAAGGGTCAATGGTACATTGTCTGACCTAAAGTGCTCTTCTACTGGCTCTCCTCAGGGGTGTGTGTTGTCACCACTACTCTTCATCCTGTACACGAACATGTGTCGGAGCAGACATGACAACAAGACACATTATACAGTATGCTGATGACTCAGTTATTGTCAGTCTCCTCCAGGATGGTGAGAGTGGCCACGGCCCAGTAGTTGATGATTTTGTTCACTGGTGTGAGGATTCCTACCTGCAGCTGAATACAACAAAAACTAAAGATATGATTATTGACTTTAGGAGGAAAAATCCCAGGCACAAAGTCACCATACTAAAAGGTCAGACCACCGAATGTGTACAATCGTACAAATATCTTGGGACGATTATTGATAGTAATTTAAACTTTGAAGTGAACTGTGAAAGGGTGTGCAAAAAGGGTCAGCAACATTTGCATTGCTTGAGAAAACTTGCACGCTTCCAAGTTGACCGAACCATAATGACAATGTTTTATCGGGCTTTTATTGAATCTGTTCTATCCTTTTCTTTAGTGTCATGGTTTGGTCAGATAAAACTGAAACAGAGGAAATCCTTGGATCAGGTAGTTAGATGGTCCAGTCGTTTGCTTGGTGAGTCACAGCTGAGCCTGACATCCCTGTACACCAGACAAGTACAGAGGATGGCTACCTCCATTTTAAATGGTGACTCCCACCCTTTGCACTGCCACTTGCAGCTTCTTCCCTCAAGACGGAGGTTTGCTGTCCCAAAAAGTAGAACCCAGTGCTACAAAAACAGCTTTGTCCCTGCTGCTGTCAAAGAGTTGAACAAGCTGTAAAAATATATTGTACATAATTTAGGTACCTATTTATTAACTTCATTTTATATTTACTTATTTTTGTAGGATGTCACTTGGGTTCTAAATATTTTATTGGGTTTTAGACCTTTGAGTTTTTATCCTCTCTGACTAGTTTTTAACTTTTAATATGACCCTTCTCTCTTACCTCTGGTTTTTCTCCCATCTCTTTGTCTTTTTATACCCTGATTGATGGAGCCTTGAGTATTCTTATCATGTTTATAGTCAGCTTCATGTGTGCCTGTGTTTGTGTCTATGTTGAATGTAATTTGTGGCTTGTAAATAGGGATGTCACCAGACTGCAAAACAAATCTACCTACGGGTACAAATAAAGTAACCTGAACCTGAACCTGAACCTAACTATTAGCGCAAGCATGCTCTCCATAAGGTCCACAGCCAATCTGTCACCTAACTCCGAGTGTGTGAGGAGTTTTTCTGCCCTCTCCCCATTCGAAAGGGTATAACGTTGCAGCAGCATCTGCTTGAGAGCGTTGTATTTACCCTGGATTGGCAGGTCCTGGAGCAGGCTCATGACTCATGTGGTGTGTGTGTCCAGTGCAGCTACCACATGATGGTATCTGGTGTTGTCTGTAGAGATTCCGCGGAGGGCGAGCTGGGCTTCCACATGCAAAAACCAAGCGGCTGGGTTGTGAAGCCAAAAGTCCGGGAGCCTGACTGTGACAGCGCATGCAGCGGTGTGTGGCTCCCACGGGAGTGTTTCCGCGGAAGTGCTCGGCTCGTTCTCCATTTCACGTCTTAAGGTCACCAATGTGGAGGAAGGAATCAGACGAGACCACCAACTGATTACACAGACTTTATTTCTTCTCCAACAAGTAAAACGTACTGAATCTGAGTGCCAGAGCTATCGCTCTTATACACTTTATTCCCGCCTCTCTGGCACTCAGGGTAAGCACATTAACATACACGCTGTGAAACATGCACGCACATCCACATGCACATTAACATACGTCACAGACCAGGTCTTAATACAATACATTTGCGCCCCGTGTCCTCAGGTGTGAACCTGGCACAGTGGGGGAGGAAGGCACATCTTTCTTTGGCTTATTACCCCCTAGCGCTCTGGTGCCCTTAGCTGGCTCTTCTCGGCTTTTCCCCATTACCATTTCTGACTATCTTCTCCCCCCACCAACCCCCTGTCCTGGGTGGAGTGCCATGACCTATTGTGTCCCCCACAACACTTTCTCCTTCCCACCAGTGTTTGTACAACCAATTATTCCACAGTAGTGCATTATATTTATATAATTTTTGGCTTTAATGAAATTGAATTCCCCCTGCACCTTCCCACCCAATATGACCGCCCATATAGAGACTGGCAGCCGTGTGACGTCATCTTAAAACTATGAATACCAGTCTGCACTACGTCATACAAAATTAAGATAAGATAAGATAAGATAAGCCTTTATTAGTCCCACAACGGGGAAATTCCAGGATTGCAACAGCACAGGGATAGCAACACTCAGAGCAACAATCAGAAGGCAAGAAAAAAAAAAAAAAAAAAAAACAAGCAAGCAAGAGCAGCTAATATACATATGTACGTATTACTATAAAATATATATATATACACACACACACAGACACACAGTGCAGAGCATTGTAGCTGGATGGAATAAATATATGAATATATGAACACACAGTGCAGAGCATTGTAGCTAGATGGAATAAATATGTAAATATATAAACACCCACAGTACGGAGCATTGCAGCTAGGTGGAATAAATATGCAAGTATATAAACACACACAGTGCGGAGCAATGTAGCTAGATGGAATAATATGTAGATATATAAATATATAAACACACCCAGTGCTGAGCATTGTAGCTAGATGGAATAAATATGTAAATATATAAACACACACAGTGCAGAGCATTGTTGCTAGATGGAATGAAACAGCATAACCGTCTACTTAGTTATCCTACATGGTATGATTATGTGCCCATACATATTCTCACCCTCCATAGCGACCGGTAAGTTCCTAGTTGTATGCCGGAGGGGACCATTGTGTAAGTCTATTGCATCTTTTTCATTCAAAAAACTATTAGTTTGTTACGTCTTTTTGCTATCTCTGCGAGCAGCCCTGCTTAGGTTGTACAGTCTGACAGCCGTTGGTAGGAAGGACCTCCGAAACCTCTCGGTTGTGCACCTGGGATGATGTAGTCTGCTGCTAAATGAGCTCCTCAGTGCATTCAGTATGTCCTGCATAGGGTGGAACTCGGACTCCAGCAGAGATGACAGTTTAGCCACCGTCCTTCTCTCTCCTATCTCCTCCATCGGATCAAGGCGCTGCCCCAGGACAGAGCTAGCTTTCTTAATCAGTTTGTTCAGTCTCTTCCTATCGGCTGCAGTAATGCCACTGCCCCAGCAGACCACTCCAAAAGTGATGGCTGATGCCACCACCGTGTCATAGAATGACTTCAGCAGCGCCCCTTGTACACCAAAAGACCTGAGTCTCCTCAGCAGGAACAGCCTGCGCTGTCCCTTCTTGTAGAGTGCATCAGTATTGTGTGACCAGTCTAGTTTATTGTTCAGATGAATACCCAGGTACTTATAGGATGTCACCATCTCGATGTCTGTTCCCTGTATATTTACTGGTACTGTGAGGGGCTGCCCATGCCTGCGGCAGTCCACCACCAGCTCCTTAGTTTTCCTTGCGTTGATCTGGAGGCAGTTCCGATGGCACCAGTCCACGAAGTCCTGGATAAGCCCTCTGTACTCAGCTTCATCTCCATTGGAGATGAGGCCAACGATCGCAGAGTCATCAGAGAACTTCTGTAGATGGCAGTGTGTTGTGTTGTGTGAGAAGTCCGCAGTATAAAGAGTGAACAGGAAGGGAGCCAGCACCGTTCCCTGGGGGGCCCCCGTGCTACTGATGATCGTGTCGGACACACAGTCCCGGGTTCTCACAAACTGAGGCCGGTTCGTGAGGTAGTCCAGGATCCATGATGACAGGTGCTGGTCCACCCCTGCGCGCAGCAGCTTGTCCTTCAGGATCATCGGTTGGATGGTGTTGAAAGCACTGGAGAAGTCAAAGAATATGATCCTCACCATATTCCCGGGCTTCTCCAGGTGGGACAGAGAACGGTGAAGGAGGAAGATCACCGCATCCTCCACCCCAATGCCATGCTGGTAGGCGAACTGGAGTGGATCCATCGCTGGTTCCACCAGGGGGCGGAGGTGAGCAAGGAGCAGTCTCTCCAGGGTCTTCATCAAGTGGGACGTCAAGGCCACCGGTCTGTAGCTGTTCAGGTCTTTGGGGTGGGAAGTTTTTGGTACAGGTACCACACAAGATGTTTTCCACAGCTGTGGTACCCTCCCCAGTTTCAGGCTCATGTTGAAGATATACGTCACAATCCCACACAGCTGGTCTGCACAGGACTTGAGGAGCTTTGCGCTGATGCCGTCCGGTCCCGGCGCCTTCCTCGCCTTGATCTTCCTCAGCTCCGTCCTCACCTGGGTCCTGGTCAGGGTCAGGATGGGGGGCTGTGTGTTGGGAGTGGGGGGGTGTTGGTGGAGTGGGGAGTGGGCAGCAGGACTTGATTTCTTTAGAGGCAGCAGTGGTTGTTGTGCAGTCAGGGGGGAGGGCGGTTGGTCAAATCTATTGAAAAACAGATTCAGGTTGTTCGCCCACTCCCTGCCCCCTGTGGCCTGGGGGGAGGTATTCTGGAGCCCCGAGATGGTTTTGAGGTTTCTCCAGACCCCGCTGATGTCGCTCTGTTGCAGCTTGTCCTCCATCTTCTTCCTGAAGCTGTCCTTGCCTTCTCTGATCTTTCTCCTCAGCTCCCTCTGTACGGACTTCAGCATCTCCCTGTTCCCTGACCTGAAGATCCTCTTCTTCTCTCTCAGAAGTGTTTTTATCTCAGGGTTGATCCAGGGTTTGTTGTTTGAGTGACGCCGTATGGTCTTGGTGGGAACGGATTTGTCCACACAGAAGCTGAGGTAGCCCGTGAAGGTGTGAATGAGGCCATCGATGTCCTCACCATGTGGATCGCAGAGCTGCTTCCAGGCGGTGGCTTCAAAACAGCCCTTTAGGGTGTCCATTGTCTCCTCAGACCATAACTCCACAGTGTGCATGGCCGGAGGTTGTCTGTGCACTAGGGGTTTGTACACCGGCCGGAGATGAACCAAGTTGTGATCCGATCTCCCGAGTGGGGGGAGTTGTGATGAGGTGTACGCCTCCTTAGTGTTTGCGTAGAATAAATCCAGTGTTTTATTGTCTCTAGTGTGGCATGTGACATACTGGGTGAACGTGGGTAGAATGGGAGACAGTGAAACATGGTTGAAATCGCCTGAGATGAGGAGAAGAGCATCTGGGTGTTCTGTCTGCAGCCTGCTGGTTACTGAATGGATGACGTCACGTGCTGTCCCAGCGTTCGCCGTCGGATTTGCATAAACAACAATGCAGATCACGTGTGAGTGTTCTCTCGGGAGATATGTAGGCCTCATGCTAACAGCTAGCAACTCAATGTCTTTGCTGCAGTGTCGTTGTTTAACAGTGATATGTCCCGGTCTGCACCAGTTGTTGTTAACATACATTATCACTCCACCGCCCCTAGCCTTGCCACTGTCTGGTGTTCGGTCAGCTCGTATCATGTGAAAACCCTCCAGCTCAATGTTAGCATCTGCTGCTAGTTCAGTTAGCCACGTCTCAGTAAACAAAAGGAGAGAGCACTCCCGGTATGTGCTATCATAACGGGAGATAGCCGCTAGCTCATCTAACTTTCCCAGTATCGACCGTACATTTCCCATGACAACAGATGGAAGGGAGGGTCTGTACCTTATATTTTTTGTCCTCCGCCTTACTCCAGCCCGGCAGCCGCGGCGTTTTCGCCTCAGTTCTCTCGGTATGTCGAGTTTTTCCAATGGGACCGGGTGGCGGTTGAATGCTATCAGCTGTTCTCTGCTGTATCGTATCCTGCTATAAACAGTGGCTCCGTCCACCGGCTCAGGAGACATTTAGGACGATCTGTGTGTCCGTGATATAAGTGGGGTGAAAAAAAAAAAAAGACGGATCAAAAGAGAGAGGAAGGGAAAAAGACTCGGAATCGAGCCGCTGTTGCAAAAGGCAGCCGACTGGTGTGGCGCCGAGAGAAAAAAAAAAAATAAAAAATAAAAAATAAAAAAAAATTACTTCCTTTCAAACCGTTACAAAGAGAAAGGACACCAGATGGGACAGCATCAAATACCATGGGGAATTTGGGAGGACCAGGGATACTAAAGTGCCGAATAAACTCAGAGTAATTAAAGAGAAAGCCATCTTGCTTGAATAACCTGTCTACAAGTGTGATATTGTTGTCAAATCATTGTTGAAAGAAAACACTTCAGAGGTGGACTTACCATTAGGCAGTAGGCGGTTGCCTTAGGCCCCGACCTGCTAGGGGCCCCGATCTACTAGAAGCTCTATATATTTTTTCAAAAAATGTTTAGCATATTTAACGTGATGTCCAACAAAATATAGAAACATGGGTATTTATAAAAACGCCAACTCAGATCATGAAGATAACATCCTCCCCCCTTCTCCTCAGGCTGTTGGACTGTTCCACATATCTCAGAGCCGTATAACTCCGGTAGACTTCAAAAGAAGCTGTGAAAGGCGAAAGTCATGTGGGTCAAGGAGTGGCGAATGGTTCCAAACAATGGAATTTTCTCCATAGACCACCATTAATTTCACTGAGTGTCTGCTTAATAATCCCGAGTAAGTTAATGAATGGCCGTTGTTTTGGTCATTTTATCACTTAAGTTAACAGGTAGATTCTGTAGTCTGTGATCTTGTTTTATTTTGCCAGCTTTTTTCTTGTTTATGTGCAGTAAAAACTCATAAACTTGCAATTGTTATTAGCCTGTACTAGCTCAACTAGCTAGCTGGGTCAGCCCTTGCAAACCCTGCTGGCAAATGTGGGTATGTGTAAACAAACAGATCTTCCATGTGAAGTGTTGTTGTTTTTTTTAATAATACACAAGAGTCTACATTTAATGCATTTGTTAAGATTTGAGATTAGTAATCCACTTCAATACAAAAACAGGATGTCACTAGATAATTAAGTTACTTGAGCTGCAAATGTGCAAACTGTTAACTCCCCCCCCCCCCCACCACCACCACAAACATCATTGCAGTTGGTTTGGAGACATTTTTTCAAAAACCAGTGCAATTATTCTTGTATTTTTTCCATGTAAATTCATTCATTCATTCATTCATCTTCTTCCGCTTAATCCTTTTCGGGTCGCGGGGGGACTGGAGCCTATCCCAGCATCTTTGGGCGAGAGGCAGGGTACACCCTGGACAGATCGCCAGTCCATCGCAGGGCCAACACAGAGAGACAGACAACCATTCACTCTCACAGTCACACCTAAGGACAATTTAGAATCCCCAGTTTTTGATGCCAATTAACCTAACTTGCATGTTTTTGGCATGTGGGTGGAAACCGGAGAAATCCCGGCGTAAACCCACGCAGACACGGGAAGAACATGCAAACTCCACACAGATCACTGTTGGTCAGGGGCTGGGATCGAACCCAGGATCCTCCGGCCAAGAGTAAGTTGCTGTGCTGCCGCAGTGCTAACCACTCTACCACCACTCCGCCCTCCATGTAAATTTTCATCTTTATTCTTCTGAATGGCATTTTCCACAAAATTTTATGACTTTCTCAGTAATCTGCAGTTTTTTTCTTGTAACTTTGGCCTTTTTAACTCATACAGCGTCACTTTAACCTTCTTTGTTTTTCTACAGATGTAATTTTTGATACCTGAATGATATCATCATTTGAAAACTTCTGAGGACAATAAGTTTCAGGTAGGATGTCAGTCAGGCCTGACTGAATGAATGACTAAATGAATGAATGTGATTTTTATTCGGTAATGAACATACAATCAGAACAATTAAAAATATGTAGGACACATAAGAACAATCAAAAGGGTGTAGGCTGAAGCTAGTGCTTATATAGCACCTGCCCCATTACAATTTTAAAATCAATAACATAAAAATTTAAGTCATACCCAAAAAAGTGAAAAGAAAGTGTAGAACAAAGAAAAATTAGGGCCCTTTTTTTGTCTTTGCCTGAGGCCCCAATGTACTAAGTCCGCCCCTGACTGACTTATTTTTATAAAGGAGGTATTTATTATTCCACATGGACCAGTCCTTATATAGTGCTTTTCTAGTACTTGTAAGGAATATAAAATGTATGAAATTTACATTCAGAATTAAATTATGAAAAATAAATACAAATGTTCATGATTTTTCAATTTTTGACATGCACCTGGATTTCTTTAAAAAAGTTGTTACAAGTATTTCCTCTGAAACTTTAAGGGTCCCATTGACTACCCTTTTCCCACATTTTGGCAGCTCCTAAAGGTCTTAATGAAATGTTTGTGACATATTTTGGTCAGATTGGCTTAATTTTTTTAAAATTATTGCAGCATCATTGTGAATCATCTTTTGAATCCTTTGTTGGAACAGTTGGTTCAGTGCATGTCTCTTTAAATCCCTAATACTGTGGAGTGTGTGAATAAAGAGGCAGGTTTATGGACAGACGATTTATTCCACACTCACACATCTCTCAAGCACAGAAGAGACTGAATGATTACAGCACGATCTCCACTTTTACCCAACTCACTCTTCACACGTTTACATGGCATTTCTCATCACACAGCATGACATTTACATTACACTGCTTTCAATCCCCTATGTTCCTGACTCCTTACTGCTGTATCCCCAGGAACTCCCTGGGCATTGTTCTCCCATGTTTATTCACTGTCTCTGTCTGAGATGCTGCATAACCTGACTACCCCCCCCCCCCCCCCCGCCAGCATCTTAGATAGAACATCAGTCCACACGCTCTTTTGGCTTCAGTCTCCTCCCATCTCTGCTGTAACTGGGGTTTACCGCCTCCGTGGCGCTGCTGTGCCGGTGGGGGGGCTGCTGGGAGTGTGTCTGACTGCGGGTGGGCCGTTGCGAGGGGGGGGGGGGAAACTTCGGTCTGTCCGTGTGGCTGCCCTGGTGAATTGTTTCCCTGGGGAGCTCTCCGTGGGGGTCTTCCACGCCAAGGGGCCCTAGCCAACAGTACTAGCTCGTCCACCACTACAAATTCGGGTTTGAGACTGTCAATGCCAATTTTCTCCCGCCGACCCCCCAAGTCTAGCAAAAAATGCTTATCCCTTGTTTCCAGCACTCTGAATGATCCATTGTAGGGTGGGCGCAATGGAGGGCGGTGGGCGTCGTGTCTGATGAACACGAACTCCTCGTTCTTCAAAGTTTTAGGCACGAAGGCACGCGGAAAACAGTGGTGGGCCGGGCCCGGCAGTGTGCCTGTGTTTGCACTACACTGCAAAAGCTGAGACGGGCAGCTGTCCGGCGCGGGATTATCTGGCAGAATTTCCCCGGGCAGCTGTAGGGGCTGCGCAAAAACCAGCTCTGCCGGGGAAGCTTCCAAATCCTCTTTTGGCGAGGAGCGCAACCCCACTAAAACCCACGGCAACCTGTCTACCCAATTTGCATCCGTCAGTGAAGCCCTGAGTGCTGCTTTCAGTGATCTATGAAAACGTTCGCATAACCCATTGGCCTGTGGGTTGTACGCGGTTGTGCGATGAATTGCAACACCCAGGCTGCAGGCCATCGCGGACCAGAGTTCGGAAACAAATTGAGGGCCCCTGTCGGACGTAATGTCCGACGGGACTCCAAAACGTGCCACCCATGCAGTTAAAAAAGCGCGTGCCACGTCCGTGGACGTGGTTGCCGCCAGCGGGACTGCTTCTGGCCAGCGCGTAGTGCGGTCCACCACTGTCAGGAGGTGCGTGCACCCCTGTGATGGCGGGAGGGGGCCCACGAGGTCCACGTGAACATGGTCGAACCTCTTAGCCGGTACCTGAAACGGCTCCAAGGGGGCTCTCGTGTGTCTGTGTACCTTGGCTCGTTGGCACGCCACGCAGGCCGCAGCCCACTCTTTTACTTGTTTGTGTAGGCTCGGCCACACGAACTTCTCTCCCACCATTTTGACTGACGCGCGCACTCCTGGGTGCGCCAGAGTGTGAACCGACTCAAACACGTGGCGGCGCCACACGACCGGGACCACCAGACGCGGGCGTCCCGTGGAGACATCACAGATTAGGGGGGGCATGCCGTCTTGCAGCATCCTGCTCTCCAGCCTTAACCCTGTTGGTCCAGACTGGAGCGCACGCACGTCTGCATCGCTAATCTGCTCCGCGGCCATGGCTGCGTAATCTATCCCCACATAGACCGGGGCCACCACGGCGCGCGAGAGGCAGTCCGCCACCACATTCAGTTTACCCGACACATGCTGAATATCGGTAGTAAACTCTGAGATCGCGGCCAGCTGTCTCTGCTGCCGGCCCGACCACGGTTCTGAAACCTTGGCCATCGCGAACGTTAGTGGCTTGTGGTCCACGAACGTGGTGAAGCTGCGCCCTTCCAGCCAGAACTGGAAGTGGCATATGGCCAGGTGGAGAGCCAGCAACTCTCTGTCGAACGACTGTATTTACGTTCACTGTCGCGCAAAGTTCTGCTGAAAAAGGCGAGCGGCTGCCAAGCCCCGGCGATGCGCTGCTCCACGACAGCCCCTATGGCCACGTCTGAAGCGTCGGTGGTGAGCGCTATCCGGGCCGCCGAGTCCGGATGCACCAGCAGTGCGGCGTTTGCCAGGGCTGCTTTAACCTCCGAGAACGCCTGCTCTCGCTCTGGGGTCCATTCGACCCCATCTGCGGGTTTCTGTCTCTTGAGCGTGGCGTACAATGGTTGCATGAGCCGCGCCGCACGGGGAAGGAAACGGTTAAAAAATTTCACCATCCCCAAAAATTCTTGTAGCGCCCTGACCGTCTGAGGCCGGGGAAAATCCGCCACGGCGGCCACTTTGTCGGGCAACGGGATCGCTCCTTCCGGAGAGACGCGGTGCCCCAAAAAATCAATCTCCATCATGCCAAACTGGCATTTCGCCGGGTTGATTATTAACCCGTGCTCCTCCAACCTCCGGAAAACTGTCCTGAGGTGGGTTACATGTTCGTCTTCGGACGCACTGGCTACCAGGATGTCGTCCAGGTAGACAAACACGAACGGGAGATCGCGCAGCACTGCATCCATCATGCGCTGGAACGTCTGTGCCACTCCTTTTAACCCGAATGGCATGCGCAGGAACTCGAATAAGCCGAACGGGGTTATTACCGCTGTTTTGGGTACGTCCTCCGCACGCACCGGGACCTGGTGGTAACCGCGGACCAGGTCTATTTTGGAAAAAATGCGTGCTCCGGCGAGGTGAATGGAAAAATCCTGTATGTGGGGAATCGGGTAGCGGTCGTGTGCTGTGGCGTTGTTCAACCTGCGGAAATCACCGCACGGTCACCACGACCCCTCAGCCTTAGGGACCATGTGTAGCGGAGACACCCATGGGCTGTTCAATTGCCTGATGATGCCCAACCTTTCCAGGTTGGCGAACTCGTCGCGCGCTATGGCCAGTTTAGCTACGTCCAAGCGCTGAGGTCTTGCGAAAACGGGCGGCCCGGTGGTGGTGATAAAGTGCTCCACCCTGTGTTTAGCGATGGCCGCCGAAAACGTCGGGACCATGAGTGCTGGGAACTGAGTGAGCAGTGCGTGGAACTTACCGCCTGGAGCTGTGACATTGGCTTGTGCTGTTGGCCGGGTCCCTCGAGCTATACAGGGGAGAGAATCAAAGGACAGTGCATTAACCAGGCGCCTGTTAGCAACATCCACAAGTAAACCATGCGCACACAGAAAATCCGCTTCCAGGATCGGGAAACACAGTGCTGCTATGACAAAAGTCCACTCGTACGAGCGGCCATGTAGAGATAAGGCGTTCTCTCACCGAACGTCTTAATCTCCGAGCTGTTTACTGCCACAAGTCTGGGGCCGCTAGGTCCTGCCAGCCGGTCAGCGTAGGACAGCAGGATGACGCTCTTCTGGGCTCCGGTGTCGATGAGGAAGCGTCTCCCCGAGCGCAACTCCGTCACGTAGAGCAGTTTGTTCTCTTCACCGGTGGTCGTAGCTGCTACCGACTGCTGGCCTTGGCGTTTCCTGAGCGCTTGAACTGGCACGGTGGCGCACATCTGCGTGCGTTCTCTCCGAAGTGGCGGTGGTAGAAGCAGAGCGTGTCTCTCTGGCGCTCCTTGGTCCCCGCTGCCGCTACCGTCGGTGGCTCCTCGCCTCCTCTGGTCGTCTCGCTGGGCTCTGCCGCTGCTGCATTGACTGTGATCACCCTGGTGGTGAGGATGATCCGGTCTGCCTTCTGGGCTAGCGCACGGTAGTCACGCACGGCCAGCAACGGCGAATTGGCCAGAACCGCTCTCGCTTCTGTTGGAAGGTTCTGGAGGAAAAGGTGGGCAAACAGAAAGTGCCCATCGTCCGTGCCCGTTAACGCCAGCATCTTCTCCATCAGGTCGACGGCCGAACCATCTCTTAACTTGGTCCGCCCCAGGAGCCTCTCCGCTCTCTCACATTCCGAGAGTGTGTAGTGCCGGGTCAGCGCAGCCTTGAGCGCCTCGTATTTGTTGCAGGCTGGAGGCTGATCGAGCAGGCTCGCTACCTGCTGGTCTGTCCGAGCTGTGCACAAGTTAAAGTTGCCACAGCCTTCTGGAGATAAGGAATATGACCAAACATTACGTCTCGGACCAGAGTGTTACAGAAGTACTCTGTGGCGGGGAGCCATGCTGGAGTAAAGACGTGTTTTTCAGTGCTCCTGCAGACTTTTGGACATTTTACTTTTAAAAACGAAATTTCTCTGGTAAAGCTCAATACAAACTTGTCACCTATCATCATCGGACTTTCCTGCCCACTTTTATCGTCATGATGGATAAACTTCAGAAGTTTAAATTCGACGCTATCGACAAACCCAATAGGCCTAACACGAGGTTGCAAGCCGAGTTGGAAAAGAATGACGAACCACAGAGCGCAGTGCCAACGCTGACCACGGACGAAGGCTTCAAAACTCAGATTTTGGCATCTTTAAGAGAAGACATCACTCAAATTATATGGGAAGAATTTAAGAATGCCTTAGCTAACGATTTTGCCTCTCTCAAAGCGGAAGCTCAGGCTGTACGTTCGGAAATAGCCTACAACGCTACCTCTGTTAGCGCACGATTTGGCACAATCGAAGCTGACATTCAAGACGTGAAAGATGACATGTCTACTTGGTCAGATGACATAACTGGGCTTCAGAGCTCGGTGAAAGAGCTCCAAAGTGAAGTGAAGTCACTGCGGAGCAAATGTGAGGATTTGGAGGGGAGAATGAGACATGGAAATATCCGCATTGTCGGTGTCGATGAGCAAAATCCCTGCAATCCAAACGAGGTAGCTAAAATTATTAAACAAGCCTTACACATGGACCGAGAAGTGAAAGTTGATCGATCTCATCGTACACTAGCACCACGGCAAGTGGGAGAAGACAGACCCCGAGTGATAGTCGCCAAGATGCACTATGATGGAGATGCAGTGGATATTTTGAGAAGAGCCAGGGAAAAGGCACCTTTGATGTATAACGGCAACAGGATCAGTATCTTTCCTGACTATACAACAGGTGTTGCTAAAGCCCGGGCTGCCTTTTCAGATGCACGGAAGGCGCTACGAGGTCGACGTGATGTGCGCTTTGGTCTTTTTTACCCCGCAAGATTCCGGATCACTTTCGGGAATGAGAGCCTGGACTTTCACGATCCTACAAAGGCCATGGACTTCATAAAGAACAATATCCTGTCCGAAGCTGATGATCCTTGAGGTACCATGTTTGGATTATATAGCGTGAATCCGCAGGTTATGATCACATTGGATGCGTAACCTGTTAAAAACATGTTATTTACGGTGACGAGAATAATACATTATTTCTTTCTATCCTGTATTGTTATAGTGTAATGTGTTGAGTATTTTGAAAATTCTCACTTAATGTTGTTCCTTATCGTAACTTAGTCTGCAGGGGCCTGAGCTCCTTTAGTAAATTTGTTCTGCCGATTTAATTTTTGCTCCTCTTTTTTGCTGTGGACACAGCCTACCACAGTAGGTTGTGTATTTAGCTGCTAATACACAGTGGCTAGGGACTTAATCCCATCCTTTTGTATTTCACTCGTTCGATATACACTTTGTTATTGTGTTTTTTGCGTTCTGATCCTTTTGTTCCCCGGGGATCACATATTATTTAAAAGAGCAACAGAGTTATTATTTGATACTTGCTGGAACCATATTCTCCCAGTCATAAAGTCTTTCCACTTCGATGCAACATTCCTTTGTGAAGTAATATTCCCTATGTTGTTTCTGCTGTACTTTCGATCATGGGCCCGCCTCTGCATCAAAACAACTTTTATGATGCCCTATATTGTAACTATGTGCACCAAAGTACTTAAGTTATGAGTCCATTGACAATTATAAGTTATAATGTGAAGGGTCTAAATAGCCCCATCAAAAAGAAGAAAATATTATTACAGCTTAAACGTTTGAAGTGTCAAGTAGCACTATTACAAGAAACCCATTTGTCCGATGATGAGCACCTGAAATTAAAGAAATCCTGGGCAGATAAAGTATATTTCTCATCTCACTGCTCAGGTAAAAGAAGAGGGGTAGCAATATTAATACATAGACAAGTTAATTTTGTTGATACATTTGTACATGCAGATGGAGAAGGTAGATTTATTCTGGTAAATGGGCTGCTTGATGGCATACCTGTCTCTCTAATTAATGTGTATGCCCCAAATGAGGACCAACCAGGCTTTATCAAATTACTATTTAATAGAATCACGGAGTATAGTGTTGGTCTTTTACTTATGGGGGGAGACTTTAATTGTGTAATGTCACAACAAGACAGGCAACCTCCATCTAAAGCATCCATATCCAAGATGGGCAAGATGCTTAAATATTTGACTGCCGAAGCAGGAATAGTTGATGTATGGCGATCAAAATTTCCAAAAGAAAGAAATTTTACATTTTACTCTAACAGACATGCATCCTATTCAAGGATTGATTACTTTTTCACTTCTAAAGCTGAACTCCACAGAGTTGAAGACATAACCATCATGCCCATTACAATCTCTGATCATGCCCCAGTGGTTCTTCAGTGGGACATGGGATTGACACCAACTTATAAGCAATGGAGATTGAACGCCTCTCTTCTTAATGATAAAGATTTTATTACTCTCATTAAAACAGAGCTCAAGAACTATCTTGATATAAATGATACACCTGGCATGTCTCCTCTTGTACTTTGGGACTGTGCAAAAGCCTATTTAAGAGGTTGTATAATTTCTTATGCTACTGCAAAAAGGAGGCAAAAAATGGCTAAACAAACAGAATTGGAGCATAAAATCAGTGAGCTCGAACATAAGCATAAACGAGGGATGGTGTCTAATCTCTTAAATGAACTCAAAGCAGCCCGTACAGAGCTACAAGAGTTACTATCAGAAAAGATCGAGGGAACTTTACGTTTTGCCAAGCATCAGCATTATGAACATGGAAATAGAGCGAGCAGGCTTCTGGCTTTCAAATTACGTAAACAACAATCTTCTAATATTGTACATAAAATAAAATCTGGACACAAATATATAGTAAAGCCTAAGGAAATAGCTGAAACATTCGCAGAATTTTATAAATCCCTCTACCAAGATACTGATACATGCCCTGATGAGTCCAATATTGCTCAGTTCTTACAGGATATTAATATATCTCAGTTATCTGGTGAAATTGCTGCAAATTTGGATGAACCAATCCAAGATTGGGAAATAAAACAATGTATTTTATCTCTCAAAAATAATAAATGTCCTGGCCCAGACGGATTTATCAATGAATTTTATAAATGTTTCCATGAAGAACTTATTCCACTCCTCTTAAATGCTTATCACTATTCATTAGAAACAAAAACAATGGCTGTGTCATGGGTAGAAACTACTATAGTGGTATTACAGAAGGAAGGTAAAGATCCCACTGATTGCAGCTCTTACAGGCCATTGTCTATGTTAAATGGAGATGTTCGTATTTTGACGGGTGTATTAGCACGGCGACTAAATGACATAATAACTAACATTATTCATCCAGACCAGACTGGGTTTATTGTTGGGAGACATTATGTAAATAATTTACGTCGTTTGTTTAATATCTTATCATACCAAAAACAAAGCAAAACCAAGACAGTTGTATTATCACTGGATGCCCAAAAGGCTTTTGATAGAGTGTCATGGAAATATCTTATTCAAACATTAAAAAGATTTAATTTTGGCCCTAAATTTATCGACTGGATTGAAACCATCTACTCTTCACCTCAAGCAGCTGTGAGAGTTAATGGGTTTCGATCTACAAGGTTTAACTTGGGGCGTGGTTGCAGACAAGGATGTCCTCTGTCACCCTTGCTCTTTGCTCTAAGTATAGAGCCATTGGCTCAACTCATTAGAGATGACAGTAATATTAAAGGAGTGTTGATTGGCAAAGAAGTATATAAAATATCACTGTACGCGGATGATGTCCTACTGTATCTGACAGAGCCATCCTGTACAATTCCATGTTTAATGAAAATTATATCAACATATGGATATTTCTCAGGATATAAAATTAATGTTGATAAAACTGATGCAATGGACGTTTTGGACAATATTTCACCAGAGTTTAAACAACAAAGTGGCTTTCGTTGGCCTAAAGAAGGTATAAAGTATTTGGGCATCTATGTTCCCCTTTCATTAGACAAGATATTTGATGCAAATTATGGTAGGATAATTAGTACTATAAAAAATGACCTAAACCGTTGGTCATCATTGCCTTTGTCTCTCCTAGGTCGCATAGAATCCATTCGTATGAATGTTCTGCCTAGGCTTTTATATTTGTTTCAAATGTTACCAATACTAATACCTAAGTCAACATTTGAAGAAATGGACAAAACATTTTCAAAATTTATATGGCAGGGTAAGCGCCCTCGGATAAAATATAAAACACTTCAAAGACTTAAGGAAGAAGGGGGGCTTAACCTGCCAAACTTGAAATATTATTTTTGGGCTTCACAATTAAAACCATTGATTTCATGGATGCAGAATGACATTCATACGAGATGGGTGGACATTGAACAAAACTTAAGCCCCAAACCACTACAAGCTTTGCCATTTCCTAATATTCCAGTTGTGGGCTTATCAAGGTGGACTAAAACCACACTTGATATCTGGAAGAGAGTTGGAATTGCTTTTAAGTTACCAACTAGTCTATCTGCCTTGTCTAGTATTGGGCATCTAAAATCCTTTATACCAAGCAGATTGGATACGAGCTTTCTCAAGTGGGCTGATCATGGGCTTATTTACATACATCAGTTAATCGATAAGGATGGTTTTGTATCGTTTGAATATTTGAGAAGACACTTCCAACTCCAAAAAAATGATTTCTTCAGATATCTGCAAATACGATCTTTTCTGGTTTCTCATAAAGAGTGGGATAAAGTGCTAGACCCATCACTCATTGAACATTTTTTAATTCACACTCAAAAACACAAAGAGGATAAAAAAGTGATTTCAAAGTTATACAAAATATTTGGTTTAATGGCTCAAAATAAACCTATTCTGGCAAAACAAAGATGGGAGGCAGAGGTGGGTCAAATTTTCTCTGATCAAATGTGGGAAGAGGTATGTACAGTGGCGCATAAGACCACAAATTCAAATACATGGAGGGAATTTAAATGGAAGATATTTAGTAGATATTTCAGAACACCAGATATTGTGGCTAAGATGACACCAAATGTTCCAAGCCTGTGTTGGAGAAATTGTGGTACAGAAGTGCCTAATCACACACACATTTTCTGGTCGTGCCCTAAAATACAAACATTTTGGGATGAAGTGTACAAGGCAATAAATCATATGTTTCAAGTTACAATACCAAGGGATTTGACAGTAGCAGTTCTTGGCATCACCCCTCTGGAAGTGCATGGGAGAGCATCAACATACCTCCTAAACATACTTTTTGTAGCAGCCTTGAAATGTGTCACTGCTTCCTGGATGAAAACAGATCCACCCTCCTTCAGTGCATGGCTCCAAAAAGTACAAGAACTTTATCACATGGAGAAGATTACTTACGCACTGAGACTCCAATTACCTACTTTTAAATCAAGATGGCATCCAGTAGAAGTCTCTTTATTGTAGTTGTTCAAGGTGGCTATTAAGCGCTTGGTTTTATTTTTTGGCAGATGCTGTTTCTCTTATATTGATGTGGAATTTGTGTATTAAATAATCTTGACTACGTATGGCAATTATATCTGTAATGACTCTGTTGTCAAAAATTTTAATAAAATATAAGTTCTAAAAAAAGAAGTACTCTGTGGCCTAGGACTTCTCCGCCAGACCTCCCCATCCCCGGCCTTGACTACTGTTAGGTTAATTGGCTGTTCTAAATTGTCCCTAGATATTTGTTTCCTATAGGCCCTTAGAATAGAGGGTTAGTATTAATGAAAGCGCTTTGAGTGGTCTTTGTGACTAGAAAAGCGCTATATAAGTGCAGGTTAGTTAGTTAGTTAGTTAGTTACTGTGTCTCATCCCAAATAGAGACACCACAGATGGTGTGAAAGAAGACGAAAGAGAGGTAAATGTGGAGGTGTCCAAATGAAGCTAGTCACTAGCCCACAGACTCCTGATTCATTCCCTCATTCTGGCCAACATACGCTCACTAGACAACAAAATAGACCACATACAGCTCCTGAGATCTATGCAATGTGATGCGTGGAGCTGCTGTGTTTTAATCTTTATGGAAATGCGGCTAAATTACAATATCCTGGACTCTGCTATTCAGTAAACGGGGCTAACATGCTATCGTGCTGATCGGGTGTCCATGGCAGGAGGGAAAACCTGCAAGGGAGGCATGTGTGTTTACATCAATGACGCTTGGTGCCGAGATACGGCTGTTGTGCAGAAACACTGTTCTCCGTTGGTGGAGCCTATGATCATCAAGTGCCAACCCTTCTACTAACTGAGGGAATTTACATCTGTCCTGCTAGTTGGCATGTATGTCCCTCCCACCACCATCGACGAGAGAAGAGAGGCACTAAATGAACTCTATCAGGTCATCAGTAAGACACAACAGTGCACCCAGATGGATTCCTCATCACAGCAGGTGACTTAAACCATGCAGATTTAAAGGCCCTCCAACCGAAACTACACCAACATGTGGATGTTCCAACAAGAAGAGACAACTTGCTGGACGTGTTGTACACAACTCTCAAGAGTGCATACAGAGCCCCCTTTCCCCACCTGGGTCTTTCTGATCACATCACCATCTTGCTAAGGCCTGCATACAGACCCAGAGTGAAAGCCATCAGACCAACACAAAAGCAGGTACGTGTGTAGCCAGAGGGGGCATCGGATGCTTTGAAAGACTGTTTCAGCGCTACAAACTGGGACATTTTCAATCATGTAGCAACTCACAATGAACACACAAACATAGAGGAGTTCACTGAGGTTGTTGTAGCATACATAGCTAAATACATTGATGGCAGCGTGGTGGTAGAGTGGTTAGCACTGCGGCAGCACAGCAACTTACCCTTGGCCGGGGGATCCTGGGTTCAATCCCAGCCCCTGACCAACAGTGATCTGTGTGGACTTTGCATGTTCTCCCCGTGTCTGCGTGGGTTTACTCCGGGATTTCTCCGGTTTCCTCCCACATGCCAAAAATATGCAAGTTAGGTTAACTGGCATCAAAAACTGGGGATTCTAAATCGTCCTTAGGTATGACATGAGAGTGAATGGTTGTCTGTCTCTCTGTGTTGGCCCTGCGATGGATTGGCGATCTGTCCAGGGTGTACCCTGCCTCTCGCCCAAAGATGCTGGGATAGGCTCCAGCCCTCCTGCGACCCGAAAAGGATTAAGCGGAAGAAGATGAATGAATGAATGAATGTCACTCACTGCAAAACCATGGACAGTCTTCTCTGTTGTTTATATGGGTTAATTATGAAGGTAAGAGTAATTAAATGCTAAAAGACAGGGGAAGCCGTCTTCGAGTCATCCAACAGTTACATATATCACTTTTGGTGTGATGCAAGTGTGTGCAATTATGCATTTCACATCCCATGTAACCTTATCCCATTATAATGACCTTGTCTTACCTAGCATTCCTGGCAATTTTCCAGTGTGGGAAAAGTGATTTTTCGTTAAGAAAGAACCTTCAGTATTCACCATATCATACTGATGACATGAAAACATTGTACGGTTTGATTTCCAATTAGTATCTAAATATTTTTTAACTTCAATGTCAGGACACACTGCATCACAAGATTTTGTCGGTCCAAAACTGTTGCCACAACCTACAGTCATGTGAGAAAATTAGGACACGCTGTATTAGCTTGTGTGTTTTTTTTGTGAGGAATTTGGACATGTGGCTATTTAATATCATTGTTAAAAATACAGGGAGATTCATGTAATACAACTAAATTAAAAATGAAAACTTTTCCAAATATCCTGTACAATGTAATTCTAAACAGTGAGGAATAAATTGGGACACCCCCCCAGCTTTTTTAGGACACCCCCACATTCAATCCCACCTAAAATGGCTAAAGTAAATATTTTGTGCACATAAAAACATAACCAGGGTTAGACATATGAAAATTTCTGAGGTTGCCCAATACAGCCAGGAGAGCCTGATGGAAGGCAGCATTTTGAGCCATCTCCTCCCTTCCTGCCTTGCTTCACAAGCGTCCTCAGCAAGCCGGTTGACAGTCTGCATTTGCTGGGCAAATGCTTCAGCCTGCTGTTCAAGCAGTTCATGGTGCTGTTGCCGCTGTAGTTCGATCTGTTCACGGTGCTGTTCCTGTTGCAGTTCTTGGTGCTGCAACTCATCGCCACGCATCTCGGCAAACACAGTGGCAAGTGCTGCTGTGGGGTGGCTCCTTTTCCTCTTGCCTACACGAAAGACAGAAATGGGCAGTGGTCAGTAAAAGCAAGTGCAAAACATATACACGGGAAATACACGTGAAAGCCAAGTGGCAGGATGTGACAAAAATGCTTTGTTGTTGTATATAAGCACTGCGCTTCAGTACAGCAGATTTTTTAAACACCAGGTTTATGATTAAAATAACTTGTTTTTAGTGTGGCCCCAGGAATGTGAATGACTTAATACAGTCAGTTGACTACAATCATTTGAATGAAGCACGTTGACATTCGAAAGTGAGTTTTTGTGCCACATCAGCTCTGCACATGTACATTTTTCAAGCCTGTGATTCATGGTGGAAAAGAAACAGCACAGCAACACTGCAGTGGGAAAATACACAGAGTAGACATGTGGGTGTGTTATGAGGCTTTATGAAATTATATGAACCACTTTATAAGTCACAGGTTTTACAATGCACTTGTATATGTTGAGATGTTGGCTCCACTTGACCTGTATCCATAAACAAAACAGTGTATTAATCTTTTGTTTGCTGCACTTTACCTGTATCAATGTGTTGTGCCACACATTGATGGATTTGTGCCACACGTCGACGGAGCTGGGGCTGGTACCAGTGTCGGATCTACAACGGTGCCAGGATTGCCTGGGGGATTCGTGCTGAGGGAGGGGGACCCCGGGCATGTGGAAACAGATTCTAGAAAGAAAGTACACACAACTTTAATGCACAGCATGAAAGTGCAACACGTACACAAAGCATTTTTTTTTTTAATATATATTTTATTCAGTTTTTTTGAAAATAAGACAGAACAATAAACAATAAACACTGCCAGAGCTCAAGAAAATACACAAAGAAATAAGTGATTGTTACACAAAGCCCATATAACTACAAAAGTGTAAGCAGTCCATGCTAAGCAAGTTTCATAATACAATCCTTTCATGTTACAGGCTGAGTCTTCTTTTTCTTAATGTGATCCATAAGTGGTCCCCAAATTTTAGTAAACATATCTTGAGTATTAGACAAATGATATCGAATCTCTTCAAGGTACAAGCAGGATGCCAAATCGTTAAGCCAGTTAATATAACTGGGCGGCGTATTGGCCTTCCATTCTTTCAGAATGACCCTCTTCGCAACAATCATGCCAAACCTAATAGCATGCTGAAGTGACTGTGAGCAGAGCAAAGTTTGATCTGAACAACCAAGTATTACTGTTAAGACATCAGGTATTATGACTTTTTTATATATGACACTGTACAAATTAAAAATCTGAGACCAAAAATTTTTAAGCGAGGGGCAGGAGAAAAATAAATGACATAAAGTACCATCACTTATTTTACACTTGTCACATAGTGGTGAAATGGTCGGAAAAAGTCTATTAAGGCGAGTCTTAGAGTAATGTAATCGATGTATTACTTTAAATTGTATTAGCTGAAGTCTGGCATTTACTGAACATGAATGAATACCAACTAAGGCTCTTTCCCATAGATCCTTTGAGATCTCTATACCTGCATCCCTCGTCCATGCCTCCTTGACATGGGTCGAAGATGTTGGCCAAGAGAAAAGATTAACGAATTCTGAAACTAAATGCTTGGAGGTTGGGTGTTTTCTCAAAACCTCATAGAAATCATGTTGTACAGGAAGTTTGACAAAATGGGTTAAAGACTGTTGTACAAAATGTCTAATCTGCAGGTACCTGAAAAAATGATCAGGTGGGAGATTGAACTTCATTTGTAATTGTGTAAAAGATGCAAATTCTTTGTTGATATACAGGTCCTTTATTAAAAGAATACCTTTATTTGACCATTGCCTGAACACAGGATCTGATAAAGCTGGTTTGAAGGCAGGGTTTTGGCATATAGGTGCATATATAGAAAGGTCAGGAAGATGCAATATCTTCTTAATTTGTTTCAGAATTCTGAAGGAATTGTGCAGCACAAAGTCATGTCTGAACACATTCAGAGGGACGTCGACCTTGCTAAATAATAAAGCAGATAAAGATGTACCAATGAGGGATTGACAGTTATGAGATTCAAGTGCAGGCCAACACGGTATTTGATCCGCATTATGATTATCTTGGGACCAGAAGACCAAGGCCCTAGCGTTGCAGGCCCAATAATAATGTCTCATAATAGGCAACCCAAGACCACCCTCAACCGAGGATTTTTGGAGATGTAATTTAGAGACACGGGGGTTTTTGCCAGCCCAAATAAAGGAGATGATAATGGAATCAACTAATTTAAAAAAAGATGCTGTAAGAAAAATTGGCAGATTCTGAAATAAATATATAAATTTAGGAAGTACAATCATTTTGACAATATTTACTCGTCCAATTAGAGAAATTGGTAGTAATTTCCATTTCTCAATCATGCCCCTAATCTTATTTAATAGTTCTGTAAAATTCAATTTAAAAATAAGTTTAGGATTCCTAGGGATGGTGATTCCTAAATATTCAAAGTGCTCATTTGATATTTTAAAAGGTAATGTGTTGAGAAATGTTTTATCTAGACCATCTGAAAGAGGCATGAGAACACTTTTCTCCCAGTTAATGGTAAAACCAGAGAACTGACCAAATTCCCTAATGATCTCGAGAAGAGGTGGAAGAGACTGTCTAATGTCAGACAGTGTCAAAATGACATCATCAGCGTACAAGCCAATAGTGCATTCAGATGCGCTATATCTAAACCCAACTATTTCAGGCTCCATCCTGATGGCAACAGCAAGTGGTTCAAGCGCCAGAGCAAAAAACATTGGCGATAGGCAACAGCCCTGCCTGGTCCCGCGATGTAATAAAAATGGGGCAGATTTATTGTTGTTAGTAAGTACATATGATCTAGGACGTGCATAAAGCATTTTTGCGATAGCTATAAATCTGTCACCAAAGCCAAATCTTTTAAGAGTAATAAACATATACTCCCACTCAATTTGATCGAAGGCCTGCTGTGCATCCGAGGAGACAACAGCAGAATATGGTGGGTTGTTAGAATACATGACGTTCAGAAGTCTACGAGTATTCGAAAATGCAAACCTTTCGGGGATAAACCCGGTTTGGTCACTATGAATTAAGGAACCAATGTGTTCGTTCAAGCGGTTTGCCAAAACTTTTGCAACAATTTTCTGGTCACTATTTAAAAGGCTGAGAGGGCGATAAGAAGCTAGATTTGTTTCATCTTTACCCTTCTTCAACAGTAGACAAATGTTCACATCGTATAATGTCTCTGGGAATGATCCTTCCTTCACGGAAGAGTTTATCATACGAAGCAACAATGGAGCAAGTTTATCAATGTGAATTTTATAAAATTCAATGCCAAATCCGTCAGGGCCACAAGCCTTACCATTTGGAAATGAACGGATGGCAGCTTTGATCTCCTCTAGTGTGAAGTCAGCATCCAACTGTTGTTTGGCATTTTCACTCAATGTGGGCATATCCAATCTATTTAAGAACCCCCATATGTCTTCCTTTGATGACGATGATTTAGAGGTATATAAGTTTTTATAATATTCATAAAAAGTGTTATTTACCTGTAAAGGGTCAGTTATTAGTTCTCCATTAGATACAATTTTATAAATTGCCCGTTCAGCTTGAACACCTCTCAACTGCCTAGCGAGTACGCTGTGTGCTTTATCACCAAGCTCAAATTGCTTTTGTTTAAGCTTTCGTATATAATTACAAACATGCTCACCAAGAATGCGGTTGTATTCAAGTCTTGCAGATACAATATTCTTTAGTATTTCATCTGATTTTGAGATACGAAATGATTCCTCCAACAAAGGGAGTTGGGCCTGTATTTCAGACATACGCTTCTGTTTAGCCTTTTTATTATAAGACTGGTACGAGATAATATCACCCCTAATAACGGATTTAAATGTTTCCCACAGTGTGGAATCAGATACCTCACCATTATCATTAAAGTGTAAGAAATCTGTAATTTTGTTTGAGATGCTTTCACAAAAAGCTTTATCTGAATTTAATGCCGGATTGTATTTCCAATTATATGAGTGCACAAGCATGTTGAAGTTTATTTTAACAGACACAGGGGCATGATCAGAAATTAAAATATTGTTATAATCTGAACTGACAACGTTGGTAATTAAATTGGAATCAACGAGAAAATAATCAATCCTAGTAAAACTGCCATGTACCTGGGAGAAAAAGGAGTGCTGTCTGTCCAAAGGATGTTGATGCCTCCAAATATCCACTAAATTTAGCGATTTAATAAGATTATTTAGGATTGGCACAGATTTTAACATGGGAGCAGTTGTAATGGAAGATCTATCAAGATGAGGGTCTAGGAAACAATTAAAATCACCTCCTATAATGATGTTACAGTTATTCTGTTCCGCAACAAGACGAAAGATTTTACAGAAGAAATCCGGACTGTCAAAATTTGGAGCATATACATTTAAAAGGGCCAATGGCATCGAGTTTATGGTGTCATATCCGGCTCTAGGGAGCCGGGCAATCAGAGCCAGGGACAAGCCAGTGAGTCGAGATGGTTTATTTTGGGTAAGGGATAAGGGATGAGGAGAGCACAGATACTCATGCAGAGGTACACTCACAGGTTGCACAGCGCAGAGGTAAGCAGCTCGTACCGGACGTGGGGGTAACAAGACGTACATCCTCACAGCGGGATACAAACACAGGAATGCTGCAAGGGGAGTTGAGGCTGACACCAGACGAAGGGGCTTCAGCCTAGCAGTGCTTATGTCGCAGCCCCGAGTCATCGAGGCTGCTCCTATTTATCCTCATTGGCAGCGCCCCAGCTGATGAAGACTAATTGGCCCCAGCCGTCCATAATGCTGCCAGCTGGGGGCCAGCTGAGACGCTGCTCAATGGGAGGCAGGGATGAGGGAAAACATGGGCTCAGTGCCGAGACGGCATCTCAACCCATGGTGACATATGGTACCTGTTACAAGCACAAATCTCCCACCTGGATCGGTCACCATAGACTTGAATACAAAAGGTATAGTTCTGCGCACTAAGATGGCCACTCCTCTGGCCTTTGAGGAAAAGGTAGATTGATAGACCTGGGATATCCATAAGGCTCTCAACCGTCTCTGTTCTGTGGGGGGAATATGGGTTTCCTGTAAGAAGATTATATCAGAGGATAATGATTTCAGATGTGAAAATATTTTTACTCTTTTGAGAGCTTTCCCCAAACCCCTACAGTTCCATGATGTGAACGTGAGATGACTCACACCTGATCCAGAAGAACCAGCTTGCATTCAAAAATTAAATTTAAAAAATATATGGGCTTAGGCAGTAAATGGCTACACTGGCAGGCAAAACAAACCAAACAAAGAACAAATTAAAAAAGAAAACATATTATAAAAACCCATTCCCTTAACGCCGCAAAAAACAGGAACAAAGCGGCAAAACCCACTAATACTTGGGAGACTGCTGGGTAACGGACACAGTTTTGCGTTTCAGCAAACCACCAATGGAGCCGCGCAGTCTTCTAATGTAAATCAATTAACTGAAAAAAAAGCTACACACAAAGACAATATAATTAACTTGGAATATGCCATCAAAAAAGGACGAGGCAGAATAAAGTGCAGTATTAGAGTGGCGTCAACAGCTGTATAATTTAAACAATGTGCACTTCGCCAGTTATACACTGTCAGTCAGGGAGTTGGCAAACCTCTCTGCATCCGCTGGAGTGTTAAACACTTTAACTTCTCTGTTGTGGACGACCTGAAGCTTGGCTGGAAACCGTAGAGAACACTTGGCGCCGGCATCAGTCAGCTTCTTCTTGACGTTGTTAAAGGCTTGACGCAGTGATGCAACCTCCGCCGTGTAGTCCGGGAAGATGTACACTTTGTTGCCTTGATAACGGAGTGGACCCTGTTGTCTGCTGAGTTTAAAAATATTGGCCAAGTCGCGGTCATTGTGGACTTTGGCGATGATCATCCGTGGGCGCTCGTTGTCCGGAGGCTTAGGTTTGAGGCTGCGGTGGGCACAATCAATTTTAACGGGCTTGGTCAGGTTATTCGGGCCAAGCATCTCCGGTAGCAGTCGTGTCACAAACTCCGTGGGATTGCCCTTCTCTTCTCCTTCTTTGATCCCCACGATCCTGATGTTTAACCTCCGCGAGCGCCCCTCCAAGTCATTTAGCTTAGCCTTGAGCCGACCATTTTCCACCTGCAACTCACGGTAGCTAGCTTCCAGTCCCGTGATGCGAACATCTGCGTCGGAGAGTGCTACATCCATACTATCCAAGCGTTGTTCAGTCTGATTATGTTCATTCTGTAATGTGCCCAAATGCGTCTCCACTGTGCTTAAGCGACCCTCCACGGACTTTTTCAACTCTTCCATCTGCGCTGAAACTTTAGCTAGCTCAGCGCCATATTTGTTAACTGCAGCTAATATAGCTTCGTTGCTAGCGCTAGCCGAGGCTGAATTTGATGGTTTTACCTCGTCTCTCTTGGGTGGCATAATTGGAGGTTAGTTAGAAACAGCTCTGACGATAAGTAGGCAAAAAGTTGGTAAGTAGGTGTAGCAAAGATAAACAAAATTTAGAAGTCTGCGAAGGAGCCTCGTGGAAACACGTCTACTCCATTACTGCGCACGAGCGCCCCCTGTACACAAAGCTTTTTAACCAGGATTAGCATATTTTGCCATTTTGCTCTCATAAGCGAATACATCGGACAGAGCCAGTGCAAATCATGGCGAGCTAGCTAGCTAGCTAGCTAGCGCCCTTGGCTAACCCAGGAGAGAATGGCATTATAATTGCTCAAAAAAGTTAGCGTGGCACCAGTAGGCTGGATAGAGCAAAAATATGCATAATATCACAAAACAGTCACCATCCATGGTTTGTAATAATATCATAGACGGGTCGACTCCCATCTCCCTCCCATTGCTGGCTGGCTGACTACCGTATGTGGCGTCCATCTGTTCGAACCATTTTCATTATTGTTTTTGGTTCGCCCCACTTCGACCGTTGTGGTCCTTGATGGCCCGGTAATCACATTTCATTTTTTTTTAGCTTATCCCAACATTGCTTTATTGTCCGGTTGTAGCCGCGGGCGGACAACTGCTCCGCGACCTCATGAAAAATCTTCTCATTGCAGTGCACTCTGTCTAACTCCCTCTGGAGCCTATCGTCACCCACAATGCCAAGAAAAGTCTGCACCTCCTTGTGCGACCACGGTGCAGAAATAGAAGATTTCAGTGAAGCCGAAGCCATCTCTACTGTTTGCAGTGATTAGTCGCCGAAGAGTTTTGCAAATAGCGGTTGTACATAAGCAGAACAACAGCACTCTTATGGCGTTACACCCACTCTCATGACGTTACACCCAGACCAATCAGTGGCCTGCAGTGTTTTTACATCACATTTTCATGTCGGAACGGTACGGTTGGAACCCCTCTTCTGCAGGTCTGAAAAATCGGAACCATAACATTACAGTCCCTAGTGGAAAAGCCATCAAACCGTACCATACCAAATTGTACCGAACTGACACTAGTGGAAAAGGGGCATTAGAGTCTGACTGGGGTGCTGGAGGGTGCTCCTCTTGGAGACTCCATTGGCCTACTGGGGGACTTCAACACACACGTGGGCAACGACAGTGAAACCTGGAGGGTGACATAATGTCCGGCTCAGGAAACACGCACGCAGGCTCAGGGTAGATTTAACAGCTTTATTTAACAAGCAGGCGTGTATGGATGGATGTGTGAGATATGTATATGTGGTGAGGGTGAACGCCGATGCACAGGAAGCAGAGCGGTGCGCCGTACAGCCGGGCAACCCTATGGAGAGAACAGAGGACAGGGGTAAAGGGCACCACACCTGGACAGGAATAATGAGCAGTGTGCTGCTTACTTGTGGACGACAGGTGGCTGGCGTTGGCAAGGGAGTAGCCTGGAAGACAGCGTCCTGCAGAGCCTGTGACGACGGTGAGGGTTGGATGGCGATGACGGGGTATCCGCCGCCAAGGAATCCACCTGTGCACAGGGGAGAAGACTTGTAAAAGGTAAGGGAAGGAATGCTTACGTAGAAGCGTAGTTTTGCTGTCGTTTTGGAGACGATCCAGCTGCGAAGAAGTGCCGATGCGAACAGACGGCTCCAGACCGCTGCACAGGCTGAGTGGGCTAAATAGCTCGTGGCTGACGAGGCGCAGGTGTGCACGCAGCTGAGGCAGATGATGAGCGGCAAGTCGTGACAGAGGGGGGTGATTGGGAGGAACGGCCTGCTCGATCTGAACCCGAGTGGTGTTCAATTATTGGACTTCTGTGCTAACCACAGTTTGTCCATAACAAACACCATGTTCAAGCATAAGGGTGTCCATATGTGCACCTGGCACCAGGATACCCTAGGTCACAGGTCGATGATTGATTTTGTTAACGTGTCATCAGACCTGCGACCATATGTCTTGGACACTTGGGCAAAGAGAGGTGCAGAGCTGTCAACTGATCACCACCTGGTGGTGAGTTGGATCCGATGGCAGGGGAGGATACCATTCAGACCTGGTAGACCCAAACGTACAGTGCATCCGGAAAGCATTCACAGCGCTTCACTTTTTCCACATTTTATGTTGCAGCCTTATTCCAAAATGGATTAAATTCATTTTTTTCCCTCAAAATTCTACACACAATACCCCATAATGACAATGTGAAAAAGCTTTTTTTTTTTTTTAGATTTTTGCAAATTTATTAAAAATAAAAAAAACTAAGAAATCACATATCCATAAGTATTCACAGCCTTTGCTCAAAGTTTGCTGATGCACGTTTGACAGCAATTACAGCCTCAAGTCTTTTTGAACATGATGCCACAAGCTTGGCACACCTTTCTTTGGGCAGTTTGGCCCATTCCTCTTTGCAGCACCTCTCAAGCTCCAACAGGTTGGATGGGAAGCGTTGGTGCACAGCTATTTTCAGATCTCTCCAGAGATGTTCAGTTGGATTCAAGTCTGGGCTCTGGCTGGGCCACTCAAGGACATTCACAGAGTTGTCCTGAAGCTACTCCTTTGATATCTTGGCTGTGTGCTTATGGTCATTGTCCTGCTGAAAGTTGAACTGTCGCCCCAGTCTGAAGTCAAGAGCGCTCTGGAGCAGGTTTTCATCCAGGATATCTCTGTGCATTACTGCACTCATCTTTCCCTCTATCCTGACTAGTCTCTCAGTTCCTGCCGCTGAAAAACATCCCCACAGCATGATGCTGCCACCACCGTTGGCATGGTTATCAGCAGTGCCTGGTTTCCTCGGAACATGATGCCTGGCATTCATGCCAAAGAATTCAATCTTTGTCTCATCAGACCAGAGAATTTTGTTTCTCATGGTCTGAGAGTCCTTCAGGTGCCTTTGGGCAAACTCCAGGTGGGCTGCCATGTACCTTTTACTAAGGAGTGGCTTCCGTCTGGCCACTCTACCATACAGGCCTTATTGGTGGATTGCTGCAGAGATGGTTGTCCTTCTGAAAAGTTCTCTCTTCACAGAGGAACGTTGGTGCTCTGATAGTGACCATCAAGTTCTTGGTCACCTCCCTGACTAAAGCTCCCTTCTCCCCCGATCGCTCAGTTTAGATGGCCGGCCAGCTCTAGGAAGAGTCCTGGTGCTTTAGAACTTCTTTCATTTACGGATGATAGAGGCCACTGTGCTCATTGGGACCTTCAAAGCAGCAGAAAATTTTCTGTACCCTTCGCCAGATTTGTGCCTTGAGACAATCCTTTCTCAGAGGTCTACAGACAATTCCTTTGACTTCATGCTTGGTTTGTGCTCTGACACGCACTGTCAACTGTGGGACCTTATATAGACAGGTGTGTGCCTTTCTTAATCATGTCCAATCAACTGAGTTTACCACAGGTGGACTCCAATTAAGCTGTAGAAACAGGATGCACCCAAGCTCAATTTTGAGCTTTATGACAAAGGCTGTGAATACTTATGTACATGTGAGTTCTTAGTTTTTTATTTTTAATAAATTTGCAAAAATCTAAAAAACAAAAAACAAAACGTTTTTTCATGTTGTCATTATGGGGTATTGTGTGTAGAATTTTGAGGAAAAAAATAATTTTAATCCCTTTTGGAATAAAGTTGTAACATAACAAAATGTGGAAAAAGTGAAGCACTGTGAATACTTTCCGGATGCATTGTATAGTAAGGGTGTGCTGGGAATGTCTGGCTGAGGCCTCTGTCCGTGAGGTCTTCAACTCCCACCTCCGGAAGAACTTCAACCATATTCCGAGGGAGTCTGGAGACATGGAGTCTGAATGGGCCATGTTCTCCACCTCCATTGTTGAAGCGGCTGCCCAGAGCTGTGGCCCTTAGGTCATTGGTGCATCTCGTGGTGGCAACCCCCAAACCAAGTGGTGGACACCAGTGGTGAGGGGGGCCATTAAGCTGAAGAAAGAGTCCTATTGAGCCTGATTGGCTTGTGGGACTCCCGAAGCAGCTGAGGTGTACCAGCAGGACAAGCAGAGTGCAGCTCAGGTGGTTGTTGAAGAAAAAACACGAGTGTGGGAGGAGTTCGGTGAGGCCATGGAACAAGAATTTCATTTAGCCTCGAAGAGATTCTGGCAGACTGTCCGGTGGCTCAGGAGGGGGAAGCAGCTCCCTGTCCACACTGTGTATGGGGCGCTGCTGACTTTGACTGGGGATATCGTCGGGCGGTTGAAGGAATACTTCGAGGATCTCCTCAATCCCACTAACATGCCTTCTACAGAGGAAGCAGGGCTTGTGGACGAGGGGGACGACTTGCTCATCACAGGGTCTGAAGTTGCCAAGGTGGTTCAAAAGCTCCTTGGTGGCCGGGCCCTGGGGGTGGATGAGATTCACCCTGAGTACCTCAAGGCCCTGGATGTTGTAGGGCTGTCATGGTTGACACGCCTCTGCAACATTGCGCGGAGGTCGGAGACAGTGCCTTTGGCATGGCAAACCGGGGTGGTGGGTCCTCTCTTCAAGAAAGGGGACTGGAGGGTGTGCTCCAACTTTAAAGGGATCACACTCCTCAGCCTCCCTGGGAAGGTCTATGCCAAGGTACTGGTCAAACCTCAGATTCAGGAGGAGCAATGGGTTTTTTGTCCTGGCTGTGGCACATCGGACCAGCTCTTTACCCTCTCGAGAATCCTCGAGGGTTCGTGGGAGTTTGCCCAACTAGTTTACATGTGTTTTGTGGACTTGGAGAAGGCACTCGACCGCATCCCTCGTGGTTTTTTGTGGGGGGGGGGGGGGTGCTTCGAGAGTGTGGGGTATTGGGCTCGTTGTTATGAGCTATCCAGTCTCTATACGACCGTTGTGAGAGTTTGGTTCATATTGCCAACACTCGATCTGACTCATTCCCAGTGAGAGTTGGACTCCGCCAAGGCTGCTCTTTGTCACCGATCCTGTTCATAATTTTTTAATCAACTGCTGCTGAGCCCCCTCACCAGGAACAGAACAAGACCTTTCTGTGGCAGATGTTAAAAAATGGAAAGGTTCTTTCCTCTGTTCCCGCTCTGCCGCTGCTGGGAAGTCGGACGGGTCCTCCTGGGAAAAGCTGGAGCTCATCTGATGAAGAGCCAGAGCCAGAGGTACGTGACGTCGAGAGGAGTGGCATTTCCCGGCGCCTTTCTTCCACCTGGACCCACCGAACACCAACAGAGATTCACAAACCTCTTCATTCTTGGTGGTGGACTCTGCAGGGGATAACAGTATGTGTGTGTGTGTGTGTGGGGGGGGGTACTGCTGGCTCCGGTGAGGAGGAGATGGTGGGAAATGGTGGTAGTGGAGGGAGGGTGGGGTTCTGTACCCTGGGGTGTGCACAGACGAACACCGAATACCAGCAGGGGAGACACAGAACAGGAACAGGAGATCAGGGACAACACAACCATGACAAATAATGATAATCACAGAAAATAACTAGAAAAGCACTCGGAGAGCGCAGACCTCCGCCAAGCGCCACAGTTCCCCCCTATACAGTGTTTGTGTGTACGTTTTCAGATTCCTTGACCATGAAAACGTATGACTAGCAATTGGATTCACAATGATAGGATTAGTGGTTCAGTAGTAAAAGCATTACCTCCTTGGCGGAGGTAATAAACTGAAGTGTTGGTATTGTGTCCATCTCCTCCATCTGCAAAGTCCCAGGCTGCGAGCGTTTTCATAGATCACTGAAAGCAGCACTGAGGGCTTCACTGACAGATGCAAATTGGGTAGACAGGTTGCCGTGGGTTTTATATTGGGGTTGCGCTCCGCGGCAAAAGAGGATTTGGAAGCTTCCCCGGCAGAGAGGTTGTTTTTGCGCAGCCACTATGGCTGCCCGGGGAATTTCTGCCAAATAATCCGGCGCCGGACAGCTGCCCGTCTCAGCTTTTGCAGCGTAGCGCAAACACAGGCACGCTGCCGGGCCCTGCCCACCACTGTTTTCTCGCGTGCTTTTGTGCCTAAAACTTTGAAGAACGCGGAGTTTGTGTTCGTCAGACACGACGACCAGCGCCCTCCATTGCCCCTGCACACATGTTGAAAATGGCCGTATCTCACAATGTTAAAGAATCCTTTAAAAAATTCCTGTATCCAGACGGTGATCCGGATCATCCCCAAAATTTAATCAGTTCTTCCTTGTACCATTTCCAACAACGCCTGAAAGTGTCATCGAAATCCGTCCAAAACTTTTTGAGTTATCTTGCTAACCAACAGACAGACAGACAGACAAACAGACAAACGCTTGCAAAAACATAACCTCCTGGCCTGTGGCCTGGCAGAGGTAACCAGAATAAACTTAAAGCGTGAGCATGGTCCTCCGCCCATGCACAGCTTCTAACGACACGGGTCTGTTCTGTCTGTCATCATGCCGGTGTCATTTTATGCAAAGAGTTTATATTTACATTTATATAGTGGTTTGGAGGAGATCTGTGTATCATGATAAAACCCTAAATGTATTGTGATACATGTGAAAAGCCATATTGCCCAGCCCTACTCTGAACACTTTTGTTTACAGACAGACAGCTAAGCTGGCTATTGTGGTCAATAAGAGCAGTGGGTGGGACCAAGGCTGGGTTTCCCATTTTTTGACATACAGGAGAAAACCCGGAAGAGTGATCAAAGCAAGAATTAATATAAAGGCTGTTTTTTTAAGAGAAGTGATTGATTTGATGTTTTTTTTTTTTTTTTTTTTCGATTTTCACCTGACTAATAGATGAATTTCCGAAGGTTAAAACCTACAAAAACACAATTTTCAGTGAATGGGACCTTTAAATGAAAATCTAAATACAGAACATGAACAGTATATCAAGTAACCTGTTAGAAACAGTGGGTACATATTCATATTTTTCCACTTAGACAGTCAGCCTGTGATGAATCACCATTTCAGGTTGACATCCAGTGTTAGTTTTATAGAAAGACTGAAGATGGATTGCATGAGCATTAATTGATTAAGTAGTGCGACAGGTCAGGAGGTGATAAATGATACCTCTGTGGATGAATACTCAGTTTACTTTTACAATAATTTTCTTTAATTTATCACAGTCAAAATTATACGACATGGATAGTTTGAAACACAAACGCCCCCCTCCTTGCCCACATTTTTCATTAGGATTCATCATTCACTTTTCTCCATTAGTTGTCTAATAAAGGATGGGGTGGGGGGGGGGGAGGTAGGCTTTGGTGGAGCCTGCCTCACCCACTGTATTTGTACTTCAAAGTTTTACTCCATTTAGACAGAGTATGTTGCAATCAACATCTTTGCAGATACACAAAAAATAGAAACATTAAATAAAATTTAGTTGCACACCACTGATTGCTAAATATCTTACTACAATGACTATAAAAAGTATTCACCCCCTTGGATGTTTCAGCCTTTTATTGCTTTATAAAATTAAATCATGGTCAAAATAATTGGGCTTTTTCGACAAAAAAATTACACAAAAAGCTTCCTTCATGTCAGAGTGAAAACAGATTTTTACAAACTAATGTCAGTTGTTTAAAAGGATATAAGTTAAAGTAAATGGCGACATACATATTCACCTCCTTTAAAGTGACTGACCTAATTCAACAGAGGTCCAGCTAGTTGATGCCTGCAGTCTCACAATTAGTGAAATGGAGATCACCTTAGTGCGGATAATGTGTGTCAAGTGATTGTAGTATAAAGACACCTGTGTCTGGGAGGTCCAGTCTACAGTCCAGAGTTTAAAGTGACCATCTCAAAAAGACTCTCCAACCATACATCTGTGTATACAGCAGAAATGGTGGCAATAATTATTATTGGTTTGCAGTGGGTCGAGGAGGTCAGACCGGACAGGGTGGTGGTGTGTACAGATTAACTTGCAGCTTTACAAACCATATAGACACTAAAATCTACAAGGGAAGACTTGGTGACTGAACTATATCACAGTTTATTTAGGATACACGGGGTGGTGAAGATATTCAGTTTTGTTGGGTTTCTGCACATGAAGGGTTGAAAGGAAATGACTGTGCAGACAAATTAGCAAAAAGTGCACTTGGGAAAGAAATAACTATACCATTATCACTTGGAAAAGGAGAAGGGAAAACAATGATCAAGAAACAAGGAACTTAGCTATGGCAAAAAAGATGGGATGAAGATCACAAAGGCGTATTGTATTCCAAAATGCAAAATTCTATTGCAATAAAGAATTATAAAAGAATTAACAGGAGGGAAAACATCATCAGACTAGATCACACAGGTTTAAACAGCAATTTCTTCATCATGAGGAAAAGCGATAGTGACACGTAGAAAATGTGGAGTAAAAGAAAATGTAGAGCACATCTTATTGCACTGTTACAAGTATGGAAATGAAAGAGAGAGAGAATGGAAAATGAAGTTCGAGAGGCAGGTAGATAATGGGATTTAACTGGGATTCTGGGAACAGAAGGAGATGGAGAGATGATAAAGGTCATCAGAAGGGCTCTTTTTTCTTTTTTAAATAACACAGGATTAAGTCATAAAATTTAGGGGTCAGGTTTCAATGACATGATGTTACACACTCTTGTACAGTAGGTGGCGGTATGCACCTTTCAGTTGTTAGCTATCCGCCAGTAACCGAGAGAAGAAGAAGGTCCAGTCTCTGGTTCATCATTATTCCTGCTACAATTTCAACATGAAGACAAAAGAACACTCCAAGCAACTCAGAAAAAAGATCATTGAAAAGTCTAAGACAAGAGATGGCTACAAGAAGATTTCCAACTCACTGGGCATCCCACAGTTAAGTTAATCCCTTCCACAGCATGTGGGACATCATGTGGTGTGTCATCTATCTCTGTTTCACTGACCCTAGGCCACACAGCTACTGTAAGTAATGAAAGCTACAGTGGAGGATCAGTCCTCTGGTAGCTCTGTACGTTAACTTTCCTCTCCCCATTCTATTATGCTGAGCACCAAGCTAAAAGGTGGAAAGTACCATTTTTATATGGTTTTTGATATGACCCGGCTGGGATTTGAACCCATGACCTCCCGGTTGTGGGGTAGATGCTTTACCAGCTAGGCCACCACTCCGTTAGTGGCATTGCACAGAGTTCAGTTAAATCCATCATTAAGAAATGGAAGCAGTATGGCACTTGTCTAAATCTGCCTCGAGCTGGCCGTCCTCACAAACTGAGTGATCGAGCAAGAGGAAGACTGGTGAGGGAGGCCACCAAGACATCTACAACCACTCTGAAGGAGTTGAGAGCTTGAGTGGCCCAAATGGGAGAGACTGTACATGCAGCAGCTGTTGCCCGGGTTCTTCACCAGTCCAAGCTGTATAGAGAGTGGCAAAGAGAAAGCCACTGTTGAAAAAAAGCTCACATGAAATCTCACCTGGAATTTCCCCAAAGGCATGTGGGAGACTCCAAGGTTAATTGGAAGAAGGTTCTTTGGACTGATAAGATAAAAATTGAGCTTTTTTGCCATCAGACTAGACGCTATGTTTGGCAACCACCAAGCACTGCACATCACCACAAACACATCATCTCCACCGTGGAGCATGGTGGTGTCATCGTCAAGCTCTGGGGATGCTTCTCAGCAGCAGGTCCTGGAAGACTGGTAAAGGTAGAGGGGAACATGAATGCAGAAAAATATCACCAAATCCTCGAGGATAATCTGATCCAATCTGCAAGAGAACTACGATGTGGGAGAAGATTTATTTTCCAGCAAGACAGTAACCCCAAGCATACAGCAAAAGATACACAGAAATGGTTTAAAGACAACAAGGTGAATGTTCTGGAGTGGCCAAGTCAAAGCTCAGATCTCAAATTTGTGGCTGGACTTGAAAAGAACCGTTCACGCCCAATCCCTGAGCAACCTGACAGAGCTTGAGCTGTTTTGCAAGGAAGAATGAAGAAAAATTGCAGTGTCCAGATGTGCCAGCCTGACTGAGACATATCCACACAGACTCAGTGTTGTGATTGCAGCCAATGGTGCATCTACTAAATACTGACCTGCAGGGTGAATACTTATGCACTCGTTTACTTTACCTTATATAATTTTAATTAACTGACAGTAGTTTGTAAAAATGAGTTTTCACTTTTACACGAAAGTAGCTTTTTTTGCACATTTTTGTCTAAAAAGACCAATTATTTTGATCATGATTTCATTTTATAAAGCAATAAAAGGTTGAAACATCCAAGGGGGGTGAATACTTTTCATAGGCAGTGTACCACAGCTCTATTTCATTTAATTAGAGTGTATTTTAATCTAGCACTAACTGAAATCAAAGTTCAAAGGCTCATTGAAAGTGACAATGACATATAGTGAAATATAGTGAAAGTGACATATATTGTGTAATACTTGCAAAGTCAGTTTTTTTTGTACATTTCCACCAAAGTTCGTTGTACCTTCCTTTGCAATGCATTTAATAAATCAGAATAAAAGACAAATCAAAAAACTTTGATTAAATGATCCACCAGACCTCTCTCAGGTGTTTTCTATTTGTAACCTAAGTCCTGTTTTCAGCAACAGAACCTGAGCAGGTCATGTTTAATAGGCTGTTTTCACAGCAGACAACTGACTTAGAGCAGGAAGAAAACACAGATGTTACTAATAACATTAATGATGGCACCCTTCTGTTTGAATGTCCCGACAGGCCATGACACTGTGACAGTGAGCCCACATTAGCAACACGAAACACTGAAACAGAAGCGGCTAAGGAAGTCAGTCGTCATTACTTATCCTAATTTCTTCCTGCAACATGACAAAGTGTCTTCTGTGATAAAGGGCAGTCTTTTTGATCTTGTAAAATGCAATTGTATCTGGGATAAAATTCCACCTTAGATATTCTTAATGAGGCGTTAGGTTACCTAAAGTAACTTTAAAATGAGCAGTGCCGCTCAACATGGATAACTAAAAACATGTGCACTGCTACAAATTTCTTTTGAAATATTATCCTGTCAGTAATCAGTGCTTCCAGTGGGCTGCCAGTTCATTGAATACCAACTTTCGATCACACTTAGACTTGTGAATACATAATTTATCCTGTTAGTGATGCTGTTGTTAAAATTGAAATTGTGGCGGCACAGGTTGGGGATTCTCCACCCAGAGAAGGTAGCTGGGATAAGGGGGAACAATGGACCAGAGGAGGAAGTGCCACCACAGTATGGACTATCCACCCCCCGGGGGGAAGTGCCACCAGGGGTCTCAAACAGGACAGTATGGACTGTGCATATGCATATGCATGGACCCCCCCCCCCCCCGGAGAGGTGGAACCACTGGAGCTACTGGAAGAGAGAAGGGTGTGAGCTGCGTCACCGGTGTTGTGATGTTAATGTGCCACACAGGTCTTTGTTCCAAAAAGGTATTATGGTCAGAAGTTCCGGATCTCAATGCATGGGATTAAAGGTATAAAAGAGGAATGCACAGAGACCCGGGAGCTCTTTTTACTGTATTGTTTGTTGGAGATGGAATAAAGTTTCTGTGTTGTCCAGCTCATTGCCTCGCCTGCTTCCTTTCTCCACATTGGTGACTCTAAGACGTGCCATGGAAAGCGAGCCGAGCACCGCCCCACTACCTGGAGGGAGAGCATCAGTGCCACCTGCATGGTCTCAGTCAAGCTCCCAGACTTCTGGCTTCAGAACCCGACCGCATGGTTTTTGCACATAGAAGCCCAGTTTGCACGCCGCAGGATAACAACAGATGATATCAAGTATTACTACTTGGTCGCTGCGCTGGATGCGCTAGCTACGCAACAGGTGACGATGACGAGCCTGCTCTAGGAGCCGCTGACCCAAGGAAAATATGAAGCGCTTAAGAGGATGCTTCTCCAGCGCTATACCCTTTCTGACAGTAAGAGGGCAGAGCTCATGGAGAGCATGATGGCACTGAGGGGGAAGGACGATGTACATCTCAGGGAGCTGGGTCGACAACACTGGCTAACGTTATAGCTCCAGGGGGTAAGTACCAACATTTGCTCACACAGTTCCCAGCACTCACGGTCCCGATTTTTTCGGCTACAGCAACAAAACACGGGGTCAAACACTTCATAATGGCTAAAGGCCCGCTGGTGTTCACGCGACCTCGGTGTTTGGACGCAGCTAAACTGGCCAGCGCGCGAGAGGAGTTTGCCAACTTAGAGCAGCTGGGCATCGTCAGGCGCTCCAACAGCCCGTGGGCATCCCCGGTACACATGGTGCCTAAAGCCGACGGGTCGTGGCAACCATGTGGCGATTTCTGGTGCTTGGATAACACCATGGAACACGATCATTATCCCATTCCTCACATCCAGGATTTTTCCATGCACCTGGCCAGGGCGCGTGTTTTTTCAAAAGTGGACCTGGTCCTCGGATACCATCAGGTCCTGGTGCATGCGGAAGATGTTCCAAAAACAGTGGTAATAACTCCTTTCGGCCTCTGAGTTTTCACGTATGCCATTCAGATTAAAAGGCGCGGCGCAGACCTTCCAGAGGATGATGGACGCAGTGCTTCGCAACTTGTCCTTTGTTTTCATCTACTTAGACGACATTCTGGTAGCTAGTGCGTCCGAGGAGGAGCACATCGCCCATCTCAAGACGGTTTTCCAGAGATGTGAAGCGCATGGGCTTATAGTGAACATGGCAAAGTGCCAGTTCGGTGTGCCTGTGAATGATTTTTTTGGGCCACTGCATTTTGCCGGAGGGCACGATTCCGCTACTGGATAAGATACGTGCTGTGTCGGACTTTCCGCGTCTGCAGACCGTGAGGGCCCTGAAGGAGTTTTTGGGGATGGTCAATTTTTATAACTGTTTCCTTCCCCGGGCAGCCCAGCTGTTGCAGCCGTTGTATGCCGCTCTGAAAACAAAAGAAGCCCTCGGAAAATGTCGACTGGACTCCCAAGCGAGTCCAGGCTTTCATGAACGACAAAACAGCGCTTGGATGCCATGTTGCTAGCTCATCCGGATCTGTCGGCACGGCTAGCGCTCACTACGGACGCGTCTGATGTTGCCATAGGAGCAGTGTTGGAGCAGTACGTCTCCAGTTTGTGGCAGCTGCTCGCATTTTTCAGTCAGACTTTGCATGACAGCGAACGCAAATACAGCACATTCGACAGGGAGTTGTTGGCTCTACACCTGGCAACGTGCCATTTCCAGTTTCGGCTAGAAGGGCGCGAGTTCACCACATTCGTGGACCATAAGCCGCTGACGTACGCAATGTCCAACGTCTCGCAACCGTGATCCGCCCGGCAGCAACGGCATTTGGCCGCGATCTCGAAGTTTACGACCGATTTTCAACACGTTACCGGTAAGCTCAATGTTGTGACCGATTGTCTGTCGCGCACGTTAGTCTCCTCGGCCTACATGGGAACAGATTTCCCTGCGATAGCCGTGGAACAAACTGGGGACGCGGACATTTGCACATTCCAGTCTGCACCTACTGGGTTAAGGCTGGAGAGCAGGTTGGTGCAAGAAGGGTGCCCTCCCTTGCTCTACGTCTCCACTGGCCGTCCGTGCCTGGTGGTTCCGAGCTCTTGGCACCGTCGCACCATCACATTTTTGAGTTGGTCCACTCCCTTTCGCATCCGGGAGTGCGTGCTTTGGTGACGTTAGTGGGGCCAAAATTTGTCTGGCTGCACTTGCGCAAGGACGTCAAGGAGTGGGCTGCAGCTTGCGTCGTGTGCCGGCGGGCCAAAGTGCATAAGCACACCAGAGCCTCCCTCGAGCCATTCCAAATCCTGGCCAGGAGGTTGGTGGGACCCCTCCCGCCATCGCAAGGTTTCACGCACCTTTTAATAATCGTGGACTGCACCATGTGCTGGCCTGAAGTGATCCTGCTGGCTTCTACCACGTCTGCAGAAGTGGCTCGTGCTTTTTTGTCAGCTTGGGTTGCACGGTTCGGATCCCCGTGAGACATCACTTCCGACAGGAGTCCACAATTCGTTTTGGAACTCTGGTCCGTGATGACCCAGAGCCTGGGGTCAAAATTCACCGCACTACCGCGTACAACCCTCAAGCTAACGGATTATGCGAGCGTTTGCATAGATTGCTTAAAGTAGCGCTCAGAGCTTCGCTCATGGACACAAATTGGGTCGACCGCCTGCCCTGGGTTTCTTAAGGGTTGCACTCCGCACCTAAGGAGGATTTGGCAGCCTCCCTGGTAGAACTCTTTTTTTTTTCTCAGCTGCTGCGGATCTCCGGAGAGCTTTTACCGGAAAACCCAGCGCCCGAGACTGATCCGCCCACGCAATTGTTGCACAGTACGGAGGCTTTTAATCTGTTGAACTCCAGGATTCCGCGGGCGGTCACGTCTCTGCGTCATAGTGCGTCTCAGTGCGCACTGAAAAAAAAAATGCTGCATTTCCGTTCTTCCAGTACAGACACAGCCGCGAGCAGAAAGCCAAAGGAGTGTTTGATTGGTTTAGATTTGATTGACCTCTCATTCGACTAATAAGAGCCTTGAATTGGGTTTCTGAAACCTTGAAGAACCAATGACTGAAAACCTAGCAAGAAGGACGTGCCTACCAATGACCGTGAATACAACGAGCCAATTGAAGCAGAGAAGTTCGCCGATTGAAACACGTGCGTCGCCGTGCGTAAAATCTTTTTTGTCTAAGCCGCTGGGTGACTCACATTGAGACCTGTGTGTAACGGTAGCGTTAGCCACTCTCAACCGTTAGCCAGTCTTTTTTTATTACTACTGTTCTTATTTGTTTTGAAAAATGGTTCGCAAAAACCGCAATCATGGAAGCGGAGATGGTTTGACCGGGTCGAGTGACCAGAACCACGAGTCCGAAACAACCGGACCAGCTTCATGTTCGTCTGACAATGAGGAACAGACGTTCGCCAACGACACTGCTGTTGTGGACAGGTAAGTGTTATAAGCTAAATTATTCTTTATCAATGAAAATAGTAATAAAAATGACTTTTGACCGATCGGTAATTACAACGGTCCGTCATGGCCACAAGTTTTTTTGAGCGCCGAGATCCTCTGTAGCGGGGCGGGGGGGGGGGGAAGTTGTTATCCTCTACATTGCAGATATTTTAGTATAATTTTTATTGCACTGTAGGTTATTTTTTCTTGTAAAAAAAGGCCACACATTTTTTACGTGGCATGTTTCTTTGTGTGTGGGGGGCTTGTTTGTTCATTCATTCATTCATGAATGAACAAACAAACCCCCCACACACACACACACCCACACAGCCCTGAGTGTCACCCTTCATTAGAGCCCAAGATGAAGCTTCTATGTTGAAGCATTCAATAGTTATAGACGTTTTTCCAAACTGTGCCATTTGGCACAGTTTGGCACAGTTCAAAAACGCCTGGGAACAACATGAGAAAAAAGCTGTGTAATATATTCATTTTTTGTGGTATTGTTACAAAATTTTGAACTCAGCTTGGTAACACTTGGTTCTACATTTCTGTTGCATTTTCCAGCCAGTATCTGACAGCTGTGTGTTATTTGCAAGCATTTGTATCTAAAAAACCACCCAGGCGAACTTTATTTTCTTCAAATTCAGTATGTTTAGATGACTGTTACTCAGTGGCAGGAGCACTTAGAGAGATTATGACTGTTTTGCCAAAAAATTCAAAGTGTTTTCTTTTAAATGAGACCAACCCCATGAAGATGCTGCAAAGGGTTGAAGAACAGCTTTTGATTTACTTTGGGTATGTTATTTTTAGGCGTTTTTAGGGAAATTGACCAGAGTACAACAGATTAAGGTGCCAGGCCTGGCCCACCATTGTTTTCCCCGTACTTTCGTCCCCAAGAGTTTACAGAACACCAGCTTTGTTTTCGTCAGGCACGATGCGCATCAGACCCCCTGCGCCCACCATACGATGGACCGTTCAGGGTGTTGGAACCTGGGGTGAAACATTTTGTGTTAGATTTGGAGGAGCGTATGGAGAAGCCCCAAAGGACGGGGGGGGGGGGGTGGATTAGTGCCCTTTCTGGGTGTTGGGGGGTGGGGGTGGCTGTGGTAGCACGGGTGGGGGATTCTCCACCCAGAGAAGGCAGCTGGGATAAGGGGGGACAATGGACCAGAGGAGGAAGTGCCACCACAGTATGGACTATCCACCCCCCGGGAAGAGAAGGAACCGCCGGAGCCGCTGGAAGAGAGAAGAGTGTGAGCAGCGGTGCCAGCATTATGATGTTAATGTGCCACACAGGTCTTTGTTCCAAACAGATATTATGGTAGGAAGTTCCGGGTCTCAATGCATGGGATTAAAGGTATAAAAGGGGAGTGCACAGAGATCCAGGAGCTCTTTTTACTGTATTGTATGTTGGAGATGGAATAAGGTTCATGTGTTGTTCAGCTCGTTGCCTCGTCTGCTTCCTTTCTCCACAAAATGAACATGTATACAAGTACCACAAATCTAAATTGTGAGATGTTGTTCTTTTTTCTTGAAGGCATAGATATCATTCTTACATTCTTTTGCTGTACTTGTTAACCATTGTGTGAATAAGTCAGCCCAGTCTCCCCTAAAAAATGTAAAACTGCATGTTTTTTCACTTTGAGAAAACATGCATAGACACGGACAAAACAGTTTTAAGAAACATGTCTACCGGTAATGTTTGCCACTTTCTCTTCCTTTCACTTTGATTCTTTTTCACCATTAGATGTATCCAGGTACATTTTTTTTTTAAATGTACAAATGCACATTTTTTAAGGGGTGGAAACCGTTCATTCAGTATGTTCTTTAGTGAGATTGGGTTGGAGTAAGTTTATGCTACAAGCTAAGATGTTCTTAGGGTGTTTTCACATCTGAAAGTCCCCACCAAGGTCCAGATCAAGGTGCATATTTTTATTAAATTGTCCACATTTAGTCAGGTTAGATTTAGTTTCACACTGCTCTTTATCCAAGTGAAGCAAACAATTTTACATGATGCGCCTACATTCTGTTGTCATGACAACATGCAGTTAGTAGACTGCGATTGTTAGCAAACATGCTACACACCCTGTGAGGAGTTTTCTGCAGCTCTGTGCACATTGGTAATGATACTTTGGGCCTCATTATGACGAGCAACATTGGGTGTTTGTGCCATGTTTCCTGCCCTATGCTAGTGCTGTTGTTAGCGCATTGTCTGTTTTTTACGCTTTGCGCCACGCCATCTAATTACAAGTAGACAGTGTACCAGCTTTGCACTTGGAGGAGTGGAAGAGGTGTGGCAGCATGCAAACTCACATGCACTGGTATTTTTGTGCATTTTATGACAATGCATTTTGATCAGGAAAATGGAGGTCTGTCAAGTGCATTGCTTAATGCTATTTCAGCTGGGTGTTTTGAAATCGTGCAGCTCCTTCTGACAGAAGCACATGAGGAAACAGAATGCACTGGTATTTTCAATTATTTTAATGGAGAGAGTTGTAACATTTATAATCTAATCATCCATCATTTTAATTATAATATGACGATACACGTAATATAATTAATACACATTAATATACTTAATAGTTTTTTATTCCATCCACATTTTCATTTCAACTGCAAACTTACTGTTGGAGTATAGCGTACAGATTTGTCATCAGTGTATTCATTTTTTTAGGGGAATGAATGAATGAACAGGGAGTGTGTGTGTGTGTGTGTGTTGGTGTGGATGTGGTACATGGGGAGGTGTGGTAGGATACTGTCCGTCTGAAAATTAAACTACATACCCCTCTTCTGTGATGAAGTATTCTGTCCACATAGTAGTAGTAGTAGATTAGTTTATTTGACAGGGACAGTGCAATAAACATAGACAATTAATCAAAGACAATCAATCTGATGTGTTGCACGTAGAGTGTATAGCTATTAGCTAATTTGCAACTCTTGTCCCTGGATGGGCTTTAGAAAATCAAGATAAAAAATATACACAATAACCACATACATCAATGCAGAAAAATTATAAATACACAATTATAAATATTATAAATATTATAAATACACAAATATAACAGCCTGACTCACATTTAACATAAATATTATAAATATTATAAATACACAAATATAACAGCCTGACTCACATTTAACACATATAACATAACTCACATTTGCCTATTTCAGGCCTTCCTCCCTCCGTCACTCACTATAAACAAACACATTTATTCCTTCCCTTCATTCACTCTCACTTTGCAGACAATTAATTCATACATGAGTACATTCTTGTTTATTTTTCAGCCAGTTTTTAACATTTTTAGTGAATGTTTTAAAGTCCGTTATTATTTTAATTTCATTTGGCATTGTGTTCCAGATGTGACTGCCCTTTATAGAGAAAGCTGTTTGTCCAAATGTGGTTCTGCGGTGGAATATTTTACAGTTATTGTTAACAGAACTCCTGGTGGCTCTGTTGCTGTCCTGTCTTTGGACGAAACCAGCAAGTGGCTCGGGTGCTGATTTATGGAAACATTTGAACGTTAATTTCAGAAGAGAGAGGTCAATGAAGTTCTCAAAACTCAATAGGTTGTATTTTTTTAAAACATTACAGTGATGCCACCTAATGGGCTTTTTGTCCAAGATTTTTAGGGTTTGATTATATAATGAACCTATATGTCTTATTACTATACTAATCTATGTGTCTGTCATCATCAGTGTTGGGCAAGTTACTGAAAAATAGTAACTAATTACAGTTACTAGTTACTTCTTTTGAAAGAAGTAACGCCATAGCTAGTCGTAGCACCTAACACCGATACAAAGGAGCGACTCTGACCCCGGTTCATCTCACTGACCTGGCATCGGCCCGGTAGATGATGGCTGATCCTCCCGCACAGACTCTTAGAATCTTGTGATTGGGGCTCGCTGGAGGAACTAACCGAGGCAACAGCTGAACAGGAGCCGGATCGGAGCTCAACTATAGCAGCGGTAGGAGACGGGGACCAGTGGAGGAGCAGCCGGGGCCCCGGCTGGATAGGAGCCAGATTAGAGCTCAGTTACAGCGGTGGGGCTCGGCAGAGGAACTACTGCGGAAGACGGCAGTATGCAGCGGGGCTCAGCGGAGGAGCTACCGGGACCCCAGCTGGACAGGAGCCAGATCGGAGCTCAACTCCAGCGGCGGCGGGACTCGGTGGAGGAGCTGACGGCACCCCGGCTGGATAGGAGCCGGATCAGGAGCTCAATTACAGTGGCGGTAAGCAGCGGGACTAGCAGTGGAGGGGGCTAGCTGAGGCCCCAGCTGGATTCGAGGTTGGTTGGATCGGATACCGGCGACACCAGCAGAGATTGTTTTACTATCAACAGGTCAGTAAAAATGCCACCAAAAAAGGAAGAAAAGGAAGAGATTAAAAAATCTCTGAACTTCTTGTCAGAAGAACTGACCAAAGTGGCCAATCAACAGCTTAAACTATTAGGGCTAATGGAGGAAGTCCGAGAATTGAAATTAACAATTAAGGAAAAAGACAAAAAAATTGCAGAAAAATTGCAAAAAAATTGCTATTGGAGCAATGCATCGAGGATCTTGAACAATATTCTCGTATGGACGATCTATTTATAAGAGGACTAGACATTAAATATCAAACATATGCCAATGCTACAGCAGGAATGAGAGGTGAGAAGGCTCCCTTAAGTGAATCAGTCTCCCTGGAAAACCAGGTGCTTCAGTTCCTTGAAAGCAGAAATATAAAGGTTGAAGTAAATGCAATTTCAGCCTGTCATACTCTACTCAGAAAAGATAATAAAACAAAGAAATCAATTGTGATGCGCTTTGTGAACAGAAGGGTAAAAAAATGACATACTGAGGCAGGCCAGAAAGCTATGGGGAACAGAAGTTTACCTAAATGAACATTTAACAAACACTAATGCTGAAATAGCACGGCAAGCACGGATGCTGAAAAGACTAAATAAGATACAGGCAACATGGACAAGAAACTGTAGAGTTTGGCTCAAACTAAATGGAACACCTGAGGAAGCAAAGGCCATAATAATCAGAGATCTTACTGACTTAAATAAATATAGATGAACACTGATTAAGAAAATTAAGAGACTATGATAATCCATATCCACACACACGGCAAGAATAGTTCTTTTGTGACATACCATGTCATTGTACTTTAAAAAAAAACAAAAAACAAAAACCCCCAAAACAAAACAAAAAACATGACTGACTTTAGTAGACATCAATTATCCCCAGTTGGAGGAAGTCATTTGACACAGAGTGAGGAAATTCAGACTCTGAAAATACGCCATTATGCTGAACATAAACTACAAGAGATGGAGAATAATATTGATCCTGATAACCACTTCTTCAATAATATTCATAATTATTGTGAATATTATACTGAAAAGCAATTTAAAAGTCAAGTGCAATTAGATGGTAAACTATCAATAATACACTTCAGCAGTAGAAGTCTTAACAAAAACTTTCCAAAGATTCAAGACTACTTAAAACAGCTAGATAGAAAATATACAGCTGTCGCAGTCTCTGAAACTTGGCTTAATGAAGAGCAGGCTTCTCTGATGGCAATAGAGGGATATCAGATGTTTCATATTAACAGATCTCAAAAAAAGGGTGGTGGTGTTGCACTGTATATTGATGACCTGTATAGGTGTAAACTTGTAAATGAAATGTCCTTTGCACTACCAGGGATTCTGGAATGTGTTACTGCTGAGATTGACCAAGATAAAACAAAAAATCTAATTATAAGTTGTATATATAGAATGCCGGGCACTTGCATTGAGACATTCAGAGATAAATTAGTCGAGCTGTACAATAACATAACTAGTAAGAAAATGGTTGTAATCTGTGGAGATTTCAGTATTGATTTACTAAATCCATTTCAACAAAATGTAATTACAGAGTTCATGAATTCTATGTACAGTATGAGTCTATATCCCACAATAACACATCCCAGTAGAATCACAGTTCACACTGCTACACTTACTGATAACTTGTTTGTTAATATTATTGAAAAGAAAATAGAATGTGGATTTTGATAAATGACATAAGTGATCATTGCCAGTCTTTGCACTTATCCATGGCCACACGGGGGCCAATACAGAAAAAAACTTTAAAATCTTTCAGATGCAAATCACAAATTGCAATCAGTTCTTTTAAAGAAGACCTGCTGAAGCAAGACTGGACAAAAGTCTATGTATCAGATGTAAATGAAGCCTATGACATATTTATGAACATTGTAACCATTCTTTTTGAAAAAAATTGTCCATTAGTAAAGAAAAAGCTTAAACAGAAATTTGTTGACAAGCCATGGTTTGTTTGTTGACATGCCAAAGGATTACAAAAAGCGTGTAAAAAGAAAAATTCATTATATAAAGCTTTTCTAAAGAAAAGGACAAAAGAAGCAGAGCAGCGGAATAAAACATACAAAAATAAGTTAACGTACATAATGAGATGTAGTAAAAGAGACTATTACAGTAAAGAGTTGGAGGAAAAACAGAGATAATATTAACCCCTTGCACTCTGGTCAATTTCCCTAAAAACACCAAAAAAATAACGTACCCAAAGTAAATCAAAAGCTGTTCTTCAACCCTTTGCAGCATCTTCATGGGGTTGGTCTCATTTAAAAGAAAACACTTTGAATTTTTTGGCAAAACAGTCATAATCTCTCTCAGTGCTCCTGCCACTGAGTAACAGTCATCTAAACATACTGAATTTGAAGAAAATAAATTTCGCCTGGGTGTTTTTTTTAGATACAAATGCTTGCAAATAACACACAGCTTCAGATACTGGCTGGAAAATGCAACAGAAATGTAGAACCAAGTGTTATCCAGCTGAGGTCAAAATTTTGTAACAATACCACAAAAAATGAATATATTACACAGCGTTTTTATTAGGTTGTTCCCAGGCGTTTTTGAACTGTGCCAAATTGTGCCAAATGGCACAGTTTGGAAAAACGTCTGTAACTTTTGAATGATTCAATATAGAAGCTTCATCTTGGGCTCTAATGAAAGGTGAAGGGCTGTGTGTGTGTGGGGGGGCTGTTTATTCATTCATGAATGAATGAATGAACAAAAAAGCCCCCACACACGAAGAAGCATGCCATGTAAAAAATGTGTGGCTTTTTTTTTTTACAAGAAAAAATAACCTACAGTTCACTAAAAATTATACTAGAATATCTGTAATGTAGAAGATATCAACTCCCACCCCCCCACCCCCACCCCCCGCTACAGAGGACGGACATGGCCCATCGCTACATGACGGAAAGCGGTGACGATGCGCCGCGGTCTACTACGCACAGTTGGACTAAAATATCTGCAATATATCTGCAATCCGCTACAGAAGAGTAGCGGGGTGGGGGGGCATTCACAACATGACGGGGGGGCTGTTCGCAACATGACGGACCTGGACTGGAGCGGTCCGGGTCCGTCATGTTGCGATAACGCACAGTTGTAATTTACTGATCGGTCAAAAGTCATTTGGATTACAATTTTCAGGGATAAAGAATAATTTAGCTTATAACACTTACCTGTCCACAACAGCAGCGTAGCTGGCGAACTTCTCTTCCTCATTGTCAGACGAACATGAAGCTGGTCCGCTTGTTACGGACTCGTGGTTCTGGTCATGCGACCCGGTCAAACCATAATTCCATTATTGCGGTTTTGCACTTCCATGATTGCGGTTTTGGCGAACGATTTTTCAAAACAAATAAAAACAGTAGTAAGAAAAAAAGACTGGCGAACGCCTGTGTGTCACCCAGCCTTACACAAAACAGCTTTCAAACTTCTGTGCTTCAATTGGCTGGCTGTATTCGCAGCCGTTGGTAGGCGGGTCCTTCTTGCTAGGTTTTCAGTCATTGGTTCTTCAGGGTTTCAGAAACCCAATTCAAGGCTCTTATTAGTCGAATGAGAGGTCAATCACATCTAAACCAATCAAAGCACTCCTTTGGCTTTCTGTTCGAGGCTGTGTCTGTAGTGGAAGAACGGAAATGCAGCTTTTTTTTCTCAGTGCGCTCTAGGACGCAGCGCCCTCATGCGCCCTCGTGCGCTCTTGTGCACCCTCGTGCGCTCTAGGATGCAGAGACGTGCCTGCCCGCGGTACACCGGAGTGCAAGAGGTTAAAAATACATGGACAATACTTAACAATATTCTTGGAAATAAAAACAGATACAAGCTACCCAACCAATCTTTCAAAAAAAAAAACAAAAAAAAACGACGCAGAGTGTGAATGCAGTCTCACCTGCAGATGAATTTAATAAATATTTTGTTAACATTGGTCCTAATTTGGCTCGAGAAATACCCATTACGGCACCTACAGGTGATACAATAAGCAAAAACATTGCTATAAAAGACTCCATTTTCATAAAGAACACAGACGAGACAGAGGTCATTGAAATTGTTAAATCGTTTAAAAGTAAAACATCTACGGATTGTGATGGTATTGACATGCTCTTAGTCAAAACTGTTATTGAATGCTTAGTTCAGGTTCAGGTTACTTTATTTGTACCCGTAGGTAGATTTGTTTTGCAGTCTGGTGACATCCATATTTACAAACCACAATTACATTCAACATAAACACAAACACAGGCACACATGAAGCTGACTATAAACATGATAAAAATACTCAAGGCTCCATCAATTCGGATATAAAGACAAAGAGATGAGAGAAGAACCAGAGATAAGAGAGAAGGGTCATATTAAAAAGTTAGACTAGTCAAAGAGGTTAAAAACTCAAAGGTCTAAAACCCAATAAAAGATTTAGAACCCAAATAAAAATCCTACAAATATAAGTAAATATAAAATGGAGCTAATAAAGAGGTAACTAAATTATGTGCAATATATTGTTACAACTTGTTCAACTCTTTGACAGCAGCAGGAACAAAGCTGTTTTTGTAGCGCTGGGTTTTTCTTTTTGGGACAGCAAACCTCCGTTTTGAGGGAAGAAGCTGAAAGTGGCAGTGCAAAGGGTGGGAGTCATCATTTAAAATGGAGGCAGCAATCCTCTGTACCTGTTTGGTGTACAAGGATGTCAGGCTCAGCTGTGACTCACCAAGCAAACGACTGGACCATCTAACTACCTGATCCAAGGATTTCCTCTGTTTCAGTTTTATCTGACCAAACCATGACAGTAAAGAAAAGGATAAAACAGATTCAATAAAAGCCCGATAAAACATGGTCATTATGGTTCGGTCAGTTTGGAAGCGTGCAAGTTTCCTCAAACAATGCAAATGTTGCTGACCCTTTTTGCACACCCTTTCACAGTTCTCTTCAAAGTTTAAATTACTATCAATAATTGTCTCAAGATATTTGTAGGATTGTACACATTCAGTGGTTTGGCCTTTTAGTACGGTGACTCTGTGCCTGGGAGTTTTCCTCCTAAAGTCAATAATCATATCTTTAGTTTTTGTCGTATTCAGCTGCAGGTAGGAATCCTCACACCAGTGAACAAAATCATCAACTACTGGGCCGTGGCCACTCTCACCATCCTGGAGGAGACTGACAATAACTGAATCATCAACATACTTTATAATGTGTCTGTTGTCATGTCTGCTCCGACACATGTTTGTGTACAGGATGAAGAGTAGTGGTGACAACATGAGCACTTTTGGTCAGACAATGTACCATTGACCCTTACTATCTGTGTCCTGTTGGTTAAGAAATCCAGAATCCAACCCACCAGATTATTGCTCAAATCAAATTGTTGCAGGAGCCTTTCAACTAAAATATGAGGTTGGATTGTATTAAAGGCGGAGGAAAAGTCCACAAATAAAAGCCTGGCGTGTGTCCCATTAAAATCCAGATGTTTAAAAAGCATGTTAAACAGAGTGACAGTGGCGTCCTCCACTCCTTTGTGAGGCCTATATGCAAACTGCAAAGGATCAAATGCATGTTCAGTCTGCTTTAGGACCTCAAATCTGACCAGTTTTTCAAAAAATTTCATTAAAATTGAAGTCAAAGCAACTGGTCTAAAGTCGTTTACTGTTTTTGGACAGATGGATTTTGGAACGGGAACAACCATGGCATCTTTCCAGATCTTAGGCACATGTTGTGTCTGTAAGGACTTATTGAAAATGTAATGAAATACAGGACTCAGTTCATGTGCACAGGACTTTACCAATCGCCCACATATTTTATCAGGGCCCTGACTTTTGTTCACTTTTACAGCACAGAACTCCCTTTTAATATCCTGCACCTCAATATTAAAGTGCTGATTGTCTTTGAGTTTCTGTTTCAAATCTTGGGTTTCTGTGCTAAAATGAATGAATGAATGAATGAATTTTATTTATTTCGGATAGTACATTACAGGTTAAAAGAAACTGTATAATATAACAACAAGGTCAAATTAGACAAAGACTCCTTCTACTATACAATTCCACGTGAGTTATCCGAAATGAGTGATGGCTGAAGCCGCAGCTTATATTGCCCACCCATATTCCATCCAAGAATTCAAAGGAGAAAAAAGAGAAAACAAGACAAGAGCGATTACAATTTAAAACAAGGCTAAGACAAAATGTGACTGAGAGAAAAAGAAAAACTGAGCTAGTCTAAGTTAAGCGGTTACTATTCAAAAACAAATCTAAGACAGTGTCACAAAGAAAAAAAAAGAAAAAAAGAAAAAACTAAGCTACAACACAACACAGGCTGGAAATGTCAATCCTTATGTGAGTTTACATGTCGTCTTGTAAATATGTTTGGAGTATTTCTTCCTTTAGTTTTTGTTTAAATTGTCCAAGCTTTGTACATGATTTTAATTCAGGTCCAAAATCGTTCCATAATCTGACTCCTTGCACTGAAATACAGTGTTGCTTGGTGGTTGTTCTCACTGTAGGCTTTTGAAATATACATGTTCCTCTGAAGTGATATCGTTTCTCCCTTGTTTGGAGCAACTTTTGGATATTTGCGGGCAGTGATAGATTCTTCACTTTGAACATTATTATTGCGGTTTTAAAGTCAATCAGATCTTTCAACTTGAGAGTTTTTTGTTTAAGAAAAAGTGGGTTTGTTGGTTCCCTGTAAGCTGCTTTGTTGATTATTCTAATAGCTCTCTTTTGAAGCATTAATACTCCCATACTTCATTACAATATGTCATGTATGGGAGTATTAATGAATGATACAAGGTGTATAGTGTGGGTTGATTCAGCAAATTTTTCACTCTGTGTAATATTGCAATTGATTTGGATACTTTACCTTTTATATAATTAATATGTGGCTTCCAACACAGTTTGTTATCAATTATTACTCCAAGGAATTTAGTTTCGGATACCCTTTCAATCTCTACACCATTTACACTGAGTTTGGGTACTGGGTAGTTGTGATGGTTGTTAAAGACTATAAATTTTGTCTTGCTTAAATTGAGCGTTAATTTGTTTGAATCAAACCACAGTTTCAGCTTTCCTAATTCCTTTCCGAGTGTATCCAGAAGTTGTTCCAAATTGTTTCCACTGCATAGCAGATTAGTGTCATCAGCAAACAATATTAAGTCCATTTTTTCTGAAACTTTACATATATCATTTATATACATATTGAATAATAATGGTCCCAAAACTGAACCCTGTGGGACTCCACAGGTGACCTTCAGTAACTCTGAGTTTTTGCTGTTAACACATGCAAACTGATATCTATTCTTTAAGTAACTACTTAACCAGGACAGTGCTACCCCTCTAATACCACAATTTTGTAGTTTCTTTAATAATAGATTGTGATCTACTGTATCAAATGCTTTTTTAAGATCCAGGAATACTCCAACTGAATACTCTTTATTTTCAATGGCTGTTGATATTTTTTTTTCTGTAAATTCCATTAAGGCATATGCTGTTGTCCTTTTGTGTCTGAACCCATATTGCTGCTCACACAATAAATCATTCTTCAGTATGAAGTTGTCAATTCTCTCATAGAATATTTTTTCAAGTATCTTGGAAAATTGCGGTAATAGTGAAATTGGTCTGTAGTTGGAGAGTTCCCCTCTGTCGCCTGTCTTGTAAATCGGAATTACTTTAGCTATTTTCATTGCATTGGGAAATATACCTGATTGGAGAGACAGGTTACAGATATACGTCAGTGGTTTCACTATGCATTCAATAACAGTTTTGACTAGTAGCATGTCAATACCATCGCAGTCAGTAGATGTTTTACTTTTGAACGATTTAACAATTTCAATGACCTCTCTTTCGTCTGTGTTCTTTATGAAGATGGTGTCTTTTACAGCAGTGTTATTGCATATTGTATCACCTGTAGGCGCCGTAGTGGGTATTTCTCGGGCCAGTTTAGGTCCAATGTTAACAAAAAAATTATTAAATTCATCTGCAGGTGAAGCTATATTCACATTCGGAGTCGATTTATTATTTTTTGGAATATTAGTTGGGTAGCTAGTATTTCTGCTTTTATTTCCAAGGATACTGTTGATTATTGTCCATGTATTTTTAATATTGTCTTTGTTTTTTTCCAGTTCTTTACTGTAATAGTCTCTTTTACTGCATCTTATTATATATGTTAACTTATTTTTGTATGTTTTATACCGTTGCTCTGCTTCTTTTGTCCTTTTCTTTATGAAAGCTTTATATAATAAATTTTTCTTTTTACACGCCTTTTGTAGTCCTTTGGTTAACCATGGTTTGTCAGCAAATTTGTGTTTAAGCTTTTTTTTAACTAATGGGCAGTTTTTTTCATAAAGAGTGGTTACAATGTTTATAAATGTGTCATAGGCTTCATTTACATCTGTTACATAGACTTCTGTCCAGTCTTGCTTCAGCAAGTCCTCTTTAAAAGAACTGATTGCGTTTGGTGATTTGTGTCTGAACGATTTTGAGATTTTTTCTGGGTTGGGCCCCGTGTGGCCATGGATAAGTGCAAAGATTGGCAAGTGGTCGCTTATATCATTTATCAATAATCCACTTTCTATTTTCTTATCGAGAACATTGACAAACAGGTTGTCAATAAGTGTAGCAGAGTGAACTGTGATTCTACTGGGATGTGTTATTGTGGGATATAGACTCATGCTGTACATAGAGTTCATGAACTCTGTAACTACATTTTGTTGATGTGGATTAAGTAGGTCAATATTGAAATCTCCACAAATTGCTACCATTTTCTTACTAGTAATATTATTGTACAGCTCGACTAATTTATCTCTGAATGTCTCAATGCAAGTTCCCGGCGTTCTGTATATGCAGCTTATGATTAGATTTTTTGTTTTGTCTAGGTCAATCTCAACAGTAACACATTCCAAAATCCCTGGTAGTGCTGAGGACATTTCATTTACAAGCTTACATCTACAGTATATAGGTCATCAATATACAGTGCAACACCACCACCCTTTTTTTGAGATCTGTTAATGTTAAACATCTGATATCCCTCTATTGCCATCAGGGGAGCCTGGTCTTCATTAAGCCAGGTTTCCGAGACTGCAATGGCTGTGAATTTTCTGTTTAGCTGTTTTAAATAGTCCTGAATCTGTGAGAAGTTTTTGTTAAGACTTCTGCTATTGAAGTGTATTATTGACAGTGATCAGAGGAATCAAAACGACCATAAAAACAATTAAGAGCATTAGCCAGCTCTGTGTCTGAATTAAAACCATCTAAAAACACACGACTACTGCGCTCTGTGCTCTGAAGGCCTGCAATAGTTTTCATACTGGCCCAGACTGAACAAAGTTTCTTTGCTGCCATCTCGCTTTCCAATTCTGATTTGTTGTTCTGTTTTGCTCTTAAAATTTTGGACTTCAGCTCTTTTGTGGCAACCTGTAGCTCAGAAACAGACCCCTATTTAAAGGCAAGTACTTCCCTCTGTAAGCAGGATTTAACTGATTTTGTAACCCATGGCTTGTTGTTGGGATATATTTTGACACGTTTACGTGGAACGATCATATTTTTACAGAAAGCCATGTATGAGCATGTGACGTCTACCAAAGAGTCCAAATCATCCCCGCAGGACAGTGTGAAAACCTCCCAGTCCGTACAGTTAAAGCATTCCTGGAGGCAGTGCACTGAATCCTCTGTCCACACATCTATGTCTCTGGTCTTCACCTTGCCTCTTCTGAGAGTAGTTTTATATGTGGGCAGCAAATGTACACAGTTGTGATCTGAGGATCCTAAAGGAGGAAGGGGAAGTGATTTATAGGCCCTCTCAATGGATCCATAGCACAGGTCCAATGTCTTTTTTCGCCTGGTTGGGCAGGAGACATACTGATAAAAGTTTTTAAGTGTCTTCTTTAAAGAAGCATGGTTAAAATCCCCAAGAATAAAGTTTGGAGCCTCTGGGGAAATTGACTGCAGCCGCTGTACCACATCAAAGACGGTGCTGGAGGCGGAGTCAGCGTCTGCCCTCGGGTGAATGTACACAGTTGTGATGAAAAGTTGGGGGAACTCGCGGGGCAGATACAAGGGGCGTAGCGATACAGACAGAAGCTCCACATCGGGTGTACAGATGCGCTCTCTGACCATGACAGATGTGCAGTACTGTTTATTAATATATAAACATACGCCGCCCCCCTGACGTTTTCCCGTTACCTCTTCCTGCCGATCCGAGCGAAGTGGGGCTCCAAAGCCGTCAATCCACAGGTCTGCATCCGGGTCTTGCGCCGTAAGCCACGTCTCTGTGTAAGCCATGACACAGCAGTTCTTGAAGTCCTTCTGGTAGCGTACTTTCCCTTGAATTTCATCCACTTTATGTCTCAAAGATTGTACATTCCCCAAAATCATGGAAGGAAGAGGAATGCTGTTAAACTGACGTCTCCTCAGGCTTAATTTTACGCCTCCACGCTTTCCGCGTTTCCTCCTCTTGTCTCTCTTTTCATCGCTGTGTCCATGAAAGTCTCTTAAAATAAAGTCCAGCAGTTGCGGCATAGACTCAATCACAGATGCTACATTATCCGTGTTTAAATGCAGTAACATGTCTCTGGAATATTGCATTCTCCCCGGCATGATCGTGATTGCGCTTACCTCAGAGACAAAGAGCCGGTGGGAAAGAAGCAACAGTGCAAAAGTAAGGAGGAAATCCATATTGATGGAACCAGGGAGCTCTTCATTATACAGTCCACAAACATTCAAGGACAAAAACGACACAGAGAATTTCGTTTAAACACATTAAAGTGCGTAAAAACAGAGACACAGACGACGGACTTTTTTCATCAGCTGCCGGTCGCTGCGTGCGCATGCGCCCATGCGAAGTGAAACCACTGATGTATATTTTTAACCTGTCTCTCCAAACAAGTATATTTCCCAGTGCAATGAAAATAGCTAAAGTAAGTCCGATATACAAGACGGGTGACAGAGGGGAATTTTCAAACTATAGACCAATTTCACTATTGCCACAATTTTCTAAGATACTTGAAAAAATATTCTGTGAGAGAATTGACAACTTCATAATGAAGAATAATTTATTGTGTAAGCAGCAATATGCGTTTAGACACAAGAGGACAAACTGCATTTGCTCTCATGGAATTTATAGAAAAAATATCAACTGCCGTTGAAAATAAAGAGTATTCATTTGGGGTATTCCTGGATCTTAAAAAAAGCATTTGATACAGTGGATCATAATTTATTATTAAAGAAACTACAAAATTATGGTATTAGGGGGGTAGCACTGTCCTGGTTATGTAGTTACTTAAAGAACAGATATCAGTATGTATGTGTTGGTAGCATAAACTCAGTTACTGAAGGTTACTTGTGGAGTCCCACAGGGTTCAGTTTTGGGGCCATTGTTATTCAATATGTATATAAATATGTAAAGTTTCGGAAAAAATGGATTTAATATTGTTTGCCGATGACACTAATTTATTATGCAGTGGAAGCAATTTGGAACAACTTTTGGATACACTCGGAAAGGAATTAGGAAAGCTTAAACTGTGGTTTGATTCAAACAAATTAACGCTCAATTTAAGTAATACAAAATTTATAATTTTTAACAACCATCACAACAACTCAGTATCTAAACTCCGTGTAAATGGTGTAGAGATTGAAATGGTATCCGAAACTAAATTTCTTGGAGGAATAATTGATAATAAACTGTGTTGGAAGTCACATATTAATTATATTAAAGGTAAAATATCTAAATCAATTGGAATACTACACAGAGTGAAATATTTGCTGTATCAACCCACACTATATACTTTGTATCATTCATTAATACTCCCTTACATGACATATTGTACTAAAGTGTGGGGAAATACATATAAAACAAACATATATTATAATACATATATATTATAATACATACTGTATATACATATATCATATATTATCTACAGAAGTTCTCTGACGATTCTGCGATCGTCGGCCTCATCTCCAACGGAGATGAAGCTGAGTACAGAGGACTTATCCAGGACTTTGTGGACTGGTGCCATCAGAACTGCCTCCAGATCAACGCGAGGAAAACTAAGGAGCTGGTGGTGGACTGCCGCAAGCAAGGACAACCCTTCACAGCACCAGTAAACATCCAGGGAACAGACATTGAGATGGTGACATCCTACAAGTACCTGGGTGTTCATCTGAACAACAAACTTGACTGGTCACACAATACTGACGCACTCTACAAGAAGGGACAGCGCAGGCTATTCCTACTGAGGAGGCTCAGGTCTTTTGGTGTACAAGGGGTGCTCCTGAAGACATTCTACGACACGGTGGTGGCATCAGCCATCACTTTTAGAGTGGTCTGCTGGGGCAGTGGCATTACAGCAGCTGATAGGAAGAGACTGAACAAACTGATCAAGAAAGCTAGCCCTGTCCTGGGGCAACACCTTGACCCAGTGGAGGAGATAGGAGAGAGAAGGATGGTGGCTAAACTGTCATCTCTGCTGGACTCTGAGTCCCACCCTATGCAGGACATACTGAACGCACTGAGGAGCTCATTTAGCAGTAGACTACATCATCCTAGGTGCGCGACTGAGAGGTTTCGCAGGTCCTTCCTACCTACAGCTGTCAGACTTTATAACCTAAGCAGGGCTGCTCGCAGAGATAGCAAAAAAACGTGACGACCTAATAGCACTGAATGCAAAAGATGCAGCAGACTTACACAAATGGTCCCCTCCAGCACACAACTAGGACAATATCAGTCGCTACAGAGGGTGACAATATGTATGAGTACATATTCATACTATGTAGGATAACTAAGTAGACGGTTATGCTGTTTATTGCATCTAGCTACAATGCTCCGCACTGTGTGTGTGTATATATATATATATATATATATATATATATATATATGTATATTCTTTATTACCTCCGCCAGGCCGAAAGGCCAGGAGGAGGTAATGTTTTTGCCGGGGTTTGTCTGTGTGTTTGTCTGTGTGTTTGTCTGTTTGTCTGTCTGTCTGTCTGTTTGTCTGTTGGTTAGCAAGATAACTCAAAAACTTTTGGACGGATTTCAATGAAACTTTCAGGCGTTGTTGCAAATGGTACAAGGAAAAACTGATTAAATTTTGGGGATGATCCGCATCACCGTCTGCATACAGGAATTTTTTAAAGCATTTTTCCACACTGTGACATACGGCCATTTTCAACATGTGCGCAGGCGCAATGGAGGGCGCTGGGCGTCGTGTCTGACCAACACAAACTCCGCCTTCTTCAACGTTTTAGCCACAAAAGCATGCAGAAAACACTGGTGGCCTGGGCCCCCCAGCGTGCCTGTGCCAGCCATAGGCGCTGCGCACATTGCGCTGGTCGTCGTGTCTGACCAACACAAACTCCGCGTTCTTCAACGTTTTAGGCACAAAAGCACGCGGAAAACACTGCTGGCCTGGGCCCGCCACCGTGCCTGTTTTTGCGCCACGCTGCAAAACCTGACACGGCCACCTGTCCGCCGCCCGATTATTTGCCACAAATTCCCCGCCCAGCTATAGGCGCTGCGTAAAAACGATCTCTCTGCCGGGAAAGATTCTAAATTCTGTTTTGCCGCGGAGCACAACCCCAATATAATATAAAACCCACGGCAACCTGTCTCCAATCTGCATCCGTCAGTGGAGGAGATGGACACACCAACACTTCAGTTTATTACCTCCGCCAAGGAGGCAATGCTTTTACAACCGTAAAACGGGGCTATAAGGGATGGCGGGGTAATATGGGACACTTTTCTAAATGTAATTCTGCTTTTTTAATTTTGCTTCCACCTAGATTTGATGAAGGATTCATGGATATTTGACAATAACAACACAACTCAGCGTCCTGCTCAAAATAAAAAAAGCAGAATTACATTTAAAACATTTCCCAGAAAAGTGTCCCTTATTAACCCGTCGTCCCTTATAGCCCCGTTTTACACTACTGAACCACTAATCCTATCACTATCACATTGATTGTCATTCATTAATTGTCTGTTTATTGCACTGTCCATGTCAAATAAACTAATAATCATTGTGAATCCAATTGCTACTCATATCTTTTCATGCTCAGGGAATCAGAAAACGTACACACAAACACTGTATGGGGGGAACTGTGCCGCTTGGCGGAGGTCTGCGCTCTCCGAGTGCTTTTCTAGTTATATTATTATTATCGCCTTTCACCCGAAATGGGTATATCCACAGTTCCTTCCTTACTTCTCTCCACTCTGGTCAAGCCCGTCTTTTCTCGTGAGCTATCACTCTCTTTGTATTATGCGCCCTGCAAACTTTCCTCGTGAGGTTCTTCCATTCCGCTCTATCATGTACTACCAATTGCCATTGATCTAAAACATCGGCACACTTCAATGCATTTTTGCATGTGTCCTTAAAACAGAGTTTGGGTCGACCTACTTTGCGAGAACCATGAGCCAGCTCACAATACAGGAGTTCCTTCACCGGCCTATCATCATTCATTCGACAGACATGACCTAACCAGCGCAGGCGACTCATTACAAGCTTGATCTCGATGTCTTCGACGTGTGCCCGCCGCAGCACCTCCTCATTGCTGATGAAATCGTCCCACTTGATGTTTAGTATCAGGCGAAGGTGACGCTGTTGGATTATGCGGAGCTGCCTGACTTCGTGCTGGTATAGGGTCCAGGTTTCGCTGCCATACATCAGGAGGGCCATAAGGCACTGATTGTAAACTGCGACTTTGGTAGAGACTGTGAGGTCATGCGAATCAAACACCCTCTTGCGCAGACGGCCAAAAGCACACGATGCTGCTTGAATGCGAGATGCAAGTTCTTCCTTCATAGAGCAGTCACTGCTGACATAACTGCCGAGATATTTGAAGCGAGTAACGTTGGCCAATTTGATGTCGTCAATAAAGAACTCAGCTGTATTGCCAATACACATGGTCTCCGTTTTGACTGTGTTGATGCAGAGACCCATTCTCTTAGCGACATCATTGTAGGAGGATAATAACGTCTGCAGGCCCTCTGGTGTATCACTGAAGATCGCGATATCGTCAGCATACTGAGCTTCTCTAATATAATCTGTGAGGACTCTGGATTTCGCTTTTAATCTGCGGAGGTCAAAAAGATCGCTATCGTAACGCAGTCTGATCTGTACGCTGCAGGTGTGCTTGATTTCTTTGAAAGTGAGCCAAAGTAGGACTGCTGCGTACATGCCAAAGAGTGTTGGAGCTAGTTTACACCCCTGCTTGACCCCGCTGTTGTATTCAAGGGATTGGGTGAGTTCACCATTGATAGCAAATCGGGCGTGCACGTCCGTGTATAGTCTCTTGATGATTCTTATAAACTTTGGAGGACAGCCAAGTTTGCCAAGGATGATGAAGAGGAGCTCGCGATTGACCATGTCAAATGCCTTCACAAAATCCACGAAAGCTATGTACAAACATCTGCGCTGCTCTCTTGTTTTTTCCTTCAGCTGGCAAAGGGTGAAAATCCCATCTATTGTACTTCTACCGTTTCGATACCCTGACTGCGACTGGGGGTAGATATATTCTGCTAACAGGTGAAGCCTCTGCAAGATAACGTCAGTGAAGACTTTACCGACAGCACTGAGCAGTGAGATTCCTCTGTAATTGCCACAGAGGCTTCTGTCACCTTTTTTGAACAGAATTGTGATGATGGTGTCTATCCAGTCGGTTGGGATAGACACCTGGACACTCTGTAGTCCAGCAGATGTTGAATAGGACAAGTAGGAAAGCTCTTAAGCGACGTCCTCCATGCACAAGTACTTCAGGTAGAATACCGTCTGGACCTGGGCTCTTTCCTAATCGGGTGTTTCTAAGGGCTTGGTCAAGTTCTTGGTCTTCAATCGGAAGGCTCATTGATTCGATAACTGGAAGCTGGTCTATGTCATCGACGATGCTCAAGTCAACATCCGTTGGTTGGTTTAATAAGTCGCTGAAGTGCTCAACCCATCTGTCCTTTATCTTGTCAGGAACAGTCAGGAGCTCACCATCTTTGGACTTCACAGGATGGGTGCTTCTGGATCTAGGGCCATAGACGGCATTGAGGGTAGCATAAAACTCTCTGTGGTTCTTCTCCTGAGAGTGCCGCTCTGCCTCCTCAGCTCTGCGCCGAAACCAGTCATTCTTTAGCTCTCTGATCCGCCTTCTTAGAACATGCCTGTCCAAGTTCTTGTCTTGAAGCAGCTTTTGAATTTCTTGGTCCTGATCATCGAACCAGTCATTCTGCACTCGTTTCTTTTTGCCGAAGACATGTGTGGCAGCATATATATTTATGTGTACATACATATGTATATTCACTGCTCTTATTTTCTTATCTTCTAAATTATTGCTCTGAGTGTTGCTGTCCCTGTGCTGTTGCAATCCTGGAATTTCCCCATTGTGGGACTAATAAAGGCTTATCCTATCTTATCTTATGTCCAATGTTTATGCTTAAGAAGAGAGCTATTAGAATAATAAACAAAGCTGCTTACAGGGAACCAGCAAACCCACTTTTTCTTAAATTAAAAGCTCTCAAGCTGAAAGATCTGGTTGACTTGAAAACTGCAGTAATAATGTTTAAAGTGAAGAATCTATCACTGCCCGCAAATATCCAAAAGTTGTTCCAAATAAGGGAGAAACAATATCATTTCAGAGGAACATGTATATTTCAAAAACCTTCAGTGAGAACTACCACCAAGCAACACTGTGTTTCAGTGCAAGGAGATAGATTGTGGAATGCTTTTGGACCTGAATTAAAAGCATGTACAACGCTTGGACACTTTAAACAAAAACTAAAGGAAGAAATACTCCAAACATACAGTATATACAAGATGACATGTAAAATCACGTAAGGATTATCATATTCAGTCTGTGTTGTGTTGCTTAGATTTTTGTCACATTTTGTCTTAGCTTTATTCTGAATTGTAATCGCTCTTGTTTTTCTTTTGAATTCTTGGATGGAATATGGGTGGGCAATATAAGCTGCGGCTTCAGCCATCACCCATTTCGGATAACTTATGTTGAACTGTATAATCAGAGGAGTTATTGTTTAATTTGACCTTGTAAGATGTTTTTTTTTTCTTTCCCCTTTGTTATATTATTCTGTTCCTTTCTTTTAATTTTTACTTTTAATCTATCTGAAAATAAAGATTCATTCATTCAAAAGTAATTGAGTTACTTTACCAATTACTGCATGATTAAAGTAACTAGCTACTTGGAAAAGTATCTTTCACGTTACTTTTAAATGCATACTTAAATCATCTTGCACACATAGCAAGATAATTTAATTAATGAATTACATTACGGGCTTATTAATGTCAGGCAGAAAACATACTGCTTTAGAAATAGCTTTTAGAACATGTTCAGTCTGCTTTATCCTGCCGTGAGAGCTCTTATTGTGGGAAGAATCTGAAGACAATCAACATGATATTGTCAGTAATTTCCTCATTTTGGAGAGAGAGTTGGCAACACTGCATAAAGCTGTCCATGTTTATTTTACCTTTATGATATAGATTTGATCCGATGTGCAGTGAGCTAAAGAAAATGTCCATTATCCACAGTCCAAATGTCTGCTGTAACAGAGACATGATCCAGGCCCTCAAATTCCTTTTGGAGCTCAAAATCCATTTTTGAATGAAAGTGCCAAGGTGCTGATGCCTTGGTGCCAGAGCCTTGGCGAAGGTATGCATTCTCAGATCATCACCAAAATATTATGGGCTCCTCTCTAGCCCAAGGACCACCTCTGGTAAAAATTTCATCCAAATCCATCCAGTAGTTTTGGAGTACATGCATGCGCAGTGAAAATAATCTGCAGTTTACATGCTCGTACTGTTGGCGTCAGCCAAGAACCACCAAACAGATTTGAACAGCTGCAATTCAAACACAGAAGGAGAGCATGGTGGCAGACGCTTTAAATGGCAGAAGCAATGGAGGTACGTGAATACAGTGACAATCAAGACAAACAGGAGCTTTTGCTGTTTAGTGGCAGAGGAAGAAAACAGACAAGCAAAAGGACGGACATTTGTTCATCCAGTATTGGTGAATTGCTCAGTAGTTTTTTCTGGTGCAAATTTCCGGGTGCATGCGCAATTCACTGCAACCATTTGCGGGTGAGGAATGTTGGGACTTGTAGTTTTTAACTAATTTTACCTTGTAACCAGTGTGAAGATAATCGATGTGATGAATAAATGATGTAGTTGCTGAATATGTGGGTTTTTTTTAGTAACCACTATTTTATAACTGCTATTTATCTCTCAGCTAGAGATCAACTGTGACAAGAAGTCATCCATGTGCTGTAAAAAAAAGACACACTGCCACCTCTAGTGGCCCGGCATAGTTATTACAAAACCGTTTTCCCCAGCTTCATTGACAGTAAAGGTGAATTAAATTTGTGTTTATTTAAAAAAAAAAAGCCTTATCTCAAAATTTGGGCAAATTAAAAATCGAGAAAACATGGCCATACAATGATACAAACCTTTAGTTCCACTTAATTTTGACCGGGCAAGCTGAAACAGACAGGCAGACAGATACAACCAACCACACACACACAGACGCATTATGCGATTACTGTATGTTTCTCTGTTTCACCGAGGCATAATAATCTTTATCCAGGTAGCAAGTAAATGTGTTTTAACTTCAGTGGATCACAGTCTCAGCTGTCTGATGGAAAGTGACTGTTATCACGTCTTCAGTCGAACGTAACAACGTATCTTGCAATCAGTTAGTGTAATTCTTGCTGGGTCACAAACTGTCCAGATGCATACCTGTGCTTGAAATCCAGCCGTGGCTGTTCAGATAGCTTAAAATATATCCACTAACATGGTGTTGTTAGTATAGCTAGCTGTTATTTAGCACTAGCTTTGCCGGAACTTTGTTGCTGTTTTCAAGTGCTTCTGAAGATTGCAGTAGGTCTCAACTGACACTTTAGATTGCAGCCTACCAATATGCTTTTGTCCTTAACTGCAACAAAGGAAAACATATCTATTTTCACAAAAAAAAGTTGCTTCAGCTTTTCCTCCACTCAGTAGTCAAGACTCAGGCTCTCTGTAACAGGTCACGTTGACTGACGGCTGTGCCAGCTACGATAGGGTCAGTTTGTATATTCACTTATTTGCACTAAAAATATCTATCCATATTAATAAAACGAGTAATGCATCTGATCAAATTTCAGTAACTGTAACACATTACTGAATTTTTAAACAGTAATTTAGTTACACAGCACATTCCTGCAAAAGTAGTGGCATTACAGTACTCCTAACACTGGTCATCATATCACATCATCATATCTCATCTCCGTTTGTGTGTGCGTGTCCCAATTAATGAAAAAAAACCACACTCAGCCACTGTTTTCTGTTAAATGAGGACAGTTAAATATGAACTATTTGAAGACACAGCAGACAGTATTTGACTGCACAGAGGAAAAAAATGGTGCGTGGGTTTACGAGTCAACGGATTGTTCTCCCTTTAATTTAACTAACGGACCACAGTGGGACTATTCTGCCCTACTGGGAAAAGAGCTGTAACTGCGGCTGGAGAAGAGCTGACAGATGCGCGCAAAACTGACATTCATCATTAACTAATTATGACTTCTTTTTTTTTTTTTTTACAAATTTTTAACCTCATTCACTGTCATTCTTTTATCAGAGTGATTCAAAATGAAAGTATCCTGACAATTTTTTTGAATTGTTGCATTCAGCAGCGCAGATTAATGGACCTCAGGCCAAGATGAGCAGCCTCTCTTTCTACATAGGTTTAAAAGAGAAGTTCAGATGAATGATTATATAACTGAAGGAAATTTTACAACTTTGTCAAAATCATGGACAAAGAGAAAGACTGACATAATTGTAGCCTGCAGCTCTAATCCATGTGTAATTGTAATCATGTCTTCCCCGTATGAGTAGGGCTGCATTTCATGTTGTGAATGAGCCTGCACTGTCCTCAGCACAAAACAGATTTGTCCTCTCATTTAAATCCTGTCATATTAGTATTAAGCCTTTGATCTTGTGCCCCTGCTTATTAAAGGGAATGACAGCAAAGATAGTGATTGATTTATTTTACATTATGCCCCAACACCTCTGAATAATTAAGAGTATAGGACAGTCTGTTTGTGCATTGCACCAGGCACAAAATTCATTTTGGGGCTGCTGTAATAGCAAAATGAACTTTGAAATGCCAATAAACACGCCCAGCACCTCAGACATGGACTGCACCACTGTAATGAGGCCCTTTAAGTTAAAATCGGGAAGACTAAATCATATTAACAGGTGAACTATATGTTAGAATATTAGGTCTTTGTCAAAAAGAACTTTTTTCCTCATCAGCCATGGTTATCTTCTGGTGGAACTGCTCCTCCAATCTTTCATATATACTCAAAAAACTGGTAGCCCTCTTTTCATGTGACACATTTAATTATCATTTGATGTATTACAATACATTATTTTAAAATCATTTAAAACTGATGTAATTATATTTTATTGAATAAAATCAGATTGTGAATGCTGATTTGCAGATCATAATTTTTGCCACTTCACTGTGTGGTTCAAGATCCCCATGCAACATGACTGAATATTTGGAACTTGTTTGTTTTTCCAGTGCACGTGTAAACATTATTGCTTAAAATGCTAAAACTGTCATGCTTTTCCTCTCCATCTGAATGCTGAGACATAGCTAGATGACTGTATGCTGTCTTCTAAATTCACTGTGACATCTCCTATTTCTGAATTATTTCTCACTTTAGTTCAGAGTTCTCATAATTTTTGTTGACTAGCACAAACTTTTCACTGTGCACATGGACTTAATATCAAGATGACGGAGAACACATAAAATGTGGCTGGTGATTAAATTATTTTGTTCAGTTGGGGCCCCTTTACATAGCACAGCGATCGTTGAGAGATTAGTACAATTTTTGATGTATGGGGTCGTTTTGGAGGTTTTTGTCTGTTTTGGACTGAGTTAAAACTTTGAGGAGACTGAGGTGACTGTGGAGATCACTGGAGATCATTGATAGATCAAAAATTGGCCAGATCTCTCAATGATCTCTGTGTGATCTCCACCGCTGTGTAAAGGGGGTGTTACTGTTTACAAGTTTTATGTGAAGGACAGTGTTGTTGAAATTGAATTGCTCTACTTCCCCACAACAGCCTGCTTTGTATTACTCTGCACAGTTTGTAATAAAGTTCATGTTCCCAGCAAACGCAGTTGAATTGAATGGAATTAATACAGGCTCGCCACAGGGCTGTGTGTTGAGCCCCACTTTGTATTCATTGTACACATATGACTGCATACCTGTTCATCCCACAAACATTATAGTGAAGTTTGCAGATGATACAACAGTGGTGGGGCTCATATAAGGAGGAGATGAGTCTGCATACAGAGATGAGGTCCAGAGACTGGTAAGATGGTGCTCAGATAATAATCTGCTATTAAATACAAAAAACAAAACAAAACAAACAAACAACTCATTATTGATTTTAGGAAGCATAGTAGTGAGCCTCCTCCTCTATATGTAGGCAAGGAGTGTATGGAGAGAGTGGAGGCTTTTAAGTTTCTGGGTGTTAATATTTCTCACAACCTCACCTGGGCAGTAAACACCATAGCTACGATAAAGAAGGCTCAACAACGTCTACACTTTTTGAGGCTCCTTAAGAGGAATGGCCTGAGTGAGCCTCCTCCTCTATATGTAGGCAAGGAGTGTGTGGCGAGAGTGGAGGCTTTTAAGTTTCTGGGTGTTCATATTTCTTACAACCTCACCTGGGCAGTTAACACCATAGCTACGATAAAGAAGGCTCAGCAACGTCTACACTTTTTGAGACTCCTTAAGAGGAATGGCCTGAATGTGCAGTTGCTGGTCTTCTCTTCCTTTACTTTTGGAAAACAGATTCGACATCCTTTCTCTGGAAGATTTTCCCCACCTGGACACAGACCATCTGCCCATGACCGCCCCTTCTCCTCCTTCTCCTCCTCCTTCAGCGGCGGCTCAAGTCCGCAAACCCCGGATTAAGACTACTTTAGGTGTGCCAAATTACACACCAGCTCCTAAAAGAAGAGAGTGCATCACCCTGTCATCAAAACAACAACATCGTCAAAATTATCCACTACTTCAGAAACCACAGACAAAGCCCCCCCAGACGACGCTGGTAATTGGTGACTCGATTATGAGGAACGTCAGAAGCAGGTACTGTATCACTAAATTTTTTCCTGGGACTAAAGTGTCTGATATTGAGGTTCTTACCCCTGACCTATTAAATGAATTCCCCCACGCTAAAACTGTCATAGTTCATGTTGGATGCAACAACATCCCTGATGAAGCGTCAGAGATCTTAAAGAGTGACTTCAGGAGCCTTCTGTCCACTCTTATGAACTGTGGCAGACGTGTGTTTATCTCTGGGCCTTTGGCCCCTTTCAGACGAGGTTGTAATTATTTTAGCAGAACTCTCAGTCTTAATACTTGGTTGTGTTCTACATGTCCTACTTTTAACACTGGTTTTGTTGACAATTTCAACCTGTTTTGGAACCGCCCATCACTTATGAGGCCAGATGGCATCCATCCAAATAGACTTGGTGCTCGTGTTTTAAGGGATAATCTGTTCTATTCCATTCAGCGTTTTTTAATACAGTGACTGAAATTTGGTGCGTTAACTCACTCCAAAGTTCCTGGGTCTGCCAACCAGCCCTTTTTTGTTCCCACTTCTCATATTAATCCACATAATCCTCACTGTTTAGATCAGTCTTCAATTTGTAACCCCATAGAGATTGTGTCTGTCTCCTGTTACCCAAAATATTATAACCCAAGACAAATACAACACAACTTGATAAATACACGTCTTTCTGCAGCTTCTTCTCATCCACCACCCCTCAACTTTGCCCCTGTCTTCTCCCTGAGAGAACCTTTGTCTACTCCCCCGAAAGTTAATAAAAATACAATGCATAAACATCCCAAAGTGATTAAACAATGTTGGTAAAACCCAAATCAAATCTCAGGTCTCTAAATTTAATAATTTGGCCTCTGTTCCTCCTCATAATTTAAAAATTAAATGTGGTTTGTTAAATATTAGGTCTCTAACTCCCAAGTCTCTACTAGTTCATGATCTATTAATTGATCATCATATCGATTTAATATCCCTTACAGAAACTTGGCTAGGGCAAGATGATTATGTTGGTTTGAATGAATCAGCTCCCTCTGGTTATCCAAACTATCATAATCCCAGAAGTTCTGGTCGTGGAGGTGGAGTAGCGGCAATTTTCCATTCTAAATTACTAGTTAATGTAAAGCAAAAATAATGTTTTAATTCCTTTGAGGGCCTGGTCCTCATTGTGGGGCATGTTGGCTATCTTGGCTTGAAACAATTTTCTTTGCCATAGTTTACCGTCCTCCCTCGGCCTACTCTGAGTTTTTATCTGAATTTACAGAATTTTTAGCTGATTTAGTGCTGAAATCAGATAGAATAATTATAGTAGGGGATTTTAATATACATGTTGATGTAGATAGTGACTGTCTCAATAAGGCATTCAATTCAATTTTAGACTCAATGGGGTTTTCCCAGAAAGTAGAAAATTCTACCCATTATCTCCACTACACATTGGACCTTGTTCTGACTTATGGTATAGAAATAGAAAATCTGGTAGTGTCTCCTTATAATCCTGTACTGTCAGACCATTGTCTGTTAACCTTTGATTTCACTATTTCTGATTATTTGACTCCTAAAGAAAAATATTACTTCAGCAGATGTCTTTCAGATGACGTTGTTACCAAATTTTTGCAGATTGTCTCCTCTATACCGTGGGTCAACACAATGGAAATAAAAGATGGAGAGCCTGCTCCTTCCGCAATTGATTGCATGGTAGATATCGTTACAGCATCTCTGCATCAGACTCTAGATTTGGTGGCCCCTTTAAAAAAGAAAAAAGTCTAACCAGAGATTTCTAACCCCTTGGTTTAACACAGAAACTCGTAGCTTAAAACAGAAGACTTGTCAATTAGAAAGAAAATGGCATTCTACTAATTTAGATGAATTCTATTTAGCGTGGAGAAATCATTTCTTAATTTACAAAAAATCTCTTAGAAAAGGTAGAACAAGTTATTACTCTGCATTAATAGAAAAGAACAAGAATAATCCCAGGTTTCTTTTCAGCACTTGTAGCCAGGCTGACAAAGAGTCAGGACTTGGTCAATCCTCGCATCCCCCTTGAGCTGTCTAGTCAGGACTTTTTGAACTTTTTCAATCATAAAATTTTATCTATTAGAGATAAAATCAGTCAGATTCTCCCCACCGTAAACTTAAGTACAGCAACTACCACAACTCCTTCAACTGATATCTGTTTAGATAAGTTTACTCCAATTGACCTTTTAGAGTTAGATAAAATTATCTCCTCATCCAAGCCTTCATCCTGTTTTTTTAGACCCTATCCCTACCAGGTTATTTAAAATAGTCTTCCCAATTATTGGTAGCCATATTCTTCATATAATTAATTCTTCTTTAACTTTGGGTTATGTAAACGCAGGCTTTTAAAATTGCTGTAATTAAACCCTTACTCAAAAAGCTAACGCTCGATCCAGGAGTTTTGGCTATTGACCAATCACTAATCTGCCTTTCATTTCAAAAATCTTAGAGTTGTTGCTGCGCAATTGTTTGACCATTTGCAGGGAAATGGTTTATTTGAAGAGTTTCAATCTGGGTTCAGAGTTCATCACAGCACTGAAACAGTCTTAGTGAAGGTTGCTAATGACCTCCTTATCGCATCTGATAATGGACTCATTTCTGTACTTGTCCTTTTAGATCTTAGTGCAGCCTTTGATACTATCAATCATGATGTTCTACTTGATAGATTAGAACACTATGTTGGACTAAATGGAACTTCGCTGCAGTGGTTTAGATCTTATTTGTCCGATAGACTTCAGTTTGTTCACATCAATGATGAGTTTTCTTCCACCTCTAAGCTCAGTCATGGAGTTCCACAGGGATCTGTGTTAGGCCCTACTCTTTTTAGTTTATATATGCCTCCATTAGGCAATATCATTAGAAAGCACTGTATATATTTTCATTGTTATGCAGATGACACACAATTATACCTGTTAATGAAGCCCGATGATTGTAATCAATTAGCCGAGTTAGATGCCTGTCTTAAGGAAATCAAAGTTTGGATGACTTGTAATTTTCTGCTATTAAACCCAGATAAGACTGAAGTCATTCTTGTTGGTCCATAAAACCTTAGAAATACCTTTCCAAATCAAACTCTTAATTTGGATGCCACTACTCTCACTCTGAATAGTTCTGTGAGGAACCTTGGAGTTATTTTTGATCAAGATCTGTTCTTTAATTCAGATATTAAATTTGTTTCTAAGACTGCCTTCTATCATCTGTGCAATATTGCCAAGATTAGGAGTATCTTGTCTCTGAATGATGCTGAGAAACTGATCTACGCTTTTGTCAAAGTCACAGTCAAAGTGCATTTATTGTCATTCCATTGCTAATAAACAATGCAACGAAACTGAGATACTGCTCCCTAAAAACAAACTATCACACTCACAGTTCACTCATGCATTTAACATTCTCGTAATTAAAACAATAAATAGTGCTTGAAACAATATTACCTAAAAGTTGAATACAATATGTACATAGCAATAATAAAAACATACTGAGGGATAAATATATAAGACCAGCTTATACACACAGGGTTATTGCCACAAAATAACCTAAAATAACCTAAAATAATATCAGCAGTCTGTACGTGTTACATAAATCCATTCAAAATACGTACTGCTGCTGGGAAAAAACTATGATTAAACCTGGTAGTCTGGATTTTATGGGATCTGTACCGCTTTCCTGATGGGAGCAAGTGAAAGAAATCATGGCCTGGATGAGTGCAGTCTTTAATGATAGCAGTGGCTCTGTTGAGGTACCGAGACCTGGAAATCTCTTCCAGAGAAGGGAGAGAACAGCCAGTGATTTTTTGCGCAGTCTCGATCACTCTCTGGAAGGCTTTGCGGTCTGCGGCTGAACAGCCTTCATACCAAACCGTGATGCCATATGACAAAATGCTCTCAATAGCAGAGCGATAAAATAAAACCAGCAACTGTGCATTCAGGCCATTCTTCTTGAGGAGCCTCAGAAAGTGTAGACGTTGTTGAGCCTTTTTTATCGTAGCTATGGTGTTAACTGCCCAGGTAAGGTTGTGAGAAATATGAACACCCAGAAACTTAAAAGCCTCCACCCTCTCCACACACTCCTTGCTTATACAGTATATAGAGGAGGTGGCTCACTGCTATGCTTCCTAAAATCAATAATGAGTTCTTTTGGTTTTTTGTATTCAATAGCAGATTATTATCTGAGCACCATCTCACCAGTTTCTGGACCTCATCTCTGTATGCAGACTCATCTCCTCCTGATATGAGCCCCACTACTGTTGTGTCATCTGCAAACTTCACTATAATGTTTGTGGGATGAACAGGTATGCAGTCATATGTGTACAATGAATACAAAGTGGGGCTCAACACACAGCCCTGTGGCGAGCCTGTGTTAAGCATGACTGTAGAGGAGGAATGGGGTCTGAGTCTAACAGTCTGTGTTCGGTTTGTTAGGAAATCCTTAATCCAGCTGCAAGTGTGAGTAGGCAGACCAAGCTGAAGCAATTTGGTGATGAGAGTGTTGGGAATAATTGTATTAAATGCCGAGCTATAGTCCACAAACAACATTCTTACATAGCTCCCCTTGTCTTCTAAATAATGCCGAGTGGAGAGCTATAGCAATAGCATCTTCAGTGGATCTGCTCTGCCTGTAGGCAAACTGGTACCGATCAAAGTCTGGGGGGAGACTAGACAAAAGATGTTTCAATACCATTTTCTCAAAGCACTTCATAATAATGGGTGTTAATGCTACTGGTCGATAGTCATTCAGACTGCTAATAATATGTTTTTTAGGCACAGGAATAATGACTGCAGATTTTAACCACTGTGGAACAACGGCTGCCTTGAGAGACAAATTAAAAATGTCAGTAAAAACAGATCATAGCTGATCTGCACATGCTCTGAGCACCTTTCCTGGCACTCCATCGGGACCAGCAGTGTTTCTCAGGTGAACTGCTCTCAGTGTCTGTCTCACCTCATGATCCTGCAGGGGAAGCACATCAGAGCTGGCATTCAATAACGTCAGTGGGTCCGGGCGAGGTGTATTTGCCTCAAACCGTGCGAAAAAGCAGTTCAATTCTTCTGCCAGTGAGGCGCTGATGTCACTGGAAATGATGCTGCTGCCCTTATAGTTTGTGATATGGTGAAAGCCTTGCCATTCTCGTCTTGAATCATTATCAGAAAAATGGTCCTCAACTTTCTTCTTATAGGCCTGTTTAGCCTCCTTAATGCCTTTCTTCATATTAGCCCGGGCGGTGCTATACAGATCTGTATCCCCTGACCTGAAGGCTGTATCACGAGCTCTGAGGAGTGCCTGGACTTCTTTTGTCATCCAAGGCTTCTGGTTAGGAAGAACCCTGATGCGTTTTTCCACAGTCACCTGGTTGATACAGTAGGTGATGTAGCATAATACAGTCTGTGTGTACATTTCCAGATCCTCATTCTTGAATCCCATAGAGTGTTTGAAAAACAGTCCTGCAGCTGAGAAAGAGCTCCCTCAGGCCATGTTGTGATGTTCTTTATAGTAGGTCTAGCAGTTTTCCTGAGGGGGGTGTATGCTGGGGTGAGGAGCAATGATAGATGGTCTGACAGGCCAAGATGTGGACATGGCACAGCTCTGTAAGCATGCTTCAGGTTCGAATACACCCGATCAAGACAATTCTTTCCCCGGTGGTACATTTCACATACTGTGTGAAATTAGGCAGCACAGTTTTCAAGCATGCTTGATTAAAAGCACCAGCTATGATGTGAACACCCTCGGGATAGGCCTGCTGCTGTTTATTTATTACACTGTACAAATGACTAAGGGCTACTTTAGTATTTGCATCAGGAGAAATATAGACCGCTGTTATAATAACCACTGTCAGCTCTCTTGGAAGATAAAAAGGCTGACATAAAACTGACATTGTCTCTGGATCAGGAGAACAGTAAGTGTTAATAATACGACTGTGGTTAGTCCAAGTGTTGTGAAGAAAAATACAGAGACCATGTTGCAGAGACTATGTTTCCCATATTCCGCTTTTCGGTCCATACGGTGAAGTGTGCGCTCTAGTAGTTGCACTGCAGCATCGGTGATCAGTGGGTGGAGCCAGCTTTCCGTTAACAAGAGCACACAGCAGTCTCTCACAGTTTTACTAGTTGCCAGCTGTAGCTCTAGATCATCCATCTTGTGGACGATGCTTCTGGCATTGGAGAGAAAAATGCTGGGTAGCGGAGGTCTATGCGGCTGTCTCTTTAGCCTCGCTAGCAGGCCCGACCGGCATCCCCGCTTTTCTTTCTCTCCATCCTCCGTCTGCGTTGCTTCCCAGGACTGACAACAATCCATGGTGATCCTGCTGTTCTACAGATAGCCTCCGGTTGTTATGACTCGCCGCTCATCAGCGGCACCAGCCGCGCGCACACCTGCTCCTCGTCAGCGGCGAGGTATTTAATCCACTCTGCCCTGGGCTTCGGCCTGAAGCCGTCTCTCTACTTCGGCCCCTTTGCTACTACGGATCTCAAACCGACTAGCGAAGATATCCTGGGTAAGCTCCCCTTACCTCTCTCCTCTAGCTTTCCCCTGTGCACAGGTGGACATTCCCAGCGGCGGACTTCATCACCTCGCTGTTGGCTCTACGCTGCTGCCACAGGTACCGCAGGTCGCTGTCTCCCGGGCTCCGCCCTTGTCGACGCCAGCCACCTGTCACAACCAAGTAAGCCAGCTACCATCATTATTCCCTGTATTGGTGTGGTGCCCGTTACCCTTCTCCCTCTGCTCTCTCCCACAGGGTTGTCTGGCTGTACGGCCTCCTGCCCCCGTGCCTGACGCAGACGCCACCACCAATACATTCTTATTCCACAGACACGCAGCCATACACTTCCTTGTTGCTAATAAAGCTGTTAAATCTATCCTGAGCCTGCGTGTGTGTCTCCTGGGCCGTGCATTATGTCACCGGTATGTTTTTTGTGTTCTCAAAAACTGCTGTAACAGCAGACTTTTGTTGAAGTCCAATGTTTATCAGCTCAGTACGACTGTACACAGATCCAGCTTCACACGGTCCAATATCCAAAAACATCATACATACAAGCAAAAATAGGGAGTTAGTTCTAGATTAGATTATTGTAATTCGTTATTTTCAGATCGTCCTAAAATATCTTTAAAAAGTCTTCAGTTGATCCAAAATGCTGCTGCAAGAGTTTTAACGGGTTCCAGAAAAAGAGATCATATCTCTCCGGTTCTGGCCTCCCTTCATTGGCTTCCCATAGAGTTTAGAATTAAGTTTAAAATCCTTCTTCTCACTTACAAAGCTCTTAATAATTAGGCCCCCTTATATACAGTATAAAAGATCTGATATTACCCTATCATCGTAACAGAGCACTATGCTCCCAAAATGCTGGATTACTTGTAATACCCAGAATCTCCAAAAGTACAATGGGAGGCAGAGCCTTCTGCTACCGAGCTCCTTTCCTATGGAACCAGTTACCACTCTGGGTCCGGGAGTCAGACTCGATCTCTGCTTTTAAGAATAGGGTAAAAACCTTCCTTTTCAATATAGCCTTCGATTAGGGAGGGATCTTGTGTCTCTTAACCCCCCTTTTGTTTTGCTGTTAATAGATTCAGACTGCCGGGTGACCTCCAATAATGTACTTGGCTTCTCACCGTTAATGTTTGCTCTCTTTATGTTTGTTCTTTTCTTCTTCTCTATCCCCTCACCCCCAGCCAGTCGCAGCAGATGACTGCCCCTCCCTGAGCCCGGTTCTGCTAGAGATTTCATCCTGTTAAATGGGAGTTTTTCCTCTCCACTGTGGCTATGTGCTTGCTCACAGGGGATCGTCTGATTGCTGGGTCTTTCTGCAATTGTGGGGTTTTCCCTACTTTTGATAGTGCTATGAAATGACTTCTGTTAAGATAAGATAAGCCTTTATTAGTCCCACAATGGGGAAATTCCAGGATTGCAACAGCACAGGGATAGCAACACACAGAGCAACAATCAGAAGGCAAGAAAAAAAAGCAAGAGCAGCTAATATACATATGTACATATTACTATAAATATATATATATATATATATATATATATATATATATATATATATATATATATATATATATATATATACTATATATATATATATACGTATATATATATATATATACGTATATATATATATATATATATATATATATATATATATATATATATATATATATATATATATATATATATATATACATATATATATATATATATACACACACAGACACACAGTGCAGAGCATTGTAGCTAGATGAGTGCGGAGCATTGTAGCTAGATGATATGTTGTGATATGGCGCTATATAAAAAAAGCTGAATTGAAATGAATTGAATTGAACTTTCTGTCGGTCCTTCCTCGGTTTCCAGACATAACATTTGGCGACGAGAGTTAACCATGGAGGCATGTTTGAGGCCACTACAGCTGTTTCTGGAGAGCCCTGGTGAGCCACCCGTACTGTGGCCACACTGGCTCGATGCTTTTGAGATCTACGTATCGGCGTTGGGCCTAGACAAGCTGGACAAGGTACAGAAGTGAGCTCTACTGGTTCACAATCTGGGCATAGAAGGCCAACATATTTTCTACACACTAGGACCAACAGAATCGTTTGCTGAGTCGGTCAAGCTGCTGGCTAGCTACTTTGTCACACTCAACAACGTGTTGGCACAGCACATCAGATTCTGCTAACGTCAACAGAAGACGGGCGAGACAACACAACAATTTATTGCAGACCTTCGCCACCTAGCTAGCATCTGCAGATTTGGTTTATTGGAGGATGAAATGGTGCAGGACCAGTTAGCCAAGCAACCAAGCCAGACACCGCTAGCACATGCGGTAACCGCAGAAGAGGCCAAGGTAGACACCACGGACTGGAGGAACGCTATGAGCGCTTCCCATGTGGCAACTGTGGCTTTCCGACACACCAAGAAAAAGTGCACTCCTGCCCAGCCAAGAGGCAGCAATGCCAAAGCACGGAGAGAGGGCATGAACCGAACTCATCTCTGATCCTCGCCGGCATAGGCCTCAGAGAGCCGCCACAGCGCTGCAGGAGAGAGAGTTCGTGGCCAAGTGTGACGCAACACACCCAGACGATGAGGATACAGCTGTTCCGTGCTCACATGAACAGCACCACCCGGAGAATTGGCAGCGACCAGACTCGCCTCAGATCCTTGCCCTGCATAAGCCTCGGGGAGCTGCTGCAGAGCTGCTGGAGAGGGAACCCACATCAAGCGGGAACCCTGGGACACAACAACCTGGCCCAGGTTCTACCAGCGGCGACAGCAACACATCACCAGATTTCCCAGGAGAGGGGGAGAAGAGGCCGGACTACTTCCGAATCCACGCCCAGCACCAGCCTCCAGGAGCCACCGCTGAGCTGCAGGATGAAGAGTCCGCGATCCAACAAAGCATAACAGAACCACCGGATGCCTTCCGAATTCACGCCCGGCATCAGCCTCCAGAAGCTGCTGCTGGACTGCAGGATTAAGAGTCTGTGTCCCAACAGGAAGCAGCAGAACCACCACAACCCGGTGAATGCTCCACAGCAGACGTGAAAGCCACACCATCACAACCACGATGTCGTGTGCAGACAAACAGAGCACCTCTTGCAGTGATGGACTGGGTTTGGATCCACAGAACCGAATGACCGGATCCGCAGTTGGCCTCAACATTGTCTCCACTAACTGGTTCCCACTAAGATCACCGCACAGCTGGGGCCAGCGACCTACCAGCTGGCAGAGGGTTTGGTGTGACATGCCGACCGTCTCTGTCAGGTTCAAGCAGCATCCCAGGATAACAAGGCTTCACGGGAGTTGACTGGCATGGTGTAGGACCCGGACTGGGGTTTTGAGGAAGACGATCCCGGTCCGTGGGCCTCCGCACCTCCAGGGGCGGGTCCACCACAGGCTTGCCACAAGGCCCCTCTGACTGAACCACCTTCCTCAAGAAAAGAACTTTTTAGCTAGGGGCACGGCTGCCAGCAAACAGTGGCACAATAATCCACTCAGCAACGTTGGGTCATGCGGCAGTCTATCCACTGGCCCTAGCTAGTTCGGGGTTCTTTTATGGTAACAGATTGGGGAGAGTCAATTTGATCATATATGTTCTTCTTCTTTTCCAAGGGGGGGTTGAATGTGGTGTAAGAAAACCACAAGTTTGGCTGGCATCAGTGTGGTGATGTGGTAGCTTGGTGACATCATCACGTCAAGCACACATAATGTAAGGGATGGCCATTTTAGTGCTCTCTGTTGCCACGCTCTGCCTCCTGACAACAGCCTGCTTTGTATTACTCTGCACAGTTTGTAATAAAGTTTGTGTTCCCAGCAAACGCAACTCTCTGTCGGTCCTTCCCCGGTTTCCAGACATAACACCTTCAACAACCATGTAGCTGCAAATCAGGTACATTGGTTTTATGCTGGACTCTGGCAGAATGAACGCATATTTTTCTGTCCATTCCTCTTTGAATTCTTAGTTTTCCTGATTGTCCTTCCTTTTTTTTTGCTAGCGCCAACTTTAAAAGTGACATGCCGTTTGGTATTGTCTACTTCACAGCGGCAGTTACAGAACATTACTGCATGTAATTGCACCAGCAGTGATGGGCGCACATACACGAGAAACGAGCGCGTTCACATACGAGCAATGAGCATCACACACGAGCAATGGTAGCTTTGCAAGATGGGGCGCCAACTTCACGCAGGTCTCAGCAGGCTGGTAGTAGTGTCCGGCACTCCTGCTATGTTTGGAAGTGGGCTGAACGTGCGCGCACACACAGGGACAGGCACGCTCTGTGCAATGGTGTTGCGCAACGCAACACTCAGGCAGCACAGCAAAGTTGAAACGCACATAATATGACACGTTCGGGTCCAGACTGACTTCTGATTGGGTCCAGATCTGGACCAGGGTCCACCATTTGAGGAGCCCTGCTCTAAGCAAACTGGACAAAGGTTCAGTTTGATCTGGACCAAGACAACCTCTTTTTGCCTAACCAAATTTCAGCTCTTTAGTCTGGACTGTTGTTTGGGGGAAGTTTCACACCCCAAATTTTGGTCCGGACCAAACTTAAACTGGCCGGCTAGGTGCAAAAGCACCCATAGTTTGCCCTCCAAAAACAATGGACCTTAGTCCAGTCACACAGACCTGTAGACATCAAAGAATATGTTTAGATGTGGTGTTCACATAAATACATGATGTCAAGCACATGCAGGCACATGTCATGTGGTGCACATGAACAGTGAAAAAAAGTTTTAGAATTAGTCTGTGGGTTTATTGTGTGTGACTGCCACTGGCTAGGTGATTACAGACATAACAGCAAGTAAATCTACAGAAACCCATGTAAACCCAGGCGAGACAATGCAGAGGATCAATGAGCTGGGCTAACTTGCACACGCTTGCATGTCAGCTTGTATACATTTAGAACATTTGTTTTCTGCATGGTCAGTAGGGCCGTTTCTAGCTTTTTTGGGGCCTTATGCATATATTTGTTGTTTACTTCCCCTATTTTTAGAATGGGAAGGGTTGAAACCCTTTAAAATGGTGGTGGTGGGGTAAAAATATGTTTAGGCCATTACTGGATGAACAGAAAAAAATTAAACCATTACATAGAATTTTAAAAAATACCCAGCATCCACATATTTTGCCAAATTTACAAGAAAAAAAGTGATAGATTTATGAGAAAAAGTTCAAAATTTAGAAGAAAAATAGTCACAAATGTTTTAGAAAAGTTATACATTTCCAAGAAAAAGTCAGAAAGTTATGACAAAAAAAAAAGTCACAGATTTACAAGAAAGATGATACAAATTTAAAAGGAAAAAGTTGAAAATTTATGATCAAAGTTGTAACATTCCAAGAAAAAGGTCACAAGTTTTTGGGGAAAAGTTGGAAATTTACAAGAAAGAAGTAGCAAAATGAGGAAAAAAGTTGCAAATTTGCAAGAGATAAGTTGCTAATTTACAAGGAAAAAAGTAGCAAATATTTGAGAAAGTTCTAGTTTAAGAAAAAAAAGCTGCAAATTTACAAGGAACAAAGTTTTTTGTGATGGTTCAGTTTGCAATTACAGCTCATTTGGTATGGGGGTGCCACTGATGAATACAAATCAACATTTCCGTCAAAGGAACTTCATTGTGACTACTATTGTGATCATTATTATTTTTGTGAGAACTGCCACTAGTGCCAGGGGAAACATATAGGGCCCTATTTTGATGATCATCAGCGGACTTTTCCGCCAGACTTTCTGCCATATGCCAGCGTTTTTGTGCTGGGATCTTCTTTTATTTTGATGGAGAGAGTTGTAACAGTCATAATATAATCACCCATCATTTTAATTATATGATGATCACACACTAGATTTTTTGTTTTATTCCACCAACGCTCTCATTTTAATTGTAGACTTACCATTGGAGTCTATAGATTAGGCATTAATGTAGGATTTTTTTTTTAGGGGAATGAATGAATGAACTGGGAGCAGTCCAGTGTGATGTGCGGCTGCAGTGCACAGGGGGAGGTGAGTCAGTCTGAAGATTTTTATTCCATCCACATTTTTGTTTTCATCATTTATTGGGCATTAAAGTGTTTATTTTTAGGGAAATAAATGAATGAACAAGGGGTGTGCTGTGTTTTACTTTTCACTGTAACTCCCCAGAGAGGCAGAAGATGCCTCCACATCTTCCTCAGCCACGCGCCTCAGGTTTACAGCCAGGCCGAGGCCACCCACAACACACCTAGGGTCACGCAGTTCTCCCCCAGCAAGCTCTCTGACTGCGACCTATCACCCCCCGGCAGAGTCCGCTGAGAGCGTTTGTTTATTTGGCCTTGCCGTGCCTTTGATCTTTTGCTTGCCCTAAACCCTGAGACTGTCTACTGTTTTAGAATTATCTGCCAGCCTTGATCTAACCTGCCATGCTCTGACCCCTGCCTGCCTCTGGATTCAGGAAATTGCCTTACGGATTGGATTTGGATGTTCTCGGACTGTGTACACCCTCACCCCCCAAGTAAGTCGACTTACCACTGTTTATCTCGACTGCTCTTCACCCTCACTCCGCAGCACCCAGGCCTAGCCAGCCTGTCTACTGCAATCCCCTGGAAACTCCCCTGCAGCACCTCAGCACCTTCCCTGACAACCAGCTTCCCCAGCGTGGAGGTCCTTCACCTGCTGCTGGCCACTCTCCCCTGCAGAAGTGTAAGCACAAAGAAACTAACTTTAAAACATCATCATAGGGTTGCCAGGTCCTCGAGATTATCATCTTTGCACATTATCTTGCACAATTATTGTAATAAAGATTATTGTTCACTTCAATTATCGTTTCCTTTCGTGTCTGCTTTTGGGTCATATGCCACACACCTTAACAGTGAATTTCAACCACTATGCTTTGTGTGCTGCTAAACATTGCCGAATTCAAGAAAACTCTCATTTCACTTCACTGGTCCAAAAAATTGTATTGTGAATCTGTTCCTTTAATGTACTGGCTCTTCCATGTCAGAGTGGCAGTATGAATGCAATAATAGTGATCTTCCTTGCATTTTCTGTTTGTCCAGCGGCGCTCCAGAGTGGGGAGGGTCTCTCATACTTCCTCAAACCCTGAAGCCCCATGTCCTTGCCTGCTATTGGCCCCAACTGGAACCCCAGCCCACCTGGGGTCAACCCAACCTGCATTGGAGCTTTGAAGTGGGGAGGTTTTCCCATGCTCACAGACACCTCGCGTCCTCACTGGCTATCAGTCTCCCAGGGACTGCAACTGTTTGGGCCGTATTACAAGGAAACAGTCGGTCAGTCAGTTGTCACTGATGCAGTTCATTTCCTAATCACAACAGCGTAGAAACGACCCAGCCACAGGGGGTGCACAAGCCAGTGTGCTCATTGTGTCGGTCCCAAGCCCGGATAAAATAGGCAGGGTTGTGTCAGGAAGGGCATCCGTCATAAAACTCAGCTCCAACCTATATCCTATATGGATATGGCAGACATATCGGTGTCTGCCACAGCGACTCCACCAGAATGTGGGAATAGCTAGTAGAAGAAGAAGAAGAACAGTGTAGAAATGAATTTTCCCCCAGGCACAAAGAGGCCGGTTTAATTATTCAGAGGTATGTTTATGATAATCCAGTCCAAAGCGCTCATGCCCATCCCTTTAAAGTATTACTGTTGCCAGCCACCACATGGAGAAGCACAGGCTTCAGTTTTTGAGAGGTCTCACCGGCACTCATTTATCAAACATGCGTAAGACAGAAAAGTGCCTGTGCAACTATTTCAACACGCAGATCAGTATTGATCAATCTGAATGTGATCGTACGGTGTGCTCAAATCTCATGCCAGCTCTGAGTTTGTGTACACAAATTTTCAAGTTGCTATGGACTCCCATGCAGCAGAGAAACCTGGTGTGTGGGAGAATTACTTGATCATATCAAATTATAACAAGCACCTTTCAGGAAATATGTTTGCCTTGTGTTATATTTAGATGAGTTTTGAGGATTTACTTTAAACACTAAAGAGGCTACTTTATTAATTATAAATATTTATCCATATTTACAGTATCTCACACAAGTTAGTACACCCCTCACATTTTTGTAAATATTTTATTATATCTTTTCATGGGACAACACTGAAGATATGACACTTTGATACAATGTAAAGTAGTCAGTGTATAGCTTGTATAACAGTGTAAATTTGCTGTCCCCTCAAAATAACTCAACACACAGCCATTAATGTCTAAACCGCTGGCAACAAAAGTGAGTACACCCCTAGTGAAAATGTCCAAATTGTGCCCAATTAGCCATTTTCCCTCCCCGTTGTCATGTGACTTGTTAGTGTTACAAGGTCTCAGGTGTGAATGGGGAGCAGGTGTGTTAAATTTGGTGTTATCCCTCTCACACTCTCATACTGGTCACTGGAAGTTCAACATGACACCTCATGGCAAAGAACTCTGAGGATCTGAAAAAGAGAATTGTTGCTTGATATAAAGATGGCCTAGGCTAAAAAAAGATTGCCAACACCCTGAAACTGAGCTGCAGCACGGTGGCCAGGGCCATACAGCAGTTTAACAGGACAGGTTCCACTCACAACAGGCCTCGCCGTGGTCGACCAAAGAAATTGAGTGCACGTGCTCAACGTCATATCCAGAGGTTGTCTTTTGAAAATAGATGTATGAGTGCTGCCAGCATTGCTGCAGAGGTTGAAGGGGTGGGGGGCTCAGTCTGTCAGTGTTCAGACCATACGCTGCACACTGCATCAAATTGGTCTGCATGGCTGTCATCCCAGAAGGAAGCCCCTTTTAAAGATGATGCACAAGAAAGCCCGCAAACAGTTTGCTGAAGACAAGAAGACTAAGGACATGTATTACTGGAAGCATGTCCTGTGGTCTGATGAGACCAAGATAAACTTATTTGATTCAGATGGTGTCAAGCGTGTGTGGTGGCAACCAGGTGAAGAGTACAAAGACAAGTGTGTCTTGCCTACAGTCAAGCATGGTGGTGTTCCTATGATCTATAGGCTATCAAGAGCTGGTAGAAGAAGAAGTGATGATATAGCGCCAATCAAATCTAAAAGAAGAAGAAGAAGAAGAAGTGATGATATAGAGTGAAGTATGTGGCGGTAATGCACCTGTAAGCTGGTTGCCAACCGCCAATCAAATCTAAAAGAAGAAGAATTGGTGGTGGGAGTGTCATGGTTTGGGGCTGCATGAGTGCTGCCAGCAAAGGGGAGCTACAGTTCATTGAGGGAACCATGAATGCAAACACATACTCTGACATACTGAAGCAGAGCATGATCGGAAACTGGACTGCAGGGCTGCAGGGCAGTATTCCAACATGATAACGACCACAAACACACCTCCAAGATGACCACTGCCTTGCTAAAGAAACTGAGGGTAAAGGTGATGGACTGGCCAAGCATGTCTCCAGACCTAAACCCTATTGAGCATCTGTGGGGCATCTTCAAATGGAAGGTGGAGGAGCACAAGGTCTCAAACACCATGATGTTGTCATGGAGGAATGGAAGAGGATTCCAATGGCAACCTGTGAAGCTCTAGTGAACTCCATGCCCAAGAGAGTTAAGGCAGTGCTGGAAAATAATGGTGGCCACACAAAATATTGACACTTTGGGCACAATTTGGACATTTTCACTAGGGGTGTACTCACTTTTTTTGCCAGCGGTTTAGACATTAATGGCTGTGTGTTGAGTTATTTTGAGGGGACATTAAATTTACACTGTTATACAAGCTGTACATTGACTACTTTGCATTGTATCAAAGTGTCATATCTTCAGTGTTGTCCCATGAAAATATATATTTACAAAAATGTGAGGGGTGTAATCACTTTTGTGAGATACTGTATGTCATTGTAGCCAGTACTGAAACAGATTTAAGCAGAATAAATGGCGTTCATGGTAAATGGTGTTCACTTATATAGCGCTTTTTCTCATCTCTGGATAACCAAAGCACTTTACAGATCCTGCTATCCACCCATTCACACACACATTCACATACTGATGGTGGCAGAGCTGCCATGCACGGGTGCTGGCCTTACCCACCAGGAGCAACTGAGGGTTCAGTGTCTTGCTCAAGGACACTTCAACATGCAAACTGCAGACGGAGCAGGAATTGAACCACTGATCCTCCAATCAGTAGTTGGCCACACTACACCTGCACCACAGCCGCCATGGGCAACTTTACACAGAGGAATTCTCACACTGGATGCTAATTTCTGCATTATGCATTTGCACATTGTACATAGTCTCATGCCATCTGACGTTCATATAATCTCTGATATTAAAATTACCATTGTACAGTCTATTGGGTATTATCAGAGACTAGTCATACTCACTCAGTAAATTTTTATTTTACTCAGGGACATGTTATAGTCACCCAGGGAATTTTCATTCTTCTTGTTTCCTCTAGTTTTAACTGCTTTAACTGCCCTAATTGCTTTTAATGTGTATTTATTAGTATTAAGGTATGTCCTTTTTGCTTAGCAGTGGTTTTCATCTTGGAACTCTGCCATGTAGGCCATTTTTGCCTAGTCTCTTTCTTATGGTGAAGTCATGAACACTGACCTTAACTGAGGCAAGTGAGGCCTGCAGTTCTTTGGATGTTGTTGTGGGGTCTTTTGTGACCTCTTGGATGAGTTGTCTGTGTGCTCTTGGGGTAATTTTGGTCAGCCGGCCACTCCTGGGAAGGTTCACCACTGTTCCATGTTTTCGCCATTTGTGGATAATAGCTCTCACTGTGGTTTGCTGGAGTCCCAAAGCTTTAGAAATGGCTTTATAACCTTTTCCAGACTGATAGATCTCAATTACTTTGTTTGTCATTTGTTCCTGAATTTCTTTGGATCAGAGCTTGATGTCTCGCTTTTGAGGGTCTTTTGGTCTACTTCACTTTGTCAGGCAGGTCCTATTTACATGATTTCTTGATTGAGAACAGGTGTGGCAGTAATCAGACCTGGGTGTGGCTAGAGAAATTGAACTCAGCTTTCCAAAAATGTGATAGACCACAGTTAACTTATGTTTTAATGGGGGACGGGGGGGCGGGGGGGGGGGCCGAGGGGAATCACTTTTTCACACAGGGCCATGTAGGTTTTTTTCCTCCTTAATAATAAACACCTTTATTTGAAAACTGCATTTTATGTTTACTTGTGTTATCTTTGTCTAATATTTAAATTTGTCTGATGATCTGGAACATTTAAGTATGACAAACATACAAAAAATGAGAAATCAGAAAGGGGGTAAACACTTTTTCACACCACTGTATACACAGTGCAGGAGCATTGCAGCTAGATGGAATAAACAGCATTACGGTTTGTTAAGTTACCCTGCAGAATAAGAATATGTACCCAGACAGTATATTTCGTATTTGAATCAAGCGTTGTTGCCACTGTCAGAAATGATTGATATTGTCCTAGTTGTATAATGGAGAGGACGATTTATTGTGAAAGGTTGTTATGTTTAGTACGTTTAATACGACCTCTACGAGCAGCTCTGGTTCGGTTATAAAGTCTGACAGCCGTAGGTAGGAAGGACCTGCTGAACCTGTCCATCGTGCACCTGGGATGGCACAGCCTACCGCTAAATGAACTCCTCAGTGCGTTCAGCGTGTCCTGCATTGGGTGGGACTCAGACTCCAGCAGAGATGACAGCTTAGCCACTGTCATCCTCTCTCCTATCTCCTCCACTGGGTCGAGGCATTGCCCCAGAACAGAGCTAGCTTTTTTGATCAGTCTGTTCAGTCTCTTCCTGTCAGCTGCCATGATGCCGCTGCCCCAGCAGACCACTCCAAATGTGATGGCTGATGCCACCACCGAATCGTAGAAGGTCTTCAGGAGTGCCCCTTGCACTCAAAAAGACCTGAGTCTCCTCAGGAGGAACAGCCTGTGCTGCCCCTTTTTGTAGAGCGTGTTGGTGTTGTGTGACCAGTCCAGTTTATTGTTCAGGTGAACACCCAGATATTTGTAAGATGTCACCATCTCAATGTCTGTTCCCTGGATGTTTACTGCTGCTGTGGGGGGTTGTCCTCACCTGTGGCAGTCCACCACCAGTTCCTTAGTTTTCCTCGCATTGATCTGGAGGCAGTTCCATTGGCACCAGTCCATGAAATCCTGGATATGTCCTCTGTACTCCATCTCCATCAGAGGTGAGGCTGATGATCGCAGAGTCATCAGAGAACTTCTGTAGATGGCAGCGTGGTGTGTTGTGTGAAAAGTCAGTAGTGTAGAGGGTGAACAGGAAGGGAGCCAGAACTGTTTCCTTCTTTAGAAGAGGGCAGTTGGTCAAACCTGTTAAAAACAGGTTCAGGTTGTTCACCTATTCCCCCCCCCCCCCCCCGTGGCCTGGGAGGAGGTATTCTGGCACTCAGAGATGGTTTTGAGACTTCTCCAGACACCGCTGATGTCACTCTGTTGCAGCTTGTCCTCCATCTTCTTCCTGTAGCTGTCCTTCCCCTCTCTGATCTTCTTCCTTAGCTCCCTCTGTACGGACTTCAGCTCCTGCTTGCTTCCTGACCTAAAGATCCTTTTCTTCTCCTTTAGCAGTGACTTTATTTCAGGGTTGATCCAGGGTTTGTTGTTTTAGAAACACTGTATGGTCTTGGTAGGTACAGTATTGTCCACACAGAAGTTGATGTAGTCTGTGATGGTGTGTGTGCGGCCATCGATGTCCTCACCATGTGGATCACAAAGCAGCTCCCATACAGTGGATTCAAAACAGTCCTTCAGAGCGTCCTCCGCCTTCTCAGACCATTATGAACTAGTTGTTGTCCACCAGTTCACATATCTCAGGTCTACCATCAGTGACAACCTGTCCCTTGATGTGGAAATCAACCAGCGCATCGGAAAGACCACAACAATGATAGGCCAATTAACGACCTGCGTGTGGGAGAATCCTAAATTGACAGTGTCAACCAAGATTGAAGTGTACAATGCCTGCATCATCAGCCCACTGCTGTACGGCAGCGAGGCATGGACAACATATGCCAATCAAGAGAAGAAGCTGAACAGCTTCCACCTGCGCTGTCTACGTCACATCCTCGGCATCACATGGAGTGACAAAGTGCCAAACACCCAGGTCCTCACACGTGCTGGTCTTCCCACTATGTATACACTGCTCAGGCAATGTAGGCTGCGCTGGCTCGGCCACATGCACCGAATAGAAGATGGACGCATACCTAAGGATGTTCTGTACAGCGAGCTTGGAGCGAGGATGTCTGCAATTGTGACATGAAAGCTCTGGGCATCAACACTGAGAGTTGGGAGGATATAGCAGCTGACCACAGTAGATAGTAAAGCACTCTCCAGAAACAACTCAAGGCAGGAGAGGAAAAACTCCAGACCTTGGCTGAAGACAAAAGAGCCAGATAGAAGGCGTGCGCCTGCAAGGTGAATACTGTGACCACCCACACCTGCACCAGATGTGGTAGAGACTGCCATTCCCGTATTGGACTGATCAGCCACAGCCAACGCTGTACCAGCTGAGACAGACAGCTCCACGACGGCAAACCAAGAGGGCGCTGCTGCAAGATTACTAACTAGGTCCGGTAGATTCTGTCATATCATTCCTGTTTTGGCCTCCTTGCATTGGCTTCCTGTAAATTATAGAATTGATTTTAAAATTCTTGTTCTTACTTACAAAGCCATTCATGAAGAGGTGCCTTTTTATATTAGTGACCTGCTCTCTCTACACCAGCCCAGCAGGTCTCTCTGGTCTTCTCATCAGAATCTATTGGTAGTCCCTAGTACTAGGATCAGAACCAAAGGCGATAGAGCCTTTGCTGCTGTTGCTCCCAGACTGTGGAACTCCTTGCCTTTTGAACTTAGATCTGCACCTTTCATTAGTGTTTTTAAGAAGCAACTAAAGACCCACCTTTTTAGCCTGGCTTTTTAACTATGTGCTGATTGTATTTTTATGTGCTTTTACTGTCTACTTTGTTTTTTTTACTGTTTTATGTGCCTGTGTTTTTATTTTGTTTTTTACCATGTTAAGCACTTCGTGACTGTCTGTGAAAGGTGCTCTATAAATAAACTTATTATTATTATTATTATTATCATCTATGGTTGACATCGACCGATGGAGGCCTATATATTTTTCAAAGCTGAGAGCTGCCATACAGAATTTCATTATGTGCACACATAATGACATTAAAGAGTTCTTAGTCCTTGAATCTTGAACAGACCTTTATGCACTAAAGTGTCCAGCCAAGGTGATCTGCTGCATTGGCATGTAAAAAAAAACAGCTCTGGATTAGCAATAAAAATTCTGCTGTAGATACCAGAAAAATTGTGGGAGAAATTATTTTATTTTGCCCTGTGCATTTCTACACATTACTGAGGGATGCCAGAGAGTGTGGCTGAGCTGAGTCTTCTGGAGAGGGGACATCTTTCTGCACTTCTAAAAAGTAATAAATTCTCATGTCTGACAAGTATGATTTAAAATGACAAAAAGGACAACACTGAGTCAAACAGTCATCTAAGTCAAACAATAGGCTACAGATACTGTATATATTATAATCCTCTGATGGAGAGCAGCTGATCTGAACATTGAGCTCAAAGTGTATTTCTCCATCTTTGTTTTCATTCATGGCAGATGTACACAAATGGCCACAAGAACAAGTTTGTGATACCGGGGCCTGAAGGAGAAGTGACCTTCTTTAGCCGTTTTCTTGCTTCACCTCCACCAGATGGAGCAATCTGATCATTCTGTAATACACTTCTGCAATCTATTCCAGCTGTCTGCTAGTGGTGCTATGGCAACCATTGAGACACATCTTACAGGGGAAAAAAGGTTTGCTGGAAGACAAGAGACTGAGAAAATGTTGTCCATTGTAAATTTTATGTGAGTAAATGTTTCAGAAATGTTGAGACAAGGGCAGCAAACGAGAGGAAAGTTGTTGAAAGAAATGGGGGAATTGCCTTATTTTCAGCTAGTCGTGATTGAGTAGAAAAAGACCAAAATGCCCAAAAAGGGTGAATAGTTCGAACAGTATTTCTTGACAGAAAACTTTGATTCTGGGATTTTATTATTTCCTCAGTACAACTTTTGAACTCTAGAAGTATGCTCAATAAAACATGATGCACCACAGAGAGTAAAGATCATCTGAAAATGTCGGTATCAGGCCCTTTGGCCTTGGCTTTTTCCTCTGGCTTTTCCCCTCTAGAGACAGACTGAGTGTAGTGTGTTTTTTAATTTTACACTTGAAAGGACTTCAAATGACATAAAAGTGTCATTTTATATTTATTGTATTCTTTATACAGAAAGGTGAAATATATACAGTATATATATATATATATATATACGTATATATATAGTAGAAATGCAAATATAAAAACGGAAACACAAAATTTTCAAGTCTAATTGAACTGAATATTCAGTCTGATTCAGTCTGAATCAGTGGGAGGACGCTGGCGCTGCTCTGTTCGCCGTTTCCCCATTCGTGACTCATTCATAATTTCTTTTTTTTTAACTTTACAGTTTCTGTGTTTTTTGTTTGTTTGTTTCCCTACATTGCTGGACCTGGATACTACTATTTTTGTTCATTTTACTGGTGGTGTGGACGCTTACCTGTAAGACGATCTCGGCTGTCAACTTCACCCACCGGGCTGACTTAAGTGCCACTCCGGTCACAAACTGTTCTGTTGTCCTGTCATGGTTTGGATTGTCTTCATCTGCCTCTCTACTCTCCATCTCTGGAACATCTACCCGCGACTTGCTGGTGGCCTTGGCCTGCGGGAAAGCGGGCTAGCGGGAAACTGGCTGTTAGCCAGCCAGTTGACGGCTGGCCGACCGCTACCTGTCCATGTTTTGGCTGTCATCTGTCTGGGACTCCCTGCTAACATCGCTGGGCCATCAGGTAGCTCGCTACCGAGCTCGCTACCGGGTGTCTCGCTACAAGCTGGCGGGTCAGCGGCTAACTGGCTGCTGCCTGGTACTAGCGCTGCTCGGCTAGAAATCAGAGAGGCTGGGAAGCGTCCTTCCATGGTCGACACGTTCTGTCACTTCATCCTGCAACTCTGCCGACTCATTGGTTTTAACGCCTGCAACAAACTCGGACCTCCATCACCCACCTCCGGCACCGGCATAGCCCCAGTTATGGCGCTACGCTACACATCTGCACAACTCCTCCGGCTAAACCACCAAACCTCTCCCTCCTTGGAACTCATTGCCTCACTAAAAAGCTCCAGACTTCTCCTCTGGCCCCGATATATCCACCGAAGTTCACGCCGCAAGTTTAATTACCACTTCACCACAACAAATTGTATCCCCGTTCTCTGGTCACATCGCTGCATGGACACCGGCTTCTGTACTTCCGCATTGCGTCATCACAACAATATGACGCGTCATCAGAACAACCCCAACGTGAATCCTTTCAACCTCTGCCCTATCCCGACTTCTCCACCCGCATTTTCAAAACAAAAGCACCTGAAACTTGCCCTCTTCAACACACGATCCCTTAACTCTCTCTTTTTCATTTTTTTTTCCTTATCCTTCTTTCTTTTTACTTGTTTCTTCTTTCTAAAGCCCATCCAGGGACAAGAGTTGCAAATTAGCTAATAGCTATACACTCTTTGTGCAACACATTAGATTGATTGTCATTTGATTAATTGTCTATGTTTATTGCACTGTCCCTGTCAAATAAACAAATAAAATAAAATAAAACAATAAAAGCCTCATTCTAAATGAATTCATCACTGATAATAAACTGGATCTCCTCTGTCTCACTGAAACTTGGCAAAAACCCCTGGATTACATTGCACTTAACCAAACCACCCCTGCTGGATATTCATACCTGGACAACCCACGCCCTGAAGGCCGTGGAGGAGGCATTGCTGCTATTCATCTTCATGACCTCAATCCACGACCTCTCTCCATACCCGTTGTTTCCTCTTTTGAACACCTGACTTTTAAACTCCCTGGCCCAAAACCTCTCCTCATTGCAATTATCTACCGCCCTCTCAAACCAAATCCATCTTTCTTATCAGATCTTTCAGAACTCATTACAGTACTGTCTGCAACCTCACCATTTGTCCTACTGCTTGGCGATTTCAACCTCCACATTGATTCCCCTGACTGCAAATGCGCAAACGATTTTCTGGACTTACTCAAGTGTCTCAACTTCACCCAACACATAACTTTCCCTACCCACAGACGTGGACATATCCTGGATCTGGTTTGCTCCACTGGTCTCCACATTCACAACATCTCCAGCACTGACCTCACCATCTCGGATCATCTCGCCATCACACTGGACATTGACATCCCGGCCCCTCAACCCAAACAAGACCGAACAATAACCTTCAGGAATCTTAAGTCCATCTGCTCAGTTTCTCTCTCCACATGCATATCTAACACTCTCTCCAACCTCACCTTCCCTGTAAACCCAACCCCTACGGACTTAGTAAACATCTACAACAACACATTGTCTACCTCCCTCAACAAACTGGCCCCCATGAAAACAAAAACCGTCACTTTCATTCATTCGGCCCCCTGGTACACCTTAGAACTTCACAAACTCAAAAAACAACTGCGACAGCTTGAACGCCTGAGCTGCAAAACTGGTCTGACTGTACACACCCTCGCTCACATAGAACTGATGCACCTATACCAATCCTCACTCAATGAAGCTTGCTCTGCCTACTACTCCAGCATCATTCACTCTGGATCCTCCAACCCCCGCACTCTGTTCTCCACCATCAACAAACTCCTCAAACCCCAGGACATCATTTCATCATCCTTCACCCCTGAAAAATGCAATAGCTTTCTATCATTTTTCCATTCCAAAATTGACAATATTCACAACCAGCTTGCCTTCTCCCCAGCCATCACCCCTGACTCAGAACCCACTTTTTCTCCACCCATAGATAAACAGCTCTCCCTTTTCTCACCCATAACCACTGATGAACCTTCCGAAATACTCTCCAGCATGAAATCATCTACATGCCCCCTGGACCCCATCCCCTCCCCTCTTATCAAAGCTTGTCTCACCCCTCTTGCCCCCCTTATCATTGACACCATCAACTCCTCCCTCACCACTGGCACTGTCCCCCCATCACTTAAGATTGCTGCCATCACCCCCCTCCTTAAGAAACCTGGTCTGGACTCTGACGACCCCAACAATTTCAGACCTATCTCCAACCTCCCATTTCTGGCTAAAATATTGGAAAAAGCTGTCGCCACCCAACTCAAGAAACACCTCCTCTTCAACAAACTCTACGAAACATTTCAATCTGGATTCCGTTCTCACCACAGCACTGAAACCGCCCTCCTCAGGGTCACCAATGACCTCCTGCTCGCCTCTGACTCTGGCTCCCTCACCATTCTTCTCCTCCTCGATCTCAGCGCTGCTTTCGATACCATCAATCATTCCATCCTGCTCCATTGTCTGCTTTCTATTGGCATCACTGACTCCGCCCTCTCTTGGTTCACCTCCTACCTGTCTGAGAGATTCCAGTACATTTCCATCAACAATCACAAATCACGCACCACCCCCGTCTCACACGGTGTCCCTTAAGGCTCTGTGCTCGGTCCAACCCTTTTCACTCTCTACATGCTTCCGCTTGGTCACATCATCCGTCAACATGGTCTTCACTTTCACTGCTACGCCGACGACACCCAGCTGTACATCTCCTCTAAATCCATCACCCCCGCCATTCTCTCCACCATCACCAACTGCCTCACAGACATAAAAACCTGGATGACTAACAACTTTCTCAAGCTAAACAGCAATAAAACAGAAATCATCATTTTTGGACCAAAATCTCTTTTCCCCTCTTCCCAGAACTTTTCATTCCAAATCGATGGTCACTCAGTCACCCCCTCCCCCCTGGCCAGAAACCTCGGCATTATCATGGACCCCACCCTCTCCTTCAAATCTCACATCAACCATATCACCAAAACATCATTTTTTCATCTTCGTAATATTGCACGCCTCGGTCCCACCCTCTCCACCTCTGCCGCTGAAATACTCATCCACACCTTCATCACCTCCAGACTTGATTACTGTAACAGCATTCTGTATGGACTTCCTTCCACCATCCTCCAAAAACTACAGTATGTCCAAAACTCAGCCGCCCGCCTACTTACTCACTCCCGCTCCAGAGACCACATCACTCCTCTCCTCCGTCAGCTCCACTGGCTCCCCATTCAACAGCGCATCAACTTCAGGATCCTCCTCATCACCTATAAAGCTCTTCATAACCTTGCCCCCTCATATCTAACTGACCTTCTGTCTCGTCATTCCCCCACTCGTCTCCTCCGCTCTGCTGACGCTTACCTTCTTACCCCCATCACCAAGACAAAATTCCGCACCCTGGGTGATAGATCATTCGCCATTGCCGCACCAACCCTCTGGAATTCCTTGCCCCTTCACATCCGGTCTGCCAACACACTTGCTTCTTTCAAAAGTCAACTCAAAACCCATCTTTTCAAATCTACCTATGAAAACTGACTGCCTCTTCCACCTATGTGTACCTACCTTGTCTGTTTACCCGTTCTCTGTATGTTTGTCCCTATGCTGCTTTGTAAAGCATCTTTGAGTATTTAGAAAAGCGCTATATAAGACTGATGTATTATTATTATTATTATTAATTCTAGGAAATGTATAAAGCAAAAATTAAACAGAAACTTTAAAAAAATATACATTAAAAAAATTAAAAATGTGGAAACATGCATAATCCACATCTTGAGTTGTAGAAAATGTATGGGAAAAAACCCCAGAAGGTTGAAAAAAAAATTAAAAATATTGAACATTTTCCTATTTTTAATGTATATTTTTCAACTTTCTTTATCTTTCTTATTTTTGTTTTATACATTTTCATACATTTGCAAAAGACGCAATAGACTTACACAATGGTCCCCTCCGGTATACAACTAGGAAAATACCGGTCGCTACGGAGGGTGACAATATGTATGGGTACATAATCATACCATGTAGGATAACTAAGTAGATGGTTATGCTGTTCATTCCATCTAGCTACAATGCTCCGCACTGTGTGTGTTTATATATTTATTCCATCTAGCTACAATGCTCTGCACTGTGTGTTTATATATTTATATATTTATTCCATCTAGCTACAATGCTCCGCACTGCGTGTTTATATATTTATATGTATATATGTATATTCGCTGATCTTGTTTTTTCTTGTCTTCTGATTGTTGCTTTGAGTGTTGCTATCCCTGTGCTGTTGCAATCCTGGAATTTCCCCATTGTGGGACTAATAAAGGCTTATCTTATCTTATCTTATCTTATTTTCTACAATCCAGACCCTGAATTACTTGTATTTCAAGCTAAGATAAGATTAGTCCCACAGTGGGGAAATTTACAGTATTACAGCAGCAGAGGAATAGTAACACTCAGATTAATAATAAATAATAAAAAAAACAGTATATACACAGTGCAAGCAGTTAGAAAAAAGTCGAGCCACTGCACGTGAATATTTCCCAATTCTCTTTTCCCTTTTCTTTTTGTCTGCCTTGACCTAACTCTAACTGTGACAAACTTGTCCTCAAATTCTCATTTGCTGAAAATGTGTATGATTCACTTGTTTGCACCTTGGATGCATGCACCCATCCATCCATCATCCATCCATCCATCCATCCATCTTCTACTGCTTTTCTGGAGGTCCAGGTTGCAGAGGCAGCAGTTTAAGCAGAGAAGCCCAGACTTCCCTCTCCCCAGCCACCTGGTCCAGCTCTTCAGAGAAGAAACCAAGGTATTCCCAGGCCAGCTGGGAGACGTAGCCTCTCCAGCATGTCCTGGGTCTGCCCCGGGGTCTCTTCCCAGTGGGACATGCCTGAAAATCCTCAAGTGGGAGGTGTCCAGGAGGCATCCTGATCAGATGCCCAAACCACCTTAAGTGGCTCCTTTTGCTGTGGAGGAACAGCAGTTCTACTCTGAGCCTCTCCCGGATGACTGAGCTCCTCACCCTATCTCTGAGGGTGAGTCCAGCAATCTTACGGAAAAAGCTCATTTCAGCTGCTTGTATCTGCAGTCTCATTCTTTTGGTCATTACCCAAAGCTCACGACCATAGGTGAGGTTAGGAGCATTGAACGGTGAATTGACAGCTTTGCCTTAGAGCTCAGCTCCCTCTTCACCACAACAGACCGGTGCAATGTACACATCACTGCAGATGTTGCTCCAATTCATTTGTCAATCTTGCACTCCACTCTTCCCTCACTCGTGAATGAGACCCCGAGATTCTTAAACCCCTCCACTTGGGGTAGGAGCTTGTCCCCAACCCAGAGAGGACAATCCACCTTTTTCTGGCTGAGGACCATGGACTTGGATTAGGAGGTACTGATTCTCATCCCAGCGGCCTCACACTGAGTAGCAAACCATCCCAGTAAGACCTGTACGTCATTGCTCAATGGAGCCAACAGGACATCTGCAAACAGCAGAGATGAGATCCTGTGGTCACCAAACATGACACCCTACATTCCTTGGCTGCACCTAGAAATCCTGTGCATAAAAATTATGAACAGGATCAGTGACAAAGGGCAGCCCTGGCAGAGTCCAGCTGTCACTGGAAACGAGTTTGACTGAGTGTTGGCAATACAAACCAAACTCTTGGAACAGTCGTATAGAGACTACATAGCTTGTAGCAACAAGCCTGATACGCCATACATCTGAAGCACTCTCCACAGACGGGGGATGCTTTCTCTAGGCCCACAAAACACATGTGGACTGGTTGGGCAAACTCCCACAAATCCTTGAAGATTCTTGAGATGGTAAAGAGTTGGTCCGATGTGCCATGGCCAGGACAAAAACCACACTGCTCCTACTCAATCCGAGGTTTGACCAACGGCTGGACTGTCCTCTCCACTACCATGGCATAGACCTTCCCAGGGAGGCTGATAAGTGTGATCCCCCTAAAGTTGGAACACACCCTCCAGCCCTCCTTGCTAAAGAGAGGAACCACCACCCCAGTTTCCCATGCCAAAGGCATTGTCCCCAATCTCTATGCAATGTTGCAGAGGCGTGTCAACCATGACAGTGTAACCCAGCTAAGAAAATGACCCTTTTTCTCAGATTTCATTTGTATTAATGAAAGTGTGTGATTTTATTTTGAAAAACGGTTATTTTGGGGAAGAGGAAGTGTGATCCTCGTCATCCAACTTTTAAATTTCCGTTTCATGGTCATGTTGGGTGATCTGGGTCTTTCCATTCGTTAAGAGCGATATTAGCCCCGCCTTCCGAGCAAAGTGCTGAGGCGCTCTGCTGGAAATCGGTCTTTCACGATATGAAAGTGGACAAGAGAGAGGCTGTGAGTGATCTGGTTCACACTGATACCTCTTCTTGGTGAGTTTCATTCAGAAAGATGCTATAAATGGATCTAAACACTCTTCAAATGCTAATTTGCAACCTTTATTATCTTAAGTTGACAGGAGCACGAGCTTGAGAGGCCGTGAAGCGGTGACTTTTGCTGTGTTCACACTGAGACCTCATCTTGGTGAGTCAGATACATGCTAATGTTAACGCTATGCTAATGCTAATCGCGAGTGGATTTTTTTCCTGTTTAAAAGCAATGGAAAAGGCTGTCTTTGTTTCTGTATGGTTTTCCTAAATGTGATTTCAGTTCCCAACAGTATGCTGAAGTACTTTTAGTTCTTATGCACTATTTCTGTCAAATGAAATGTGTAGGTTGATGCTAAAAGCACATGGTGTTGGTCCCCTATGTAAAAGCATAGGTTATGCTAAACCCAGTAGCTCAGACCGGATTTTACTGATTTTAAAAGGGAATATTGGAAGTAATAGGACGGTATATTCCCTGGTTATGCGATAGATTAATTGTATTTCATTTCATGATTTACAAAGACAAGGTTAAAAGGGATTAATCATAATTTCATGGTTAAATGATGCAGAGATAAAAAGAGGAATTCATTTAATTGGTTACATGAAAAAAAGGGTATTTCATGTGCTACCAGAGAGATTGTGAGAAGAGAAAAAGAACATGCATGTAAGATGTAAGATGTGAAATGTAAGATATTACTATATTGCTGGATTGTGATAAAAGTAATATGAGAGAAGAATTTAAACACTAAGCCATGGTGTTATATAAGAAGGGATTGGAAGACGAATTACTCTAGCTGTAAACAATAACACCGTTATTGTTGTGCAGGCTAGGTTTTTTTGGTTGCTGACCAAAAACCTTCTGGATCCTGGATTTTCTCCGAATGGAGATGGCGAGCCTGACCCGAGACTGAACCGAGATTGAACAGAGGTCTGACCAAGGTCTCAATTGAAGGACATCCCTCCTCTCTCCAGTGCACAACATTGAAGTGGTAACAACTCAAGCTGCCGCTTTAAAAGAGGAAAAGAAACCTGAGCCGGGGGATACAAGATATCTTGACTGGTCAAACGGCTAAACCAAACGAACAAACAAACACTGAGCTCAGTAGGACATTTTTGGGGTTTTATTTCATGCCGGCCGTTGTTATATTTGTATATTTGTACATTTTTTTTTTATTTTTTTTTTTGTACATTGTATATTTTGCTCCTTTTATGTTTATTAATAACAGATATGAATTGCTCATTTCTTGCCTCCAGCTATTTCATTCCACACTCACTCTAATTCCCTATTGTAACCCTTACAAACCTAGCAACTGGTTTACATTAATTATTTCCCTTACCTAATTAACATAAGGCAGGGGTTACAACAGCAACTGCTGATCAAATGTACTTTGATGTCCAATATTTTGAGATACAATTAATTCTGTAACGTAAGCCCAACCTTCTCCTCCCTCCCCTTCTACTTGCTGCCCTCAGCAATCACACAGCTGCAGCCACTGAAGTGCTGAGACACAGACAAGTGAGTGTTTTTTGCCTTAAACCATGGCATTTTTGTTACTGATGTGAAAGTGCCCACCTCAACATTTCCATATAGACAGTCTCACATCATGTCAGATAGAACAATGTGTTTGCTTAAAAACAAGTTATAATAACTTAAAAAAAAAACCTTGACAGAAAACTCTGATAGGCTATGGTATAAGTCTCTTTATCAGTCAAACAATGAAACTATGGCTAACAGTTTGTGTAATCCACCTTATTCCTGGGGGTGCCGCTGTAGGAACGATTATGGGCGGGACTTCCGGTTTCAGCTGAGGTAGTGTTAAATCAGTCAGCAAGAGTGGAGCAGGAGTGGAGTAGCAGGGGCATTTAAAATAGCATTTTTCTAAAAGTTTGTCAAATTCATTTTAATGTGAATGAATGAATGAATGAATTTATTTCGGATAGTACAGTACAGGTTAAAAGAAACTGTATAATATAACAACAAGGTCAAATTAGACAAAGACTCCTTCTTCTATACAATTCCACGTGAGTTATCCGAAATGGGTGATGGCTGAAGCCGCAGCTTATATTGCCCACCCATATTCCATCCAAGAATTCAAAAGAGAAAAAAGAGAAAACAATGTATAGTCCACATACGTGTTTTGCACTCAAGTGCCAGCTAATTTCAGCACTTGCAGTTTTTGTATTTTTGAATGTTTTGGCATAGTTCTGGTACTTGTTGCTGGTGTTTGTGGTTGTGCCATAGACTGTATAACTGGAGGCTTCTTTGTGGCTCTGACTAAATTCTATGTCTACCCTGAGGTAAATCTGATTATGTCCAACATATTTTAACAAAATGCAGCCGACTTTATTGCGGTGGAGACATTGATATAAGAGCTTTTATTTGTTTACAGCGTTAGCATATTAGCAGCGGCGCTAACAAAGGGAGTTATTGTCTGCAAGGCCACTTTTTAAGGTCATCTTCCTATCCCTCGATAGTTGTGGGAAGTGGCATGATTATATTACTGTTTTTGAGGTGCAACAGGTCGTGTTCCCGCATTTTTGATGTCAAAGTCATTGTTTTTTAATCAGGAGAAGTGTCCCATTTCAGTGACAACTGTGGGCTATATTAATCATATATTCCATAACCTACATATGTCGAAGCATGTGGAAATGTTTGGTAATTACATATGTAAAGCAACTTCACACCTCTGAAAGGACAAAGGCTCTCAACCGCCAAGTGAAGAACAAAGACGTTCCCAGACACTGCGGTGGAGACCGGAGGAGCTACCCTCACCCCCTGGGCGAGGAGAGGAAATACCAAGACAATGGGGGGATTAAGATAATGAGGGATGTCAGCCTTTGTTATGCATGTCTTTTGTTATGTGCAAGTATAAAGTCAGTGAGCCGGAGATATTCGGTCTCTTTTCCTTCTGCTACCTCTGCACTAGAATGAGACTTGTTAGGAGAGCTGATAAATAAACTTTGGTTTATATATCAAATCGCCTCATCATTTCAAGCTCTTCTACAACAACCATACATTCTAAACTAGTACCGGAAGTTGCTACCATAATTCAGGTAAGGCATCATGGGGCCTAGGGCCTAGGCCTAGGAATAAGGTGGATAGTTGTTGATAGTTGCTAAACTTCTGTGATGTGGTTATATTTAATCAGTTGGCAATTTTTAAAAAAATTTTTTTTAATTTTTTTACAAGGGGGTTGGTGAGGAGTACTGGAGAGTTGTCACTTATTTAGCAGAAGCAAGATGCAATTAATGCAACTTATGTTCAAATTGGAAAGAAAAAATATTAAAAATGCAATGTGATGGTCCTCATTTACAATTTAAAAGTCACAAATTTGCCATAAGCAAGTACAATAAAAAAGGGTTATAAATTCAAGAGAGGAAAAACACAACTACAAGAAAAGTCATCAATTCACAAGAATAGTTACAAATTTACATGAAAAAGTTACAACTTTACAAAGAAAGAGCTACACATTTACAAGAAAACAGTTTTCAAAAAAATGCTCACCTACGTATTAATGTTGGTTAGTTTATTGTTATAAGAATGCTTTTATTGTCTTTGTACAGAGCACAGTACAATTAAGTTTATAATAAATTTAACATTTTTTCCTATAAACTTGCCACTTTTGTGATAATTTTTTAAAACCTTTTTCCACAGAAAATTTTTTAATGAATTCACAACTTTTTCCTGTTATAATATTTCAACATTTACAAGTATACTCACCAATGTGTGACATTTTCCTCTTAAAACATGTCTGAACACCATGAAAATGTTTTTTTTCCTGGTAGACCAGCCATAGAAAAGCTGTTGGAGCATACAAGTCATTTCCCTTGTTTTTTTTGTTTTTTCTTTTTCTCACCTCTCATTTCTGTGGATTAATGATCATGTGACTCACAAAATGGACTTAAATTTTCATTAATACTGTATATTCAAAAATAATATCAAAATGACTTAAACACATACAGTATGTAAAATGAAAGAACTGTAACTCTTCTATGAATTTTACAAAAAAAAGGACCATTAATAAAAAAAAAATCATAGTTCAACTTCAGAGGTTACCATGGCAACCCGATCTCACTAAAAAATGTACCCAATGAACCTATTCCACCCCTCAAAAAAGTGCATTTGTACATAAAACAACAACAAGGAAAAAAAACATACCTGGATACGTTTTACAAATGGAGTCCACGCTTTCACTCACTGCACATTAGCAGAACAACACCTGTTTTAGGCAGCCTTCCAACACTCATTTGGTTGGTGGGTGGGGAATGGCAGATAGTTACTTACTTGTGGGTTCAACCAATGACACCAACAAGATGCGAGTTCAAATTGTTAAGGTATGGTGGGCAGGACTCAGGCGCAGGCAGGCATACAGTGCAAAAAATGATAATTTATTAACAAAACTTCAAACATAAATAAATGGCAGCACATGAGCTGAAAACAAAATAAACAGATGGACAAACCGATTGATAAGGCACGACTAGACTAGGAGAATACATGGACATGCAAATCTCACCGACAGGACTGTCAAGAGACATTAATGACGCCACACGAGACTAAGATTGACACAGACTTAAATAGGTGAGGAGGGCAATCAGGAAACACCAAACAGGTGGGGAGACAAATCAGGGTAAACCAAAAACACATGGGGAGAACAATGAGCACAGGACGGCGGGGCTGTAAAGACAGACAGAACACACCAGGACCAGGATAACAATGAAAATAATAAGCATAAAAAAGCAAACTGAGGGCAAGGACATGGCTGGACTCATGTCCCGAAGATAACAGAAAAATCCAAACATGAACATAAAGTGGGGACATGAACACAGCAATGTCCACACCCTTAAAGTACCCCCCTCTAAAGGGTTGGACAACAGACGACCCAAACAAACACAAAATAACCCTCTCAGAGTGGGTGGTGGGACCACAAGGCCATGCAGGCCGAAAAAAACTCTACCCCCCCCCTTCCCCACAGAGTCCAAACCAAAAAAACAGCACACTGTGGCAGGGAAAACTGCCATTAACACAAACTATACACCGAAGAAAACATTATGGTAACAAGCTTGTACAGTGCCCAAAAAGACATCGTTATAAATAGCAATAGATACAGTTTTTATTACCATTTGGGTGGATGTGTCATGCGGTGACCCTCGCGGATCACCATAAGACGCCAAGAGTCCACCGGTGAGTTTTGCAATGATGGTAATTTATTAATACAACAAGACAAGACAAGACTATGAGCCACTCAGGGCAAAAACACACACTAAGCAATACAAGGGCTCGTAGGGCTAACCCCAGCCACTACGAGCTAAACTATGATAAGACCAAAGAACACGAACCTGACATGAAGGTCTAACGAGGTTTAGACGAGGTTTAGATGATGTCTGACGACGTTTCGATGAGGATAGTTTGACGATACTCCTGCGATTTAACTGCCGCTAGTGCCCGCCTTATAAAGGCGAACACTAACGAGCAGTAATGACAAACAGCTGACCAACCTTGACAGGCGGAAGCCCCACCGAGCACCTTCACAATAAGAGCCCGGTGAGGCCAGAATACAACCCACAGCTGTCAAGGCCGGCAGCGAGCTGTGCGTAGCCCGAGCGCAGACAGAACCCAGCGCTCGGGTCGTAACAGTACCCTCCCTCCAAGGGCGGGCTCAGAACGCCCACGGACCACCCTGCCCACCCCACCCCCCAGGGTGGGTGGCTGGGGGTAGGTGCAGAGGGAGAGAGACCAAACCCAGAAACAATTAAAACCCAGCAAGAACAACAAAATACAGGACGATGACAAGAATACCAACTACTCAGATTAAATTAAAAAAAAAAAAAAAACACATGGAGGAAAATAAGGCAACAATAGGACATAACACAAATTGCCAAGGATCCCCAAATAACAGTTACAGAAAACACAGGACAGCACGAGAAAATAAAATCTTGGCCCACATGTCACACAAGGAAATGACTTCCCACCTGTGTGAATTCTCATGTGAATTTTCAAATAACCAAATACAAAAACAGAGTACTTACTGGCTCATACCTGACTACACACAATACAAACTAGGGCAACTGCAAGACATAACCATAACACAAGGCACACAGGATAGCAAGGAAAAAAAAACCCCAGAACAATCACTGGGACAGATCAACACCAGAAAACGACCACTACCCCTCCGACAGTTTATGCCGACCGGCGGAGACCAGGCGCCACAGAAACAGTTCAGGCAGTCTCCCCGCGTCCAACAGCCGGCGGGTGGTCGTAGGAGGCAGAACATGACCAGGCGGCTCACCACAGTCCAACGCCCAGCACGTCTGCTCCTCTGGCGGCCAAACCAGGTTGCCCAACGAAACACACAACACATCGGGTGGCAGACCCGGGGCGCCGAACCGGTGAAGCAGTTCCACAGGCAGCCGACCCGTGTCCCTCAGCCACCAGTCCCGGGGAAAAACAGCCCGCAGTGGCCTCCCTGACGAGGACAAAACTCGGGAGAGCCGGGGCGAGCGAACAGGAACCCCCATGGCCCCCGGCGATGATGCGCAGGGGCGGTGACTCAGTGGAGGGGAAAGAAGGCAAGGATGAGCCCGTAATCCGTCCGACGGTGAAAGGTCTGCAGCTCCTCCCCTGTCCGTGGACCACACCGGCGCTGCACCTCCGCTGGACCCCGATTGGGTCCCAGCTGCACCCACGTTGGGCCCCGATTGGGCCAGAACCGCACCTGTGGTGCACCCCAATTGAGCCTCTGGCACACCCACGTCGGACCCCGATTGGGCCAGAACCGCACCCGCAGTGGACCCCGATTGGGCCTCTGGTGCACCCACGTCGGACCCCGATTGGGCCACAGAAGCCTCCACGACGGACCCCGACTGGGTCGGTGCAGCTCCGCTGACGATCTCCACCCCCGAACCTGGGACCTCCAACCCAATGACTGACTGGTTCCATGCCGGCGACACTGCAACGAGGCTCACAAACAAGAAGAAAACCGGGATCAGAATCACCGGTAGCAACAGAACCCAGCGAGATGAGCTCGGGTGCAGCAGACAGCTGCTCCTCACTCGCCTCCCCGAGAGGCAGGCAAAAATGCTCCAAAACAGAGGACAGAGACACAAGAGGGAGCACTTGCCTGCACTCGGGTTGTGTTGCCACCCAGGACTTCGACGATCCAGGTTCAGGGCGGCGACCCTCGTCAGCAGGCTCCAACTCAGCTGCGTCGGGCTCCGCAGCTGGCAAGATGTCATCAGCAGCCTGAGGTTCCCCCCGTGCTGCTGTCCATGCCGATGACCCGTATGGCGTGGGGGCAGGGGACCCTCGACCCACTGGCTCGGACCGCTCCGGCGAGGAGACCCGGGGACACTTCATCGTCGGCTCAGGCTCCGGGCCGCAGTCCGCTCTTCTCCTCCGTCCACGACGTGGCTGCAGGGCCGGATCCAGGCTTTCCAGCACTGCAGGGCCCCTCTTCATCCGACGACGTTGGCCTGGCGTCGCAGACCGCTCAACCGGGGGGGGGGGACACAGAGGCAGCAGGTTTAGTTATTATCACTACAGCAGGTGGAGGGAGCTCGGGGGGCTGCGAACCCCGAATTCCTCCCCCAGGAGTCAGACAAGGCAGGCTACAATTATGGTGTAATAAATTGACTTGCACTTGCCTTTCTCCCGGAGAAAAGATGGTGCCTGCTGTAGGGGACACTGTTCTTCCTTCTCCCCGCTAGATGGCGACAGAGGGCCCCCTGGAAGGACGAGGTGGAGCCGCTCTCAGAGGCTCGCTGACGAGCTTCACCGGCAGCGGGTCCAGCCGGAGATTCTGCCGAGGTTCTCCTTGGCCGTGGCGCCGACATTGTCGACGACCTCCAGATGGCGCGACCTCCTGGACCGGGTCAGGGACAGGAACCCAACACGGGGAGTGAGGATGCCTCCTCCTCTGCTTCCTGCTTTCCTCCTCCTCCAGCCCGTGGAGTATCTCGCGCTGCGTGGCGAGTTCATCTTTCCTCGTCATCACCTCCGGGTGATCGTAGTAGTGGAGAGGAAGGTTGTCCAGGAGAACCTCTGCATAGTCCAGGTGCCAGCGCATATAGCTGGAGTTGACGTCAAAGGTAGCGACGAGGAGCGTCCCGTCGACGTACTCCAGCGCACTCGCTAACTCCTTGCCCAGGAGCCGACCGCGGCCCCTGGATGACGGCATTCTCCCAGCAAATGACACTCAGACAGGGAAGAACAATAGTCCAATTAAAGCAAAAACTCACGGTGAAAAAGGCGTCTCGGTGTGGCGTCTCCGTTTAGATGTCTGGCAGGAGTATACTGTCATGTGGTGACCCTCGCGGATCACCATAAGACGCCAAGAGTCCACCGGTGAGTTTTGCAATGATGGTAATTTATTAATACAACAAGACAAGACAAGACTATGAGCCGCTCAGGGCAAAAACACACACTAAGCAATACAAGGGCTCGTAGGGCTAACCCCAGCCACTACGAGCTAAACTATGACAAGACCAAAGAACACGAACCTGACATGAAGGTCTAACGAAGTTTAGACGAGGTTTAGACGATGTCTGGCGACGTTTTGACGAGGATAGTTTGATTATACTCCTGCAATTTAACTGCCACTAGTGCCCGCCTTATAAAGGCGAACACTAACGAGCAGTAATGACAAACAGCTGACCAACCTTGACAGGCGGAAGCCCCACCGAGCACCTTCAGAATAAGAGCCCGGTGAGGCCAGAATACAACCCACAGCTGTCAAGGCCGGCAGCGAGCTGTGCGTAGCCCGAGCGCGGACAGAACCCAGCGCTCGGGTCATAACAGGATGCTGACAAAGACTGTAAAGGATACAACACATCTTAAATGATAACATTTATGGCCCATACTAGCTAATTGTTTTGTTTTAACTTATTTATAATAACTATCCTTATTTTAGTCCTGTCCATCTGTAAACTAATTCTCCCAACAGCATATTATATATAGGGATGAGCCAATACCACTTTTTTAAGTCTGATACCAATACTGTGACTTTGAGTATCGGCCGATACCAATCCAAACCCAATACCGTCTTTCTTATTTAAAACAACAAATGTAAAGAACATACTTTGATGATGACTGGTTGCATTTTGCACACATATAAAAACATAAATCTAAAAGTCACGAAATATATTACAAAATTGACTCAGTTCAGCAATGCTGCTGCTTTTTTAATTTAAACTTTGCAACATTGGCAGCATTTCACTGGTCAGCACTATGTAAACACGTGTTCTGAAGTTTTAAATGCAAGTTTATGCAAAACTTTAAAGATGAGTATTTAAATAAACATTCAGATGGAATTCAAAGTACCACTTTATGCATGAGGTAAAAAAAGTTGTAGAGCTGAAAATAAAGGAACTAACCCTTTTAGTTGTATTTTTGTTTTTTTGTATCCTTGTCCTTGGTTTATTTAGTAGTGTTTCTAATATTATTCTCTGTCCATTCTTAGTTTTTAGGTTTGCTCTTACTTTGAAGTTATTTTTGGTCCCTTTCATGTACCATAGTCTTGTTCTTGTAGTCATTCTTTCCAGTTCACAATTATAATTTGCTATTTATGTTTCTGTCACCTACCTCTCATCAGCTGTAACTCTCCCCAAGAGGTAAACCCATGTTATGTCTTTGTCCATCTTCTGTCTGGTTTTTACATTTATTTTCGTTCTTGTAGTTTCACTTTTAGCGTCAGCCTCCGAGCTGGAAAAGCAGCAGATGCTAAAGCGTGACACTTCCTTCTGGTCGGTTCTTGACAGAATTCAGCATACTCCTTTACCATGATACTTTTGCAAGTGTTTTGTCAAGTTATTGGTGTCAAAATTGTAAACGCTGGTATCACACAGCAGACATGTCGATGTGAATCCCACAGACAAGCTCCAGTGACATGACACTTTTTGCTTATGTTTACAGAAGCCACACGCAGTGTGGCAGAGAACATGATTGTGGCTTCATTTTAATGTTATTAATGTATTGGATCGATAAATTACTTTTATTCTTTACCAATACCGATCCAGCCATTTTGTCAGGATCAATCCCGATACCGATATGGCAGATCGTATCGGCTTATCCCTAATTATAAATTATGCATTTACCTTGCGGTATTCAGACATAGACAATACTTTGTTCTAAAGCCTGCCTGAGAGAATTTAAATATTTTCTTTAATCAAAATGTAACCCCAGTGTGATGGGCCCCAGTAGGCCCTTATTTAGGGCATTAAGCTGTCGAAATGGTGACGCAGAAATTAAAGATGTGAAAAATTTAGGATACAGGAAAATTGCGGCAGCACAGTTTACCCTTGGCCGGGGGATTGTGGGGATCGTGGGATTGTGGGTTCGATCCCAGCCCCCGACCAACAGTGATCTGTGTGGAGTTTGCATGTTCTCCCCGTGTTGCGTGGGTTTACTCCGGGATTTCTCCGGTTTCCTCCCACATGCCAAAAACATGCATGTTAGGTTAATTGGCTGTTCTAAATTGTCCCTAGATATCTGTTTCCTATAGGCCCTTAGAATAGAGGGTTAGTATTAATGAAAGCGCTTTGAGTGGTCTTTGTGACTAGAAAAGCGCTATATAAGTGCAGGTTAGTTAGTTAGTTAGTTAGAAAATTAAGTCTCATACAATTTAGAACGATGACAAACATCCTAGTAAAACAAACAAGCCTCATATGTTTAAGACACAAAATGCACCATAAACTCAAATAATTCTGACAAAATTAATTGGGAAATTCAAGACACCCTCAGCTTAACTGTTTTGGTAGCTGTAAAAACTATTTTCAATTTACAGAGCCAGTTTCACTATTTCAAATCAATATTAAAGCTGATAACTGTCAACGCATCCCAATGAGGTAATCACCCTGCAACAAAATAAATAAATAAAAATAATATTTAACACACAAACAGAAAAAAGGCAAAGCTGTTCTCCTGAAAATGTCAGTGGATTTCTGCAGAGGAATTCCCTCAAAAGTAGTTTAAGTGCAGGTTTATCCCAGAAAAACAGAATAGGTCAACTTCTCAAAAACTTCTTCACATTGCAACAGGTGGAACAACTGCAGCACTGCTACATGGCTTTGAACATTTAACATTCACTTCTGTCATTACTGTGAACAGAAGTTGTGGGGTCCCAAAACCCAAGACAAAGTGGGTCGAGTGGTCTGCCCAAGTCCCATGACCACTGGACCGGCGAACAAAGTGGGTCTGGGGGCCTACCCAAGTCCATGGGGCTCCAGATCAAAGAACAGGGTGGATCTGGCGGCCTCCCAGTGTCCTTAGGCCACCAGATCATGGGAAAAGATGGTTCAGGGGATCTACCCAGATCCACAGCCCCCCAAATTGGAGAACATGATGTGTCAGGTGGCCTCTCAGTGTCCTTGGGCTACCAGACCAGAGAGCATGGTGTGTCAGGAGCACTGGGCTTGGGTGACAGCAGCTGAAGAGCTTTGATCTCGAGTGGTGAAGGTGGAATGGACTGCTCCAATGGCAACCCAGGTGGAGCGGACTGCTCGGACGGCCCAGGTGGACCAGACCGCTCGGATGAACCAGGTGGAGTGTGGTCCTCCTGCGACTGCACCCTTGACATGGCCACACCGGACGAAAGGGGAGAACAGAAGGCCAGTGAGGTGACACCACAATCATCAGCAGTAGAGACTGGTAGGGAGGACCCTGAAGCATGTGGAGTCCGCACTTGGGTCCCCCCACTAGGAGCAAGGCAAGTCTTTTCAAAAATAGATGAAAATAAGGGAAAAAGTACTTGCCTTAACTCCTGGTCTCCTGCTGCTGGGGTGACGACCTGAGGATCAGACGATGGGGGAGGTGCACCGGCCTCTGGGACAGCAGGCGGAAGTGCACTGACCTCTGGAACGACAGACAGAGACACACTGGCCCCTGAAACGGCAGGCGGAGGCACACTGGCCCCTGAAATGACTGGTGGAGGTGCACCAGCCTCTAGAACTGACGGCAGAGGTGCACCGCCTTCTGGGACTGATGATGGAGGCGTACTGGCCTCGTGAATACATGATGTAGGTGCATCGGCCTCAGGAACACAAGATGGAGGCTCACCGGCCTCTGGAACAAATGATGGAGGCACACTGGCCTCTGGAACACATGGTAGAGGTGCACCATCCTTCAGAGTAGATGACTGAGGCATGCCAGCCTCGGGAGCTGATAGTTGGGCCGCGCTGACTTCAAGAGCTGATGGTTGAAGCACACTGACCTCAGACACTGATGATTGGAGCGCACTGACCTCAGGAGCTGATGAGCTGATGAGGAACGCCAACCTCAGGAACAGGCGATGGAGGTGCACCAGCCTCAGGAACAGCTGATGGAGGCTCACTGGCCTCGGAAACCAACAGTGGCTGGAGTGTGCTGACCACCAGTGGCAGCTGCTGAGGTGTGAGAGCGTCCAGCCCAGATGCTAGGAGAGCCGTACTCGCTGCAGCCATCTCGGATGAAACAGAAAGGCAGGGAGAGGGTGAAGCAACACCAAAAGCCCTAGGAGCTAGGCAAGACTTTTTTTTAATATTGGTGTAATTAATTAAAAGAAAAGAACTTGCCTTAACTCCGGTCCTCTGCTGCCGGGGTGACTGCCTCAGGATAAGCTGCAGGGGCAATGGTCTCTGGAAGCACAGAAGGAGTGGACTGCTCAGGCAAACACGTTGGAGCAGCTTGCTCAGGCAGACACAGTGGAGTGAACTGCTCAGGTGAATACGGTGGAGCGGCCTGCTCAGGCGAGCGCTGTGGAGCGAGAGCTGGTGTGTGCATCACGGAGACAGCTGGAGATGTGGCGTGCACCCCCTGCTCTGCTGCCACTGAAGCTGCCGCTGATGGAGCACTTGAAGAAGGTGGGGCCATGGCAGCGGAGTCCCTTGGTGAGACCTTGAATGAAGGGCCCGGATGATGAGTGGAGCGAAGCTTCCTCCATGCCCGCTTCCCCGCTGGCCCTTTTGATGGCGGCTGGTCCTCACATGCTGGGAATAACACCTCCGGAGCAAGCCAGGGCTTATATTCCAGCAGGATGTCAGTTGGTGTGAGGACCTCCTGCTGCCGCTCCTCCTGCTCCAACATGTCCGCTGTCGTGACTGGTGGAACGGAGGTGGCAGACAGTGCAGGAGCGAGGGGGATGGCAGGAGGCAGCACACTAGAGGCAGAAGTTGGGATCAGCGGCCCAGAGCCAGGTTGGACGGAGCAGAGCAAATGGCCAATCAGCATGAGCTTGTCACAGGTCTGCGTTCAGTGGAAGCGGAGCTCAGATACCTCGGGAAGTTGCAGCAGGGCCAGGGAATTGAGAATGGCCCTTGCTACCATAGGTTGGAGTGACCCAGAGCCTGATGGAACAGCCGAAGGACCCGGTTGAAGTCCTTCTTCCCCGGGTTCTGACTACGTTCCTTCCTCCTGCTGATCCTGCCAGCTGAGTCCTTCATGGGTTCCATCATTCTGTCAAGGTATGGTGGACAGGACTCATGTGCAGGTAGGAATACAGTGCAAAAAATGATAATTTATGAACAAAACTCAAACATAAATAAATGGCAACATGTGGGCTGAAAACAAAATAAACAGATGGACAAACCGATCAACAAGGCACGACTAGACAAGGAGAATACATGGACAAGAAAATCTCACCGACAGGACTGACAAGAGACATTAATGATGCCACACGAGACTAAGGTTGACACAGACTTAAATAGGCGAGGAGGGCAATCAGGAAACACTGAACAGGTGGGGAGACAAATCAGGGTAAACCAAAAACACATGGGGAGAACAATGAGCACAGGACAGGCGGGGCTGTAAAGACAGACAGAACACACCAGGACCAGGATAACAGTGATAATAAACACAGAGAAACAAACTGAGGGTGAGGACATGGCTGGACTCATGTCCCAAAGATAACAGAAAAATCCAAACATGAACATAAAGCGAGGACATGAACACAGCAATGTCCACACCCACACACAAATCTCATGCTGATCTATGAGTGTCTTTTTTTTCCCCATTTGTTTGTTTTTTTTTTTACTCCACTAGTGGTTAAGGTTAGGATCCTGTTAGGTTTAGGCATCACCTCTTGTAATGGTTAGGGTTAGGACAAAATGTTTTGGTTAGGTGTCACCTCTGATGGCTACAGAGAATGAAAGGGAAAGAAAGAGAAAGTGGCAGACAAATATGATCCGTGCTGGCAAAATGAGTCGGAATGCACACCGGGTAATTACGAGCTACAGGCACTAAAAGTCAAAAATCATGATTCTTTCATTGTTTGCTGGCGGCAAGTCCCTGGAAACCCCCCATCAGTACCTGGTATCATTGTAAAGCTTGGAACTCCTACTTTCTAAAAATACATGTTTTTCTGGAAGGCGTAACTCAGCACCGATCAAAAGTGAGTTTTCAAACCAGCCAAGATATAAACAAAATCTGCTTGTTGCTGGTCCGTTTTTGCCCAATTCCTACAAATTAAATATCATTTTGAAGGTCTTTCAATACAGAATATGAAAATAACAATACCTCAGTTTTGAAAATTTCCTCATTGTGACTCACTTTGCCAGCACGGGTCACAAATATTAGGGTGCTGGGAGGCATGTTTCTTAAAGCTGTAAACGCCATGTATCCACTGCATGTAAAAAATGTTTTTGTCTATGCACATTTTCTCAGAGTGGAAAAAATGTGCAATTTTATGTTTTTTTGGTGAGACTGGGCTGACCACGGTAATGAGTATACACAAATTTATAGCCCTCACTACAAAATGGGGCTGTCATGTACTGAGTTTGGGATTTTCCCCCAAACTCAGTTTCATGACTTCCCTGTGTATTCATATTGGTCTACCATGTTGTTATGTCTAGTGTGTTTCTTACCGCCCTCTGTTGTCCTTGTATTGATCAGTATCTGTTCCCTGTATTTAGGTTCTGTTTGCCATTTTCCTGTTGTGCTTGATTTCTGTAGTTTCTGTTATGTATTCTTTAGGATGTAATTTTATTTTGGTTTTTCTGTGTTCCTTTTCACCATTGACAGTTGTCAGGGTCCTGCAGCATTGCGTGGGTGTGCCCTGTCGCCTGTCAAACTGCCATCTGCCCCTCCCTCACCTGTCATTACGTCAGCTGCTCTCTGTCATTATTACCATCAGCTGTGTCCAATTGTTTGTTGTTTCTTCTTCCCTTACTCAGGTCAGCCCACATCTGTTTCCTCTTGTAATCAGTTTTGATCCCTATTTAAGGAAGATTGTTTTTCATTTTCACTGTCACTGTCTCGTCGCTGAAAGGACTATTCATCCTTGTCTCTGCCAGAGCCCGGTCTTGCTCTGGCGTGCCACCTTTGTAAGTTGTCTCCTCTTTGTTATTTCGTACTTTGCTCACTTTTGCTGTTTGGTTAATAAATTCTCACAAACTCACAGTCCAGCGCCTGAGTTGTTTTTCCCTCCGTGGGCCGTGTAAAGGCACACACATGACAGGGGCTGAGAGGAAAATACATCTGTCTGCTTCTTCAGCAGCGGATGAATGATCAGTGAGTCAGGAAGATGCTGGCATATCATTAAATTTAAAGAGATTACCAAGTAAGTACAATAAAATTTGTGCTACTAGATCTAACTTTACTTTTTTCAGCATAGTGCCCTTTTTTTGGTTGAGCATCTGCCCCTCAATTGTCTGTGTATGTCACTGCTCTGGCGTACAAGGTCATATTTCAGAGTCCCATTTCATTACCATTTATTTGGTTGCCATCTTTAGGCCTTTTTTCACAGAGGGCCTCTTACAATCAACCTACAATCTTTTCTTTATTATTCTTTGCCTAAAACTAATCTGGGTCCCCACAGTCCTCTTCATCTACTTCCATTATGAGACTGCTTTTTCCCACCCTCACTGCACGTGTGTGGCTGCACTACTTTTTCCTTTACCATGTACCAGCACTTGTCAAAGACCATGAGGTCACAGCAGTCCCAAAATGCATCACCTCACTATATAAACACATGTCTATGTTTTAAAGGTTAGTCTCAGGATATGATGCTGTAATGTTTGGGTTTGGTATGAGGAGTTTGAGGACACACGGCAAAGGGCTTTGGCCTCGATCCAAGTTCTAAAGGCAGATCTGGTTTTTTGATATGGTGAATTGCTCTAAAATCAAGTTATAAACTGTTTTTTAACCTTTAATGCAAAAATCCCATTTGTAGTAAATACAGTAGCAACTTGCAAACAGGTGGTACGTGCTGCAGCATTCCTTCAGACTAGCTTCCTAATCCGTGTCACTCAAGTTCTGACATTTTCTTCCACAAATCTGGGCCAGAATGGTACGATCGGATTTCTGCTGTGGGTTCCTTTCTATCTCAGGATCCCTGGTTGAATAAGTGCAAGGAATTGGAGTAAAACCGAACAGAGGTTAAGGAACGGTGATATGCAAATTTTGATTTGCTACCAGTGCAGTGGCTTGCCCTGGTGCACAGCTGGCAAAGCAAAGAATCATAATGAAACCGCGGGAGAGATATTGGGATGTTGGCTGGCGATCAGTTATGAAGGGCTTGCTTTGTGTTCTGTGTTCACTGGGAGTGTCCGATTTGAAACTGTCTGATGATGAATTCATGAGGGGAGTGGCGGCAACAAATACAACAACACATGCAATCCGCACAGCTGCAGAACACTGAGGGTCTCTCTCAGCCGTCAGACACTCCACCTCCCCTCCCCAAACCTCCCCGTCCTTTCCTAGAAGCATTACCTCATGCCACATTAGGCAAAGCTATAGCTATCACCTGGGGACTGTGTTTCGGTGTTTGAGGCCTGTATCCGCCTGTGTCTGCATGTGCACTGTATGAATGTGTGAAGTTAAAGTAAAAACAGCTGCCTCTAAAACATTTTTCTTTTAAAAGTGCTATTTTACAGGACTGGGTGGAGTGCAGTGGACTTAATCCTTCGTCTCTCAATCTCAGAATTCTCTTCTTTGCATGCTTACAGCGCCACAAAATATTGAGCTGTCAGATCAGTTATGTTTTGAGAATTTGTTACACTGTTAAAATTTTTTCTGTAAAATAATGGTAAAGTGCTGGCAGCAGAGTTGCCAGCACTTTACTGTTAATTTACAGTATTTTTACTGTGAAATGACTTTACAGCTTATTACTGTATATTTCTGTGACTATTCTAATTTACAGTAACATTCTGGGGTGACTTTAAATGTTCACTGTTTACTGTAGACAGGCATAATACAGTGAATTAGTTTAGCAGTTTAGAACATCTAAAATCACGATATTTAATGTAGTTAAATTTAGCATTGTTCTGTGAGCTCCAGACAGGTGTTTAAACCTACCAAATAATAAACAACTTACAAAGGGATTTAATGGCACAAATGTTTAAACAGGTAGTAGCAACATGAATACTACTACTGTAAAAATAAATAAAATAACAGTAATTATAACTAGAAAAGCACTCGGAGAGCGCAGACCTCCGCCAAGCGCCACAGTTCCCCCCATACAGTGTTTATTTTGTTCCTGGATCCAGACGGTGATCCGGATCACCATCAAAATCTAATCATCTGTAGGATACCCCATTTCTGACAATCTCTGAAAATTTCATGAAAATCCGTCCATAACTTTTTGAGTTTTTTTTTTTTTTGTTACTTATTTGTACCCGTAGGTAGATTTGGTTTGCAGTCTGGTGGCAAGCCACCGGCTGCTGGTCGCTGCGTGCGCGAGCGCCCTAAACCTACATGTTTTTTGGTGTGTGGGAGGAAACCGGAGAAATCCCGGAGTAAACCCACGCAACACGGGGAGAACATGCAAACTCCACACAGCTCACTGTTGGTCGGGGGCTGGGATCGAACCCACGATCTCATGATCCCCGCGATCCCCCGGCCGAGGGTAAAACTGTGCTGCCACAGTGCTAAACCACTGCGCCACCGTGCAGCCCAGTTATCTTGTTAACAAACAAACAGACAGACAGACAGACAGACAAACCAATGCTGATGAAAACATAACCTCCTTGGCGGAGGTAAAAAAAAATACAAACTGTTAGATGACCCAAATACACAAGCCAAAGAGATTCTGGGAAAAAAAAAACAAAAAAACAAAAAAACCCAGTTGCAATGGCAATAAACTAAAATTCTGCATGTGAGAGAACTTACCAAACATGAAAACACAACACAAGTTGTAACTGCTTCAATACTTGGATCATGAAATTGTACTCCTAAATTGTTTTTATGTGTGCCGTCTCTCATATTTTTTTTACCTTTAAACTTACTCCCTGCTTGTTTCAGGGTCAACACTTTCTGAAACCCGACCTGAATTGTTTTCTATATGTGCTGTTTTTCTTTTAATATCTTCCTGCCTGCCCCAGGGACTACAGATGGAAATTAGTGAGAATGCTATAATCTGGTACAGAGCATCTTTACCCTGTGTTTAAAATTTTTTTCTGTACATGGTCCTTGACAAATAAACCAATAAACTAAACTAAACTAAACTAAACTAAACTACTACTGTCTGTATAAGAGAGATGATCACCACCTTGCTGGTCATTGTTCCTCTCCCTGGCTTTATTCCAGTGTTGCTACTCTAAAATAACAACAAACAAAATAATCAAAATGACTTAGGGGTGTACAATAACATTGCATGCTTATGAAGTTGATAATATCAAAGTCTCTTATTGTTTGTCAGAACATGTGGAGTTAAGAGCAAGACATGAGAGAGAGCTCAATGGCCTTTTCAAACAGAATTTTTGGTCATTACTGGCAAAGAAATAAAGATAAGTTATTTTTTTAATTACTTTATTTGTAGATGCACAATCCAGTTGATGCAGATAAAGTAGGATTTCTTGTGCATGAGTAGCAGCACATGTCCTAATGCTCTGAAACACTTTCCAAAATTTCCCTTGTGAGTTGGCCACACCCATTCTAAAAAGTACTGTAGTTTACTATATTTTAAAACATTAGCACACTGTTGATAGACTGTGTGCTGTTACTTCACGGTGAACAGCCCACAATGCATTGCAAGTTGCAGTACAAAACCGTATTACATTAATACAGTACAGTATATTACTATTGGAAATTGGCCATAAATTAACAGCAATTGGTTACTGTATACATATTTTACCTTTTGGCACTACTATCTAAAATAAAATCGTTAAGGCTTTAGTTTTTACCATATTTTTTCAGTTCAGATGCTACTTTCCCAACATTAACAACCAGAGAAACAAAATCTTTCTGTATGAGCAAAACTGAAATGACAGGCAAGAGATGTTTTATTCCTCTCCCACCTCAATGAAATATGAAGATTTTTGCTCGGCATTATTCATAATTTCAATGCCATATTAAATCTGGAAAAGTGAAGGGTGTAGGTACATGAATTATTGTCATTTGTGCTGATATAGACCTAAATGTAGGGTATGTGCAAGCAGGGGTTGATTGCTCTTACAGGAAAGGTTGCTGTTAACAAAGGCATAAAACACAGAGAGCATAACTCAACACGTTATGACTGCTGTTGGTCATCTAAACATCCTTGCTGCCAAAGCCTTTGAGAGTGGCTGTGTATAGCAGCAGTCAAACAGCCATGATTTAGATTTCAGTATTTCCCCTTGGCCCACCCAAAGAGAAGAGAGGAAAAATTAGACTGAGCGGTTTCTCTCAACATCTCTCACTTTGTGTTTGTCAGTTTCTCAGTCTTATTGTGGCTATTATTGGCTGCACTTTTGTCTCTCCCTTTAGATTGTGACCCAATTGATTTCTGTTAATACCGAAGTGTCTGCTGGACTTCAATCACACCATCTACAGTACAAACACCTGTTTTTCTCTCAAAAATCTACTTACTCTTATGGTTTTATTTCAAACATTTTTTAAAACAGAATTGTCTTGAATCTTGGGTTAACTGGTGGTGCTCAAATGCCAAGATCATTTAAGAAAATGAGAAAGCATATACATGTGTGATTGTGTCAATAAAAGAATTCCTTATTTTGCCAAGTGGGTCCATGACGCAGAAGCCACTGGTGGACCTCACTATCCCCCGGTCGCAATTGTTGTTGCTTGGCAGGATTTACTGGTGATGTGTCATCAAATTGGGGATTCTAAATTGTCCTTAGGTCTGACTGTGAGAGTGAATGGTTGTCTGTCTCTCTGTGTTGGCCCTGCGATGGACTGGTGGTCTGTCCAGAGTGTACCCTGCCTCTCACCCAAAGATGCTGGGATGGGCTCCAGCCCCCCCTCACGACCCGAAAAGGATTAAGCAGAAGAAGATGGATGGATGGATGGTGTCAGTCCCATCACCAGATGCTGCCATTGTGTTGGTCCAAGTAGCATGCCTGGTCCTGGCCACAAGCAGTGTTTCTGGTAGGACTTAGATTGCATTCACACCAGGATAGTCCGGGGGTCTCGGTTCGATTGAGTGGGGAATGCCGAGAATTTTTGCACCTTCGTTTGGTTTGCATTCACACTGCAGCAGACCAAACTGCCTGGACAACATCACTCAGTTACAACAGCTGCTTATTTGGGCCGCTGTAGCCAAAACCACCACTGACCAGGAAGAAAAAAATCTTGGTGAAGAAGAAAAATCCGGTTCATCATTTGGTCAGGATCGAAAACGGAAATCCATTCCCTTCAGCTGGGTTGTTTGTCCGCCACAAGTGAGACATTTTTTAACCTTTCTCTTCAGCTTTCTCCGGAAAAAGGATTTCTTGGATCCACACGGTTGTCTTTATTGTTATTTTCTACCCAAAATGCACTATGGTAAATGCCACTTCCTCTTCTCAGACTACATGTTGCTATGGTTACATAAATGCCGAGGGGCACTTCCGCCCTTTGGTCTGCTGGATAGTCAGTTTACATTCACACTGCAAGCAAAGCGCACCAGACTTTGTTTGCAAGTGAACCAAGACCCCGTTTTCAGGTGGACCAGACTTCACTTGTTTGGTGCGCACCAGAGTTTGAACACACGTTCAGAAGGCACCAAACGAACTGAACTATCCGCAAATACTCCTTTGGTCTGGACCAAACAGTGGCCGTGTGAATGTGCCCTTATACTGGTTGTGAAGTAGTAAGAAGTTGGAAATTATTAAATGTACCTCTGACACTGGAATGATCTCAGATCTCAAAATTTGATGTGTGTGTGTGTGTGTGTGTGTGTAGGGGTGGTGGTGTTATGTGACACTAATAAATGTATTCCTACTTGCTTTGCCTAGTGGAATAAACTGACTGACAGGTAGAGAGTTGGACTAGACTCCAGTGTGGTAGGTTGTGAGTTTGATCCCCACTGGATGTTGCCAGTGGGCCATACTGCACCTAGTCACATCAAAAGTGGTCTTAAGGCTGTAAATCTTTAGAAGTCACATGATTCAATTTGATTCCGATTTTTGGGGTCGTGATTCGGCTCAGAATTGATTTTTGATTCAAACTGATTTTTGGTTCACATTTGGCTCCCAGTTCAGTACAAAGCCCCACTAATCTCAGGAAAAAAAGCCCACTGCACTGCAAAAAAAGGCTGAAGTAAGCTTGAAAGCAGAGTACAGTGTGTTGATGTTTTGGGGGGTTATATTTTTAAAAAATTACATCAACTGATTTGCAATAAAATACTGTTAAATGAAAAAAGTAGGCTTAGGTTAGTAACTGCTTTTTTATTTCTTGAAAAACTTGTGAGTTTCAAAAATGAAATTGTATGCAAGTAAAATAAATTCTGAAAATTTTCCTTTTCAGCATATCACAATTCCTAACAACTTTTACACAGTGTGTAGGTTTGGTCGCTCTCCAGCTTTCTAGAAATATAGGCTATTCATTAAAAAACAAAAGTAAATTCTATCACAAATATTTTGAACATCCATTTAGATAGTAGTGCTACCTGACTGTATGCAGGCAATGTACAGTTACCTATACAGTAACCTAATGCAATGAACAAATTCAATAAGAACTGAATGCAATTGCTGCATAAGTAGCATTAATTTTAAACCTGCACAAATATAAACTTAAGTATCTAAATTCTTCGGAGACTCAAAAAACAAATTAAGGTTATAAAACAAAATAAAGTGCTATTACAAGTTTTCATGATTTTTATTTTATTTTATTTTTTTTTGCCTATTCAGAATTTGCTGGGAGTTTGTTAAAGTGGTGCAGTGTGCGTTGTTCTGCAGGAGGACTTACAACTTTTTCCACTTCTTTCAACTCTGGGTGATTATCTGTTCATGGTCCTTTGCCTGGTGAAGCTTCTCCAGTAAAAGGTAAAGTAAATGCAATAATTTAAAACAAACAAACAAAAATAAACTCCCATCCAATGTTAATTTCATCAACTAAAACTATATATACTTTTTTCATCCATTAAAGCTAGAAATTAAACTAAAATTACTATTTATGGATTTTACTTTTGACACCTAATTTGAGTCCAGATTTATTGTGATGATTTTATTTTTATTGTTTTATTTTAGTTTGTTCATTATCCATCGTTTTTGTCTGCTTTTAGTCAATAACAAGAGTTGGTGTTTATTCAATGAACAGAACACTGCTTCCATTGCTGTCAAAAAATGTTAGACAAAAACCCCTCAACTGCAGCTGCCAGCATTGCTGGGCAACGGGGTAGTGCATGGTCACACAAACGTCATCCAAAGACTAGAGCATAAACTTTTCTTTTTTTTTTACAGTCTGTGGACTAAACTCTCTCATTTCCAGATTCTTTTACATTCGTCCTTCAAAATGTGTGGCCACCGTCGACGCGTCTGCAAGGCTACAACATCTGAATTTGTGTATGATCAGCCCAGTGCTGGCTCAGCCATATTTGCACGGCCAGCTACGGCCATCCATTTTGTGGAGTGACATAACGTGGGGGCATACTGTAACTTGCTAAGGGAGCATCACTAGTTGAAGGGGTGTTGACGAAGTCTGCAAACTGGAGTCGGACCTGTCTCGAATTTTTGCTGCTCCCTTTTTACTTCATTCCGGCTGTTTCATCCAGCTGCTAGCTTAGTAAGCTACTCTGCGTGGTTCTCCTGCGTTGGCAGCGTCAGTGTGTAGTTGCATATCATGAAGCGGCAATATGTGTCACGTGAAGGGACACCGGCACCACCGCAAAAAATAATAAATCGATTCTTCATTTTTGTGAACTGGTTCTGGATCGTGTAAAATGAGAATCTAGATTCATATATGAATCGATTTTTTCCCAACACCCCATTTTATATATATATATATATATATATATATATATATATATATATATGTGTGTGTGTGTGTGTGTGTGTGTGTGTGTGTGTGTATATATATATATATATATATATATATTGTGGAGAGAAAAACCAAGCCGAACTTTTCCGAGCAGATGAACTTTATTCCACTCTCTCACATTCACCAGAATCAGACAACTTCCCACCAGGTTGCAGGCACTCTCTTTTATATCACAGTCTGAGGGAAAACTACTGAGTAACTACTGAGTGGGTTTCCCACACCGCCCCCCCCCCCCAGAGTCTCAGACTGAGTCTTAACCCCCATGTCCTTTGGGCTTCAGCCTCTGTCCATAGCTGCTGTAACGGGGGGTCTTCGGCTCCGAGGCGCTGCTGTGCCGGCGGGGGGGTTCCTGGGGGTGTGTCCATCTGTGGGGGGAGAATGGGGAGGGGGGAAACACCTTCAGCATGCTCGTGTGACTGATCTGACGATTCATTTACCTGGTGAAGTTCTCCGTGGGGGTCTTCCGCACTGAGGAGCTCGGGCCAACACCACCTGCTCGTCTGCTAAAACAAAGGCAGGCTTAAGCCTGTCTATACAAATTGTCTCCCGGCGACCCTCCCAAGTCTAACACAAAATGTGTGTCCTCGGGTTCCAGCACTCTGAACGGGCCATCGTAAGGCGGGCGCAATGGGGTCCGGTGGGCATCGTGCCTGACAAATACGAACAACGCGTCCTTCAAGGTTTTTGGTGCAAAAGCGCGTGGAAAACAGTGGTGGGCCGGGCCGGGTAGCGTCCCTGCCTCTGTGCTATGTCTTGAACGCGGGGATGGATCAGTGTTCGGCGCAGGGTTATCTGGCAAAAATTGCCCGGGGAGCCGTAGCGGCTGAGAAAAAACAGCTCTGCTGGGAAGGCTGCCAAATCTTCCTTCGGTGTGGAACGCAACCCTACTAGAACCCACGGCAACCGGTCCACCTAATTTGCATCCGTAAGTGAAGCTCTGAGCGCTGCTTTAAGTGATCTATGGAAACGCTCGCATAACCCATTGGCCTGTGGGCTGTACGCGGTCGTGCGATGAATTGAGATGCCCAGGCTCCGGGCCATGGTGGACCAGAGGTTGGAAACAAACTGCGGGTCCTGATCGGATGTGATGTCTGAAGGAGCACCGAAACGTGCCACCCATGTTGTCAAAAAAGCGCGTGCCACATCTGCAGACGCGGTGGAAGCTAGCAGGACTGCTTCGGACCAGCGCGTGGTGTGGTCCACCATTGTCAGGAGGTGCGTGAACCCCTGTGATGGCGGGAGGGGGCCCACGAGGTCCACGTGAATGTGGTCGAACCTCTTAGCCGGGATATGGAACGGCTCCAAAGGGGCCTTCGTGTGCCAGTGCACCTTGGCTCATTGGCACGCTACGCAGGCTGTGGCCCACTCTTTCACCTGTTTGCGCAGGCTCGGCCAGACGAACTTTGATCCCACCATTTTGACTGACGCGCACAATCCTGGGTGCGCCAGGGAGTGAACCGACTCAAAAACGCGGCGGCGCCAAGCGCGTGGGACCACCAGTCGCGGGTGGCCTATAGAGATGTCACAGACTGGGGGGGGGGGGGCGTGTTGCAGCACTCTGCTCTCCAGCCTTAACCCTATTGGTCCAGACTGGAGCGCGCAAACGTCTGCATCGTCGATCTGCGCAGCAGCCATGGCCATGTAACCTATCCCCACGTAGACTGGGGCCACTAATGCGCGCTAGAGGCAGTCAGCCACCACGTTGAGTTTACCGGCCACATGTCGAATGTCGGTCGTAAACTCCAAGATCGCGGCCAGCTGTCTCTGCTGCCGGGCCGACCATGGTTCCGAAACCTTGGCCATTGCATACGTAAGTGGCTTGTGGTCCATAAACGCAGTGAAGGTGTGCCCTTCCAGCCAGAACTGGAAGTGGCATATGGCCAGGTGGAGAGCCAGTAACTCTCTGTCGAACACGCTGTATTTACACTCATTGTCGCGCAAAGACCTGCTAAAAAAGGCGAACGGCTGCCAAGAACCGGCGACGCACTGCTTCACGACGGCCCCTATGGCCACATCTAATGCGTCGGTAGTGAGCGTTATCCTAGCCGCTGGGTCCGGGTGCGCCAGTAGTGCGGCGTTCGCCAGAGCTGTTTTAACCTCGGAAAATGCCTGCTCTCACTCAGGAGTCCAGTCGACTCTGTCTGCCGGCTTCCGTTTCTTAATCGCAGCGTACGATGGCTGCATGAGCTGGGCTCCGTGGGGGAGGAAACGATTGTAGAAGTTAACCATCCCCCAAAATTCCTGCAGCGCCCTGACCGTCTGAGGCCGGGGAAAATTCGCCATGGCGCGCACCTTGTCTGGCAAGATTATCGCGCCCTCCGGTGAGATGCGGTGGCCCAAAAAATCGATCCCTGTCACCCCAAACTGGCACTTTGCTGGGTTGATTATTAAGGTCCTGAGGTGGGCTATGTGTTCGTCCTCGGATGCGCTGGCCACCAGGATGTTGTCCAGGTAAATGAACACAAACGGCAGATCGCGCAACACCTTATCCACCATGCGTTGGAATGTCTGTACGAAAGGCATGGGTAAAAAGTCAAACAGACCAAACGGGGTTATCACTGCCATTTTAGGTATGTCCTCAGCACCCACCGGGACCCGGTGGTAACCGCGGACCAGGTCTATCTTGGAAAAAATGCGTGTCCTGGTGAGGTGAACGGAAAAATCCTGAATATGAGGGATGGGGTAGCGGTTGTGCGCTGTGGCATTGTTTAATCTGCGGAAATCTCTGCAAGGTCGCCACAATCCCTCAGCCTTAGGAACCATATGTAGCTGAGATGCCCATGGGCTGTTTGAGCGCCTGATGATGGCCACCTTTTCCAAGTTGGCAAACTCCTCGCACGCTATGGCCAGTTTAGCTGTGTCCAGGCACTGAGGTCATGTGAAAACGGGCACCCCCATGGTGGTATGAAGTGCTTCACCCCGTGTTTAGTGACGGTCGCCGAAAATGTCGGGACCATGAGTGCTGGGAACTGGTTGAGTAGTGTGTGGAACTTACCCCCTGGACCTGTGATGTTGGCTAGTGTTGTGGGCCCGGCTCCTCGAGCTGTACAGGGAAGCGAATCAAAAGGCATTGCATTAATCAGGCATCTGTTAGCAACGTCGACTAGTAGTCCGTGTGCACACAAAAAATCAGTGCCTAAAATGGGGAAGCTGCATGCCGCTATGACAAATGTCCATTGGTATGTACGGCCGTGCAAGGATACAGTCAGTGTCCTCTCTCCAAAAGTCTTAATGTCCGAGCCGTTTGCGGCTGTCAGCTCAGGGCCGCTAGTTCCCGCCAGCCGGTCAGCGTAGGACGGCAGGATGAGGCTCTTTTGGGAGCCGGAGTCCACGGGGAACCGTCTCCCCGAGCGTGAGTCTGTCACATAGAGCAGCTTGCTTGCTTAAGGCAAGTCGGTAGCAGCTGCCATCGGCAGCTGGTCCCGGTGTTTCCCGAACTCTTGAATTGGCACGGTGGCATGCATCAGCGTGCGTCCTCTCCAAAACGGCACTGGTAGAAACAGAGCGGGTCTCTCCGGTGCTTCTTGGCCTCTGCTGCAGCCACCATCGCTGGCTACTCGCCTCCGCTGGCCATCTCGCTGGGTTCTGACGCTGCTGAGTTCACTGTGAGGGCTCTGGTAGTGAGGATGATCCGATCTGCCTGCTGGGCTAGCGCCCGGTAGTTGCATGCAACCAACAGCGGCGAATTGGCAAGGACCGCTCTGGCCGCTGTTGGGAGGTTCCGGAGGAAAAGGTGGGCAAAGAGAAAATGGCCATTATCTGTGCCCATCAACGCCAACATCTTCTCCATCAATTTGACCGCCGACCCGTCTCCTAACTTGGAGCGCGTCAGGAGCCTCTCCGCTCTCTCACAGTCCGAGAGCGTGTAGCGCCGGGTCAGCGCGGTTTTGAGAGCACCATATTTGTCGCGGGCTGGGGGCTGTTGGAGCAGGCTCGCCACCTGCTGAGTTGTGCGTGCGTTAAGCGCTGCGACCATGTAGTAATATCTGGTGTCATCTGCTGTTATTCCCCAGAGCGCGAACTGGGCCTCGGTGTGGAGGAACCAAGACTTCGGGTTGTGTAGCCAAAAGTCTGGGAGTTTGACCGAAATGGCATACACGTTGCTGGCACTTCCCGTCCGGGTCGTCTCCGGGGTGTTCGCCTCGCGTTTCATTGTGCGTCAAAGGTCACCAGTGTGGAGAGAATAACCAGGCCGAACTTTTCCGAGCACATGAACTTTATTCCACTCTCTCTCACATTCATCAGAATCAGACAACTTCCCACCAGGTTGCAGGCACTCTCTTTTATATCACAGCACTAACACTTCTCTGCTACCTGGGGTGCTGCATTAACATATCACTCCCCGCACTCCCCACCTTTGATCTGCCACTTCAGTCTGAGGGAAAACTACTGCGTAACTATTGAGTGGGTTCCCCACATATATATAGTATATAAAGAAAGACAGATATTTTAAATTTAAATGTCCTGGAAGTGCAGCACGACCCACTTCATTACCCCACGTGACAATACGTCATTATCAGCTGATCTGACCATTTTTTTCCATTTTGTAAAATCAAGTTAAGTAAAATGACAAAAAATGATAAATATATGGAAGGGGCGGCACGGTGGCGGAGTGGTTAGCACTGCGGTAGCACAGTAACTCACCCTTGGCTGGGGGATCCTGGGTTCGATCCCAGCCCCCGACCAACAGTGATCTGTGTGGAGTTTGCATGTTCTCCCCATGTCTGCGTGGGTTTACTCCAGGATTTCTCTGGTTTCCTCCCATATGCCAAAAGCATGCAAGTTAGGTTAATTGGCATCAAAATGGGGATTCTAAATTGTCCTTAGGTATGACTGTGAGAGTGAATGGTTGTCTGTCTCTCTGTGTTGGCCCTGCGATGGACTGGCGATCTGTCCAGGGTGTACCCTGCCTCTTGCCCAAAGATGCTGGGATAGGCTCCAGCTCCTCCGCGACCCGAAAAGGATTAAGCGGAAGAAGATGAATGAATGAAAAGAAACGCCACACCTGCCCATCCCACATTTACAGACAGGTAAATATTTTTGCACTATAAAATTAAAACCATTTCTCTGTGTATACATAGCCTATCAATGTAAAACAAACATTGTGTTTTGAATCCGCACTTTCGCTTCGTTCCATTTTCCATTTTTACTGTTTTTTGCTGCTGCAAACATGACAAAAATATTTGGAAAAACATGACTGAAATTATTTTCTCATAACTCTGGTTTTACTTTCCTTATCAACACAGTTCAAAAACTGGGAGAAAGTTTAAAATCTCTACTTTCGACACAAGCTGAAACACTGGTGCTGCGACACTGTGTGTTCTTGCTATGTCGTCCTAAGTGGCCTTGTGATGCTGTCGTGCATGTGCATGGTTAGATTCCCAAGGGAGATGCATAAGGCACAAATCATAAGTAATTCAGAGAAAACCCCAACGATCAAACAATCCCCTACTGTCACGCCGCGCCATTCATCAACGGCGCCACCTGCTCACGCACCTGACAATCATCAGCGGCGAGGGATAAAGGCCGTCTCGCCCGGAGGCTCGGCCTGAAGCCGTCAGACTTCGTCCCTCACCGTTGTGAGCATACTTCCCTTCAGCGTCACCATTTTGGTAAGAAGATCGCTTACCTCTTTTCTTCAGTCTTCTCCCCTGTGCACAGGTGGATTCCCCAGCGGCGGACATCTCCACTCCATCGCCCAATCCTCGCTGCTGTACGGAGCTCTCCAGGTGGCTGTCTTCCGGGCTTCGCCCCCTTGTTGTGCCAGCTGTCCTGACCCACCAAGTAAGTCCTTCTCTCGCCATAAATTCCTCCTGTGTTGGTGTATGCCCGTCACCCTCTCCCTGTGCTCTCTCCATAGGGTTGCTCGGCTGTACGGTCACCTGCCTCTGTGCCTGGAGCAGACACCATCACCAACACATTTACATCCCGCAGACACGCACTCATTCACTCCTGCTGTTAATAAACTCTTTGAACTACTCTAAGCCTGTGTGTGTGCGTCTCCTGAGCCGTGCGTTATGTCAGTACGGCTTCAGCAGAGCGGCTCGGCGGACGGCGGGCTCGCACACCGGTTTTCCACTCTCGAGGCTAGAGTGGATCAAATAGCTTATCAACAACAGGTGACCTTTAATCAATTATTGAATTTAACTAACCGGTTGGGCCGCTTGGATCCTCAACAGCCGTTCCCCCCGGCTCGTCAGGGTGGCGCGGCTCCTGCTGTTCCAGCGGCCGTCCAGCCGGCTCCAGTGGCACCGGTTCGGCTCACACCGATTCCGACCCCCGCCCGCTTTAGCGGTAAGCTCGGCGGAGCGCGGGGGTTCATTATGCAGTGTGAGTCCGTGTTCCACCGTGTGCCCGGAGATTTTCCCTCGGATCACAGTCGGATTGGTTACATAGGGAATCTTCTGGAGGGGCGTGCGTTAACTTGGACCTACGCCGTAATGGCGAGGCCCAGTTATGCCACCCTCACCTATGACCAGTTCGTGAGGCGCTTTCTGGAGGTCTTTGACCATTCTCAAACCGAGACGGTCCAGGTCGATCGGCTCCTCGCTCTCCAGCAGGGAGGCCGGTCGGCAGCGGACTACTCGGTCGACTTCCGGGTTGCGGCGGAGGAATTGGGCTGGGAGGAACGCTCCCTCTGTGGCCTGTTCCTCCGCAGCCTCAATAGTGATCTGAGGGACGAACTGGCTGGACGGGATATCCCTGGGACGCTAGCGGAGCTGACATCCTTAGCGATAAGTTTGGATAACAGGCTGCGCGAGCGCTCCTCGGGGCGGAAGTCTTCTTCTTCTCGCCCTCGTGGAGTCTCGCCGCACCTGTTCCAAGCTCGCCCCCTGGCGGCGCCGCCAGCATTGTGCCCCGAGGAGTCGGAGCCGATGGTGACGGGCTGGACCAAGCTTTCCCCTGCGGAGAAACAACGCCGCCGTGAGTTGGGCCTCTGCATGTATTGCGGAGGTGACCAACACACTGTGGAGCGTTGCCCGCGGAAAGCCAGTCGGCGGGGTCCGCGAATCGCTGTAGGGAGCCTCGCGGGTCCCAACCGGTTAGACTCTCTCACTCAATTAAAGCTGCCCATCCGTTTTTGCCACAATCCCACTGGGCACCTCACCCACGCACTGGTGGATTCGGGCGCAGAGGGCAGCTTCATTTCACAAGGCCTGGCAACCCGATTGGGCATCCGCTGTCAGGCATTAAAACGCCCCATCTCCCTGGTCCATCTCTCCCGTGCCTCCCTTGGGAGAGTTTCTCACCAAACCATGCCTGTCCCAGTCATCATCTCAGGGAACCACCGGGAGGAGATGGTATTTTACGTCCTGCCCAACTCTGTGTCGCCCGTCATCCTGGGGTATCCCTGGCTACGCCTCCACAACCCTGTCCTGGACTGGAGGTCCGCTGGGGTATCGGCATGGAGTACCTTCTGTATGGGCACCTGCCTTCAGTCCGCTGCCTGCTCCCCGTCCGCGGCTCCCCCTGTGGCGGATACAGCACCTCCGGACCTGTCACTGGTGCCTCCAGAATTTCACGACCTGGGTATGGTATTTAGCAAATCGAAAGCTATGTCTCTTCCCCCGCATCGACCATATGACTGTGCCATCAACCTCCGCCAGGGGGCTCCCCTGCCATCTGGTCGGCTCTACAGCCTGTCGGCACCGGAGAAGGAGACCATGAATACATACCTGAAGGAATCTCTGAGCGCTGGGATTATTCGCCCATCGTCGTCACCCGTGGGGGCAGGGTTTTTCTTTGTCGGGAAGAAGGACGGATCCCTCCGCCCCTGC